>CM022299.1:71561128-72161128 GCA_011799875.1 Thinopyrum elongatum
CCTCATACGTTCACCCTGATGATTTCGTCGAGTGGAATCCGCCGAGGGTGATTCCTCGGGTTTTCCCCTTGATGTTATGACCACACGATTACTTGACTTGTGTTACAGGCGGGTTCACCCTGGTGGGTACCCGCTGGGGATCTATGATTTTGGGTGTGCCGGAAGGGCACTCGAGTGTGATATTGTGGCGGAGGATAGAGAACTCTGATTGTCTCGCGTGATACTAATTGAGCCTATTGGATTTGGGTGGTGTGTGATCTGAGGGGTCGACGTGCCCTATACGCACTACCACCACGTGGGATAATGGGTATGGGACCCTCTGCGAAGTACGTTCTCCCGAAAGCTCGTCGACGTCATGATTCACCGTGCGGGCTGATTGTCGGGATTGGGCTGGATACTTCACTGACGAGCTCGTGTCGCGCCTGCACCCCGGCCAGCGTCGCAACGCGCAGGGTGCCCAGGGCGATGGCCCAAGACCTCTGGGTGCATAGGTTAGTCCGGCGTGCTGATCTCCTGTGTCGAGCTAGGTAGGGCGTTGCTTCGTGTTGATCTTCCGAGGACGGGCATTACCCAGCAAGTGTGTCCGGCCAGAGTTGATCGAGCGTTGTTGGGTAAAGTAGTGCACCCCTGCAGGATGAATCATTATCGATAGCCGGTCCTATGGTAAAGGACGCTCAGTTTGTGTATCCCGATCTACTACTTGAACTGGATACTGGTTACTTAATTGAAGCTTCGGGATCACTTTCTCGCGTGGGAGTCGAGGAAGGATCTTTTAAGCTGTAGTTCAACATGTTTGCTAAATAAAATGCTATTCTACTCTCTTCTACTGCTGCAAGATGATGGCCTTGTGAAGATGTTTGAAGATGCTAGTCTCGATAGGACTAGGCTTCTCTCTATTCTGGCATTTCTGCAGCCCAGTCCACTTATACAGCCTTTCTCATTGATAATGTTGCATAGTAGTATAGATCCTTGCTTGGAGTACTTCGGATGAGTACTCACGGTTGCTTTACTTTCTCTTTTCCCCTACCCACCTTGATGATACATCAGACGATGGAGTCCAGGAGCCAGACGCCACCACCGGAGCTTACTACCAGGAGGGTCCAGAGGGCACTACTACTGGATCGAGCCAGCCGACCAGGAGTAGGATTGGAGGCTCCCAGGCAGGAGGCCAACGCCTTTCGATCTAGTGTCGTTTGTGTCAGCCTTCTTAAGGCAAAATTGTCTAAACTATGTCTGTACTCAGATAATATTTGTATGACTGAATTATGTATTCGGATCATTCGGATCCCTGGGGTGTAATATTGTGGACCTCCGTTTAAATTGTGTTATAGTTGTGTTTGTGATATCTTCCTGTGAGTCCCTGTGCTTGATCGTACACGTTTGCGTGTATGATTAGTGTACGATTGAGTCGGGGGCGTCACAAGTTGGTAATCAGAGCGACTGCCTGTAGGAAGCCCCCTTCCAATTTTGGCCGAAGTTGAGTCTGAAACCGAAAAAACTAATTACTAACTTAGCTGTGTGGCTTACGTTGCCCACATCGCCAACGGGGTGGTATTAGGATCTTTTATTCCTCGTCTATACTCTGGGACTCTGATCTCTCTTCTAATGGGTTAAATAAATTTTACTAACGCGACACTTAGGATCTCGTAAATCCCATCTACCCGGAGAGCTGGATATCTGGTGCGATTTCCTGTCATTGATTGATTAGTCTGATAATCATTTTCCTTCCATTGTTTGTTTAACCTTTCTCTCCGAGTTGTGTGTAAACTTCTCATTGTCATTTGACAAATCTGAATTTCCTCTGTTTCAGATGGACGTTTGTTTCCACCACGTCCTACGACACAGCTTGTGCTTCGCACTTGGGCTCGTGATGCCCTGGGGTCTAGCTGTCCTGATCGCTCTCATGACCAGATTGGCTACCGTTGGTATCCTGGTGCCGCAAACCAGGTCACCAGGCAAAGACTACCGCCCAAATCAGAATCAGTTAGCCCTTCCTCGTGCTGGCCGTTGGCAATGGTCGTGGCTACAATCAGACCCGCAACTATAAATACCGGGTCTGACTGCACATGGTCGTGGACACGCTTACAAATGACATTGAAGAAGTCTAGGATCAACCTGCTACTGTGATGGGTACCCTTCTTGTTAACTCAGTACCTGCTTCTGTTTTATTTGATTGAGGCATCACATTCATTCACTCTAGAAAATTTGCATTTATGCATGGCATTCGATATGAGAAAATGCATACTCAGTTAGTCATTAAAACCCCGGAGGTCATGTCATGCTGACGTGGATAGCACCTGACGTTACCGTCGAAATTAAAGGGTTGGAATTCCTTTGATCGCCCATCGTCCTGAAGTCTTCCACCATAGACCTCATTCTTGGAATGGATTGTTGAAAGCTCACATTGCTTCGATCAATTGGCCACTAAAGTGTCCAACTTCTTCACCCCACAGATGAGATAGGAACTATACCGCCCGCATTACTCGGGACGTCGAAGCTCGATATATGTTCTGAATGCTTTTGAACGCCTTCACCTCTGGAAGGGATCAAGAACGTTCTTGTCGTTGAGATTTTCCAGACGTCTTTCCAGAAGAACTTCCAGGAATACCCCCGGCTAGAGCTGTCGAGTTTGTCATTGACTTGAAGCCTGGCCCGTCCCTATTGCCAAGCGACCTTATAAGATGCCTCCAGCATCACTACTCGAGCTTAAGGAAGAAATCGACAAGTCGTAAGAGTGGTTTCATCCGCCCTAGTTCCTCTGCTTGGGGAGCACTTCACTCTTCGTTAGAAGAAGGATGGAACTAACCGTTTGGTTCAGGATTATCGGCCCATTAACCAAGCCACAATCCAGAATAATACCCACTGCCCCGGATCAATGATCTTTATGATCAACTCGCTCGATCATCGGTGTTCTCTAAACTCGACTTGAGGTTGGGTTATCACCAGAGTCCGGTCCGTAGAAGAGGATATCCCAAGACTGCATTCGTCACTCGATATGGCTCCTATGAATACACCTTCATGTCATTTGGCCTAAGAATGCTCCAGCAACTTTTCTCCGTCTGATGAATTATATATTCATGGGATTACCTCGACAAATTCGTCGTGGTATATTAGATGATATTCTGGTCTATTCTAAGAATAAAGAAGAGCATGCTGAACAGTCCGTTGGTACTGGAAAAGGCTCCGAGAACACCAGTTGTATGCCAAGTATTCCAAATGGTGAATTTGGCTTTCTGAAGTAACTTACCTTGGTCATGTGATTTCAAGGAGGAATTGCTGTTAACCCCGAACGAGTTCAGGCTATTCTTGACTGGACTCCACGAAGAATGTTAAGCAAGTCAGAAGTTTTCTCGGACTTGCTAGTTATTGCGTCGATTCGTTGAGAACTTTTCCAAGATGCAAAACCATTGACAAATTTGCTTCCACAAGGTGGTTAAATTGCGTGGACAGAAAAATGTCAAGAAAGCTTTCAGACACTAAAAGATAAATTGACATCTGCCCCAGTATTAGCACCCCGGATTCCCCAAAAGGATTTGTGATAACTTGATGCCTCCCGTCAAGGATTAGGTGTGTCCTAATGCAAGAACGCAAAAGTGATTGCTTATGCCTTGCTCCGACAATTGCGTCCTCACGAAGAAAATTACAGTGCACGATCTCGAACTTTTGTGGTATTTATGCCCTGAACTTATGGCGACATTACCTTCTCGGTAATCGTTGCGAGATATATATGGATTATCAAAGTTTGAAGTATTTATAACTCAACCAGATTTGAACCTTCGTCAACAAGATGGCTCGAGAACAATAGCCGATTATGATATGATATCTCTATACCCTGGCAAGGCAAATGTAATGGCCGATGCTTTGAGCCGTAAGGCTTATTGCAGCAACATGTGGTTCAGGAATCACAAACCTATGCTTTATGAAGAGCTTCGCAATTGAACCTCCATATTGTTCCACACAGGGTTATCTCAATACCCTGGTTGTCGAACCAGATTTAGAACAAAGCATCAAGACTATGCAACGGTATGACTCTGAAGTTGAAAGGATCAAGCGAACCTTGAAAAAGGACAAACCGTCGGAATTCCATCTTAATGATGATGGGATCCTATTTTTCCAACACCGTCTCTTCGTACCTAAGTTCAAGGATGAGAGAGAACACGTTATGATGGAAGTCATGACACTCCTCTGTCAATTCATCTGGTAGCAAAAGAGTACCGTGACATTTGTCAGAGATAGGTGGCCAATATGAAGCGAGATATTGCTCGTTATGTTTCTGAGTGTGACGTTTGCCGCCGCATTAAAGCACAACATCAAAGGCCGCTGGAAATCTGCAACCCCTTGCAATTCCTGAATGGAAATGGGACAAGGTCCAAATGGATTTCATTACTGGTTTCCCAAATCTCAGAAGGGTCATGATGCTATTTTTGTCGTCTTCACCGATTCTCCAAGGTTGCTCACTTTCTGCCAGTTTAAGAGACAATCACTGCTAGCCGTTAGCAGATTGTATGTTTCCCGAATGTGTCATCCACGGTTTTCCGTTGGGAGATCAGTTCTGATCATGGAGCCTCTTCACCTCCAGATTCTGGAATAGTTCCAAGAAGCTATGGGAACACATCTGCGTTCAGTACCGCTTTTCACCCTCAGTACAGGGTCAAGTTGAACGGTTAATCAAGTGCTCGAAGAATGCTTCGAGCTTGCATCATCTCCTTCTGTAAGAAATGGGAGGAGCTCTCCCGTATGCCGAATCTCTTACAAACAATAGTATCAGGCTAGTCTGAGATGGCACCGTTGAATTCTTACGGTCGTAAGTGTCGAACCCTCTGAATTGGTCAGAACTGGGGAACACTCACTCGTCGGACCGGACATTATTCAGCAACGAGAAGAACAAGTCCGCATTGTCCGTGAACATGAAAAATGCTCAGTCTCATCAGAAGAGCAACTATGACCGAAAGCACCAGGAAATAGTCTATCAACCTGGCGAGCAAGCTTACCTCCACGTCATCGTTGAAAGGCACTCATAGGTTCGGAATCAAGGCAAATTAGCTCTCGCTACATTGGCCCGTTCCGTATTCTTGCCCGTCGAGGAGAAGTGGATATCAATTGCAGTTGCCGCCAAATCTTTCTCAAGTACATGAGTCTTTATGTATCCAACTCCGTCGCTGCTCAAGGATCTATTCGAGCTGTGGATCACGAAGTGCTTGAATTACAGGAAGATCTGTCTTATCAAGATATCCCATCCGTGTCTTGATGAAGCTGAAATCGGACTCGTCAAAAGTCAACAAATTCCTCAAAGTTCAGTGGTCGAATCATTCTGAAGATGAAGCCACTTGGGAACGCGAGGATCGTCTTCGTGAAGAATACCCCTCTTTCTTTCCGTCTTCCTCTTAATTCTCGGGACGAGAATTCTTGATAGATGAGGAGAATTGTAACACCCCATGTCATTAGCCCCAGTAATCACTTTTGATAATGACAAGTCAGCATGTTTAACAGTGCATGATCATCATTAGATCATATTGCATTTCAACTCCTAACTCAATTCAAATTTAAAAGAAAGTGGGAAATAAAAGTTGTCCAACATAGAAACTAAAATGTTCAGTAAATAGCAAATATCGCAGAGACTATTCTAAAATTGAAACCAACAATAATAAATTAATTAGATGGCACTAACATTACCAAAATAGCAAGGATTAATGCATTTTATTATTATAAAAATTGTGTGAACTCAAGTTAGTTAACTCCAAACCAATTTTGGTAGTGGTAGAGGATGCCTAGTATTATGGGAACATTCCCATGTTTTACAAAATTCAATTTGAGGGCCTAACTATTTACTAAACAGAGAGTTATGAATAAATAAAAAAAAAAGACAAAAAAAAAAAACAGAAAAAAATAAAAAAAGAGAAAATTCCCCCCCGGCCCAACTGGGCCACGGCCCACAGGCCGGCCCAGCTCCCCCCACCTATATGGCCTCCCAGGCCGAACCCTAATCCCCCACCGACACTCCCCCCTCGTTTCACCCCGATTGGATTGGGCCAGCGCCCGCGCGCTCGCCCCGCACGGCGCCCGACGCGCTCGACCCGCGCCCGACGCCGCTCGTCGGGGCCTCGCCTCAACGTCCACCTCGCCGGACACGCGCCTCGCCTCTCCCTTCGGACGCCGTCGCCGCTCGCCTCCTCGTCTCCCTGCCCCGAACCGCTGCCCAGTCCCTACAACTCGCGATGAGCACCGCGCCGCTCGCGCCCCTCCTCTCCCCTAGGTCGCCGCTGCTACGCGCACCGCGCCCGCACCTCGCTCACCGCCACTCGCTCGCGCCCTCTGTCGCCGGACCACGCCCGTCCCCGGTGCCTGCTCGCGCCGCCCCGCACCCGCGCGCGCGCGCGCCCGCCGCTCGCACCACCGCTCCTGCCGCTGCTGCCGACCGCCCGCGCGCCACCCCGCTCCGGCCTGCCGTGCACCTGCCCCGCCCCTGCCACGCACGCGCGCCGCGCCCGTCGCCCGCTGTGGCCCTCGTGCCACTGACCGGTGGGGCCTAGTGCCCCAGTGCCACTGACCGCACGGGCCCACGCCCTGAAACGATTTAGAAAATAAAATAAAATAAATATAAAATAAAAATAAAAATTAATATAATTATTTATTTAATTAATTAATTAATTAGCTTAATTAATCCTAATTAGATTAAACTAATCACTATTTAAGTTAATTAAACCCTGATTAACTAGCCAGTCTATGACAGGTGGGACCCACGTGGTAGATGACTGCTGACGTCAGCATGAGGTCATGCTGATGTCATCAACACTGTTTCGGATAATGTTAATTTAAATAATTAATTAAATTCCAGAAATTAATAAAAGCTTTAGAAAATCTTATTAAATAAACCTTAACTCCGATGAAAATACTTTATACATGAAACTTGCTCAGAATTCCAATACGAACCCGAATATGCCCTCCGTATTCCTGTCAGATGCCTCTAGCTATAAGAACATTGAACTTTTAGACCGATTTCGATAAATGAATAGTGCCCAACTTCAATTAAATAAATCCGAATAAATTCCTAAATTAACTAAATCATTTAGTTAGGCAGTAGAACACCCCGGCATATCATTTAGGCATGTCATACATATTGTTTGCATTATTGCCGTGAATTTATTGTTTCTCTCCCCCTCCTTCTCTCTCTCGATAGACGCTGAGACCGACGACGCTGCACCTGGGTATGACTACACTACCGACGAGCAGCCAGTTGATGATCTCTCTCTCTTGCCAGAGCAACCAGGCAAGCCCCCCCCCCTTGAGCATCCAGATATCACCCATTCTATTCTCCTGCTTGCATTAGATTTTGCTACTGTTAATGTATGCTCCTATTCTGATGCATAGCCTGCTGTTGTAACCTGTTCATTGCTACCTTACCTGCCTATGATAAACTGTTTAGTATAGGTTGGTAGTGAACCATCAGTGACCCCACCACCTTATCCTTGTTGCCCCTGCTTGATCATCGATGACTCGATCAACATGATCGTCGACCAGAGACCGACACCTCACTTCACACCCCCTTAGTTGTACGACTCTGCTTAGTTACTATCGAGTGCCGAGGGTGATACCTCGTAACGCACTCCCGATGAATACTCTGCAGTGTAGCTGTTCGATCGTGGTCATCGAGGGTGATTCCTCCTTCTCCACTTCCGATACGACTCTGTCATGCAACCCTCAGTGTGAACCTCGAGGGTGATACCTCATACGTTCACCCTGATGATTTCGTCGAGTGGAATCCGCCGAGGGTGATTCCTCGGGTTTTCCCCTTGATGTTATGACCACACGATTACTTGACCTTTGTTACAGGCGGGTCCACCCTGGTGGGTACCCGCTGGGGATCTATGATTTTCGGGTGTGCCGGAAGGGCACTCGAGTGTGATATTGTGGCGGAGCATCAGAGACTCTGATTGTCTCTGCGTGATACTAATTGAGCCTATTGGATTTGGGTGTGTGATCTGAGTGGGTCGACGTGCCCTATACGCACTACCACCACGTGGGATAATGGTTATGGGACCCTCTGCGAAGTACGTTTCTCCCGATAGCTCGTCTGATGTCATGATTCACCGTGCGGGCTGATTGTCGGGATTGGGCTGGATACTTCACTGACGAGCTCAGTGTCGCGCCTGCACCCCGGCCAGTCTCGCAACGCGCAGGGTGCCCAGGGCGATGGCCCAAGACCTCTGGGTGCATAGGTTAGTCCGGCGTGCTGATCTCTGTGTCGAGCCTAGGTAGGGCGTTGCTTCGTGTTGATCTTCCGAGGACGGGCATTACCCAGCAAGTGTGTCCGGCCAGAGTTGATCGAGCGTGTTGGGTAACAGTAGTGCACCCCTGCAGGATGAATCATCTATCGATAGCCGGTCCTACGGTAAAGGACGCTCAGTTTGTGTATCCCGATCTACTACTTGAACTGGATACTTGTTACTTAATTGAAGCTTCGGGATCACTTTCTCGCGTGGGAGTCGAGGAAGGATCTTTAAGCTGTAGTTCAACATGTTTGCTAAATAAAATGCTATTCTACTCTCTTCTACTGCTGCAAGATGATGGCCTTGTGAAGATGTTTGAAGATGCTAGTCTTCGATAGGACTAGGCCTTCTCTCTATTCTGGCATTTCTGCAGCCCAGTCCACTTATACAGCCTTTCTCCATTGATAATGTTGCATATGTAGTATAGATCCTTGCTTGCTGAGTACTTCGGATGAGTACTCACGGTTGCTTTACTTTCTCTTTTCCCCATACCCCACCTTGATGATACATCAGACGATGGAGTCCAGGAGCCAGACGCCACCACCGGAGCTTACTACCAGGAGGGTCCAGAGGGCACTTACTACTGGATCGAGCCAGCCGACCAGGAGTAGGATTGGAGGCTCCCAGGCAGGAGGCCAACGCCTTTCGATCTAGTGTCGCTATTTGTGTCAGCCTTCTTAAGGCAAAACTTGTCTAACTATGTCTGTACTCAGATAATATTTGTATGACTGACTTATGTATTCGGATCTTCGGATCCCTGGTGTGTAATATTATGGACCTCCGTTTAAATTGTGTTATAGTTGTGTTGTGATATCTTCCTGTGAGTCCCTGTGCTTGATCGTACACGTTTGCGTGTATGATTAGTGTACGATTGAGTCGGGGGCGTCACATTTGACAACACTGGTGCCATTGCTCTGGCCAAGGAACCAAGGTTTCACAAGAGGACCAGACACATAAAGCGACGCTTCAATTCCATCTGCGACGCGATCAAGGAGGACATAAACATTTGCAAAGTATATACGGATCTGAATGTTGCAGATCCATTGACTAAACCTCCTCCACGGGAAAAACATGATCAACACCAGGAATCTATGGGTGTTAGATTCATTACCATGTAATACTAGATTATTGACTCTAGTGCAAGTGGGAGACTGTTGGAAATATGCCCTAGAGGCAATAATAAAGTGGTCATTATTATATTTCCTTGTTCATGATAATCATTTATTATCCATGCTATAATTGTATTGATTGGAAACTCAAATACATGTGTGGATGCATAACAATAACATGTCCCTAGTGAGCCTCTACCGGGTTAGCTCATTGATCAAAGATGGCTACGGTTTCCTAGTCATAAACATGAGTTGTCATTTGGTAACAGGCTCACATCTTTAGGAGAATGATGTGATGGACAAGACCCAAACTATAAGCATAGAATATGACCGTATCAAGTTTATTGCTATCATTTTCTGCATGTTAAGTATCTGTTCCTATGACCATGAGATCATGCAACTCACTAACACCAGAGGAGTACCTTGTGTGTATCAAATGTTGCAACGTAACTGGGTGACTATAAAGATGTTCTACAGGTATCTCCGAGGGTGTCTGTTGATTTGGTATGGATCAAAACTGGGATTTGTCACTCCGTGTGACAGAGAGGTATCTTGGGGCCCACTCGGTAATACAGCATCACAATGAGCTTGCAAGCAATGTGACTAAGGAGTTAGCCACGGGATCTTGTATTACGGAACGAGTAAAGAGACTTGCTGGTAATGAGATTGAACTAGGTATGGAGATACCGACGATCGAATCTCGGGCAAGTAACATACCGATGGACAAAGGGAACTGCATATGGGATTAGCTGAATCCTTGGCATCGAGGTTCGACTGATAAAGATCTTCGTAGAATATGTAGGAACCAATATGGACATCCAGGTCCCGCTATTGGTTATTGACCGTAAAGGTGTCTCGTTCATGTCTGCAAAGTTCTCGAACCCGCAGGGTCTACACACTTAACGTTTGGTGACGATCTAAGTATAGTTGAGTAATTGTCTTGGTGACCGAAGGTTGTTCGGAGTCCCGGATGAGATCCCGGACATGACGAGGAACTTTGGAATGGTCCGGAGGTGAAGATTGATATATAGGACGAAGGGAATAGGATTTCAGAAGTGTTCCGGGAGGTATCCGGTTATCGCTGGAAGACCGAAAAGAGTGTCGGGAAGGCCTGGCAAGTGTTGGGGGCCTCATGGGCCAAGGGATGGGGGCACACCAGCCCACAAGGGGATGGGCGCCACCCCAAACCCTAGCCCACTCGGCCAGGTGAGTGGGTGATACGTCTCCAACGTATCTATAATTTATGAAGTATCCATGCCATGTTTATAACAATTTTATATGGTTTTGGTATGATTTGAATGGAACTAACCCTGACTGACGTTGTTTTCAGCAGAACTACCGTGGTGTTGTTTTTTGTGCAGAAATAAAAGTTCTCGGAATTGAACGAATCTTTTTGACAATTTTTTTTCGAAGAAAAGAGAAATAATGAAGCAAAGAACCACCAGAGGGGGCCCCCTGCTGCCCACAAGACACCAAGGCGCGCCAACCCCCCCTGGCGCACCCTGGTGGGTGGTGGCTGTGACGCCCCCAGCTCAATCGTGCACTAATCATACACGCAAATGCACACGATCAAGCCTAAGGACTCACGGGAAGATATCACAACACAACTCTAAAACATAAATAAAGTCATACAAGCTTTATATTACAAGCCAGGGGCCTCGAGGGCTCGAATACATAAGCTTGCGTACAAGCGTCAGCGGAAGCATCAGATATCTGAGTACAGATATGAAACAGAAACAGAAAGGCCTTTAGAAAGGCGGGGCAAAATAAAACACTACGATCGAAAGGCGTAGGCCTCCTGCCTGGGACCCTCCGATCCTACTCCCGGTCGTCAGTCAACTCGTAGTAGTATCCACCCTCGGGGTAGTAGTAGCGATAGTCGGCGGGGACAGCTGTCTCAGGGGCTCCGTCATCCTGGTCACGTCAAACTGATATGGGGAGAAAAGGAAAACAAAGCAACCGTGAGTACTCAGAATTACTCAGCAAGCAAGGATCTACACTACATATGCAACATTTTCAAAGAGAGGCTGTATATGTGGAATGGGCTGCAGAAATGCCAGAATAGAGAGGAGGCCTAGTCCTATCGAAGACTAGCACCTTCAGAGGTCTTGCAGCATTAGAAGAGTGTAGACAGTACCATATAATGTAGCAGTGTCATTAAGTCTCAACCTCACCCAGAGATCCTTTCTTGACTCCCTGCGAGAAAGCAATCCCAGAGCCATACAGTCATCAACCTCGTCCTGAGATCCCTTCTCGACTCCCTGCGAGAAGCAATCCCAGAGCCATAGTATCCAAGTATCCAGTTCTAAAATTGTATCAATCAGGATACAACTCCGAGTGTCCTTTACCGTAGGACCGACTATCGATAGAAGTTTTCTTCCCTGCAGGGGTGCACCAACTTACCCACCACGCTCTCTTAACTCCGGCCGTACACACTTTTCCGGGTCATGCCCGGCCTCGGCCAAACGATACATCACAGCCCTACCTACAGCTCAGCAGAGGGGTCCCCGTCGGTCTACATCCTAAGCGCTCAGAGGTCTTGGGCCATCGCCCTGTGCACTCCGAGTCGTTGCATGTAGGGGGAAGCCAGGCACCAGGGGGGCGCCGGTCCGTCCCAGCCGCAAGGCTGAACTAGACGTCTGACAGAGCTTTCGGCTGATGCTACGATGCAGAACGCCCATACTATGCCCACGTGATGGTTAGTGCTATCAGGCCAGAGGCCTGCTCGGATCAAATATCCAAATCGTTAGTGGACTAGGGCTTGCGGTAACGAACAGAGACTCACGAAAGATGTGACCCCGTCGCCCCGTCTCGAGGACTTGCGGCAAGGGCCAAGAATGCCCAGCCACGCCTCGTATTCTCACTCGAGCACCACACAGGCACCCGTCTTCACAACACTCGCCTCTCAGGCGCACGCGGGTACCCCTCAGGGTCGACCCGCCTATCCAAGTAACAGTGTAAATTCCAAGTATCCGTGTGTCCATAACATCAGGGGAATCCGAGGTATCACCCTCGTTGGATTCCTACTTGATGTATACGTCAAGGTGAACTCGAAGGAATCACCCTCGCTGGGTTCACACTTGAGGTGTTGTACGACGGCATCGTTATCGGTAGCGGTGAAGGAGGAATCACCCTCGATGACCATGACCGAATAGCTACTCTACAGAGTTAACATCAGAAGTGCTACACGAGGTATCACCCTCGGCACTCGATAGTAACGCTGCAGTGTCGTTACAACTAAGGGGGTGATGTGCGGTGTCGGGGCTTGGTCTTCAATCCCGTTGACCGGGTCTTCGGATAATCCAGCGGGGCAATCGGGATAAATGGGGTCACTGATAGGTCTCTACCCAGCCTATACTAAGCAGTTTAGGATATGCAGGTAATTATCAACAGCAGGTTACAATAAACAGGCTATGCATCAGAATAGGTAAAGCAGCAGCAGCAGCAGTTCTAATGCAAGCATGAGAAATAGAATGGGCGATATCGGTATGCTCAAGGGGGGGGGGGGGTTTGCCTGGTTGCTCGGCGGCAAGGGCAAGGTTGTCAATGGTGTCTTCGAGCTCCTGAGCTGCGTCGGTACCGGGGACGACGTCGGGGTCTAACGAGAGAGAAGAGGGGGAGGAAATAGTATAAATATAGAGCAAACATGAGCAACGCAAAGTACGGCATGACAATATGCAGTGTCGGGTGTGTCCTAACGTATGGTTGCACGTCACCGAGGAAGGGGGAATCCATCCGGGAATGTTTTCCCGGTTCCGGACATTTGTCAGACAGATGACCGGAGAGGAACGGTTGCATGTTCGCTATGCTAGGGATGCGTGACGGATGTACGGACCGTGTATTCGGATCCGTCTCATCGTTCTGAGCAACTTTCATGTACAAAGTTTTTTAATCCGAGCTACGGTTTATTTTATATTAAATTTTAAAGATTTAAACAAATTCTGGAATTATTTAATTAATTAAATTAGAATTATCCGAAACAGTGCTTGCTGATGTCATCATGACGTCAGCATGATATCAGCAGCCTGTTTAATTAATTAAGAGTAGTTAATTAGGTTAATCAAATCATTAAGTTAATTAAACGTAATTAGTCTTAATTAATAAGTTAATTAGGTTAACTAGATAATTAAGTTAATAAAACAGAGTTAATTAAGTTAATTAACTATTGATTAATTATTTTAATTACTTCAATATATATTACTTATTTTTTTTTATCTGGGCAGTGGGCCCGCGTGGTCAGTGGCAGAGCCAGCAGTGGCCACGGCGGGGCGTGCTCGCACCCGCCCGCAGCCACGGCCGTCATGGCCACGGCGAGGCGGGCCAGCAGGAGCTACGGCAGGCAGCGGCGAGCATGGGAGGTCGCGGCCGGACGCGGGCGGCCATAGGTGACGGCGCGCGGCGGCAGGCCGCGGGCGGTGAGCACGCGCGGGGCCGTGACGCGGGCGGCCCGACGCGGCATTGGTGCGGTGGGGGCAAGCGGCGACGCGCGCGGGGCACGATCGTGGTGACCAGGGGGCCAGGTGGGCGTGGTGAGCGCGGTGGTGCGCGTGGGTGAGCGCGGTGAGCGTGTACCGGGGCACGGCCGGAGTGCGGCGACCACGGCGAGGGGAGGGGGGAAGGCGCGTGAGCGGGGCGGCGGCGGAGCTCACATGCGCGGTAGGGAAGTGGGGCGGCGAGGCACGACGACGACCGGCGAGGGAGAGGCGATGACGGGGCGGTCCGGTGGGGAAGCGGCGCTGGCGAGGTGCGAAGGGGCGGCGCCGGCGCGTGGCGTCGTGCGGTAGCGAGGCGACGGCATCGGGCGTCGGGGAGGCGGCGACGTCAGGGGCCCCGGCGTAGGCGACGGGGACGAGGGCGGCGAGCGCACGTTCGGCGCCGACCCCGATCCGATCTGGATCGAGGAGGGGAGGGAGCGAGAGAGAGTAGGGGGGGAGTGGGGGCGAGCTAGGGTTTCGGGGGGGGGGGGGTGAGGCCATATTGGCCGTGGCGCGGAATGGGCCGGCCGGGCCAGCTGGGCCGAGAGGCCCAGTGGGGCCAGGGGGTTTCTTTTTATTTTTCTATTTTTTTTCTTTTTGTCTTTTTCTTTTTATTTTCTGTTTACAAAAAATGTTTAGGCCACTAAATGGTTTTTTGCAAAATATGAGACCTAGCCCTTAAATCTCAGTGCATTGAATGCCACTGCAATAAAATGGTTTTGAGTCCAAATGTTTTCTGTTGGATTTTATTTAAATAAATAGGTATTAACCAACCCTGTTTTGTGGTTGTTAGAGTCACATAATTTATTAAGTATATGTTGAATATAATTTTAGAATTGTCTCTGGATTATTTACCATTTTATGAACAATTTAGTTTCTGATTTGAATAACTTTTATTTTCCACTTTAGTTTTAAATTTGAATTTTGACTTAGGAGTTGAAATGCAATGTGGATGCTATTGATGATCATGCACTGTTGATCATGATGACATGGCAGAATCAAAAGGGTGATTACTGTAGTTAACCACTGGGGGTGTTACAAGTCTCCTCCACTAGCAAGAATTCTCGTCCCGAGAATTAAGAGGTAGAAGGAAAAAGTTCGGGGTATTCCGCACGAAGATTATCCTCGTGTTCCCAAGTGGCTTCATCTTCAGTATGATTTGACCACTGCACTTTGAGGAACTTGGTAACCTTCTGACGGGTCCGACGTTCAGCTTCATCGAGAATGCGGATCAGATGCTCCTTATAAGAAAGATCATCATGCAATTCGAGCATCTCGTGATCCACAGCTCGGTGCGAAGATTCCTTGAAGCATTGACAAAGCTGCGACACGTGGAAGACGTCGTGGATATGAGAGAATTGCGGCGGCAACTCCAGTTTATATGCCACCTGACCACGTCTTGCAACAATGCGGAAAGGACCAATGTAGCGCGGAGCTAGCTTGCCCTTGATTCCAAAACGGTGAGTGCCTTTCATAGGAGTGACTCGCAAATAAGCCTGATCACCTAGTTGACAAGTCAAACTCCATCGTTTGCGATCATAGTTGCTCTTCTGACGGTCCTGAGCCGTCTTGAGATTTTCTCGAACGATACGGACTTGTTCTTCGGCATGTTGAATAATATCCAGACCTACGAGCGGTCGTTCCCCAGTTTCTGACCAATTCAGAGGGGTTCGACACTTACGCCCATATAGAACTTCAAAGGGGGCCATTTTCAAACTGGCTTGATAGCTGTTGTTATAAGAGAATTCAGCATACGGGAGAGATTCTTCCCACTTCTTGCCGAATGAAATAACACAAGCCCGAAGCATGTCTTCAAGCACTTGATTGACTCGCTTGACTTGGCCTTGGGATTGGGGATGATAAGCTGAACTCCAGGTAATATGAGTTCCCATAGCTGTTTGGAAACTTTCCTAGAATTTGGAAGTGAAAAGGCCGCCACGGTCCGAACTGATCTCCTTCAGAATACCGTGGAGTGATACAATTCTGGAGATATACAACTCTGCTAACTGGCTAGCAGTGATTGTCTCTTTGACAGGCAGAAAATGTGCCACTTTAGAAAGTTGGTCGATGACGACAAGAATAGCATCGTGACCCTTCTGTGACCTGGGGAGTCCTGTAATGAAATCCATCTGAACCTTATCCCATTTCCATAGAGGAATAGGAAGTGGTTGCAGAATTCCAGCTGGTTTCTGATGTTCTGCTTTAACGCGACGGCAAACATCACATTCAGCAACATATCGAGCAATATCCTGCTTCATTCTAGACCACCAGTACCTTTGACGGAGATCACGATACATCTTGGTGCTACCCGGATGAATAGACAACGGGGTATCATGTGCCTCCTTCATGACTTTGTCAGTCATAAGCTCGAAACGAGGTACGACAATGCGGTTTCTGAAATACAAGGTTCCATCTTCAGACAGCGAGAAATCCCTGTACTTTTGAAGGTGAAGATCTTTCTTCATGAGATCAATTTCAGCATCTTTAGCTTGCGCATTCTTAACAGCTTTCTCAAGATCTGGTTGTATCACAAGGTTATTTAGAGAGCCCTGTGGAACAATACGCAGATTCAGCTTGCACAGATCTTCAAAAAGACGAGGTTGAGCTCGCCTAACCATGAGGTTGTCGCAATAGGACTTGCGGCTTAAGGCATCAGCCATCACGTTAGCCTTGCCAGGGGTATAGGAAATACCCAAATCATAGTCTGCAATGGCCTCCATCCATCTTTGCTGACGGAGGTTTAGAGATGGCTGAGTGAACAAGTACTTCACACTTTTATGATCCGTGTAGATCTCGCAACGATTACCGAGGAGGTAATGTCGCCACAACTGCAATGCATAGATGACAGCAGCTAGTTCTAGATCATGTACCGGATAACTCTCTTCATGTGGGCGCAACTGACGAGAGCCATAAGCAATCACTTTACGCTCTTGCATTAGGACACAGCCTAATCCTTCACGGGATGCGTCACAATAAATCACGAAGTCTTTGCGGGTATCTGGAGGAGATATTACTGGGGCAGATGTCAGCTTGCCTTTGAGTGTTTGAAAACTTTCCTGGCATTTTTCGGTCCATTCGAACTTAACGCCCTTGTGAAGCAGATCAGTCAAAGGCTTAGCAATCTTTGAGAAATTCTCGACAAAACGATGGCAATAACTTGCAAGGCCGAGAAAACTTCTGACTTGCTTGACATTCTTCGGTGGAGTCCATTCAAGAATAGCCTGAACTCATTCCGGGTTAACAGCAATGCCATCTTTCGAAATCACATGGCCGAGATATGTCACTTCAGATAACCAGAACTCGCATTTGGAATACTTGGCATACAACTGGTGTTCTCGGAGCCTTTCCAGTACAAGACGGAGGTGTTCGGCATGTTCTTCCTTATTCTTTGAATAGACCAGAATATCATCTAGATAAACCATGACGAACTTGTCGAGGTAATCCATGAAGATGTAATTCATCAGACGGGAGAATGTGGCTGGAGCATTTGTTAAGCCAAATGACATTACAGTGTACTCATAAGAGCCATAGCGAGTAACAAATGCAGTCTTCGGAATATCCTCTTCGCGAACACGGATCTGATGGTATCCCAATCTCAAATCAAGCTTAGAGAATACTGAGGAACCAGCAAGTTGATCATACAGATCGTTGATTCTGGGAAGCGGATACTTGTTCTGAATTGTTGCTTGGTTGATAGGTCGGTAATCCTGAACCAATCGGTTAGTTCCATCCTTCTTCTTGACGAAGAGTGAAGGTGCTCCCCAAGCAGAGGAACTGGGGCGGATGAAACCTTTCTTAAGTGACGTGTCAATTTCTTCCTTAAGCTCAAGAAGGTGGTGCGGAGGCATTTTATAAGGACGCTTCGCAATAGGAGTTGTGCCTGGTTTCAAGTCGATGACAAACTCGACAGCTCTAGCAGAGGGTATTCTTGGAAGTTCTTCTGGAAAGACGTCTTGAAAATCACGAACAACTTGAACGTTCTCGATGCCTTCAAGAGGTGAAGCATTCAATGCATTCAGAACATATATCTGGCTCTCAGCATCCTGAGCTATTCGGGCTGAGTAATTGATCACCTGACCAGAAGGGTGTGTGCGCTGGACTGTCTTAGTAGCACAGTCAATCAAAGCATTATGGGTTGTCAACCAGTCCATACCGAGAATGATGTCTATGTCGGAAGGTCCAAGAGCAATAAGGGAAGCAGAGAACATCAACCCTTCAATTTTGATCTGATTGTTGTGACTTACAATCTTGGTTTGCCACCTGGAATGGGGAGTGATAATCTCTAATGGTGTGGGCAATAACTCTAGAGGTAGCTCATGTCGCTGAGCAAATTGTTGAGACACAAAGGAATGTGATGCCCCGGAATCAAAGAGAACAGAAGCTGCAACTGAATTAACTGACAGAGTTCCCATCACGATTTTTGGAGACTCATGAGCTTCTCCCATTTTGACGTGAGTAACCTGGCCTCGGTCCATAGCAGACATCCTGGCCTTACGATTTCTGCAACGATGGGTTCGATGGCCCTTCGTACGACCATCAGGAGGACGTGGTGCATCCTGAGGAGAAGCCATAACATTAGGCGGTCCATCATGAACCGTTAGCTGTCTCGGCGGTGAAGGCAGTCGAGGTGCAACATAAGACGGCCTTGGTGTTGGAGTAGGTTGATGATGAACATTGTGTGGGATCCAGACTCGACGTTTCTGAACAAGCTGACCCGAGGATGAGCCAGCTTCATGAGTGTGCTTGAGCGACTCCTGGTACTCAGTCAGAGCTGTTTCAACTTGGAAAGATTTGCTGACAAGCGTTGCGAAGTCTGTGAAATCATGGACAGCAAGTGCAAGTTTTATATCAGTACGTAGTCCTTCACGGAATTTCTCTTGCTTGCGAGTGTCGGTGTCGACGTCATACGTAGCATAGCGGGATAATTCAAGGAGTTTCCTCTGATATTCATCCACAGTCATTTTGCCCTATGAGAGTTTGCGGAACTCCTGCTTCTTCTGGTCCATTAGACCTTGAGGAATGTAACGTGCATGAAAAGCTGACTGAAATTCCTGCCAAGTGGTTACAGTTTCAGCAGGCAACATACCCTTGTGGCTTTCCCACCATTGAGCAGCATGACCCTTCAAGTGGAATGTCGCAAAGGTGATGTAACTGTCAGGGGCAACATTAGCTGACTCCATCTCAAACAAGATGTCACGAAGCCAATCATCAGCATCCATAGGATTGGTGGAGTTGCGGAAAATGGACGGGTTGAGGCGCACAAATTCTGGCAGCGAGATCGGTCCAGGCTCCTGGCGAGCCTCGTTGTGTTCCAAACGTCTTACCAGACTCTCATTGAGCTGACGGTTCAATTCAAACTGCTGCATCATTGCAGCAATATAGGGTGGAGGTGGAGGATCGTCAGCCATCCTGCCAAATCAACAAGGGCAGTTTAGCAAGAAAAACTGCAGGTGTATGGAATGATTCATGAAGTAACACGCACAACAGAAGGAAGTGCAATAGATACTTCATCATATTCGCACCAGACATTCGAAGCCACACATAGCCTCGGTTAGTATCCGGCATTACGACAGTTGAAAGGGGAGGCTAGACAACTAGGCGGCGCGCAGGCACGCGATATGGAAGTACACAACAAGACATAGCAAAGGCTACATCAACGTCGAAGAAAACTATTGGGGCGAGGAATCTGCAAGTCAAACACAGGGTGCCCTCGATAAGAGGATCCTGCAAGCAGAACCTGGTCCACAATCTTGAAGAAAGGAGGGGTAATTACAGAACTCCGGGTGGATGTGATTACGAGAACCTAAGGTTGGAGTTAGTAAAATTTTAACCCGAATAGAAGAGAGATCAGAGTCCCAGAGTAAAGGTCGAGGAGTAAAAGATCCTAATACCACCCAATTGGCGACGTGGGCCCGTAAGCCACACAGCCAAGTTAGCAAAACAGTTTTCGGTTACTAGACTCAACTTCGGCCAAGGAGTTGGAAAGGGGGGTTCCTACAGGCAGTCGGCTCTGATACCAACTTGTGATGCCCCCAGCTCAATCGTGCACTAATCATACACGCAAATGCACATGATCAAGCCTAAGGACTCACGGGAAGATATCACAACACAACTCTAAAACATAAATAAAGTCATACAAGCTTTATATTACAAGCCAGGGGCCTCGAGGGCTCGAATACATAAGCTTGCGTACAAGCGTCAGCGGAAGCATCAGATATCTGAGTACAGATATGAAACAGAAACAGAAAGGCCTTTAGAAAGGCGGGGCAAAATAAAACACTACGATCGAAAGGCGTAGGCCTCCTGCCTGGGACCCTACGATCCTACTCCCGGTCGTCAGTCAACTCGTAGTAGTATCCACCCTCGGGGTAGTAGTAGCGATAGTCGGCGGGGACAGCTGTCTCAGGGGCTCCGTCATCCTGGTCACGTCAAACTGATATGGGGAGAAAAGGAAAACAAAGCAACCGTGAGTACTCAGAAGTACTCAGCAAGCAAGGATCTACACTACATATGCAACATTTTCAAAGAGAGGCTGTATATGTGGACTGGGCTGCAGAAATGCCAGAATAGAGAGGAGGCCTAGTCCTATCGAAGACTAGCACCTTCAGAGGTCTTGCAGCATTAGAAGAGTGTAGACAGTACCATATAATGTAGCAGTATCATTAAGTCTCAACCTCACCCAGAGATCCTTTCTCGACTCCATGCGAGAAAGCAATCCCAGAGCCATACAGTCATCAACCTCGTCCTGAGATCCCTTCTTGACTCCCTGCGAGAAGCAATCCCAGAGCCATAGTATCCAAGTATCCAGTTCTAAAATTGTATCAATCAGGATACAACTCCGAGTGTCCTTTACCGTAGGACCGACTATCAATAGAAGTTTTCTTCCCTGCAGGGGTGCACCAACTTACCCACCACGCTTGCTTAACTCCAGCCGTACACACTTTTCTGGGTCATGCCCGGCCTCGGCCAAACGATACATCGCAGCCCTACCTACAGCTCAACAGAGGGGTCCCCGTCGATCTACATCCTAAGCGCTCAGAGGTCTTGGGCCATCGCCCTTTGCACTCCGAGTCGTTGCGTGCAGGCGGAAGCCAGGCACCAGGGGGGCGCCGGTCCGTCCCAGCCGCAAGGCTGAACTAGACGTCTGACAGAGCTTTCGGCTGATGCTACGATGCAGAACGCCCATACTATGCCCACGTGATGGTTAGTGCTATCAGGCCAGAGGCCTGCTCGGATCAAATATCCAAATCGTTAGTGGACTAGGGCTTGCGGTAACGAACAGAGACTCACGAAAGATGTGACCCCGTCACCCCGTCTCGAGGACTTGCGGCAAGGGCCAAGAATGCCCGGCCACGCCTCGTATTCTCACTCGGGCACCACATAGGCACCCGTCTTCACAACACTCGCCTCTCAGGCGCACGCGGGTACCCCTCAGGGTCGACCCGCCTATCCAAGTAACAGTGTAAAGTCCAAGTATCCGTGTGTCCATAACATCAGGGGAATCCGAGGTATCACCCTCGTTGGATTCCTACTTGATGTATTCGTCAAGGTGAACTCGAAGGAATCACCCTTGCTGGGTTCACACTTGAGGTGTTGTACGACGGTGTCGTTATCGGTAGCGGTGAAGGAGGAATCACCCTCGATGACCACGACCGAATAACTACTCTACAGAGTTAACATCAGAAGTGCTACACGAGGTATCACCCTCGGCACTCGATAGTAACGCTGCAGTGTCGTTACAACTAAGGGGGTGATGTGCGGTGTCGGGGCCTGGTCTTCAATCCCGTTGATCGGGTCTTCGGATAATCCAGCGGGGCAATCGGGATAAGTGGGGTCACTGATAGGTCTCTACCCAGCCTATACTAAGCAGTTTAGGATATGCAGGTAATTATCAACAGCAGGTTACAATAAATAGGCTATGCATAAGAATAGGTAAAGCAGCAGCAGCAGCAGTTCTAATGCAAGCATGAGAAATAGAATGGGCGATATCGGTATGCTCAAGGGGGGGGCTTGCCTGGTTACTCGGCGGCAAGGGCAAGGTTGTCAATGGTGTCTTCAGGCTCCTGAGCTGCGTCGGTACCGGGGACGACGTCGGGGTCTAACGAGAGAGAAGAGGGGGAGGAAACAGTATAAATATAGAGCAAACATGAGCAACGCAAAGTATGGCATGACCATATGCAGTGCCGGGTGTGTCCTAATGTATGGTTGCACGTCACCGAGGAAGGGGGAATCCATCCGGGAATGTTTTCCCGGTTCCGGACATTTGTCAGACAAATGACCGGAGAGGAACGGTTGCATGTTCGCTATGCTATGGATGCGTGACGGACGAACGGACCGTGTATTCGGATCCGTCTCGTCGTTCTGAGCAACTTTCATGTACAAAGTTTTTTAATCCGAGCTACGGTTTATTTTATATTAAATTTCAAAGATTTAAACAAATTCTGGAATTATTTAATTAATTAAATTAGAATTATCCGAAACAGTGCTTGCTGATGTCATCATGATGTCAGCATGACATCAGCAGCCTATTTAATTAATTAATAGTAGTTAATTAGGTTAATCAAATCATTAAGTTAATTAAACTTAATTAGTCTTAATTAATAAGTTAATTAGGTTAACTAGATAATTAAGTTAATAAAACAGAGTTAATTAAGTTAATTAACTATTAATTAATTATTTTAATTACTTCTATATATATTACTTATTTTTTTTATCTGGGCAGTGGGCCCGCGTGGTCAGTGGCAGAGCCAGCAGTGGCCACAGCGGGGCGTGCTCGCACCCGCACGCAGCCATGGCCGTCATGGCCACGGCGAGGCGGGCCAGCAGGAGCTACGCCAGGCTGCGGCGAGCATGGGAGGTCGCGGCCGGACGCGGGCGGCCGTAGGTGACGGCGCGCGGCGGCAGGCCGCGGGCGGTGAGCACGCGCGGGGCCGCGACGCGGGCGGCTCGACGCGGCACTGGTGCGGTGGGGGTGAGCGGCGATGCGCGCGGGGCACGATCGTGGCGACCAGGGGGCCAGGTGGGCGTGGTGAGCGCGGTGGTGCGCGTGGGTGAGCGCGGTGAGCGTGTACCGGGGCGCGGCCCGAGTGCGGCGACCGCGGCGAGGGGAGGGGGGAAGGCGCGCAGGCGGGGCGGCGGCGGAGCTCACATGCGCGGTAGGGAAGTGGGGCGGCGAGGCACGACGACGACCGGCGAGGGAGAGGCGATGACGGGGCGGTCCGGTGGGGAAGCGGCGCTGGCGAGGTGCGAAGGGGCGGCGCCGGCGCGTGGCGTCGTGCGGTAGCGAGGCGACGGCATCGGGCGTCGGGGAGGCGGCGACGTCAGGGGCCCCGGCGTAGGCGACGGGGACGAGGGCGGCGAGCGCGCGTTCGGCGCCGACCCCGATCTGATCTGGATCGAGGAGAGGAGGGAGCGAGAGAGAGTGGGGAGGAGTGGGGGCGAGCTAGGGTTTCGGGGGGGCTGGGTGAGGCCATATTGGCCGTGGCACGGAATGGGCCGGCCGGGCCAGCTGGGCCGAGAGGCCCAGTGGGGCCAGGGGGTTTCTTTTTATTTTTCTATTTTGTTTTCTTTTTTTCTTTTTATTTTTATTTTCTATTTACAAAAAATGTTTAGGCCACTAAATGGTTTTTTTGCAAAATATGAGACCTAGCCCTTAAATCTCAGTGCATTGAATGCCACTGCAATAAAATGGTTTTGAGTCCAAATGTTTTCTGTTGGATTTTATTCAAATAAATAGGTATTAACCAACCCTGTTTTGCGGTTGTTAGAGTCACATAATTTATTAAGTATATGTTGAATATAATTTTAGAATTGTCTCTGGATTATTTACCATTTTATGAACAATTTAGTTTCTGATTTGAATAACTTTTATTTTCCACTTTAGTTTTAAATTTGAATTTTGACTTAGGAGTTGAAATGCAATATGGATGCTATTGATGATCATGCACTGTTGATCATGATGACATGGCATAATCAAAAGGGTGATTACTGTAGTTAACCACTGGGGGTGTTACAGTGGCCCCCCTTAGGCCCATCTTCGCATGAGACTGACGCCAAAAAATCCTATAAATACAGAAACCCCCAGAAATAACCCTAGATCAGAAGTTTCACCGCCGCAAGCCTCTGTAGCCACGAAAAACCAATCTAGACCCCGTTTCGGCACCCTGCCAAAGCGGGAAATCATCACCGGTGGCCATCTTCATCATCCCGGCGGCCACCATGATGAGAAGGGAGTAGTCCACCCTTGGGGCTGAGGGTTTATACCAGTAGCTATGTGTTTAATCTCTCTCTCGTGTTCTTGAGTTGGCACGATCTTGATGTATCGCTAGCTTTGTTAATATAGTTGGATCATATGGTGTTTTCCCCTCTCTATCTTGTTGTGATGAATTGAGTTTTCCCTTTGAGATTTCATTTTATCGGATTGAATACTTTTATGGATTTGAGAGCACTTGATGTATGTCTTGCTATGAATACCCGTGGTGACAATGGAGTATCATATTGATTCACTTGATATATGTTTTGGCACTCAACTTGCGGATTCCCGAGGTGACATTGGGGTAATCTATGCATAGGGGTTGATGCACGCATTCGTCCTTGTTTCTCAGGTAGAAATCTTGGGGCACTCTTTGAGGTTCTTTGTGTTGGATTGAGTATTATGAATCTGAAATTGTTTTATCCATATCGCATAATCAACTCATGGATACTCGCGGTGACATTGGAGTATCTAGGTGACATTAGAGTTGGTTCATGTGTATCATATGGTGTTATTTTAGTACGAACTCTTGGATAGATCGATCGGAAAGGATAACTTGGTGTTATTTTAGTACGAACTCTTAGATAGATCGATCGGAAAGGATAACTTTGAGGTGGTTTCGTACCCTACAATCAATTTCTTCTTATGTTCTCCGATAGATAGGAACTTTGGAGTGATTCTTCATTGCACGTTGAGGGATGGTTATATGATCCAATTATATTAGCATTGTTGAGAGATTGCACTAGCGAAAGTACGGACCCTAGGCCTCATTTTCAAGCATTGCAATACCGTTTGTGCTCCGTTTTATCAATTGCTACCTTGCTGTTTTTTATTGTTCCTATTACAAAAATCAATATCTACTATCATTACTATGCTTGTATCACCACCTCTTCGCCGAACTAGTGCACCTATACAAATTACCATTGTATTTGGTGTGTTGGGGACACAAGAGATCACTTTTTATTATTTGGTTGCAGGGTTGTTTGAGAGAGACCATCTTCATCCTACGCCTCCCACAAATTGTTAAACCTTAGGTCATCCACTTGAGGGAAATTTCCTACTGTCCTACAAAACTCTGCGCTTGGAGGCCCGACACGAGTCTACAAGAACAAGTTGTGTAGTAGACATCAAGCTCTTTTCTGGCGCCGTTGCCGGGGAGGTGAGTGCTTGAAGGTATATCTTTAGATCTTGCAATTGAATCTTTTAGTTTCTTATTTTATCACTAGTTTGGTTTATAAAATAAAACTACAAAAAATGGAATTGAGGTGGCCTCATGTTATTCTTCTTTATAAAGGAAAATTGTGCTCAATTGATAGAAGAAGAATTCAATAAATTGTTTGACATAAAATATTTTAATGATGAGCATGATTGCAATGTTGCTAGTATGAATTCTTTGAATATCCATGATGCTAATGATATGCAAAGCCATAAGCTTGGGGATGCTATGTTTGATGAAGATGGTATTTTTAGTCCCCCAAGTTTTGACGAGAAAATTTATTATGATGAATACATGCCTCCTATTTATGATGATTATATTGATGAAAGTGGGTTTGGAAGAGTGTCAACTCTAGGTACTAATGATACCACTATAGGTGTTGAATCTTATTATAATAATTATGAAAGTGGATTTGGAGAGGTCATGACTTTATTTAATGATGAATCCGCTATTTTGGAAGAGGTTTCAATTGACTATGGTAAAAAAGTTGCTATCTATGATGATTATTGTGATGATATGTATGATATAAAGAGTAATGATATCCACGAAACTTGTCATCATGATTTTAATGCTCAAATTGATTATGTGGATCAAGTATCTCATGATAGCTATTTTGTTGAATTTGCTCCCACCACTATTGATGAGAAGAAATTTGCTTATGTGGAGAGTAATAAATTTTCTATGCTTGTGGATCATGAAAAGCATGATTTATGTGATAGTTATATTGTTGAATTCATTCATGATGCTACTGAAAATTATTATGAGAGGGGAACATATGCTTTTACATATTGCAATAATATCAAGTTTCCTCTCTATGTGTTGAAAATCTTGAACTTTTGCTTGTTTTGCCTTCCTATGCTAGTTGATTCTTGTTCCCATAAATTGTTTTCTCACAAAATCCCTATGCATAGGAAGTGGGTTAGGCTTAAATGTGCTATTAATATGCTTCATGATGCTCTCTTTGTGTTTCAATTCTTATCTTTTATGTGAGCATCATTGTAATCATCATGCCTAGCTAAAAAGGCATTAAAGAAAAATGCTTGTCGGGAGACAACCCAACATTTACCCCTACTGTTCTTGTGAGTACACATGATTAAGATACTGTAGTAATCATGTTTTATAGATTTTGTTTCAATAAAGTGCCAAGTAAAGCTTTTGGGATAGTGTGGATGATAGTTGACTTGATTCTATGCAAAAAAAGAAACTTTTGCACCCAGTAACAGAATTGTTACAAATCACTGGGACGTCAAAAAATTCTGAATTTTTTACAGATGATTGATATACAAATTCCCTACGTTTTCCTATTTTTTCAGAATTTTTGGAGTAACATAAGTATGGTTAATGTTCAGATTATTACAGACTGTTCTGTTTTTGACATATTCTGTTTTCAATGCATAGTTTGCTTGTTTCTAGTTTTTATGGCTTATATTGTCAATATAAATGTGGAATTGATAAGGTACAGTAGGCATTGTGTGAGAACAATTATGAATCTTGTCTTTGACAGTACCAAAGTGAATGCTTTGTCTTTATCATACTAACCTATCTCACGAAGTTCCGTTAAGTTTTGTGTGATTGAAGTTTTCAAGTTTTGGGTGAGATATCGATATGAGGAGAATAAGGAGTGACAAGACCCTAAGCTTGGGGATGCCCAAGGCACCCCCAAGGTAATATTCAAGTAAGATCCAAGCAACTAATCTTGGGGATGCCCCGGAAGGCATCCCCTCTTTCGTCTCCAACAATACTGGTAACCTTACTTGAGGCTATATTTTTATTCGTCACATGATATGAGTTTTTCTTGGAGCATCATTTTGTTTTGTTTTGATTTGCTTTCTGTTATTTAGAATAATGTTTTGCATCTTTTACTTCAATAAAAATATCAAGTGTAGCCTTTACCATGCTTATTTTGCAAGTCTACATGTTGCTGTTTAAAAACAGAAAGTTTTCTATCATTGTCTGAATTCTTCTGGAAAGTCAGAACGTGATAAAATCTTGAAATTTTTACACAATAAGCTAAAACAAATATTCAACAGTGTGGTAAATTTTCAGAATTTTTTGAGTTAAATAAGTATGAATATTCTTGCATCCTTTACAGAATATCCTGTTTATATAGATTGCTGTTATGTTTGCATTGTTTGCATATGTTTGCTTGTTTAATGATTCTATTTGTGGATAGGAGTATTAAATATGTAGAGACATTTAGTATGAAATGTTAAATAATAATTTTAGTAATTTTCTACAGTAGAGAATGGTAGGGTTATTTCATTGATTTATACTAACTTATCTCACGAGTTCTTGTTGAGTTTTGTGTGGATGAAATTTTTGAGATTTAGGAAAACCGTGATATAAAAGGAATTAAGGAGACACAAAAGCTCAAGCTTGGGGATGCCCAAGGAATCCCAAGATAATATTTCAATAAGTCTCAAGCATCTAAGCTTGGGGATGCCCTGGTAGGCATCCCACCTTTCTTCATCAACAATTATCGGTTAGTATCGGTTGAGCCTAAGTTTTTGCTTCTTCACATGATGTGTGATATTCTTGGAATGTCATTTTATTTTGTTTTTCTTGCTGTTTTAACTAAATACTTAGATCTGAAAGTTTTTAAATAAGAGAGAGTCCTCAAATAGCTACCCATTTACTTAACTACTCGCTTGATCTTCTCTTATATCTTTTTGGAGTAGTTTGTCATTTACTCTTGTGCTTCACTTATATCCTATGAGTAAATTGTTGAAAGAATTGAATATCATGAAGTTGAAATTATATGTTCATATCATGCCTAGTAGTAGCTTCACATTGGGTTTAGAAAGTGAAATCTTTTGAAGCTTGACAATCACAATATTGGTCATACAAGCAATTCATGAATGGTTAGTATAAGGAAGAGAACTTTCACATACAAATATATTATCTTGGACATCTTCTACGATTGTGAATACCCATTAATTATTTTCAAACTTGAGCAAATTAGTTGAAGTTGGACAAGGAAGACAACGTAATGAGTTATGGTTGTGTATATTTGCATAGAAGTTATATTGTTATGGATCCTCCAACATGTGGTGCTAGCCAAAAATTCGTACTAAGTAGAGATACTACGTACTTGTGCATCCAAAAACCCTTAAACCCAGTTTCTTGCCATGAGTGTCCACCATACCTACCTATGGATTGAATAAGATCCTTCAAGTAAGTTGTCATCGGTGCATAAAGCAATAAAAATTGCTCCTAAATATGTTTTATCTTTTATTGTAAGGGAAAATAAGCATTGTACAAACTTGTGAGGGAAAAGTAATAAAAGCGACGGACTGCATAATAAAGGTTGCTATCATAAGGGGCAATATAACATGACATTCCTTTCCATTAAGAGCTTGCACATCCAAAAATAAAAAGCACATGACAACCTCTGCTTCCCTCTGCGAAGGGCCTATCTTTTAATTTTCAGTATTTACTTTTATGCAAGAGTCAATAGTATGCATTCTCATTTCAACCTCAATTATTCTCTAGTTGGAAAGCATCATGTGGTGAGGAAAGATCTAGGCACATATGACCAGTCAAATATATTTGATCATGAATTATTAATGTTGACAATTATCTCTATGATAAATGAGTTGGGAGGCGAAACATTAAGCCCCCATCTTTCTCTGTGTTCGATGGATGCCATTTGTTCTAAAAATATGCTTTGAGTACTAGAAATCATGGAAGACTATATGATGATTGAGTATGTGGAGCTCTTACTTAGACTTTGTTGAATAAGTTGAATTGCAATTTTTTGGTGACTAAGAACATAGGTTGTTAAGTTTCAAGAGAAGGCATTGTTTGAACCATAACATGTGAATTGATTGCTACTTTATCATGATGAGTTTTATGAGAAAGAGTTATTATTATGATGCTAGGAAAAGTGACAGGAATTATTATTGATCAAACTTATGCACTTTGCTAGCATTCACACTTCATAAATTATTTCTTTATCATTTACCTACTCGAGGATGAGTAGGAATTAAGCTTGGGGATGCTGATACGTCTCCAACGTATCTATAATTTATGAAGTATTCATGCCATGCTTACAACAATTTTATATGGTTTTGGTACGATTTGAATGGAACTAACCCGGACTGATGCTGTTTTCAGCATAACTACCGTGGTGTTGTTTTTTGTGCAGAAATAAAAGTTCTCAGAATTGAAAGAAACATTTTGACGATTTTTTTTGAAAGAAAAGAGAAATAATGGAGCAAAGAACCACCAGAGGGGGCCCCCCTACTGCCCACAAGACACCAGGGAGCGCCAGCCCCCCCTGGCGCATCCTGGTGGGTGGTGGGCCCCCTGAGGCCCATCTTTGCGTGAGACCGACGCCAAAAAATCCTATAAATATTGAAACCCCCAGAAATAACCCTAGATCAAAAGTTCCGCTGCCGCAAGCCTCTATAGCCACGAAAAACCAATCTAGACCCCGTTTCGGTAGCCTGCCGGAGGGGGAAATCATCACCGGTGGCTATCTTCATCATCCCAGCGGCCACCATGACGAGGAGGGAGTAGTTCACCCTCGGGGCTGAGAGTTTGTACCAGTAGCTTTGTGTTTAATCTCTCTCTCTCTCTCGTGTTCTTGAGTTGGCACGATCTTGATGTATCGCGAGCTTTGTTAATATAGTTGGATCATATGGTGTTTTCTCCTCTCTATCTTGTTGTGAGGAATTGAGTTTTCTCTTTGAGATTTCGTTTTATCGGATTGAATACTTTTATGGGTTTGAGAGCACTTGATGTATGTCTTGCTAAGAATACCCGTGGTGACAATGGGGTATCATATTGATTCACTTGATATATGTTTTGGCACTCAACTCGCGGATTCCCGAGGTGACATTAGGGTAATCTATGCATAGGGGTTGATGCACGTTTTCGTCCTTGTTTCTCAGGTAGAAATCTTGGGGCACTCTTTGAGGTTCTTTGTATTGGATTGAGTATTATGAATCTGAAATTGTTTGATGCATATCGCATAATCAACTCACGGATACTTGCGGTGACATTGGAGTATCTAGGTGACATTAGAGTTGGTTGATGTGTATCATATGGTGTTATTTTAGTACAAACTCTTGGATAGATCAATCAGAAAGGATAACTTGTGTTGTTTTAGTACGAACTCTTAGATAGATCGATCGGAAAGGATAACTTTGAGGTAGTTTCCCTACAAACAATTTCTTCTTATGTTCTTCGCTAGATAGGAACTTTGGAGTGATTCTTCATCGCACATTGAGGGATGGTTATATGGTCCAATTATATTAGCATTGTTGAGAGATTGCACTAGCGGAAGTACGGACCCTATGCCTCATTTTCAAGCCTTGCAGTACCATTTTTGCTCCATTTTATCAATTGCTACCTTGCTATTTTTTATTGTTCCTATTACAAAAATCAATATCTACTATCATTACTACGCTTGTATCACCATCTCTTCACCGTACTAGTGCACCTATACAAATTACCATTGTATTTGGTGTGTTGGGGACACAAGAGACTTTTTATTATTTGGTTGCACGGTTGTTTGAGAGAGACCATCTTCATCCTACGCCTCCCACAGATTGATAAACCTTAGGTCATCCACTTGAAGAAAATTTGCTACTGTCCTACAAAACTCTGCGCTTGGAGGCCCAACACGAGTCTACAAGAACAAGTTGTGTAGTAGACATCAGTGGTGCGCCCCCTAGGGCAGCTGTCCCCCTTGCTTGGGAGGCAAGGCGCCTCCCCCTTGGTGGCCGCCGTCCCCACCCTAGGGGAAACCCTAGGGCGCCACCCCTCCTTCCTCCCCCCTATATAGAGGTGGAGAGGGAGGGCAGCCGCACCCATTCATGCCACGACGCTGCCCTTCCTCTCCCTCATAGTTCCTCTCTCTCTCGGATTGCTTAGCGAAGCTCTGCTTAGATTGCTCCACCACCACCGCCACCACGCCGTCGTGTTGCTGGGAACTCGAGCTACTACTTCACCATCGCTCGCTGGATCAAGGAGGTGAAGGCGTCATCAAGCCGTACGTGTGTTGAACGCGGAGGTGCCGTCCTTTTGGCACTTGCTCTGGAGTTCGTGGATGGATCGTGATTGGATCGCGAAGACGTTCGACTACATCAAACGCGTTTCTTAATGCTTCCACATAGCGATCTACAAGGGTATGTGGATCCAATCTCTCCTCTCGTAGATGTTCATCTCCTAGATTGATCTTGGTGAGCGTAGGAAATTTTTTGTTTCCCATGCAACGTTCCCCAACAGCAACAAGAGGCAAAACTTCTCCTATAGTAAAGTCCCAAGCAGCTGCAAGCAACCTACATGGCACTTGGGGGCTAATGCAAGTTGTTTTTTCATATAAGGTTATACAGAGAAGACTCGACTCATCTCATCGAGATGAGCCGGCCCTTGGGGGCTACATGGTGTTTTTGTTCAGTTCATTACCTATAATCAACATGTTGAAGACCTAGCTCTGTCATAGAGATGAGTCGGCCCTTGGGGGTGTGACGCCCCCGGCTCAATCGTGCACTAATCATACATGCAAATGCACACGATCAAGCCTAAGGACTCACGGGAAGATATCACAACACAACTCTAAAACATAAATAAAGTCATACAAGCTTTATATTACAAGCCAGGGGCCTCGAGGGCTCGAATACATAAGCTTGCGTACAAGCGTCAGCGGAAGCATCAGATATCTGAGTACATATATGAAACAGAAACAGAAAGGCCTTTAGAAAAGCGGGGCAAAATAAAACACTACGATCGAAAGGCGTAGGCCTCCTGCCTGGGACCCTCCGATCCTACTCCTGGTCGTCAGTCAACTCGTAGTAGTATCAATCCTCTGGGTAGTAGTAGTAGTCGATCGACGGGGCATCTGTCTCAGGGGCTCCGTCATCTTGGTCACGTCAAACTGATATGGGGAGAAAAGGAAAACAAAGCAACCGTGAGTACTCCGCAAGCAAGGATCTACACTACATATGCAATATTTTCAAAGAATGGCTGTATATGTGGACTGGGCTGCAGAAATGCCAGAATAGAGAGAAGGCCTAGTCCTATCGAAGACTAGCATCTTCAGCGGTCTTGCAGCAATAGAAGAGAGTAGAACAGAACAATATAATGTAGTAGTATCATTAAGTCTCAACCTCACCCAGAGATCCTTTCTCGACTCCCTACGAGAAAGCAATCCCAGAGCCATACAGTCATCAACCTCGTCCTGAGATCCCTTCTCGACTCCCTGCGAGAAGCAATCCCAGAGCCATAGTATCCAAGTATCCAGTTCTAATTGTATCAATCAGGATACAACTCCGAGTGTCCTTTACCATAGGACCGGCTATCGATAGATGTGTTCTTCCCTGCAGGGGTGCACCAACTTACCCAACACGCTCGATTAACTCCGGCCGGACACACTTTCCTGGGTCATGCCCGGCCTCGGCCAAACGACACATCGCAACCCTACCTAGAGCTCAGCAGAGAGGTCCCCGTCGGTCTACATCCTAAGCGCTTAGAGGTCTTGGGCCATCGCCCTGTGCACTCCGAGTCGTTGCGTGCAGGGGGAAGCCAGGCACCAGGGGGGCGCCGGTCCGTCCCGGCCGTAAGGCTGAACTAGACGTCTGACAGAGCTTTCGGCTGATGCTACGATGCAGAACGCCCATACTATGCCCACGTGATGGTTAGTGCTATCAGGCCAGAGGCCTGCTCGGATCAAATATCCAAATCGTTAGTACCTTGGGCTTGCGGTAACGAGCAGAGACTCACGAAAGATGTGACCCCGTCGCCCCGTCTCGAGGACTTGCGGCAAGGGCCATGAATGCCCGGCCATGCCTCGTATTCACCACTCGGGCACCATACAGGCAACCCGTCTTCACATCACATGCGGGTACCGCTCAGGGTCGACCCGCCTATCCAGGTAACAGTGTAAAGTCCAAGTATCCGTGTGTCCATAACATCAGGGGAATCCGAGGTATCACCCTCGTTGGATTCCTACTCGATGTATCCGTCAAGGTGAACTCGAAGGAATCACCCTCGCTGGGTTCACACTTGAGGTGTTGTACGACGGCGTCGTTATCGGAAGCGGTGAAGGAGGAATCACCCTCGATGACCACGACCGAATAGCTACTCTACAGAGTTAACATCAGAAGTGCTACACGAGGTATCACCCTCGGCACTCGATATTAACGCTGCAGTGTCGTTACAACTAAGGGGGGTGATGTGCGGTGTCGGGGCCTGGTCTTCAATCCCGTTGATCGGGTCTTCGGATAATCCAGCGGGGCAATCGGGATAAGTGGGGTCACTGATAGGTCTCTACCCAGCCTAAACTAAGTAGTTTAGGATATGCAGGTAATTATCAACAGCAGGTTACAATAAACAGGCTATGCATCAGAATAGGTAAAGCAGCAGCAGCAGCAATTCTAATGCAAGCATGAGAAAATAGAATGGGCGATATCGGGATGATCAAAAGGGGGGCTTGCCTGGTTGCTCGGCGGCAAGGGCAAGGTTGTCAATGGTGTCTTCGGGCTCCGGAGCTGCGTCGGCCTCGGGAACGACGTCGTTGTCGGGGGCTACCGAGAGAGAAGAGGGGGAGGAAACAGTAAATACTAAGCAAACAAGTGCATGACATGTCAATAAGCAGAGCTAGCGGTGTTCTATCGTGGTGCTAGGTAATACCGGCGAAAGAGAAAAACATCCGGGAAAGTATTCCCGGTGTCCGGCATTTTGGACAGACGAAAAGAGGGGAACGGATGCACGTTCGCTATGCTAGGGACGTGTGACGGACGAACGAACCGCGTATTCGGATTCGTCTCGTTGTTCTGAGAAATTTTCATGTAGAAAGTATTTTCATCCGAGTTACGGATTAAAAGATATGATTTTCTAAAGTTTTTATTAATTTCTGGAATTAATTAATTTCAAATTATCCAAAATAGTAAAAGGTGACGTCATCATGATGTAGGGGTGACGTCAGCAGTCAACGGGGCCTACGCGGGACCCACTGGCAGTGACTGGGTACTGCCCAGTCAGCAGTTTGACTAGTCAAAGGGCCCACACATCAGTGTCTGTTAGTGTTAATTAAAACTTATCCATTTAAACAGTACACAGGGCCCACATGTCATTCTCTAGTCTAATTATTAGGACTTATTTTAACGGTGGTTAATTAGAGACGGTGGGTCCAGGGTGTCAGCGGCACATCTAGTTTAGTTAACAGTTTTATTTATTTAAACTTAATTAGTGGGGGTCATTAGTGGCTAAACCCGTGGTTATGGACCCGGGCCCACGTGTCATAGACACGGGCCGGGTTTAAACTGCTCACGCACCGGCGACGAGCCCGACACGGTGGTGGTGGCCGGAACTCGGCCGGAATCGTGCTATGGTGACCCATTTCGCGCGCGGTTTGTTGCGACGGGTTCCTGGTGACCGTGCGCATCCGGTGGTGGCGACGGTTGGCACCGAGGTGGCCGGAGGTGGCGTCGGCGGTGAGCTGGGCGGCGGCGGTGCTCGGGCACATGCGGCAAGGGGGCTACGGGGCTCCGTTGGGTGCCTGGCTGGGCGCGGTCGAACACGGATTGCGGGCCGCAACGAATGGTGGCATTGGCCGCCGCTGTGGTGGCCGGAGACGAAGGCTACGACGACGACCGTCAGCGGCCGGAGCTCGCGCTCGCGGGGGGAGGTAGCTATAGGGCAAGGGGGCGAGAGGGGAGCAGCCAGGGGGTTGTGGGAGCTCAGAGCGGACGCAGAGGAGAGTCGAGGAGGCCGGAGGACACGGCGACGGTGCGGATCGAACGCCGGCGTCGCGGTGGCCGTGGTGGGGAAGGAAGCGACCGATCCGGTGATGCGTTGCTCCCCGGATCGAGCCGAAGGGCGGAGCCGACGTGGATGACGATGGCGGTCCTCCTGGGCATCACAGTGCGGCGTGGGGTGCTCGGTGGCCGCGGTGGTGGCGAGCGACGGCGATGGCTACGTTCGGTGGAGGAGCCAGGATGAGAGAGGAGAGGGGAACGGGGAGGAGTGGGGGCTAGGGTTCGGGTGAGAGGAAGAGAGCGCTCTTATCTCCTCCCAGGCGAGCCCTAGGCCTCGGTGTAGATCGCAGAAGAGGGGGGGGGGGCAGTGCGGGCGCGCGTGTGCGGGCGACAGCGCGCGAGGGGGGAGCAGTAGGTAGGGGATGACCGCGGTGGGTTGGGCCGGCGCCTGTAGCGACTAGAGCCCACGGGCACAGTAGCTAGGGCCTTTCCCATTTTCTTCTTTTTCTTTTCTGTTTTTCCTTTTCTTTACTGTTTTGCCTTTTAATTTCATTCCAAAAGACTCTTGTAAAATATGAGACTGGCCCAAATAAATATGGTGCATTTTATGCCACTGCAATAAAATGGTTTTGCGTCCAAAGGTTTTCATTTGGGATTTTATTTAATTAAGAAGGTAGTAAGTAGTGTTGTTTTGCTACTGTTAGAGTCACTTAATTTGTTAATTAAATGTTGGTTACAATTTTAGAATTGCCTCTGGAATATTTGTTATTTAATGAACATTTTAGTTTTTGGGTTTGGGCAACTTTTATTTGCACTTTCAATTTGAATTTCCATTTGAATTTGAATTAAAGAAAAGAGATATGATACCAATGATGATTAATCATTGTTGATCATGATGACATGGCATAATCAAAAGGGTGATTACTGTAGATTAATACATGTGGTGTTACAGGGGGCTACATGTCACTCTTTTCAATTTATATGACATATATCTAAAAGAACTGGCTTGTTATCTTCATAACAACCCGACCCTTGGGGGCTACAGCAGGCTTGTCAAAATTCTATGCAAGTCTCACACATAGTCAAGTTTTCCTATGTCTAAGACTTGTGGGGCTACATAAGTTTATGTACAGTACTGGAAAGAGGGATCATATCATACCTCATATTTTTTATTTAGAATGTTAACCATGCCTATCTCAGCATCCCAGCTCTCAGAGAGCCGGGTCAGAAACCCCTGATGCAGCTCTTCCACGGTCATATTTTCCAAGACAGGGACTTCCAACTTGGTCTTCCCCTTATCCAGTGGGACCGGCTCATCCTTGGTCAGAATCTTGGCCAAAGTGCCTGAGCCTTCAGGACCACTGTGTCTCTCCCCAGTAATGGTTACTTCTGTGTCAATCTCCATGTGATTGACGTCTTCAGCTTCTGGGCGAGGACTGGGAGCATGAGCAGGACTTGGCGGGTGGACATCTTCGACCGGCTCGTCTGGCCTGGCCTGCTCATTGACGAGGTTCATCTCTTCACCCGCCGGCGGCTTGTCGGTAATCACCGACTCATGAACTGTGTCTGTCTCACGATCCGGGTTATCTGCACCCGTACGATCAGCCTGATTGTCCGGGTTATCTTGCTGAACCTCCTGGATATCGAAGGTTGAAGGTACCTTTCTTTCTGGCGACGGTTTTGGCCCTGATACAATGCAGGCAAGTTTCAGTCAATAAGATGTACAATAGCAAAGAAATATGTTCTAAGTACTTACCCGCGGTTGATTGTGAAAGCCGGCAATTGAGTACCGGTTGACTCTCCAGACGACGGCGACGACTCCTGATAATTGGAATCAGAGGGGTTAAGTGGTTGTCTTATGAGTCCGGCTTGTGGAAGAGATGAGGTTGTGTTGTGAGGCACCTCATTCCGATGTTTACGTGCGGCCGGCTCATCCAATAGGCCAACAGACAACCCGCCAGAGTGACTCCGAAGTTTGCGCTTGCCCGCGTGTTGAGACTTCTTCAAAAGAAAGTTTGGGTCTAAGTAAGTATCTAGATGTGAAAGTGGTACCTTTCTGACGGCTTGTCTCATTTTGCTTGGGATTAAATTTTTGAGATGGATGAGATTGAAATTACCTCGGCGTCGCCGGCTCGACTGACCTCAGCATTATCCCGAGAAGAAGGGGCATCAGCTAATTTAACAAAAAGAAGGCCAAGCGAGTCAAGTTCTACCTCCGACTCATTCTCGGCGGTCGACTCATCTGCATTGACCGGCTCATTGTCCTGAGGAACTGGGGCCGGTACAACAGTTTTCTTGATCCTCCTCTTCCAAAACTTGTCGTTGGCCTACATACATGATGACCCGGAAATTAAATATGGCAATGGCAAGGTGAGCAGGATAAAATAAGTTAGATGATGAATAACAACTCACTGGTGGTACTGGGTTGGTCAAACAGAAGGGAGCAAGCCTATTCTTATTGCACTTATCTTGCGGCTCCCGCAGCAGCCTTTTTGTGGCCTTGTTTATTTCTTCAGCTGTCAGGTTGGCCTGACTGAAGCGTTGCACGTCAGCTGAGTCACCTGTGTAGTTACACATTAAGTCGCCCCTTCGACTTAAGGGCTGGATGAGCCAACTTATCCAACACTGGGTTAAATCTACCTCGGTAAGTCCGTTGGCTCTCAAAGCTCGCAGCCTCGGATAAATAGTTGCAACTTCTTCTCGCTCTTCATCAGATGGCCAGCCTGGGAAGGTGACTGTGGCGTCGAGCCGGTCAAGTCTATAACCCGGCAAGGGGTTCTCACCGGCAGGGGCAGTGTTCTTGCAATAAAACCAAGTTCCGTTCCATCCTTTCGGATGACTCGCCAGTTTTGCTTCTGGAAATGAACTGTTCTTCCGCCTCTGAACTAAAATCCCACTGAGCTCTATACTAGGACCGTCTGCGAACTCGGTCTGATGGTTGATGTAAAAGAATTCCCGGAAAAGAGGGACAGTTGACTCCATCTGGAGATAGACTTCGCAGAAGACTTGAAATTGACAGAGGTTGGTCAAGGAGTTTGGACCAATATCCTGTGGGTGGAGGCCATAGAAATGAAGAAAATCTCTAAAGAATTTTGACCCGGGAGGTGTGAAGCCCCTGTGAAGGTGATTTGTGAAAACAATCACTTCTCCCTGGCCGGGTTGAGGAGAGCTCTCTTCCTCACTCGCCCGCCAGCTAATCACATTTTTAGCCGGTAGGAGGCCTTGATCCACAAGGTTGGTAAGTACAAGGTTTGAACCTTGAGATTGGACCCAGTTACAGGCTTTATTAGTCTTAGCTTTATCTGTCTTGGCCATGATGAGTCTCTTAACAAGTTGAAACTGCAAGGAGAAATGATAAAGGTAAACTGGCAGGTCGTATTCATTGGCGATAAGCCGCCAATTTGTTCGTTTAATAAGTCGGCAAGGTGATGAGGATACTACGACTTTGGGGTGAGTCAACATGTTCATTTCTGTTGCTAATGAGTCACTGAAATCACTCAAAATATTGAGCCGGTCGGATTCAAGACAACTATGACTATCGAGTTATGCAAATTACAAGATGCAATAATGAGCCGGCAAAACATAAGGCGACTCATCCTATTTTGAAGACTTTCATGGTTTTCTACAAAGTGTTGGCTAGAAACAAGTTTCCGTTGAGACAATTGCCACTACAGATCTACAAAATGGTTCAAAAAGAAAAATATTCACTAAACCTAAGGTGGACACTGGAAGCATTGGCTAGTCTACTCGCGGGATCTAACAAAGATATGAAGTTTCTAGATGCAAAAATGGTATCACGACTATCACCGGAGTATTTCTACAAGGAGTTCATTTGAATCTAGATCTAAACAGCAGACAATGGTGGTATAAACTGATGAACACCGACGAACGCCAACGAACTAGGTAAAAAGGTGGGGCATTGCTACAGATCTAAAGGGAGTGATGAAGCTTACCTGGACGTAGCAGATGCTTCCGGGATGTTCTTGAGAAGCTTCGACGGCGACGCACGCGATGTGAATGATGTTGTTGACGTCACCGGAGAACCCGTGGTCGCGCGGTGGCGGAGCCCTAGTCGCAGACGTCTGAGGCGCGAGGAAGAAGAAGAGCAAGGGGGAAAAGTGGTAAAAGTGAGAAAAGAACCCCTACGGGTATATTTATAAGGATAAGAGAAGGGGAAAAGGTAGGCACGAAAATAGAGGAGGCACAGTAACTTTTCGAGTAAGGGACGCCTCGACTTTTGGGCTTGACAGATATACACAAAAGATTCGCTATGATGTCACACTTGAGCTCCTGAAATTCTGGAAGATGACATCATATTTCAAAGAGATAGAAAATGTCAAGTGTGGAAGTATCATAAGCCAGAACCTATGGCTCGGTCACGATGCAGATTCAAGAAAGGGAGATAACCCGGAATTATTATCAGTCTGAAGATTAACATGGACGAATCCAAGTCAATCTGGGGGCTAATGTTGGGGATATAACCCCACGGTATGACCCGCCCATTTAGGGCCGGGTTTTCCAATGGCGGCCAGAGGAGTAAGGCTTGCCATGGGTTGTGATGATCAAGGCCTCAGGGTCCGTGTGGCGACTGATCATATGTGCCGGTTCATGGTCCTGCGCGTGAGGCGGCGGCTCACCGAAGGGTGCCGTAGTTCCCTTTACTTGGGAAGTAAGATAAATAGGAAACTTATTAGGGCACTGATCATAGTACGACCCGGACTCTGTTGTAAGCCCAGGGCCTCGACCTGTATATAAAGGGGAGCCCCTGAGGCAGAAAGACTAAGTTACAAGCTCTCGGGTACTAGGATAGCCAAGTTGCACCCTTGTAATCGAGATCATCATCATCAATATCAATCAAGCAGGAAGTAGGCTATTACCTCCATCGAGAGGGGCCGAACCTGGGTAAACCCTTGTCTCTCGATTCCGATCAACCTCGTTCAAGCTACTACCTCACGGTGATGGCCTCATGACTAAGTCCTTTCACGAGGACATCTGCCGTGACAAAACCACGACATTTAGGGTACCGAAGAAGCAACTTGTTTCGTGTGTTTGCATGTATTTTCTTAGTTACCATTTGGTGGCGGAAGTGAATTATTATGAAAAATTAAGGTAGCCCTAACTTATATAGATGGAGGCTGAGAAGAACTAGTATGTGTGCATAAATTTTCCTATTATCTCTATACACTGGTAGGTCAATATCCTCTTTAAATTTTCTCTTAGGCCTATATAGGTTAGGGTGTATAGTCTAAAATTCTAATCAATTCAGTCCATGTAGCCTAGGAGGTCAAGATAAATAACTCCAAGAAAAAAGGCACCCTTTGAAGACCTCTGAATGCTCAATGATGCTCTTAATTGGGCCATGAGGAGGATTCCAAGAGGGACACAAATATTTCTTAGCAGAACTGATAGTGGAAGAATAAATGACCCCTTCTTCTAGAGTTTGAGATCCACACTGTTGACACTCAAAAGTGGCATGATGAAGCGAATAGGAAGGGGTGGCTTGAAACTAAAGGATGATGGAGTGAAATTGAAGAATGGAGCTCACAACTGGATAACTCTCATTGAGGAAGTCATAATGGAGTTAAGGATTATCCAGCTCGAACACGAAAGTTGTGGCATGCCAAAGGATCATGTGTTGACACTAGTTTTTGTCTTGCACAAAACAGCCCCCAGGATAACCTCAAATGGATAAGTTCCCAACATGAAGTTGTTCGTTCTATTAAGACGAATGATTATGCTCTTTGCATCATATCAATTTGACATCGTATGCAACCTATAGAGCCAAAACAAGGTCAAGAATAGAAGTTGCAGAGTTAACTCAAAGGTTCCGAATGAAGTTGGCTCAGAAATTTTGAATGGAAAACAAAAGCTTTGCATGGAGCATAGGTTAGCTCAAAATTATAAATGAGATCATTCATATATTCCGAATGGATACATAAGCAAGCGCAAGATTCCTGTCCGAGTCAGGCTAGGGTTTTAGACTTTTGCTGGGATTTTGAGTCATATTCTTGTACGGACAGTCTAGCCGCCTCATATATCGACGAGCAGAGATCACGATTAAACAATACACATTCATCAAATGCGTCTACCACCGTTTACCTTTACTACCTCTCCCTCGTTTTCTTCTTTCTCATTCTTTGTTGTCATTCGTGTTCGATGCAGCGAACCTCTAGGCCCTAGGGGCAATCACGCCGACTTAGGTAAGCCCATAGCCCCCGCACGCCTTGGCAGGGTCCCTCTCGGGCGTTGGGTTTCAAGTCTCAAGAGACCTCACCGGTGTGTCTTCGTATCCCGTTCCCGACAAGACTTCCTAAGCGATGTGTCTGCGTATCATGCTCAACACAGGGGGTGACACGGTTACGTGTTCGCATGCGAACACACACATGTGACGTGCATTTTTTTTTTTTTTGCATCGTCCTTGTCAACTATCCACGTCCTTATGTTGGGTGTATCCCTCGCTCACCTGGTGACAGCGCGGAGTCGCCACGATTTCCAGGGCGGGTACAATCATGCATGATATTCCGACTTCTACCACATTGATGTCGTGCAAGATTGATGAGGTTGGCGTGCTAGAAAGACTATGTTATCGATGGCTCGTTGTGTATCCTAGTACATTAACTGTGTCGTCACCACACATACACCATCATCATGCATGGAAAATTGTAAAAAGCAAGGGCTAAATAAGACAATTGAGTAGCTTAATTAGGGGTGTCTCACAACTCTACCGCAGAAGTAATTAATCAAGAGCTTTCTGCAGCCTCGGGAACAAGGACATTACAATCGCCAAGTCATGTTGGCCGAGCTAGCAGGTCACAGAGCACACATTATTAGTGTTTATTGGTTGTGTAATTAGTTTTTCCAGACACATGGGAGATACATATACCTATCTTCCTTTTGAAGTATTTCTCGTGTCAAACACTCATAAGATACATCATATATTTATAAATAAAAATAGATAACTTTTTACAACCAAAATTTGCAGAAATGACAAGGCAACCTTCAGGTCATGGGCCCGAAATCTAGCTTGGCAAAGCCCCGCAGAGCCAAATCTGATGAGCGTAGTCAGCAACTAAGGTGGCATACAAGCGCGTAATTTGCCATGTATAGGGCATGGTGTCAAAAAAGTCACTATATAGATTAAAACAAGGGATTTGAGTTTCATGATAAAACTTACTCCCATTAGTTATGGTTAAGTGAGAATATTCCATTTTGACGGCTACCGACCCAATCTGCATGACATAGGAACAAAAAACAAAGGGATAAGTAGCTGCGATCAGCTAACTTGGTACCGTACTCACCAATGATGATGCCAATTGTAATATGCAATCCGTGACAATCACCAATTCACAATATGTGGGCTAACCCACATGACCACACTCAACTCGTGGAACACAAATTAGATGCAATACACAAGGAATCAAGAGCAACAACACACACAACCCCGCTTGTGTTCTGTAACACAAGAGGGATCACGGGAACTAATAAGGGTAGAACTCTCTAGTCTCAGGATGTCTATGCCTTTTTCTGTGAAATCAAAATGCCAAGAGTCCTTTTTGTCCGAGCACTAGCCTACGTAGAGACAACCCCTTCGGGCTAGGTGTGAAGGCAAACCAGTTTGGACCTAGCTCAGGTGTGGAAATGGTAAGAAATATTCAGCTAATGCATTGTCACCTTGGGGGGTAATATTCAAGGTAGGGGATTAATGATGTAGCTTGTGGAATTCTCCCATAAGGTGTAACCAGCTGGTCCGTTTGAAACATTATTTCTTCAAATATGTTTCTTCAGCCGTGACCTTGGTTCCTCGCGAACCCTCTAATGTTTCCGAGACGTCAAACATTTTTTCTTCAGGAATTAAAAGAATGTTGGTTTTCTTCTACATTTTATCTAAGTTCAATCAATGGGGATGAATGCGCGACCATGTTTTCAAGATTGTAGGATTAAACTTATGTTACCGTGTAAGTGTTCGTTTGATGATGATTGTTGTTGTTGTCTCATTTGTGTTTCTCTCGAACTACAACCCCAACTATCGTGGCTTTATGATATTCGCTCGATGAGTGTTGTTGAATATATATGTGTTGCATGTATTTATGTATATCCTGACCCATCTTCTAGTTGTGTATAATTGAAGTTGAGGCCTGCTTGTACTCTATATATACGTGTACCTGCACCCAATCAATACAACGACTATTGTATTGCCAAAGTGTCCTTCTACATGGTATCATCTCTGAAGGTCTTGACCTAGGGCGAAGCCGACGCCGCCGCCGCGCCCCTCCCGCGCGCGCCGCCGCCGCTCCCCACCCCTGCCGCACCTCGCCACCCCCGCGCTCTCCCCCTACCGCGCCGCCGCCGCCCCGTGCCGCCCCGCTTCCGCCACCTCCCTGCCGCGCCAAACCGCTGCAGCCGCCGCCGCACTTCTCCTCTGCCGCGCCGCCGCTGCCCACCCGCCCGCCGCCTCCTCCCACTCGTCGCCAATGCTGCCCTCTCACTCGCCGCAGCCGCGCCCCACAGCCGCCGCTCCTTACCGCCGCTGTCGTCCACTTCCATCTTTCTCCCAAAAAAAACCCCTAACCCTAGCCGCGCCATGGAGTCCCCGGGCTCCTCCACCACCTGCTCGTCGAACCCCTTCGCCGGCCCCGAGCCCTCCGCCGGCGCCATCCATGACCTCAACATCGAGGCCCGGGTCCCCATCCGCCTCGACAGCTCCAGCACCTCGTACTACGCATGGAAGACCTACTTCAACCTCATCTTCCGCGAGTACTATCTCACCGAGCACATCGATGGCTCCGTGGACGGCGACTACATGAAGGGCGACCCGGAGTGGTCCGTCATCGAGGCCACGCTCATCCGATGTTTTATCAAACCGTCTCGAAGGACATCTTCCACACGGTTGTCGCTGAGGACGACGATGCTTGCGCCGTGTGGAACAAAATCAACGCACTCTTTACCGACAACAAACTTCAGCGCCTTGTTTTCTTACAACAGGAGTTCTTCGGTTGTCACCAGGACAACTCTACGATCGATGAGTACTGCATGCGGCTCAAGATGCTCAACGATGAGCTTCGTGACATCGGGGCCAAAGTCTCCGACGACCTCATGCTGAGCACCCTCACCGCCGGCCTCAACAAGGATTTTGGCAACGCGGCGTCTAACCTCACCTTGCTGCCGCAGCCCACTCGTCGCGTACCTCAAGCTTGAGGAGCACCGGATGACGAAGCTGAAGCAGCGGGTCCAGCACACCGCCCTCGCCACCGGCACCACCCGCGGCGGCCCCGCTCCACCAGCCGCGCCACCTCAGTCGCGCCCTCCTGCGCCTGCCGGGTACTACTCGTTGCCGCCCACGCCACCCGCGCCTCCCCAGCAGCCGCAAGGTGGCGGGGGCCGGCGCAACCGGCAGGGCGGCCGCCGTCGGCAACAGCCGCCTGCCCAGGGCGCTGGGGGGCGCCACGCTACCAGCAGCCGCCTCCGCCGTGGGCAGCCGGGCAGAACCCATGGACGGGCGTCGTGCATGCCTATCATATGCCCGTCCCACGGGCTCCTACGCCGGGTCTTCTCGGTGGCTATGGCCCGCCCGCCCAGGCGCCACCGGTCCCTGCGCCATGGGATCCCGCCCTCCTGGCCGCCCTGCACTCTGCGCCGTCGCCGAGTAACTATGGCGGTGGAGGCGACTGGTACATGGACTCAAGTGCTACTGCGCACATGACAGCTCATCCCGGTAACCTAACCTCCTCCACTCCCGTTAACACACCCACTCGTATCACCGTTGGCAACGGCTCTTCTTTACCTATCACTCATATCGGTAGCACTAGTTTTCCTTCTAGTTCCACACCTATCACTATGTCTAATGTTCTTGTTTCACCTGACTTAGTCACGAGCTTAGTTTCCATTCGTCGTCTTACTCGTGAGAACCCACTTACTGTTGAATTTGACGGTGTTGGTTTTTCTGTGAAGGACGCCCGTACCCGGATGGTACTTCACCGATGTGACAGCCCCGATGAGCTTTATCCCGTGCACACCGACGCTTCCACCTCCACACCCGTCGCCCTCGCCGCCGGCGTCGACCTTTGGCATGCTCACTTGGTCCACCCCAACCCCACCGTGTTGCGTCAGATTCTTAGGAGTTTTTCTTTCTCATGTAATAAGCTCGACAAGCATACTTGTGAGGCTTGTCGTTTGGGCAAGCACGTTCGTCTTCCCTTTAGTGCGTCTACAACTGTTTCCACTTTTCCGTTTCAATTACTTCATAGTGATGTTTGGACGTCTCCCGTTGCAAGTAACACGGGCTACCTATACTACTTGATGATTCTAGATGATTATTCTCATTATGTGTGGACTTTTCCTCTTCGTCGCAAATCCGATGCTTTAGCCACACTCACATCCTTTTATTCCTATGTCACCACCCAGTTCGGACGCCCCATTCTTGCACTCCAAACCGATAACGGAAAAGAGTTTGACAACGTCGCTCTCCGCACCCTTCTCACCTCTCACAGCACCATCTTCCGTCTAACTTGCCCATACACCTCACAGCAGAACGGCCGAGCCGAGCGTATTCTTCGCACTCTTAATGACTCCGTTCGCACGTTACTCTTTCACTCTAACGTGCCCGCTTGGTTTTGGCCTGATGCTCTCGCCACTGCTACCCTTCTAGTTAACATCCGTCTGTGTCGTCCTCGGTGGAACTACGCCCCCACCACCTACTCTTCGGTGCACCACCGTCCTATGACGGTCTTCGCATTTTTGGGTGTCTTTGCTATCCAAGCACCGCGTCCACCACTCCACACAAACTCGCACCACGTTCACTCCCATGCGTCTTCCTTGGCTATCCCTCTAACACCAAAGGTTACCGGTGCTATGATCCTGTCACTCATCGTGTTACACCTCGAGGCACGTGTATTTTGTCGAGACGGTGTTCCCTTTTTTCAGGTACCTCCGGCTCCGGCTCCGACGGCGTCGACCCCCGCGCCCCCTACTTGGAGCGATGCGCGGCGGCGACCCCAGGCGGTCCCGCCTGCCCGGCGCCTTCTGCCGTCGCCCGGGTTCCCGACTCCCTCCCCCGAGGTTGAGTCGGACCGGGCCCCTGGGTCCCCGACTCCCTCTTCCGAGGTTGAGTCCGACCGGGCCCCCCACCCCGGCGCCACGGCCGGCACCCCGGACGGCGCCCCCTCTCCGGCGGTGGGCTCGACACCCTCCTCGCCCGCCGCCGCTCATGCTGCGGCCCGCCCGGCTGCCGCGGTCTCTGGCCCAGCGGCTGCTGACGCCTCTGGCCCCGCCGCCGCCGCCGCCCTGGCCCCGTTGCTGGTCCGTCTGCCGCGGCGGAACTGGCTGCCGCCTTGGCCCCCGCTGCAGGCCCGGTCGCTGCCGCGGGCCCGGCCGCCCCCGTCGGGCCGGCTCTCGGCGTGACGACCCGCTCTCGGGCTGGTGTTCATCGGCCAAGCATGCGCTACTCCTCCGACTAGTATGTGTGCGCTGCCTCGACATCGACGCCGTCACCCATCCCCACCTCTGCTCGCGCTGCCCTTTGGGATCCCCACTGGCTCGCAGCGATGCAGGAGGAGTTCGACGCCTTGCAGCGCAACCGCACGTGGCATCTTGTTCCGCGACCCCCTCGTGCCAATGTCATCACTGGCAAGTGGGTGTTCCGCCACAAGACCCGCCCGGATGGTTCTCTTGAGCACTACAAGGCTCGGTGGGTGGTTCGCGGTTTTCGGCAGCGCGGGGGCGTGGACTTCACTGACACCTTTGCTCCGGTTGTGAAACCGGACACGATCCGCACAGTGCTTCAGTTGGCGGTCTCGCGAGCCTGGCATGTGCATCAGTTGGATGTCTCCAACGCCTTCTTGCACGATCATCTTGCCGAGCAGGTGTTCTATAAGCAGCCCACTAGTTTTGTCGACGCCGAGCATCCGGACTTCGTGTGCTTGCTCTCCCGTTCTATTTACGGGTTGAAGCAGGCGCCACAGGCTTGGTAGCAGCGTATCGCCGCCTTCCTGCAGTCTCTGGGCTTTCGGTCCACTCGCCCTGATGCCTCACTCTTTGTGTATCATCAGGGAGCTGACACTGCATATCTGCTGTTGTACATCGACGACATCATCCTCACAGCATCCGCTCCCGAGCTCCTTCAGCGGCTCACGGCTCGTCTTCGTGATGAGTTTGCCCTCAAGGACTTGGGGCCCCTGCACTACTTCCTCGGCATCGAGGTGGTCCACCGGGCTGACGGCTTCTTTCTGCATCAGTAGAAGTACGCCCACGAGCTTCTGGAGCGTGTTGGTATGCTTAACTGCAAGCCGGCGCCCACTCCTGTCGACACGAAGGCGAAGGTCTCTGCCCTGGAGGGGTCTCCCGCGTCCGATGCAGCGTTCTATCACTCCATTGTTGGTGTTTTACAGTACCTGGCGCTGACACGCCCGGACCTGCAGTACGTTGTTCAGCAGGTGTGCCTCCATATGCACTCCCCGCGTGACTCACATTGGACCTTGGTGAAGCGTATTCTCCGTTACATACGCGGCACTATGTCCTTGGGACTCACCCTGACGGCCTCCGCCTCCACCGACCTCGTCGCCTACTCAGATGCTGACTGGGCCGGCTGCCCCGACACCCAGCGCTCTACGTCCGGCTACTGCGTCTACCTTGGGCTCTCGTTGATCTCTTAGTCATCCAAGCGACAGCCCACGGTCTCCCGCTCCAGCGCCGAGGCCGAGTATCGGGCCGTGGCTAATGCCGTGGCCGAATGCTCTTGGATCCGTCAGCTGCTCAGGAGTTGCTTTGTGATGTTCACAAGGCCACTCTTGTCTACTGCGATAACTTCAGCGCGGTCTACCTCTCCGCCAACCCGGTGCACCATCGTCGTACGAAGCATACTGAGCTCGATATTCACTTTGTGCGTGAGCAGGTTGCACTTGGCCGTGTCCGGGTTCTCCACGTTCCGACGACGCAACAGTTTGCAGACGTGATGACTAAGGGATTGCCTACTCCCGTCTTCGAGGAGTTTCGGTCCAGTCTCTGTGTCTCCGGCGACGCTTCGATTGCGGGGAGGTGTTGCATGTATTTATGTATATCCTGGCCCACCTTCTAGTTGTGTATAGTTGAGGTTGAGACCTGCTTGTACTCTATATATACGTGCACCTGCACCCAATCAATACAACGACTATTGTATTGCCAAAGTGTCCTTCTACAAGTGTCACGCCTAAGCGGTAGGCATTGTCATTGTACAATGATTAGTGGGACAACCAGTATGCCTAAGCAGTAGATCGGGCCTGTGACTTCATTTATCAGCACGTGATGTTCGTTGGAAGCATAGGACCAACAATAACAAGTGGCTCGGCATCCCCTAAATATAATATACTGTATCAATCGATTTCCTGTAGAATTCCCAAATACAGTAGTATAATGCAAGCTAATCAATTCACACCCGAGTTCAATCAAGGAGATGAAAGCACATCCACGTTTTGAAGATTACATGATTAAGTTAGCTCTCACTTGGTCATGTATTTGTTTGACGTGGCTTCTCCTGATTGGTCAGTTGATGATGGATGTTGTGATGTCCTGGTCACATTCATTTAACTGTGGTTCTGTCGAACCACAGTTGTTGTGGGCTCGTGGCTCTATGATATGTGGTCGATAAGAGCATCTTCACTCGCCCCACCAAATAGACCCTTCTAGGACATTTTTTTATCGCAGGCTCAAAAAAAAAAGCCCAGTCGCGTCTTCGAGAGCCCAAATTTCGCCAGCTAGGGTTAAAATTGGCGCCGGCGGACCCAGGCCGAACCCAGCGCGCTGGGGGTCGACCGGGGGCGCCGGGGGAAAGAAAAAACACGCCAAAACTTCCCGCGCCGGATTCCCACCCCCTGGGCCCGCCGAGTCAGGGACTGCATCGTCGTGCTCATCTAATCGCCTCGGCTGCCGCACGAATCAATGTCAAGGCTGCCGCCGGTCAACCTTCCATTGATCAGGGGCGGCGCAGTGAAGGCGAGCCGCCACGCGTCCCGCCACGCGTCAGCACTGCTGCCGCCCCCTCGCCGCTATAAAATACGCCATTCGTCGCCGTTGGCCGCACACTCGCCTCAACACCATCTCTCTCTCACCGCTGACCACCTTCTTTCCCTCGCCGCCCTTCTTCCCGCTCTCTCTCCTTCCTTCACAGATGGCCGAGAGGTTCCCCGGCGACGAAGCGGCGGCCAACGGCTTCGGCTGCTGCCATCTGCATGAGTGGGAGGCGCGGCTTCTCTACGAGGCCAACTACCCGGCACCGCCCGACATGCACGTGCCGGGCTCTTGGAGGCTCAACGCTTGAGGCGTCCCCGTGCCCCCGCCGCCCTCCGACGCTGAACGCCGCGGCGAGATTGCACGGATCCGGGCGGCGCTGCCAGAGGAAGTGCGACAGCAGCCGAAGTACGCCCTCGACAACCACACTATGTGGACAGCTTACTTCCAGTGCCGCCACGCCGACCAGCTCGCGTCCACGAACGGCGCTCCGGCACCAAGGGGGCGCCACAACTCCGACGGCCGCCGTCAGTGGTGGGGCGTCCCCGGGCGCACGCTCCACGCCATCCTCGAGCACATCGAGGGCGGCAACTCGCCGCCGCTGGAGTACCCGACACCGTCTTTCTCGCCCCGGAGCGGCAGCTCGTTGCTGCCGAGGCGCATGGCGGGGGCGTCCTCCTCTTCCTCCGGCTCCCACTCCTCCGGCACAACGACGCCGCTCGTCGCCGTCAAGGCCGAGCCCCAGGAGATGCCGGAGCGCCGGCGCAGCCGTGGCGGCAGCCTCGTCATAAACGAGGGCCGCCGCCAACCTTCACCTCCTCCCCGCGGCCATCTTCGCCTGGTCAGGCCGAAGAAGGAGCCGGCGACGCCGCCGGTGGTCGTCAAGCAGGAGCACGTCGAGATGGCCGCCGATCTCAAAACCGGTCTGAAATGGGCTCGAGACGACTACGTGCGGGAGGAGATGGAGCACTAGCGCCGCGCTCTAGAGGAGATCGCCGCGCGGCGCCGCGGCCGCGACGAGGACGGCGTCATCGTCCTCGACGACAACGACGAGGAGGTGCCGGCGCCGACCAACCCCGTCTGCAGCGGCGACCCAGGATAGGGCTGCAGCAAGGACGGCGGCGTGCAGGACGACGGCGGCGACTACACCGCCTTCTACAAGCTCCTCGGCATGTAGTAGGCTCAGGGCGGCGGCGGTGGCGTAGTTTTTTAAGTTTTTTATTATGTCTTTAAATTTGTAAAAATATGAATGAAAACTGCCTGAATTTCATCCAAATTCGTGTCATTTTCTTCGAAATTTAGCCGAATTTGCATTTGAAGAAACGGCGCCTAGGGCCAACTTGGGGCGGCGGTTGGGAACTCGATCGCCCCTACGACGAAAATAGCGTGGTTTAGCCAACAGGAGGCGCTATTTCAGTCTCTGCGGGCGCCGAACGGCTGAAGATGCCCTAAGTGTAAGGTGTACATTGCAACACTCAGCAGGGCGGGCACGTGATGCACGTTGGACGCAAAGAACCAACACTCGGACAGTACCAACATGTGGCTCGTCACCCCACAGGGACCATATCTAGATCGATGACCTAGCAAAGAAATCCCAAACGCATTCCAGTCTAATCGATTCACTGTCGACCGTAGTTGCAAACTTGTAATCCATCCACGGCGGCGATGGCGGAGCTGAAGAGCCGGCGGGTGATCCTCAAGGACTACGTGGAGGGCTACCCCACGGAGGAGCACATGGAGCTGCTCCCCGCCGCCGACGTCGACGAAGCCGCGGCCGCCGAGGAGGGCTCGGTGCTGGTCAAGAACCTGTGCCTCTCCTGCGACCCCTACATGCGCCCCAAGATGGCGCGCCCGCAGGAGCAGTGGTACACCGAGGCCTACGTCCCGGGCACCTCCATCACCGGCTTCGGGGTGGCCCAGGTGGTCCGCTCGTCGCGGCCTGGCCTCGCCGCCGGCGACCTCGTCTCGGGCGTCACGGGGTGGGAGGACTACAGCGTCATCAAGCCGCCCTTCTCCGGCCTGCTCACCAAGATCCGGCCGGAGGACGGGCTCCCGCTTTCCTACTACACGGGCGTCCTGGGCATGCCGGGCTTCACCGCCTACGTGGGGTTCCACCACATCTGCTCGCCCAAGGCGGGCGAGACGGTGTTCGTCTCGGCGGCCTCCGGCGCGGTGGGGCAGCTCGTCGGCCAGTTCGCCAGGCTCATGGGCTGCTACGTCGTCGGCAGCGCCGGGTCCAAGGAGAAGGTGGACCTGCTCATCAACAAGTTCGGCTTCCACGACGCCTTCAACTACAAGGAGGAGGACGCCGACCTCACCGGCGCGCTCAAGAAGCGCTTCCCGGATGGCATCGACGTCTACTTCGAGAACGTGGGCGGGAAGATGCTGGAGGCGGTGCTGGCCAACATGAAGGTGCACGGCCGCATCGCCGTCTGCGGCCTCATCTCGCAGTACAACCTCGCCGCCGGCGGGAAGGACGCAGAGGAGCTCAGCGCGCGCAACCTGGTGTACCTCATTTCCAAGCGGATCCGGATGCAGGGGTTCGTCGAACCAGACCACAAGCACCTCTACCCCGAGTACAGGGCGTGGGTGCTGCCGCACATCAAGGACGGCAAGGTGGTGTACGTGGAGGACGTCGTGGAGGGGCTCGAGGCGGCGCCCCGAGCGCTCATTGGACTCTTCCACGGCCGCAACGTCGGCAAGCAGGTCGTCAGGCTCGCCAACCCTCAGTAACTGACAGATCGCATGCAGTGTCCCTCCTAGCTAGTGACCACGGACAAGTCAAATAAAACTAAAAGCGAGATCCATGTGCATGGCACCGGGAAACTATCATGAGGAATTAATTCCAGTCCTTGTTTACTATTGTCCTTCATTAATCATCATTTACGTGCTTTGAATTATTTGTTTCTTTTCGAATAATTTGAAATTGTTTACCACTCCTCGGCGTGGTTGAATTATTTGTTTCAATGTTTCCCAGGAGTTCAAATCTCAACAAATCAAAAGTACCTGCATTTTCACCCCGAATTTTTTCCATTATACTCACAATACCAAATGAAAATCATTATTAAACATAAAATATGTTATCATATTGTATTTATTTGGTATTGTATATGTTGATATTTTTTATATAAATTTGGTCAAACTTTACTAAGTTTGACTTAAAACAAACCTAATATGCCGAGTAAAAAGAAATGAAGGAAGCAATATCAAGTGAAAATCATTATTCAACTACAAGCACTGAAGCGAGCAGGAGACGCGCCGTCGTCATCACCCCTTTCTCGCTGGAGCCGGACAAAACTTGTTGTAGTAGACAGTTAAAAAGTCGTCGTGCTAAGGCTCCATATGACAAGCACCAGAACATCAAGCGCCGCCATGAAGAGAAGCGTATATGAGAAATATCCAACCTGAAGACACACGGACGCAGACGAACGAAGACCGGATCAGATCCACTAAAGACAACCAAAAATAAAATAAAATGTCCTCTTCAATTCTGTGTAGCAATTTCTGGCTCTTCATGTGCAGTCCAGTGGATTTCCGAGGACATGCTTCTTACAAATCGGTCCTGCTAGTTCTACTCATATGCACAAGGAAAATATGAAGCGAGAGGTTTTCAATCTCCGCACATGCATGAAGACGGGTAACTAGGTGGTCCCTCGCCTAAGATGAAAGCAGCCGGTAGTTGGGTAGGGTGTGTGTCCATTTATTCAGGACATCCTCTTATCCTGCCATCCAAAGATAGATCCACAGCTTATAATTTTGTCATTGACAAATTTAAATCTAAACTGCCTTGCTACAAGGCTGACAAACTCTCTCATGCTGCCAGACTTACTCTCATTCAATCTGTTTTTGCTTCAATTCCTGTATACTACATGTCTAATATTCTTTTCCCCAAGAAGTTTATTTCTAAACTCACTGCTATCATTAGGAACTTCTGGTGGACGGGGGTGAGAGAGGAATCAAAATCTAGATCCATTTGTCTTAGAGCCTGGAAGGATATTTGTTCATCTAAAAATGAAGGTGGGTTGGGCATTAGGAACATGCAAGCAACTAACAGAAGTTTGATTTTATCTGCAGCCTGGAGGATTGTTGAAAACCCAAGTAGTCACATTTCCAAGGTCCTCCAATCCAAATACTATCCTGATACTTCCTTTTGGAGAGCCAAAATCAACATTCCTAAATCTGCCTTCTGGACTTCGATTCTTAAAGTTAGACCTATGCTAATTAATAACTCTTTCTATCAACTCACTGAAGGTAACATTTCTCTTTGGAGCTCTCCTTGGTACAACTCATGAGATTCTATTTATGATCACCTCAACATCCAACAACCACATTACGTTTATCCCGTAATAGTTAGAGATCTCTGGCTTCCCAACCAAAAGCAGTGGAACACTAACCTTATAGACACACTTTTTGATCATGACACGGCTGTAACTATGAAGCAGGTTCCAATTTTGCAATCAGGCGAGCAAGACCTCCTCTGTTGGAAACTAACACCCACAGGGAAATTCAACTCCAAGAGTTGCATACAGACTTTGTTTACAGGTCTTGCAGGAAGAAGGGGAGCCTCAACCCAGGTCTATAGACATAGATACAAAAAATATGCTCAAGCAGGTTTGGAAAGCAAAGGACATAGTGCCAAGAATTCAGACGTTTGCGTGGAGACTATTAAGGAAGGCCCTTCCAACAGGTAAGAGAGCAGGTAAATTTTCCATTCATATTAGTAAACTCTGCTCTAGATGTGGACAATTGGAAGATGAGTCTCATATCTTTTTTCTCTGCCCATTTGTTAGGGCTGCTTGGTTTGCTCACCCTTGGTACATCAAAATAGATAGGTTAATGCAAGACTCTAATTCACTTACTAGTATCATTCAACACCTTGCTAGCTCTAATCACCCGCATGCTTCTCTTAGCAATATTTTTACTTTCATGTGGTGTCTTTGGAAATCCAGAAATGACAAACTCTTTCAAAGGAAAGAGTGCACTCCTGTACAGGTTTTCTTTGCAGGCCAGGCCATCACAAATTGCTTCAGGATGGAGGATAAAGCCAGGGCCAATGAACAACCACAATCAATACAGGAACTCTCAAACTACTTCACGCAGGGTACAACAGTTGACATTTTAAAGCTCCCTATAATCACCAGAATATTTACAGATGCGGCGTGGAAAAAAGCAGAACTCTCATCAGGTGAAGGAAGCTCAAAAGCAGGCCTTGGAATTTATTTGCATGTGGAACAAGGAAATACCAGGACCGCAGCCAAGATCAGAGCAGTTTGTCTTCAGGTTTCGACAGCTATTCAAGCGGAAGCACTGGGACTAAAACTTGCAGCCATCATTACGTCTACCATGCAACTTCAGGAAGCAGCCATTCTCACAGATAATTTATCCCTTGCCAAAGCTGCAGCTGCTAGATCGCCCATGCAAGAACCTGGACATTGGGTAATCAGAGGCCTTCTGGTAGATTTCTGTGCCATCATAAATCCTTTCTCAGCTCAAGTTTTCCATATCAACAGGGATCACAACGCTGAAGCTCATAGATTAGCTCAGTTAGCACTTACGCAGGATAGTTTATTTACTCCCAGGTTGAATTGTAGCAATCCTGATCATTATGACAGGCAATGTCCCTTTTCACAGGTTATCACTCATGTACATTTGCAGGGCATTGTTGTCACTGATGTACAGTGCTATCAGCTGGAATGAATGGCGCCACTGGCGTCCCAAGTTTGTTCAAAAAAAAAGGGTAGGGTGTGTGTGCTCTCTTTTTTTTTTTTTGAGAATCGGGTGTGTGTGCTTTGGAGGGATTAGTCACAAGCATGTGCGTGTTGTGCCGGAAAAAAATTGGGTGGAGACCGGCTGCAAAACTCCTCCCGTGCATACCCGATCCGATCTGCCGCCACCTGTCCTACCAATGCATCCCACGGCATCCGCTCGCGCCCTGTAGCGCTCCTTTCTTCGGCTCGTTCCGTCACTCCCGGCGCTTCCGCTCGGCTCGATCGGTAAGCTGCTATATCGGCTCAAGAAACCGAACACAATCCCCATCATGTTCCACGTCCAGCGGACAGCCAAGGCCGAGCGATGCCGGCGGAGCGAGATGGCGGCGCCCGCAGAGCGGAGTGGCGGCGACGGCGGACCAGGAGGCACCATGGACACCTATGCCCAGGACTCCACGAGTGGTGCGCGTCCGTGGGAGAGCTGCTCAAACTGCCGGCGTCAGAAGACCCAAATCAGATGGCAGCCGCCGTGGACGACCGAAGTTGGGCATGGAGGCGCCCTTGCTGGCTCACGGGGTGCAGCGCCCGCTCGGCGAGTATGTGCGTGCATGGCGCTGGCGTGCTCTCGTGGCCATGAGCTCGCCGGATATGATGTCCGTGTTCACCAACAACTGAATGAATTCGTTTTCCCGATTCAAAAGAAGAGTAGCTTTTCAGTGATGAACCAGCGCCTTCCATTATAGTTTGATTTTCTAGCTTTGTGGTCGTTGCAATTTTCTTGTCAATGGGCATCACAATTGTAATATCCTCTCTCCATAGAGCATGACTGTATAATAGTTGAACTAGTATAATTTTCAGATTTCAACTCTGTTTGATATCACACTGTATTTCTATTATCAATAAGCATGAATAGGTTCCCTTTTCTTGCAGCAGCTGTTCATGTCCGTTCTTGGATTTCATTGTTATGTGCTCTATGCTGCCGGCACCATCACATGCAACTTGTTTGTGTTCCACAAAGCCTCCTACAGTTTAGATGCCAGAGTTTTTTGAACTTCTCTGAATTATAATTGATGCACTGTCATTCTCGAAAAATAATAATAATTGGTGCACTGATAGTTAAGGTTTGCAAATAGGTTTAGAGTGGCCTAACGGTGATGTTGGATTGATAGAGTGGCCTAACGTACTTTCTTCAGTTAATTTCAAGATTCAGAAGCTTATGATGAAAATAATGCTGATACTCTATTGTAAATTGTTCAGAATTATTGACTGTAAAATTTCTGATCTGTAAAATGATAGATTCTTGTGATCATCTATAAATTGAAAAAAAAAATTGCCATCCATTCATTGTCCTCAAGGTTATACTCCTCCAACAGTTCTTGCCACTTCCTCTTGAAGATACATTCAGACCTGTCTTCATAGACACATCTCTTAAAATCCGGTAGAAACTTCTCAGGATGCTTATGAATTACATGCCCGAGATGTTTAGCAGCATTAAGATAGATGTGCCACAAGCAAAGACGATGGCTTGTATTTGGAAATACATAAGCAATTGCTCCGTCCATGGCCCTGTCTTGATCAGTGAAAATTGTGCTTGGATGCTTGCCTGACATTGCCGTGAGAAATGTCTCAAATAGCCAAACAAATGAATCAATGGACTCATTAAATATCAGTGCAGCCCCAAATATTACTGTCTGCTTGTGATGATTGGCACCAAGGATTGGAGCGAAAGGCAATTCAAACTTATTGGTATCATGCGTAATCCATAATGGACTGACCATCTGCCCAAAAAAAATTAGCTATCTGACCATCCTTCTCATCTACTTGAATCGCATAAAAAAATGTTGGATCCTCCCTCTGCTTATTCTTCAAGTATTCTAACAGTGTTTTTGCATCATTGGATTCTAAATACTTCTTCCTTTCCTTACCAATCTCATTATTGCAATCCATTTTTGAGAATGGCACTTTGTCGACTCCTCCATAGAACGCTACCATGAAATCATACACATGAGATGGCTTCATCCCAGCTTCACGTATCTGGCCAATTAGCGCTCTGTCCGCTTCTACAACACGTCGTTGGGATCTCAGCTTGTGTAACTTATTGGGACTAGCAAGATAATGATTGTGATCGGTTACAACCTTTTGCACTGTCCAAATCCCCTCTCTACTGACACTAAATTGAACACGAGCCTGACAACCTGTTCTTGTTGTGGCCTTTGATGACTCGGTTTCTCGTTCTCCCTGATTACTGCAAACTATATATTTCTGGGATATAGTTCGATCTTGGCGGCGCTTTGTCTGGCTCTTTCTGATACTAAACCCAATCTTGCCGGCATACGTGTTGTACATGTCGTATGCTTTCTGCTCTGAATCGAATGACTTTCCCACTTCGGGAACGATCAAAGCTTGCCCAACTTTATCAACCACCTACAGTAAAAAGTGTTGAGAATTAACGTTACATTACCACAATGTAAAATATATATTATTTTCTTCACAACACATTAATTTTACATTAGGTGCGTTATGGACGGAATACTTTGTTTTGAATAAGCTATTGTACTATCAAGCCAAATATTAGCAAATCATTGTTTACAAAATTAATAATATGTCATCCTCAAATTGTTCATTACAGAGAAACATCTTATCTTGACTTCCTGATCTAGCTTTTGGCATGACAATGTACTGTACACATGCAAGCTGAGATTGTTGTAAGGGACAATCTGGAAGAACCAGGCAACGACCATACCTTTTGTATCTCCTCTCCGTCAGCTCCATGACCACTGTCGATCACATCGTCCTCCTGGCCTCTTTCTCTAGTCATGTTTGTGTCATACTCCTGGTGTTCTGATACGTGCGGTGGCCGTAAGTCTATGTCGCATGTTGCTACCTCCGGCGCCACTGTCGACAGCGGGCTGTACGAGGTGGAGCAGCGGCCGTCCTCATCCGCATGGTTTACATCATCCAAGGTGGCGACAGGGCCGAACTCCGGCGTGGCGACTCCCGTCCTTCTCGATGGAGGCAACACTTCAGGCAGCGGGAGCACGACCCGCGGCGGCCATGGCTCTCGTTCCGGGCCGATGCAGCCATGGGAGAGAGAGGGCGGCGAGGCGTTCTGGCGCGGTGCAGCCATCGCCGACCCAGGGATCCCACGCCCACCAGTCCGATCGCGTGGAGAAGAAGGCTCCGATCGCTCGGCCATGGAAAGTCCGATTACCGCGGAAGTGATTGATACAAGCCGCGTAGTTTGTTTCCTGGAGCCGATGCAGGGTACTGAGCCGAGAAGCGTACATGCGGGTGGGGATGAGAGGATGCCGTGGGATGCATTGGTAGGACAGGTGGCAGCAGATTCGATCGGGTATGCAGGGGAGGAGGTTTGCAGCCCGTCTCCACCCAATTTTTTTCCGTTGTGCCAATCAGACACTTTAACGCAAAAACGAATAGTACGCAATTTCACTATGGGCCGCGGCCGCCTGCAGCTTCAATTATCTATCGACACTGCCGCGTCGCCCTCGGGTAAGATGGTGGTCGTGAGGTCAGTGTCGCCGATCTCGCAGCAATGAGAGGCTGGAAGTCGATCTTTCTATGTGCGTCGTGCGCTGCAGGCCAGCCAATTTATTGGCACGCGAAAAGAAGAAGAAACTGTTAAAATATCTGTAACTACCATGCAGAGTGCAGCTTCAATTATTGGCACGTGACCCCCGTGGGGAAGCGACGGACCGACCAAAACAAATGGACGGACCAGCACCGCCCACCGCAGCGCCGTGGAGCTGGAGCACCACTAGTCACTGTCGTCATCCATCCCATCCCGGGACGAGGCATCATATATCCACTCCAAGCAAAATAAACAATTCAATTCGTTCTAGATCCGTAGTCTTGCGGAGACTTGCAGTCCACCCACGGCGGCGATGGCGGAGCTCAAGAGCCGGCGGGTGATCCTCAAGGACTACGTGGATGGCTACCCCACGGAGGCGCACATGGAGCTGCTCCCCGCCGCGGACGTCGACGAGGCCGCGGCCGCCGAGGAAGGGTCGGTGCTGGTGAAGAACCTGTACCTCTCCTGCGACCCCTACATGCGCCCCAAGATGTCCCGCCCGCTGCACCAGTCCTACACCGCCGCCTTCGTCCCGGGCGCCGCCATCACCGGCTACGGCGTGTCCGAGGTGGTCCGCTCCTCGCGGCCCGGGCTCGCCGCCGGCGACCTCGTCTGGGGCATGACGGGCTGGGAGGACTACAGCATCATCAAGCCGCCCTTCACGGGCCTGCTCACCAAGATCCAGCCGGACGACGGCGTGCCGCTGTCCTACTACACGGGCATCCTGGGCATGCCGGGGCTCACGGCCTACGTGGGCTTCCACCACATCTGCTCCCCCAAGGCCGGCGAGACGGTGTTCGTCTCGGCAGCCTCCGGCGCCGTGGGCCAGCTGGTGGGCCAGTTCGCCAGGCTCCTGGGCTGCCACGTCGTCGGCAGCGCGGGGTCCAAGGAGAAGGTGGACCTGCTCATCAACAAGTTCGGCTTCCACGACGCGTTCAACTACAAGGAGGAGGACGGCGACCTCGCCGGCGCGCTCAAGAAGCGGTTCCCCGACGGCATCGACGTCTACTTCGAGAACGTGGGCGGGAAGATGCTCGAGGCCGTGCTGCTCAACATGAAGGTGCACGGCCGCATCGCCGTCTGCGGCCTCATCTCCCAGTACAACCTCACCGCCGGCGAGAAGGAGGCCGACGTCGGCGTGCGCAACCTCACGTCCCTCGTTTCCAAGCGGATCCGGATGCAGGGGTTCATCGAGCCCGACCACAAGCACCTCTACCCGGAGTACAGGGCGTGGGTGCTCCCGCACATTAAAGAGGCCAGGGTGGTGTACGTGGAGGACGTCGCCGACGGGCTAGAGGCCGCGCCCCGAGCGCTCATCGGCCTCTTCCACGGCCGCAACGTCGGCAAGCAGGTCGTCAGGCTCACCAGCCCCGACCCCAAGTGACTGACAGATTGTATTGTAGTAGCAGATCAACCGCGCGTCAATTATCATCAAGAATAAAATTAAAATGGGTGTGGCTAGGTCTCAGTCGACTGAGACTTAACCAAGTCTAAGTCAAGTTATATAGTATGTAAGAAGAAAAAAAACTAAAAAATATTTTTTGCACGAATCTCCATGCAAAATCAAAGGAAGATACTATCGACTGAAACATAACGAAGTCGAAGTCTAAGTCGACTGAGACTTAGCAAAACTGAATCAAAATCTATTCGCATCGCAATCGCATCTTGGTGGTTGAATGGCAACAAGCCAAATTAAATAAAAGATCCTTGCTTTCTCTCCCTAAATGTAGCATTGTTGTGTTGTCTTTGCCGCTAGGAGTTTGGGGGAGCCAGCACTGACGGATTTTACAGATGTTTACATACATGCTGACGTGGATACATGTCGACGTGGGCAGTTGTGATAGGAACTAGGGGTGTAACGGGCTCACCCTATGTAATTCGAGGGTGGGGGAGATTTAGTAATAAGTTGGAAGGGGTCCGTTGGACCCGTAAGGGCTAATTTGGCTGTCAGGGATGAAACACCCGGGGAAATAAGCACCTAGGTGGAGTTTCCCTTGGCACAAAGGGATCCATGGGAGAGATCGTCCGAGGTGGGAAAACATATACCTTCTTCTATTTGGACAAAATAATGAAGGGGCACGGTCGTCGGCCCAGCGCGCCGTCGTCTCACTGTCGCGAGACGAGAGCGAGCGAGGGTTTCTTCCCCGACCTCGTGAGATTTTACATAAAAGCTGATGTGGGGCTTTGGGGATTCGAGGGGAGGAATGCTACACATACGGAATCTTACGGTCAGATTTTACGTAAAAGCTGATGTGGGGGTTGTTAATTGGGCCAGGATTAGCAGCTGGGGCCCACCCCGGTTAAAATTAGGGGGGAGGAGAGAATTTTATGGAAGGTTAAGTAAGCCTATGTAGCACCTTTCATAGGTGTAGGATTATTGATCCAAGGGAACACTATACGCATCGCCCAATCAAACGACACAAATCTTGACGCGCATAGACAACCACGCCATGGGTTTGGGATTGTTCGCCATAAACCACCCGCGTGCAAATGTCTCCATCAGCAGTTCCCTTACCCCCCCCCCCCCCCCCCCCTCTCCCGCTTCCCCCTCATCCGCTCATGTCTCTTATATTTTTGCGGATGCTCTCATCGACGAAGGTGAAGAGGAGTAGGAGCGCCGATGACGATACTTGAAGACGGGGAGCATCATATGACATGGAGGAGGTTGCCAACAGAGAGGAGTGGAGGAGGTTGCTAGTGGTGGAGGCAACGTTGCTCCCGCCACCGGCCTGCTGTGAGATGGGCATCGGGAGGAGCAGCTGCGTCGCCGACCCATCATCGTCACGACGCCGGACGCGTTTTGGCCTCAAGCCAGCGCTTCAGGGGCGGATCTCCCGCAGGCGACGACGGGGGGCTCGCTGCGGCCATCCATGGTAGGAGTGGCGGCGTTCAACACCGACACACGCGTGCCCCGCCTCCGGCCTACCATGGGTGATGCCCTCCTCTCCCGGTGGTCGTAGTGCAGCAGCACTAGAGGGGCAACGGTGATGGTGCGGATCGGGCTCCGACCCTCCCATGGTCGGGGCCTTCATCTCTAGTGGTCTAAGGGCAGCGGCAGGGAGTCATTTTTGGGGAAGGGGCTCAGGTGATGGCGCGGCTCCGGCTCCGAGGCATTCGCGGTTTAATGCATCCCTCTCATGTAAGTGCAAATATCGTGTCTGTCCTTGTGTTTTTGGAGCTTATACTAAAATGCAATCGGCAATAAGTTTACATTTTTGCCATGGCATTTTTTTTTAATCCCAATGGCAATTTGTATAATTTGTTTCTTATAGTATATGGACATGTTTCATATTGTATGATGGCACTTTTACAGAATTTTGGTTGTGGTCACATAGCATATATATTTTTGTAAGTGATATGTTGCAATGGAAGAGAACCTGTAATCTGCCATGGCAATAAGTTTACATTTTTGCCATGGTATTTTTTATCCCCATGGTAAGATTTAGAGACATGGTAGTATATAGTTGAGTTGACATGGCCCTATATTTTGAGTTTCCAGCGCAACATATAAACTTACAAAAAAAAGTCATGTGACCACAACCAAAAGTTCTGTAAAAATAACATCATACTATAAGAAACATATCACTTAAACTATAAGAAAACAATTCTGAAGAAGTGATCTTGTTTTATCTCGTTGACATGCAAAAAAAAAAAACTTAATCTATTGCCATGAGGTAGCTCCATAATTTTTGTGATGACAACTTTTTTGTATTGCAAAGTGTATACACGCTCTTTTTCCTATGGGCCAATAGTATGAATGTTTTCCGACATGACCACATGGCATTTTTAGTATTATTTGTTTTGAATTGTCACTCGCCTGTAGATTACTCAGCATGTTATTCTCCCTCTGGAGCACCCTTGGATATTTGGACTACCTTTGAATATTTGGAATCTGAAATGAAACAAAATCAGGAGCTTTTGATTTGTTGAGGTTTGAAATCCTGGGAACAATCGAAACAAATAATTCAACCGCACGGCAGGTGAGAAACAAATAATTCAAAGCACGTAAATGATGATTAATGAAGGACAATAGTAAACAAGGACTGGAATTATTTCAACATGATAGCTTCCCAGCGCCATGCACCCATGGATCTCGCTTTTTATTTGGCTTTACCCGTCGTCACTAGGAGGGACACTGCATGCGATCTGTCAGTCACTGAGGGTTGGCGAACCTGACGACCTGCTTGCCGACGTTGCGGCCGTGGAAGAGTCCGATGAGCGCTCCGGGAGCCGCCTCGAGCCCCTCCACGACGTCCTCCACGTACACCACCTTGCCGTCCTTGATGTGCGGCAGCACCCACGCCCTCTACTCCGGGTAGAGGTGCTTGTGGTCGGGCTCGACGAACCCCTGCATCCGGATCCGCTTGGAAATGAGGTACACGAGGTTGCGCGCTCTGAGCTCTTCCGCGTCCTTCTCGCCGGCGGCGAGGTTGTACTGCGAGATGAGGCCGCAGACGGCGATGCGGCCGTGCACCTTCATGTTGGCCAGCACCGCCTCGAGCATCTTTCCGCCCACGTTCTCGAAGTAGATGTTGATGCCGTCGGGGAAGCGCTTCTTGAGCGCGCCGGCGAGGTCGCCGTCCTCCACCTTGTAGTTGAACGCGTCGTGGAAACCGAACCTGTTGATGAGAAGGTCCACCTTCTCCTTGGACCCGGCGCTGCCGACGACGTAGGAGCCCATGAGCCTGGCAAACTGGCCGACGAGCTGCCCCACCGCGCTGGAGGCCGCCGAGACGAATGGGCGAGCAGATGTGGTGGAAGCCCACGTAGGCAGTGAACCCCGGCAGGGGCGGAGCCAGGATTTTGGTTAAGGGGGGGCCAAGTCAAGTTCCTAAACTTTCTCTAGACCAAAAAATAACTTTTATCATACTGTAATATATGCTACACTATACAAAACATTGATACAGTTGTATGAGTTTAAATTTACCTTTGCAATTGCCAACAAGATGACAAAATTTTAATATTTCACTGGAAGAGGACTTGCCTGCTAATTTTTTCAACGTTTATGATCATGCACAACCTAAGTAAGTCTCGCGCTTGGTAGAGAACTTGAAGCAACCGGCTTAAAAAATGAATTAATGTTTACAGTGTTTGACAATGCTTTTCTCTTCGTAGCTGCTGAATTGCAGCATCATAGCTATATTGGATAAGTTTGACATAGGGAAAATTTTCATCACAAAAAATAACCCATACGAGATAATTTGCATCACAGTTACACTAACTTTTAGGACATGTACAGGATAGGAATTCTTCATAGAATCGTAGCATTACAAATCAGAGAACCAAAGCAAGTAAGCTAGTAAAATCTGATGTATATGTTCAACAATGATACAAGATGAGAATTGAGATTAGTAGATGCATGGTGTGATGTGCTGATGTGTTAAACCTTGGCTCCTTGGCTAGTTTCCGTTGGTTGGAATCAAGGCTGCGTCGCGCTGCCACCGTTACACCGTATGAATAGAATTGGAAGGGGTAGGGCAGAGAGAAGAGGCGGAGGATGTTTGTGGACTATGTTTCGGTGGACCATGAGTTTCTGCAAGGGTGGAATAATAGTTTTACCTCTTGTGGAATTCTTTGTGCAGAGTTGCTTGACAAGCATTTGTGTCTGGTATGATGACAATATGTGTAATCTCTGTAAACAGATTATCTAATGAAATACTCCCTCCGTCCCGAAATTCATGTCGCAAGCATAGTGTAATGTAAATTTTGCACAAAAACCCCTTGTATCTTCGAATCTTTTACAAACAAGTCCTTCCGTCTTCCTCCGCCCGATCTAGCTCCCGCGCATCGGGCCAAGGCCGTCGTCGACCGATTCATCGCCTGCGCCGCCCAGGGCCAGCTCCTCCGCCGCCCGGTACCTGCTCCTCCGCCGCCCAGTACCTGCGCCACCGCCGCCCAGGACCTAAGCTGTCGTGATCCACTCCCGCCGCGATCCCCTCCGCCGCTGCCGCCCAGGACCTGCGCCACCAAGATCCGGTGGATCTCGCCCTCCTCAAGCTCCCGAGCGCGCCTGGACCTCAAGCTCATCCTCCTGCTTATCCTGTTCCGCCAGGCTCGTGCTGCTGCTCCCCTGCTCGAGCTGTCGCCGGAGCTCCCCTGCTGCCCACCTGAGCGATGGTCACTGGTAATTTCCGCCGCCCATCCCCGCCGGCGCCCACCAGATTGACGGTCCCTGGACTTTCCCCCGCCCACGCCTAAGATTCGGTCGCCTGATCTACTCCTCCATGCCCAGCACCTCCTCTCCACGACCAGGCACCGCTCCTCCTCCAAGCCCAGGCGCTGCTCCTCCTCCACGCCCAGCACCTCACTGCTCGCCCAGCAGCAGATCCTCTACTTCTCACCTGCAGATCAAGAGGAGATCAGTTAAGCAGAGTATCAGCCGAAGGTCAATTGATCAATATAGAGGAGTATCATCTGTAGCAGTAGTATTTGTAGGAGCAGTATCTTCTGTAGCAGCCAAGGTTTTTGAGTCGCGACTAGTCAAGTCGCCGCGAGCCCTGCGGCTCGGTGATTAGTCAACGAAAGTCGTTGTATAGTCGCCATAAGTCGTTGTATAGTCGCGAGTCGCCCTGATTTCTAGAAAACGACTTGGCGATTAGTCGGCGACTATACAACGACTAATCAGCGACTCAAAAACCATGGTAGCAGCAATTGATCGATATCAGCAGTATCTGTAGCAAGATCAAAGAATAAACTTTTTTTTACATCAGATCAAAGATCAAACTTGCCCGGCGCCTCTGCTCTTCAGGTACAACGATTTTATGACGTTTTAAAACATGAGCAAACTGAACATCATAACATGTTTCAGTACTAAACCCTACTACTACAATATGATAGCCAATGGACAAAAATGTGACTAATGGGCAACTTTTTGAAATCAAAACAAAAATGGACAGTAAACTGATAATGACAGTAAGCTGTAATTTGTTACAGAGATTTTCCTATTGAAAATATAACTGAATGGACAGAAAAATGGGTGAAAAGATAACTGAAGGCTAGGCTAAAATGGACAGTAAACTGATAATGACTATTGCCAACAAGAGTAGGAAAATGCAAGCTTCTGAAATTTGTTACATAAATTTTCCTACTGAAAAGATAACTGAATTTTGTGTACTGAAAGTTTACAGTGCCCAGTGTAGGAAAGTTTACTGAATTTTGTGGAGTACTCAAAGTGCTTTGAACTAAAAAAATCATCAAAGTTCAAAGCCTAGCTGATTTGAACGGCTTATTCTCTGGGATCATCAATGTGCATTCAGGCTAATTCTTTGAACTTTGATCATCAATCCAAAGAATATATTTATTTGATTTTTTAATTTATTTGGATTTATTTAGATTTATTTGAATTTTTTTAATTAATCTGAATAATTTAGTCAAGGCCTTTGGATTAATTTGAATTTATTTGAATCTCGCAATTTGGTCTAACTTAGATTATCTTGTCTACTTGGAGTACATAATCTACCGAGTAGTCATGTCCCAGTCATGCATCCATGCATCCAGTAGAAACATCTTGCATACATGATCAGGTGTCAAACTTTTAATCAAAATCTACTGAGTAGTTATTGTGCTCATCCAGTAGCAACATCTTGCATACATGATCAGTAGTCATGTCGCAGATTTTTATTTACACTGAATTTGTATATCACCAAGAGCTCTACTAGTTTCATACTAGATTTACACTGAATTATTTGACCAGTTGGAAGGACCAGCAGCTATATGGTGGGACAATACAAAGATAACATGGCATTCCGAGCAGGATATTTCTTGGGAGAAGTTTAAAGAGTTATTCTGCAAGTACCATATTCCGACTGGCATAATGAAGGTGAAGCAGAGGGAATTTCTTGCTCTTACGCAAGGAAATATGACCGTGGGAGAGTATCTGAACAAGTTTAATAATCTGGCACGATACTCTACCCATGACGTATCCACTGAAGAAAGGAAGATAGACCAATTTCTAGGAGGACTAAATCACACCCTCCGTTGTCAGCTCTGTATGTTGGATTTTCCTGACTTCCAGACATTGGTGAACAAGGCCTTCATAGCCGAACAAGAGCATAAGTCAGGATATGATGACCGTAAGCGGAAGTTTGAACCCAAGAAGGACAACCGTGAACAGTTTGCGCAGAAGTCGTGCATTTGGCAACCAGGTCCATCTGAGTACAAGCCTGCCTGGAACAATGGCAACAACAACAATAAGTTGGTCAGACAGGACAAGACCTTCGGTAAACAGCCAGTGCTGGAGGACTGCTGCCACAACAACACCTGCTTCAATTGTGGCCAGAGCGGGCACTACTCTAAGACGTGCCTGCCAAAAATGGGAAGTCGCCATCCAACTACAAGCCACAAGTCAATAATGTTGGACGACGGCCCAATACAAGCTTCTACCGCGGCCAGGTCCATCATATCTCCGCAGAGGAAGCCCGCGAAGCACCAGACGTGGTCCTTGGTATGTTTTCTGTTAACGACATACCTGCAATAATTTTATTTGATTCCGGGGCTTCTCATTCGTTTATTTCGCGGAGCTTTGCCACTTTGCACAAACTTTCTCCTTCTCTTTTGAATAAGATCATGGTGGTACAATCCCCTGGCTCCATGCTCAGAACAAATGTGATATACAAGGATCTAGAAATCTCCATACATGGAGTTAAGTTTGCAGCTACTCTTGTTGCCATTGAATCCCCTGGACTGGATATAATACTGGGGGTGGATTGGTTGACACCACATCAAGTGTGTATCAAATGTGCCACCAGGATGGTGACATTAGTTAACCCAGCAGGTTAAACAATGCAATTCACAGCCAGCAGAATGATGTCAAAGAAAGGAATGGCATTCAAAACTACCGCTACAGACCTGAATCTGATCCCGGTAGTCAGTGAATTTCCGGATGTGTTTCCGGAAGAGTTGCCGGGAATGCCACCTAACTGAGAACTAGAGTTTGCGATTGATGTGGTTCCCGGGACCGCCCCAATATATAAAAAGTACTATCGCATGCCGTCTCCATAGTTGGTAGAGTTAAAAAGGCAGTTGGATGAATTATTGCAAAAAGGGTATATCCGCCCAAGCACTTCGCCATGGGGGTCACCGGTGTTATTTGTTAAAAAGAAGGATGGCAGTCTGCGAATGTACGTGGACTATCGCCAGTTGAATGAAGTTACTATTAAAAATAAATATCCGCTTCCCCGCATTGATGATCTGTTTGACCAGTTGAACGGGGCCCGGGTATTCTCCAAGATTGATCTCCGAATGGGGTATCATCAGTTAAAAATCAGGAAAGAAGATATCCCTAAGACATAATTTACTACCAGATATGGACTGTATGAATTCACAGTTATGTCTTTTGGGCTGACAAATGCCCCGGCATATTTCATGAATATGATGAACAAGGTCTTCATGGACTTTCTGGACAAATTTGTGGTAGTATTCATCAATGACATTCTCATCTATTCCAAAGATGAAGAAGAACACACGCAACACCTCCGTACGGTCTTGGAGAGGCTAAGGACCCATCGCTTGTATGCCAAGTTCAGTAAATGTGAATTTTGGCTAAGAGAGGTGGGCTTTCTGGGACATGTTCTGACAGAACAGGGTGTGGCTGTCGACCCCAGCAAAGTGACCACGGTATTAAACTGGAAGACACCAGTCGCAGTGACTGAAGTCCGTAGCTTCCTGGGTCTAGCAGGCTACTACCGTCGTTTCATTGAAGGCTTCTCAAAAATAGCCAAGCCACTGACAGAGCTGTTGAAAAAGAACCACAAATTTGCCTGGATGAAGGAATGTGATAGCAGCTTTATGGAGTTAAAGACGAGGCTAAATACGGCTCCTATCTTGGTTCTTCTGGACATCCATAAGAGCTTTGACATATATTGTGATGCTTCCAGGCATGGAATCGGTTGCGTGCTAATGCAAGAAGGAAAGTTGTAGCATATGCATCCAGACAGCTACGACCCCATGAGGAGAACTACCCCACTCATGACTTGGAATTGGCAGCCGTGGTTCATGCATTAAAGATTTGGAGGCATTACTCATCGGGCAGCGGTGTGAAATATACACAGACCATAAGAGTCTCAAGTATATTTTCACTCAACCTGACCTTAATTGCAGATAGAGAAGATGGCTTGAACTGGTCAAGGATTATGACCTCAGGATAAATTATCATCCAGGAAAAGCTAATGTGGTCACTGATGCTCTCAGTAGAAAACAAGGCACAGTGAATGCACTAGCTAAGAGTATCCACCCAAGGCTATGAGAGGAATTTGCCAAGCTCAATATGGTGCTATGCGGCCCAACTGGTCCGGAAACCCTGGAAATTATTCCAACACTTATGGGAGAAATTAAAGCAGCTCAGGAATCGGATGAGATCATACAGAAAATCAAGGGGAATATTCCGCAAGAAAAGGCCAAGTCCTTCCATATTGATGACCAAGGCACTTTATGGTTTGGGAAACGAGTATGTGTGCCTGATCAGGAAAATCTGAGATAGAAAATACTCAGAGAGGCACATGAATCCGCATACTCTATCCATCCAGGAGGAACAAAAATGTACCAGGACTTCCGAGAAACCTTTTGGTGGCCAGGAATGCGAAGGGACATTGCATACTATGTCGCCTGTTGTGATATCTGCAACAAAGTAAAGGCTGAACACCAGAAACCCGCTGGGCTACTGCAACCTTTACCGGTTCCCCAGTGGAAATGGGATGACATATGCATGGACTTCATTGTCGGATTACCTAAGTCGGCAAGAGGTCATGATGCTATCTGGGTCATCGTAGATACACTTACGAAAGTGGCTCACTTTATTCCGGTAAAGACCACTTTCACAGCAATTCAGCTTGCACAGCTCTACATGTCCCGGATAGTCAGTCTTCACGGAGTACCCAAGTCCATCACATCGGGTAGAGGCTCTTTATTCACTTCAGCATTCTGGCTGCGATTACACCAAGCCCTGGGAACGGTGCTAAAGCATAGCACGGCATATCATCCACAGACGGACGGACAGACTGAACGAGTAAATCAGATACTGGAAGATATGCTTCGGTCCTATGCTCTCACCTATGGACCCAAATGGGAAGATAGCCTACCCTACGCGGAATTTTCCTATAACAACAGTTATCAGTCAAGTCTTAAGATGTCGCCATTCGAAGCCATGTATGGACAGAAATGCCGCACCCCATTAAATTGGTCTCAGACAGGAGACAGCCATATCTTTGGCACGGATTTGATGCTCGAGGCTGAGAAGCAAGTCAAGGATATTCAAGAGCGTCTTCGAGCAGCCAAGTCCCGTCAAAAGAGTTACTATGACCCAAAGCACCGAGAAGTAACTTTCGAGCCCGGAGAATATGCTTATCTTCGAGTAACCCCCATGAAAGGAATAAAAAGGTTCCATACTCGAGGGAGGCTTGCACCGAGATATATCGGCCCCTTTCCAGTAATGGCTAAAAGAGGCAGAGTGGCATATCAGTTAGAGTTACCACCGGAATTGGCAGACATTCACGACGTTTTCCACATATCACAACTGAGAAAGTGCATTGTACCTCCGATCAAGCAAACAGATATGGGTGAGTTAAAGCTGGCTAAGGATTTGACCTATGAGGAAAAACCTGTCAGAATTTTGGATGAAATGGAAAGGACTACCAGGAGTAAGGTGATTAAGTTTTACAAGGTATTATGGGAGCATCATTCTGAGGAGGAAGCTACTTGGGAAAGAGAAGATTTTCTGAGATCAGCCTATCCACACTTGTTCCCTGAGCAACTGAATCTCAAGGACGAGATTCATTCTAAGGGGGGTAGGTTTGTGACACCCTGGTTTTTGGCAGCTTTTTCTTTTCAAAAACCTTTTGGCTTTATTTGCAATTTGGATGGTTTTGAATTTTTTTCAGTTGACGTTGGACTTGTGAACTTTTGAAATCTTAATCCAAGCAGTCCAAAACCCTCAACATCTTGCCAAAACCTTGCCACACACCTTCTGGACCAAACCCTAATTTCTATTCCTTTAAAATAATTCATTTATCTCTTTGCATATGCTCTTTCTCACTATGGGTTGTGAAGCAACCTATAGTTTTGCTTCTCAGAAAAACTTCCAACTTGATGCCTCACCTTCTTGAGGTCAGCTACCCTCACATTCTCCAAAAATATTCCATTGGTCAATATAAAATTTTGTCCTAAATATTCTTTTTCCTTCAGGAGAAAATTAACCCTTTGTGAAGCAAATCATATTTTCCTTAATCAAAAAATTCCCAAATAATTACCTGAGATGCTAGAGGCCATATCTTTCCCCAATATCCAAAAATATCATCTTGCCTAGTACAAATTTTCATCAAAAACCTCCTGCCAAGTTTCTGTTAATTTTAAACCTCTATGAAGGAAGTACCAGCTAGAGGTGTTCAATTGCCATGAAATTTTTATGGCATCTTCTACCCACCAAATAACCTCCCACCACCAAGTTTCATCATCAAGAGATCAACCATGTGGGTGCACCAAGCTCATTTGGTTTCTGGACCAGTAACAACAGTTGTACATGAACCACCTTCAAACTTTGATGAAAACCTCTCAAAATTTGCCAGCATGTAGTCCTTCCAAAGTAGATCATACCAGACATCTCCAATGGCTCCATTCACAGCTCGTCCTCTCTCTAGAGTTCTCCCAAAGTTTCTGTCAAAAACTGTTGTTGTGGATACGCTTCGGCTCAGTGAGCTTCTGAAGGATCTAGTGCCACGGGAGGATTCCAGTGCGCAAGGTCGACACACCAGACACGGCCTGGCAGGCTGGCTTGCGCTGTGAGTACCTGTGCACGCGGTGACCGCGTGGCCAGACCTGCCAAACGCGCGCTGTGGGCGCCGCCAGGCTCGGGTCACATCAGAGCGCGGCGACTGCGTGGTCGTACCTTGTCTTCGCGCGCCGATGACCTCTCCACTGTACACGTAGCCACTCTGGAGTCTTCCCCTTGCAAGAATCGCCCTCGCCGGCCGCCACCGAACGCCGCACTGTGGCACCCGTGCTGCTACTGTGGCTGAGCTGGCCGTCTTCTTCTCCGCGTGCCGCCACTACGCGCATTAACTCCCTCTGCCCTCCTCCATCACTTCGCCCCACCCCGCGACAGCCACCTCGCCGTCCTTGCTCCGGCGACGTGTCCACCATGCCACTGGCTCCAGAACTCCCCTCCCTGCCTATAAAAGGCCCTGCCCGGCTCGCCTAGCTCTTCACCGCACTCACTCCACTCCCAATCGAGCTCCAGGGCAACGAGCCAAGGCCGAGAGGCCCTCTGGCCTTGCATCTCGCCGGTGTTCTGCCGCCAAGGGAGCTCTGCCACCCAGCACTCTCCGCTCTACCCCAGCCTCACCCGACCCCACCCGTGAGCTCAGGGCACTTCCCTGGTCCTCCTAGACTCCTTGCCCAGCCGAAACCCTGCGGTAGTGGCCATCTCCGACGACCTCCGAACACCGCCGCCGCCGGAGAAGAAGGGGGCTACGCCGTTAGGCTACCTTCGGAGAAGCCACTGGTACAGGGAGGACCGCCGTCGAGCACCCGTTCCATCCCCGCAGTCGCCTGACTCCGCCACCATCACTATCGCCGGTGATCGCCGTCGGTGAGCCGCCTCACTACTGTTCCCTGACTCCCTCTCTGTTTAAACCCAGCCCGACCCCACCTGTCAGCCTCTCATCTCGCGCGCCGAAGTGGTATAAGTGGAAGCATACTCCAGGAGTACATCTTCGACGTGGCCCGCTGAGGAATTTTTCCTATTTTCTGTTTTCTGTTTATTTATCTAGTTTGACAAGTAACTTTGACCATCCACAACTTTTTATCCATAAGACCAAATCAATTGATTCTTTTTGCAATGAGTTTGTCTTGAGCCCCTCTATTTTCTCGTAAATTTAGGTATTTTTCTCTTGTTCACAGAATTCCTGGTGAGTAAAATAGTGTTATGTGACATTTTCCTTTGCCATTTAAAAATATTTTCAGAAGGAAATCTTTGTGGTTTTGAGGACCAGGAGTTTGTGGACCACCCAACAGAGCAAGGCAAGCCATGACATCCATTTCATGAAGCATTTCAATAGTGTTGGTCATTTAAATGAATTACTTGCATTATTTTATTATGTGATAATTCAAAGTAAATTCATAAATGCATAGTTACTGCCATCTCAAGTTGATGTGATGAATAACCATGCTTGCTAAATATCTGCTAAAACTAAACTCAGTCGGTTGATCCAGAGTCACCTGTCCGGACTTATCCATGCAGCCACATCTGCCGGTATGGGATGGCCTTGACTTGGTCTGGCTTCATGCTCTTTTGTCGGTACCACCAAAGAGGGAGGGTTATGTGTGCATGCTACCCTGATCAGGTAGACGATGATAATCCTGTGAGCCCAGTTGAGTTATATTGCCGGCGTCCCCGCTTGGGACAGTTTAGTTAGCCATGACGGTGGCAGGTGTCACGGGGTGACACAGGGGCCACCCAGGACATGACCCTGGGAGGGTATGATTGTCGTTGGTACGATAGACGAGTCACGGGTTAGGCAAGTTTCTTTGAAGCAGCACCGGTCCACCCGGAAAGGGAAGTGTACCGAGGTATGGGACCAGGAGCTTCATAGTGTGGGTAAAGTGCGCAACCTCTGCAGAGTGTAAGAATCTATTCGAATAGCCATGTCCACGGTATTGGACAGTCCGCTCTAGGCCTCACTAAAAGTGGTCAACCACAATAATGATAGTAATGATGGAAGAACTTGTCTTGTGATCAAAAGTACTCAGTAACACATGAGTATTCTGGGGGTTGTGGGACAACCCTAAAGAGAGTAAGTTAATGAGCGGTAACAATGAGTAAGCCATTTGAGCACTTATCATGATCATTGCCATGTTGTTGTTTGCTGCATTGTTATGGCTGTTGTGAGCTTGCGAGTACATTCCAAGTACTCACCTGGCGTATCATGCCAGATGCAGGAGATGCCAAGGACGGAGGTCCCGATGGTTCGTGCTATGCTAACTAGGCGTGTCTCAGCAGTGTCCCGTTGGGATGGAGTTCCCACACGATGTTCCGCTACGCCGTAGAATCACCTAGTAGTTCCGAGGCCTCGCTATGTTCCATAAATAATGTAGATATTGTCATAGCACCTGATGTGCTTCCGGCCTCGCTATCGATGTAAAATTATAAGCTTGTACTCGAAGAATATCAATAAAGATCAGTTCAGTTACGTTTCAAGTTGTTGAGTGTTTCTAGAAGACATGATCTCTGGGTTGGAAACACTGGTAAACCGGCTCCTGAGCCGGAGTGCCACACACGGCTTCAAGCCGCCATCGTCGGCTCGCGCGCCGCCTTCTCGCTCCTCCGGTGGTCTGCCGCACCCACCGTCGCTGACCCCGAATCACCTCCGAGCTCGCCTTATCCACCGCTCCAAGTAGGCCACAGTCACCTCCGAGCCACCGGCATGCTTAGAGCCGGCCATGGCGACCTCGACCGCAACTTCGTCTTGAGCCGCCTACTGCCAGTGCATCTCTGACGCCGCCGCCGGACGAACCGCTGCTATGGCTTCGCCTCCAACTCTCACAGCCTCCGCCAAGCTGTTGGATCAGCTGCGTCTTACCGGCGTCGTTTCCGATAAGCCGTCGTATCTCCGGATCGAGTCGTTGTCGCTGATCCGCCTCCATCGCCAGGGCCCTCCCCGAGCCACCTTGTTCCGTCTCACTGCGGGTCACCTCTGCTGCGGCCACGTCAAGCCGCCGTCGCCTCGAGCCGCCCCTACGTCGCTGATTCGACTCCGGGCTGGCGCGCTCTGAGTCACCCTCAACTCCGCAGCCTCGTTCCGAAGTCGCCCTCAACCCCAAACCTGCCTCGGCCTCGTTGCCACTCCTGTCGCAAACCTGCTGCTATACTCGCCTCCTCGTGCCTCCGCCGCCAGGCCCTGATTCCGTCGTGCCGAGCCGCCTCGCGGCCATGTACTTGTCTCCGCCGGTGTTAAGACGCCGTGTTGACTCGCGCCTGCGGCCTTCCCTTCGCCGGCGGGTCTCCACAGCTACGGCAACGGTCTTGAGCCACCGCCGTGGGCCACCATCTTGAGCCGCCCACTGCTCCTACTGTGAGCCACCGCTTCCGCGGCCTTCCCACGCTGGCATCACTAAGCCACCACCGGGTCCTCGCCTCCTCTGCCGCAGTTTTTGACATTGCCAAGTGGCCAGTACGCCTCTACCTCCGCGGCCACATCAGGCCGGCCCCGCCTCGTTGAGGGAATCAGTCGCAGCCGCGACCAGCTCACCTCTGCTGCACCCACCTCCAGGCCGTGTTGTCGCAGCCTCACCACGCGTCGGCTGACTCGTGTCTTCTGCCGCGGAGGACCCGGCTAAAACTCAACCCGCCCGCTTCTGCTGCTGCTGATGTTTCACCTCGCGCCATGTTTCGCCACCGCGGGCTCACTGGTGTTCCAAGCAACCTCTATGTGCGAGTGCCCGTGCCCGGGCGGCTCAGCCTCGGCTCGCCGCTCCGCATGCGCCTCCTCTCAAGCCGCCGACTCGGGGTTACATCACCGGCTGTCTTTGCCTCCACCCGCTTGTGACCCGCCGAGGCCTCGCCTCGAGCCGGCTTCAACGCCTCACCAACCCGCCAATGGCCTTGCCGTCCGAGTCGCCCTGCCTCTGCCGTGTGTGGCCGTGGCCGGCCCCGCGCTCTGCATCTGCCGCGCGCGCCCTGTGTCGCCTTCTCCACCACAGCTCCGCCAAATCGCCCGCCTTCGCCGGCCCCGAGCCGCCCGGCCTTGAGCCTTCATGGGCCGCTCCCAAGCCGTCGCGTCCGCCTCCCGCGCGGCTCAGCCCCTGCCTTGTGCATCGCCCGCTCCGGCGACCCGCCACGGCCACTTCACCAGCTCCGACTCGCGCCTGGTCGGGCCGGGCTTTATCCACCTCCGTGTGAGCCGCCGCCCACGCCCCGCTTACCCCGCTATGGTTGGCTTTTTCGTGTAGAAAAAAGGGTTGGCTGAGTAAAAAAAAGGAGGGTCAACATGACCCGGAGGGTCCGTTTTGAGCTGCCCGTTTCCAGGTTCTGCTACGGGCATATTTCAAGCCGTCGGCCACGGCCTTCACCGCTGTGACCTTGTGCTAAGTCACCCCCGCTCAGCCTTATTCTGAGCCGCCATCTCTCCGCCGCAAGTCGCCGCACCTGCGGTTATGTCTGCGGCCTCACTTCCGCCGTCTGCCTCTGAGCCACTACGGCCTTTGCCACCTCACCAGCAACATATACGACTGGCTCGACGTCCCAGGGAAATGCCAGGTGCTATCCACCTTATTTATTTTATCAATGCACTTTAAATTCCTCCGAGAACAATTATTCTCCCTTTAATATTTCTATACACAGGACAATTGTTCCATGTTCACGGCAGAGACGATAAAATCATCTGTCATTCAAATACATCAGGACAATTATTCACCACAAAAGTGGAGTTATACCGTGGATATGGAGTGCATGACATCGTCATTTTGCACTGACATTTAGTCGTGCTGCCTCGCTCAACAGAAGCGCCTAAGCCGCCGCCCTTGCGGACTGATTTATATCAATACATCAAGGTTATGCCCGATCGCACAAGCTACCCAACAGACATGTGCAAGCTGCCGCCCTACAGTTCGGTCTATTCCAAACAATTCTGGAGCAAATCATAATCGGCTTCCATGCCATATTATAGGTCACTTGGGGGCTTCCTACTCTATGAGTATAGCTATCTTACCCTCTTGATCGACTTCCATGCCATATTATAGGTCACTTGGGGGCTTCCTACTCTATGAGTATAGCTATCTTACCCTCTTGATCGGCTTCCATGCCATATTATGGGTCACTTGGGGGCTTCCTACTCAACAAGTATAGCTATCTTACCCTCTTGATTGGCTTCCATGCCATGTTATGGATTAAACCTGCCTGTTTGCAACTTACTACTCCGACAGGTGACCCGCCGTACTCTTGACAGTCAATCTTTATATGACCCTGAACTCGTCAAGATTAAAACGATGGTTTTTGTCACGTGAGAGCCGGCTTACAGAGAGCTAGGATAGACTCACCTGTTTGCTGTAGTCTCTCCGCTATGTGGCCCGTTCGTACTCTTAATAGTCAATCTTCTCGGAAGACCCTGAACTAGTTAAGGTTAAAAGCACGGATTTATGTCATGAGAGAGCCAGCTTATGGGATAAAAGATATCATGCCAAGCTTCTTTGAAGCAAAAATTGAGTTTTTCAAAACCAGTTTTTTTTTGTCGTGCCTTGAAAGCCGACATTATTATACTCTATCATCGTAAAACATACATCATCATTGCATCATCATAGCATGCATCATATATGCATGGATATACTGGTTTATACTGCAGGAACCGGTTTTCAAACCAGGTTATATTATTCAAATCTTAAATAGCCAACATGGCTGGATTTTCATTATGGTTATTATAACCAATATTGGATGATTAAGGTTTTCAAAGTTGCTTCAGAAAAAATGGCTATTATTCCCTCATCTAAAAATACCAGCTTACAGCAAGGAGCATGGTTCAACATTGATATACAAGGCTTTCAGCAACATCATCCAGACGGTGGATATGATTTTATTTTACAATGAAAGGAATAGTCCCGAGTCGCTGCAGGAACACGACCCGGCACTTGGGGGCTACATTATTCAAATTAAGATTACATCAAGTATGCAAGTCCCATGTCACTGCAGGCATGCGCCATGGCACATGAGGGCTAATGCAAGTTGCTTTTCAAATCATCATGTTGTCAACAAACCCGGTTATCTCAAGGAGATGAGCCGGCCTTTCATCTTTTTCGAAGTCCCGGCCCAGTATTGTCTTACTAAGCCGGCCCTTGGAGGCTACACATTGCTCCTCGAGTTTATATGATCAGATATGCAAAAGTCCCTGCTCATTATTGCATAATGACCCGGCCCTTGGGGGCTACACTGGCTGAACTTTTATGAGCATAAGATAATTACAAGTCCCAGGTTGCTGCAGGCAAGACAACCCGGTACTTGGGGGCTACATATGTGGAATACAAAACATTCAAATTATGACTGATGACTCAGACGAACAACCCGGATTTCTCCAAAGACGCAACATTTATATTTAAGCAAGCCTTAAGTTGTCACTTTGTTCTACTCAAGACTTGGGGGCTACAGGTGAGGGAGAACACCTTCAAAATTTTCAGTTATGAGCAAACCAGGTCTCATATTTTGGTGAAGAAATTGGCAAAAGTTTATCTTCTCCAACGAACCAGCGCCACCATATTGATATGACAGAGAGTCAGACTTTTCAGGAGCTGGACAATGAACTAAGACTGGTCTTTTTGAGTGAGCCGATCCCTTTACATATTCTTATTTCAAGAGTTTAGGATGAATAAATTCAAAGCTAAACTGGGGTCTAATGTTGGGGATATTCCCCACGACCAAGACCCGGCTCATAAGGGTAAGCCGCCCTGAGGCTTAAGTCATCTCTGGGTTTAAGTCGCCCTGACGTTAAGTCATTTCTGGGTTTAAGTCGCCCTGATGTTAAGTCCTCTCTGGACTTAAGCAGCCATGTTAAGCCCTCTCTGGACTCAGATAGATTGTACCCGGCAGATTGTGACCCGGCAGATGCATGGAGTCACGGAGATGAGTCTCGGAGATGAGCCCTGAAGATGAGTCGCCTGGAGTTAAGAAGCCCAAGGCGTTAAGAAGCCCGTGGTGAGAAGCCCAGGCGTTAAGAAGCCCGTGATAAAAAGTCAGAATAGGTTAAGTCTTAATCCGACTTGGACTCTACATGTAACCCGCCCCTTCAACTTATATAAGGAGGGACAGGGCACCCCAAGAGAGTCAAGTTTCTAGAGGGCCAGGTTTTGACAGGTTAAGATGGTCAGGGCTTAAATAGACAGGTCTTAGACAAGATCAAAGTAGATGCTCTTGAGATAGAGGTATCGAAACACCATCCTTGTAACCAAGATCGTGGTCATCATCAATATCAATCAAGTAGGATGTAGGCTTTTACCTCCACCGTGAGGGGCCGAACCTGGGTAAAATCTCGCGTCTCTCGTCCCACTCAACCCCGTTCAAGCTACCACTTAAATGCATTGACCTCACGACTAAGTCCTCACACAAGGACATCTGCCATGACAAAACCACGACACCTAGTTTATGCGCTATTCCGTAAGGGGCTGATTTGGATCCATATGTTTAATGATATGGTTAGATTCTTATCTTAATTCTTCTTTCATAGTTGCGGATGCTTGCGAGGGGGTTAATCATAAGTAGGAGGCTTGTTCAAGTAAGAACAGCACCCAAGCACCGGTCCACCCACATATCAAATTATCAAAGTAGCGAACGTGAATTAAACCAACATGATGAAAGTGACTAGATGAAATTCCCGTGTGCCCTCAAGAACGCTTTGCTTATTATAAGAGACCACTTGTGACGCCCCCGGCCCGATCGTGCACTAATCATACACGCAAATGCACACGATCAAGCCTAAGGACTCACGGGAAGATATCACAACACAACTCTAAAACATAAATAAAGTCATACAAGCTTTATATTACAAGCCAGGGGCCTCGAGGGCTCGAATACTTAAGCTTGCGAACAAGCGTCAGCGGAAGCATCAGATATCTGAGTACAGATATGAAATAGAAACAGAAAGGCCTTTAGGAAGGCGGGGCAAAATAAAACACTACGATCGAAAGGCGAAGGCCTCCTGCCTGGGACCCTCCGATCCTACTCCTGGTCGTCAGTCAACTCGTAGTAGTATCCATCCTCTGGGTAGTAGTAGTAACGATCGTCGGGGCATCTGTCTCAGGGGGCTCCGTCCTCTGGTCACGTCAAACTGATATGGGGAGAAAAAGGAAAACAAAGCAACCGTGAGTACTCAGAAGTACTCAGCAAGCAAGGATCTACACTACATATGCAACATTTTCAAAGGGAGGCTGTATATGTGGACTGGGCTGCAGAAATGCCAGAATAGAGAGAAGGCCTAGTCCTATCGAAGACTAGCATCTTCAGAGGTCTTGCAGCATTAGAAGAGTGTAGACAGTACCATATAATGTAGCAGTAATAATATCAACCTCACCCAGAGATCCTTTCTCGACTCCCTGCGAGAAAGCAATCCCAGAGCCATACATACAGGTCTCATCACAGGTATCCAGTTCTAAATTGTATCAATCAGGATACAACTCCGAGTGTCCTTTACCGTAGGACCGGCTATCGATAGAAGTGTTCTTCCCTGCAGGGGTGCACCAACTTACCCAACACGCTCGATTAACTTCGGCCGGACACACTTTCCTGGGTCATGCCCGGCCTCGGCCAAACGACACATCGCAACCCTACCTACAGCTCAGCAGAGAGGTCCCCGCCGGTCTACATCCTAAGCGCAAGGGGGTCTTGGCCATCGCCCCTCGCCCTCCGGGTCGTTGCGTACATGGCCCAGATCCAAGCACCACCGAAATGGCGCCAATCACTCCATGCCGCACTGCTGAACTGGACGTCTGACAGAGTTTTCGGCTGATGCATACGATGCAGAACGCCCATACTATGCCCACGTGATGGTTAGTGCTATCAGACCAGAGGCCTGCTCGGATCAAATATCCAAATCGTTAGGACTAGGGCTTGCGGTAACGAGCAGAGACTCACGAAAGATGTGACCCCGTCGCCCCGTCTCGAGGACTTGCGGCAAGGGCCAAGAATGCCCGGCCGCGCCTCGTATTCACCACTCGGGCACCACACTGGCAACCCGCCTTCACATCACACGCGGGTACCCCTCAGGGTCGACCCGCCTTTCCAAGTAACATTGTAAAGTCCAAGTATCCGTGTGTCCATAACATCAGGGAATCCGAGGTATCACCCTCATTGAATTCCCACTCGATGTATCCGTCAAGGTGAACTAGGAGGAATCACCCTCACTGGGTCCACACTTGAGGAGTTGTAGGACAGCGTCGTTATCGGAAGCGGTGAAGGAGGAATCACCCTCGATGACCACGACCGAATAGCTACTCTACAGAGTTAACATCAGAAGTGCTACCAGAGGTTTCACCCTCGGCACTCGATAGTAACGCTGCAGTGTCGTTACAACTAAGGGGGGTGATGTGCGGTGTCGGGTCCTGGTCTTCAATCCCATTGATCGGGTCTTCTGACGATCCAGCGCGGCAGTCGGGATAAGTGGGGTCACTTGATAGGTCTCTACCCAGCCTAGACTAAACAGTTTAGGATATGTAGGTAATTATCAACAGTAGGTTACAATGAACAGGCTATGCATCAGAATAGGTAAAGCAGCAGCAGAAGTAATTCTAATGCAAGCATGAGAAATTAGAATGGGCGATATCGGTATGCTCAAGGGAGGGGCTTGCCTGGTTGCTCGGCGGCAAGGGCAAGGTCGTCTATGGTGTCTTCGGGATCCGGAGCTGCGTCGGTCTCGGGGACGACGTCAGGGTCGGGGGCTACCGAGAGAGAAGAGGGGGAGGAAACAGTATAAATATATAGCAAGCATGAGCATGACAAATACGATACACGGTGCTAGGGGTAGTCTAACGCAGCATCACACGTAACAGACGGAGCGGGAGAATATCTGACGATATTTCCCGGGTCTTTGGAATTATCGGACAGAGGATAAGAGGGGAACGGTTGCAAGTTCGGATAGTTAGAGACGCGTGACGGACGAACGGACCGCGTATTCAGATTCGTCTCGTCGTTCTGAGCAACTTTCATGTACAAAGTTTTTCGATCTGAGTTACGGATTATTTAATATGATTTTCTAAAGTTTTTATTAATTTCTGGAATTTAATTAATTATTTAAATTAACATTATCCGAAACAGTGTCTTGCTGATGTCAGCATGACGTCAGCATGACGTCAGGACCAGTGGGTCCCACCTATCATAGGCTGTTAGGTTAATTAGTGATTAACTAATTAATTTACTGTTTAATTAACACTAACTACTTATTTAGATTAACCTAATCAGGATTAATTAACTTAATTAATTAACTAATTAATTATTTTTATTTATTTTAAATATTATTTTTTTATTACATTTTCTTTTAATTCGTTTTTAGGGCCTGGGCCCCATCTGTCATTGGCACGGCCGGACATGTCCGGGTTGTGCCCGTTTGGGCACCGGACATGTCCGGTGCGCATACGGGCGCACGGGTGCGGCCAGCGGGTGAGGCGGAGACGGGCGCCGGCGTGAGCGGGGCCGCGCGCGGGCGGGAGGCGAGCGCGGGCGGGGCAGGGGCGGCCGGGCGCGGTGGCCCGTCGGACGGCGAGCGGCGGCGCGGTGGGGCCGGGGCAGCGCAGGCGCCTGTGCATGCGCGCGCAAGCGCGGGCGAGCGCGCACGCGCGGTGAGGCAGGGACGCGGGCGGAACGTGACGAGGGCGATGCGGGCGCGGCGTCAGGGAGGGAGGAGAGGTGAGGGGCGCGGCTCACAGGGGGCCGGACGGGGATGATGGCGAGGCGAGGAAGCGACGGCGACGATGCGGCCGAGTCGGCGACGGCGTCGGGCAGCGGCGACGGGTGCGAGCGCTCGCTGAGGCGATTCGGGGAGGAGACGGGGAGGCGAGGTCCCGGCGACGGCGTCCGAGCGCGGGCGGCGAGGCGGAAGCGAGCGCGAGCAGCGGCGGGGAGCGCGGCGACGGGCGACGGGATCGGGGCGCCTCTGCCCCGGTCCGATCCAGGGGAGTGGGTCGAGTGGAGGAGGCGGTAGGAGAGGCGACAGGCGAAGGCAGATCGGCGCGGGGAGGCGGTCGGGAGGGGGAGGTGGAGGGGAGACGGGGGGAAGGGCTAGGGGAGGTGAAGGTGGGCGGGCGCCGAGGGCGCGGTGAGGCGCGGGGGTGCGAGCGAGGCAAGGAGGAGGAGGCGGTCGGCGGCGGGGCAGGCAAGGCCGGCGATGGCGTTGGAGAAGGCCGGCGGCGACGGGCGCCGAGGCGGCGCGGGCGCGGGGTTCGATCCCGATCCAGAATTTCTGGTCGGGTCGGGGGGGGGGAGAGGAGCGAGGGGGGGATTAGGGTTTCGGTGGGGAGGGGGGTTAAGGGAGAGTGGGGTGGGCGGCCGGCCAGGGGGGATGGGCCGGCCTGGGTGGTGGCCTGGTGGCCAGCTGGGCCAGGCCCAGTTGGTCCGGGGGGGGGGTGGGGGGCTTTCCTTTTTTTTATATTATTTATTTCCTTTTCTGTTTTCTCTTTTATTTTTATCAAAAGACTTTTGTAAAATACGAGACTTGCTCCATTATTTAAAGTGCAATATCGTCAATGCTAGAAATTGGTTTGGGGTCCATAACTTTTTGTTTGGATTTTATTTAAATTGAAAAAGGATTGAATAGTGCTATGTTGCTGCTGTTTCTAGTTGTTCGAGTCCTTTTACAATTCCAACTAATGTTGCAATCATTTTTATAAATGCTATGGGAATATTTGCAACATGAGGCACATTTTAGTTTTCCAGTTTGAACAACTTTTATTTTCCACTTTCATTTAAATTTGGATTTTGAGTTAGAAGCTGAAATGCATTATGATGCACATGATGATCAGACACTGTTAATCATGCTGACGTGGCATAATCAAAATGGGATTACTGTAGTTAACCACTGGGGGTGTTACACCGTTCCAGCCTGTCCTTTGCTACAAAAAGGATTGGGCTATCTTGCTACACTTTATTTATTGTTACCATTACTTGCCCGTTACAAATTATCTACTATCAAACAACTTGTTACCGACAATTTCAGTGCTTGTAGAAACTACCTTGCTGAAAATCGCTTGTCATTTCCTTCTGTTCCTCGTTGGGTTCGACACTCTTACTTATTGAAAGGACTACGGTTGATCCCCTATACTTGTGGCTCATCACCAAGCTTGAGATCTTGTGTCTCCTTAATTCCTCTTATATCACGGTTTCCCTAATTCTAAAAAACTTCATCCACACAAAACTCAACAAGAACTCGTGAGATAAGTTAGTATACATCAATGCAAAACCTTATCATTCTCTACTTTAGCAAATAAATAAAATTATAATTTAACATTGCATACTAAATTCCTCTGCATATTTAATACTCCTATCCTCAAATAGAATCATTAAACAAGCAAACATATGCAAACAATGCAAACATAACAGCAATCTGTCAAAACAGGACAGTCTGTAAAGGATGCAAGAAGATCCATACTTCTCTAACTCCAAAAATTCTGAAAAATTACGACACTTTATAAAATTTGTTATAGCATACTGTGTAAACATTTCAAGATTTTATCACATTCTGACTTTCCATAAGAATTCAGACAATAATAGAAAACTTTTTGTTTTCAAAACAGCAACCTATAGACTTGCAAAATAAGCATGGTAAAGGCTATACTTGACATTTTTATTGAAATAAAAGATACAAAACATTATTCTAAATAACAGTAAGCAAATCTACACAAAATAAAATGATGCTCCAAGCAAAACACATATCATGTGACGAATAAAAATATAGCTCCAAGTAAGGTTACCGATAATGTTGAAGATGAAAGAGGGGATGCCTTCCGGGGATGGGATGCCTTCCGGGGCATCCCCAAGCTTGGTTGCTTGGGTCTTCCTTGAATATTACCTTGGGGTGCCTTGGGCATCCCCAAGCATAGGGTCTTGCCACTCCTTATTCTTCTCATATCGATATCTCACCCAAAACTTGAAACCTTCAATCACGCAAAACTTAACGGAACTTCGTGAGATAGGTTGGTATGGTAAAAAGCAAATCATTCACTTTGGTACTATCAAAGACAAGATTCATAATTGTTTCCACATAATTCCTACTGTACCCTACAATTTCTACAATTTATATTGACCAATATAAGCCATAGAAACTATAAAACAAGCAAACTATGCATGGAAAAATAGAATCTGTCAAAAACAGAACAGTCTGTAATGATCTGAACAATGTCCATACTTCTGTAACTTCAAAAATTCTGAAAACTTAGGAAGACATAGGCAATTTGTATATCAATCATGTGTAAAAAAATTCAGAATTTTATCGCATCCCAGTGAATTATGGTAATTCCAGAACTGGGCGCAAAAGTTTCTGTTTTTGCACAGAATCAAGTCAACTATCATCCACACTATTCCAAAGGCTTTACTTGGCACTTTATTGAAACAACAGCTATAAAACATGATTAATACAGTAACTTAATCATGTGAACACACTAAAACAGTAGGTATAAATATTGGGTTGTCTCCCAAGCTTATGGATTTGCATATCATTAGCATCGTGGATATTCAAAGAATTCATACTACCAACATTGTAATCATGCTCATCATTCAAAGATTTTATGCCAAACATTTTATTGAATTCTTCTTCTATCAATTGAGCACAATTTTCATTTCTATCATTTTCACGAAAGACATTATAAAGATGAATAATATGAGGCAACCTCAATTCCATTTTTTTTGTAGTTTTCTTTTATAAACCAAACTAGTGATAAAACAAGAAACTAAAAGATTCAACTGCAAGATCTAAAGATATACCTTCAAGCACTCACCTCCCCGGCAACGATGCCAGAAAAGAGCTTGATGTCGACTACACAACTTATTCTTGTAGACTCGTGTTGGGCCTCCAAGCGCAGAGTTTTTAGGACATTAGCAATTTTCCCTCAAGTGGATGACCTAAGATTTATCATCCGTGGGAGGCGTAGGATGAATATGGTCTCTCTCAAACAACCCTGCAACCAAATAACAAAGAGTCTCTTGTGTCCCAAACACACCCAATACAATGGCAAATTGTATAGGTGCACTAGTTCGGCGAAGAGATGGTGATACAAGTGTAATATGGATAGTAGATATAGGTTTTTGTAATCTGAAAATATAAAAACAGCAAGGTAGCAAGTAGTAAAAGTGAGCAAAAATGGTATTGCAATGCTTGAAAACAAGGCCTAGGGTTCATACTTTCACTAGTGCAAAATCTCTCAACAATGATAACATAATTGGATCATATAACAATCCCTCAACGTGCAACAAAGAATCACTCCAAAGTTCCTATCGCGAAGAACATAAGATGAAATTGTCTATAGGGTACGAAACCACCTCAAAGTTGTTCTTTCCGATCAATACATTGAGCCATTCCTATAAGTGTCACAAACAGCCCTAGAGTTCGTACTAAAATAACACCATATGATACACATCAACCAACTCTAATGTCACCTAGATACTCCAATGTCACCACAAGTATCCGTGAGTTGATTATACGATATGCATCAAACAACTTCAGATTCGTAATATTCAATCCAACACAAAGAACTTCAAAGAGTACCCCAAGATTTCTATCGGAGAAAGGAATATGAAAACGCGTATCAACCCCTATGCATAGATTACCCCAATGTCACCACGGGAATCCGCAAGTTGATAACCAAAACATACATCAAGTGAATCAATAGAACATCTCATTGCCATCACGGATATCCCATCGCAAGACATACATCAAGTGCTCTCACATCCAAAAGATTCAATCCGACATAACAAAACATCAAAGGAAAAGATTCAATTCATCACAAGAAGGTAGAGAGGGAAGAACACCATAAGATCCAACTATATTAACAAAGCTCGTGCTACATCAAGATCGTGCCAAATCAAGAACACGAGAGAGAGATCAAACACATAGCTAACGGGGGAAATGTTGGGGGCGAGTAGTATGTACTCACACTAGAAAATTCATGATCGTTTGGTATTTGTGTTGTTGTTCTTATCACAATCCATTTCTTGATCTTTTGGATCTCCATGAAATTGGTGTGGAGGTCAACGCTGGTACTTTTCGTTGCCTATTAAAATGGTAGATTTGTTATTTGAGGTTTACCTCGTGTCGACTAAGTCGTATGTTCTTGTTCTGCTGCATAAAGAAGATATCTCCTATATGGAGTTCCAAGTTATATGGGGATTATATTGTTGGAATTACCCTTGTTCCTAAAATCAGCCAACTTATGTGCAGGCTTTTGGTCATACCAAAATCAACTTGTATGGAGTTTTCTTGTGAAATAAGGGAAAAGAGACTGCCCATGCCAATGAACATCAACCAAGGACCCGCTTCAACATTATTACAAAGATAAGTTGCAAAGTCTACAACAATTGATTTTTGATATCCTCAAAGAAAGAAGAATAGAATAGCTACAAGGAAAGTTATTTGCTAAAAAATAAAAAGTGAGACCACCATAAAGACAAGTAATCTTTTTTCCAAGTCATTAAAAAAATGAAATAGCAAGCATTGTGGGGTCTGGCTTGCACCACCTCATTGATACGTGACATCTACTTCCACCTCATTGATCCGCGGCAGGTCTAGCTTGCGCCACCTCACTGATCCGCACATGGCCTTCCCTCTTGCCATGGACAACATCCTCCTCATTCTAACTCCCAAGTCCAAAAACCTTGTAAAACCCTCTCTATCTCTATATATACACTAGAAGTGGTGATTCATCCGCGTGCGGGGTGCGCGTGCGACTTGGACTTGGGACGCGGGCGAGAGGCGAGAGGAGGGGAGCTGTGGCTCCGGCGAGAGAGGCCGCTCCGACGAGTGGACAATAGATCATTCCGTCTGCCGCAGAAGTGGGAGGTGCCGTTCCAAGATGCCAGCGTGTGAGAGCCTTCTCCGCCCCCATCACATATCTTCACTACGTTGCTTTCAGACTATCTTGGTGAGTACTTCATTATGCTCGTTTATTTCATAGCTTTCTAAAGTAGAGGACGTTAGATCTCGGTGTCTTCAGCCGTTTTACTTCATTATGCTCGTTTATTTCACAACTTTCTGAAGTAGAGGAGTTTAGATTTCCGGTGATACGCGTTCAGTGGGAGGAAACGTTCCCATCGACTACGAGGCGTCTACAGTAACTTCGTAAAATTTTAAGATGATATGTCAGCTCAGTCTCTCAGAGGTGCTCATAGGGGTAGGGTGTGCGTTTGTGCGTTTATACTTTATAGGAGTAAGTGTATGCGCATATATATAAGCGTCTGTGTCTGTACTGATGTTAATAAAAAGACTGTTAGCATTTAAAAATAATACTTAGATTGTGCATGTCCGATGTGTACCCCTATTCTAAAAGAAGGTGTATAGTGCTCTAAAAACAGGGAAATGACCGTGACAAGGATGTGTTTGTATAGCTTCCTATTCAGTTAATTGCTGACATCTCCATCAGTCAAGAAGTCCTTGTTAACTTAGACTGAATGTCTGTTTGCCCGACTATGAACAATATTCAGAAAGCCACCAAGCTACGGATTGCTAGCTTCGTCCATGGTTCGGATGGCCTCGGCAACCAGAACTTCCCTCAGGCCGTCCGGCAAGGCGGTGGACCAGTCCGCTGCCGCCTTCCTTGTCGAGCAGAACTTCCCTCAGGCCGTCCGGCAAGGTGGTGGACCAGTCCGCTGCCGCCTTCCTTGTCGAGCAGGCGAATCTCTACCCCGGACAGGTCACCGTCGTCGCACTCGGACCCCTCACCAACCTTGCGCTGGCCGTCGAGATTGACCCCTCTTTTCCCAAGAAGATTGGGCAGATTATTATCCTGGGTGGCGCATATTCAGTTAACATGGTACTATATATGATTGGTCCTCATAAATTCAGCACTAAGTAACATGGTACTATATATGATTTTCTTCTTCCAATAGCCGAAAGGAGTTTTACGTAGATTGGATTATTTTCGATCTAGATTCTTTTGCAATGAGATAGCGAGAAAAAGAAATATCGGCTGGCTAAACGGAGTGTGGTTTGTCGTCCTAAAGACCAATGCAGGTTGATCATTCATAATCTTGAGGTTAAGAGTAGGGCCCTCCTCGGCAAATGGTTGTTTAAATTATTGACGGAAGATGGTGTATGGCAAACCCTTCCGAGGAGGAAATATATAGGTTTCAAGGCGGTATCTCAAGTATACTGGAAGTCTGGGGATTCTCACTTTTGGGTGGGTCTGATGGCTACAAAGAAATATTTCTTCTCCTATGGATCCTTTTTTATTAAGGACGGTTCGGAAATTAGATTTCGAGAGGACAAGTGGTTAGGAAATGCCACACTCCGAGAATAATATCTGACTCTATACAACATTGTGCGTCACAGGGGTGATATTATCGTCACAGTAATGGAATCATTTCCGCCAAATGTGACGTTTAGAAGAGATTTAATTGGACCCAGACTTCAATCATGGTACATCCTGCTCCAGCGGTTGTCCACGATGAATTTGTCACATGGGTCTGATGTATTTCAATGAAATCTACATGGAAATGGACAATTCTCAGTGGAGTCTATGTATAGAGCGTTAATCCAGTCTGATGTGCCAATTGATAATAACAAGAAAATATGGAAAATGAAGATACCTCTTAAGAATAAAATCTTTGCATGGTATCTTCGTCGCGGAGTTATTCTTACTAAAGATAACCTTATTAAGAGGAATTGGCATGGAAGTCCGCAATGTGTCTTTTATCATCATGATGAGACAATAAAGCATTTATTCGATTTTTTGTCCAAAAGGACCCCTGGCGAACGCTATTGACAAAAAGGACTACCTACGGATAAAATTGACAAAAAGGACCCCCTGACTACTGGCGGCAGGCGCGGCAGGCGACACGTGTCACCTGCCGCCACGCCTGGAGGCGGCGGGCCCTGCCGCCACCGCAGGAGGCGGCCGCGCGGGCGAAACCGGAATTTGTATAGCAGGTGAGCCGGGACGGAACGGGGCAGGGCAGGTGGGCCCTACCGCCACCGGGCGAGGCGGCCGGCGCTGCCGCTGTCGCTCCCCGGCCGACACGGCCTGCTGCGCGCGGGCCCAGCAAGTGGGCCACGCCGCCACCGGCCGAGGCGGCATCTGTTCTGCTGCTGCACGCGCCACAGTGCGCAGACGGCGCTGATTCCGAGGCACGATAGCGACAGCGACGACGGTGATTTCGACGCGCGGGAATATGGACGCCGATGCCCTGCTTTTGGTTCTTTCGCCCGGGAATCAGTCCTGCTTTTGCTTCTTTTGCCTCAGCGGATGCGACGGCACTGCGAGCTATTGCTTGAGCGGATGGGACGGCACTGCGGGAATCCAATGCTACGGGAACTGCTGTGCCGACACTACAGGGATCCTAAAATTTCCCGCCTAATTTCGTCATTATTTTGTCGCCATTATTTATAGTCTGAGCCTATAAAAGGAGACACCGAGGCTCTTGTCCAGCCATCCTCGAAATCGCCACTGCGCAAAGTTTTAACACATTTTTCTCAGTCGGTATGAGTTTGCCTTGCTCGGATCAAAGCATTAGGCCGAGAAAAATGAAAAATGCAAGTTTGCCTCCGGGGGTGGCAGTCCTGCGGTGTTGGTGTGGCGATCTTTGCAAGGTGAAGGAGGTGACGGATTTTTCAGATTGGTTGGGCATGAAGTTTTTCATGTGCGCCAATTATGAGGAAGATCCACCCGTAGCTATTTCAGAGTACGACAAGCCTCCGGTATGCTTTAACCATCACGAATAGATATTGTTGGTATTTTGATTGATTCTTTAATAATATTCTTGTTTCTTGTTGTAGTCTCCTCCGCCTCTGTGCATGTACTATCGTTGGATTGACACGGAGATGCCGGCTTGGGCAGTGACTGAGATTCGTGAAAGAAGTCGTCGTGCATGGAATAGTTTCTATGCGGAAGAGCGACACGAGAAGGCGGAAGCTGAGGAGAAAGCAGAGCAAGAGAGAGAGTTAAAAAAATACTATGCGGAGCAACGCCGTTTTTTGGAGGAGTGGGGAAAGAAAAACAGGGAAGAGGCTCGTCGCATGGAGGAGCAGGAACGACAGCGAAAAGAGGCTCGTGAGGCGGAAAGACAGAGAAAGAAAGAAAGGGCTCGTGAGGCCAAGGCAGCAGAAGAAGCTGGAGATGGAAAAGGAAAATATCCACGCTGGACTCAGTAGATTCCTGTGGTAGTATTTTAAATTTCGCAATCGTTTGTATCTTAATTTCTGCAGTTTAATGTAGCTTTATTTCAGTGGTTAAATATAGCTTTATTTCAATTCTACGACGTATCTTATTTTCAGTTGTACCGTGTCGTAATGAAAAAAAAATATAGTTTTAGAATAAAGTAGTGGCATTTTCTTGCCCTCCACTAATATCGAACATCGTGCAACAACTACTGACATATGTAGATACAATGGGTCGCGCACGTGGATAGATGAATCACCCTACTTTACGATGACCACCTGGCCTTTCCTTACGACCGGAAGGCGACAAGCGAATAGGTGGCCGAGTTACACGAAGACCGCGGCCGTACTCCAATTCGCCTTCATGTGTCTGCGACTCCTGCGTAGGTGGTGGAGTCGCGAATCCTTGTTGCGAACCTGAAGCGTAATTGTAGGCGTATGGTTGTGACTCCGCGGGGATAAAAGATGGGCCAATAACGTCCCCTCCGAAAAACTCTGTAACTAATGATGTAACCGTGTCGCCATGATCATGTGATGCTCCCCGGACACCTATGTTGACGCCACGTTGGGTGTTCTCATCGCCCCAATTAACATCAAGTATGTCCTGCACATAGAAACATTGTAAACAAACTGTTAGAGGATAATATATGATATCATTGTAAATGCATTAAAATGTAAACATGACTACCTGATCAGATCCCTCGCCTGTACTGTCTGGCCATTGTACGTGGTGCTGGTTTAAATCTGGTACACGAGTCTCCTCGGGCATGGAGATCCCTCGCGTGGAGAGATACGACTGAGACCCCTCACCTTGGGCGTATGCATCATATCCTGTGTACGCATATGGGTTAGGGGAAAGAGTCTGCTCGGGCATCGAATCTAAGCCCGTGCCATGGTCCTGAGATGTTTGCCCCTGACAAAGCTGGACCGAAGAAGAGCGATGCAGTGGCAGAGATGAGTCATGTCGTGGCAATGTCGTTCTAGTACTCGGACCCTCCCCCCGCTGCCCATGGCTCGTACGCGCCTCGCTCGGTCTGGACGACGGCGCCGCACTCGGTCTGGCTGACCTCGCTACCGGCATGTTGTACGCTCCAGTGACAACGTCGTCGCCTCTACCGCATCTGAACTTTGTTGCCATGTATTGTTGAAAACGTTTCTGGAATGACTTGCGAGCTGGGCCCTGGGCCGGCATGCTATCCGCAGCCATCTGTCCTACTTCGTTGCAACTTTCAAGCTCAGCAATATTTGGATGTTATTTAGTTCAAATGATTATGAAATGATGGACCTACAAAAGTTACAAGTGATTACCATTTGGTCACGATAGTAAGCTGCATGCAGCTCAATATTTCTCCGCGCATGCTCGTCCTGTGTGAGATGTGTTGGTATAGTAGCTGGCTGACTGGCCAGGCTAGCACGTGTGTTCATGCAGTACCACTGCTTGTACGCTTGATCTGTACTTCCATCGTACGGTCTGCAAAATTAAATAATTACATAAACCGTTGTGATGAAAGTAAAGCATCTTCACGCATCATATGATCATCGTAATACCATAATGTAAATAAAATAATGTAAATAAAATATACCTAAGTTGATGCACTATATCTGCTAGCGCTTCATTTTCCCACTTGTGTACCCATTGAATGTTCTGTTCCCTCCAGTCGTATAAACTCCAACCCCTGCCCATATTGGTTAGCCTGCAAATTATGTAACAGAGTGTGAGTTTAGTAAATTCAAAAAGACACTAACTATTTAGGGAGGTCACATCTTACTTATGGGTTTCCTCATCGATACGTCTTGGAAAAGGTGGTGGAATTTCTTGATAGAGACCGAACTGTCTCATTATACACTCTGGGTTGTAAGGCTCAACACACCACATGAACAATAAGTTGCAGCGAGTCAGCCAGAATGCACTATCGCTCAACATGCCTGCTGTGAAGGGTCGAGCATCAAAGACCATTTGTAGCTGGTCCTGAGTCCACGGGTTCCATGTGACTTCTGCCTCATCAAGTATCTCAAACTGCTGGTGGTACATAGGGTAACAATTTTTCGCAATATCTGGAGACCAACGTTTCCGTGCCTTTGTCCACCTGGTGGCCATAGTTGCACTGCCACCCTCGCTAAAGTCGTATGGGTGTACGGGTTGTACTATACGAGGTCGTCCTACAGGGAGGTATTCCCAGGACCACAACTGTAGAAACTCGTAGGCGACACAAAGTAATGGAGCTTTTTGTGCGAAAGAGGTTTTTTGTGTGGCATCACACAAGCCTCTATATGTATGAGATAGCATGGCAGAACCGAAGCTGTATTTTGGCTGCTCGGGTAAAGGTTCATCTACCATATTTTGTGCAATGTAGATGAGACCAGGGAGAACTACGTCCCCATGTGAATTTGGAAACAGAGTCCCGAGGAGCCACAACAAATACGCAAACAGATGTCTTTTTCTCGTCTCCTCATTGGCGAAGCTAGATAAAATACGAAAGTTATCATGAAGCCAGACGAGTGGGATGCCCCGAGGGCCACCAGAACGTTGTGATTCTGGCATTTCCATCCCAAGACGGGCTGCTATATCTAATGCCCAAGATGGAGACACTCGTGGAGAGACTAACAGTTCACCTCTAATTGGTAGAGCAGTGATCATAAAAACATCTTTCAGTGTAGGTGCAAGCTCCCCAAAACGAAAGTGAAAGGTGTGGGTTTCAGATCTCCACCGGTCAACGAGGGATGTCAAAAGGGATGGGTCCGAACGTAATTGGTCGTCGCATGATGTGAGCCTAGCAAAACCTTGTAGTCCATAAGCGTCAAGGTGAGCAAGGAAAGAATTGTGTATTGGCCATGTTTTCTTTATGGTTCGAAGTCTGAAAGGCCGATAATCATGCTTAATATTTGGGTTCAAAAATAGATGGCAACGATGGCCGGCGTCATGGGGCCCCTGCAAAAGCACTGGCACTTCACCCATAACCTGCACACAAACATACAAATATAAATTACGAGGAAGACACAAATACAAATGCAAATCAAAATTAACTTAAAAAATACAAAGAGATACGATTTACATTAATTATCTGAAGTTAACATCACGAGTACAATAATACAAAGAGATTCAATTTAAATTTAATATAAGTACACATAACGAGTAGAAATATAAATAGACATAGCTAGTACAGATATATCAACATCATGCGTTGTTGTTGGCTCGATACGGGCATTCTCTGCGTGAATGTCCAGGACACCTGCAAACGCGGCATCACCTTGGTTCTCCCATCTGGTTATGGTCCATGTCATTGCGATGACGCCTAGACTCACGTCGTCCTTTTGCGGTTCTCATCAAGTCGGCGTTCGGAACCCATTTCGGCCCATCTGGCCACAATATTTTGTAGTTCATATCAATGCCCCAAGCCCAGAACTCACCGTTCCAAGTGTTGTACATATTGTACATGTTGAAGTACGGCGATATGTATGGCTCGACGCTGATTTTTTGATCAGCAGCCGCCCGGAGCACATGACTGCAAGGGTAGCCCTCAAGCTTGGGCTTGTTACAAGTGCACTCACAGGAGGTTGAGCCGAGGGTGACAGCTTGCTTTTTTGATCCTCTGTGGTGACCCTTAACGTACTTGGCTCGCACATTGACCTCCCACTTATTCCTAAGTGCGTCCACTTTCCTGCAGCCATGACTTTGGGACTTCTTTGATTTCTCATCCAGATGTCTTTGCATCTTCTCGGACCATGGCTTGTTCAATTCAACTTGTGCTTTGGCGACGGTGACCCTGTCTGCAAAGTATGACAGGGTCCGGTTCCAAGTTTCTTCAATTAGGGATGTGATAGGCAGTGCTCGCACCCCTTTAAGAACACCATTGTACACCTCTGACATGTTGCTGGTCATTATTTCATACCGAGCCCCGGTGTCGAGAGCCTGCGCCCACTTGTCCAACTGAGGGCAATTCTCGCGGATCCACTGGCTCAAATTTATGGGCGTCCGATGATCCCTCCGGTCTTCTCTCTGCGGCAAGGCCGCGCGGTCGATCTCACCATTGATACCTGCCCAGACCGCATTCATTTTGGCTTCAGTTTTTTGCATGCACATCCTCTTGAATAACTTGAACCAATCCTTGTTTTTGAATTTGGAGTAAAAGTTTGCTGCCAAATGCCTCATGCACCACCTTCCCTCTAGATCGGGCCAGCCCCACTCTTCTTCCGACGCCTTAATTATTTCAAGAGCGCTTAATAATCCAGTGTTGCGATCAGAGATGATGCAAACACCTTTACGCTCTTTCACGACACCCATCTTCACGCAGCTCAGGAACCACAACCAGCTATCTTTGTTCTCGCTCTCGACCAATGCATATGCAATAGGAAGAAGCTGATTATTTGCATCCGCTGCAATCGCCACCAATAGTGTGCCCTTGTACTTTCCAGTGAGAAAGGTACCATCAACTAATAATACCGGGCGACAGTGGTTGAATGCTTGTATAGTCTGGGCGAATGCCCAGAATAAGCGGTCCAGGATTAGCTCACCCCGGTTCATTGGGTTTGGACGTTCTCTCCGCCAAACTTGAGTCCCCCTATTAGCACTTGCTATCTGATGAAGCATTCTAGGGGCATAAGAATAGGCCTCCTCATAGGTACCATACAAGTTATTGAATATATTTTCCTTCGCACGCCTAGCCTTGCTGTAGCTGACAGGGAAGCCAATTTGATCCGCTGCATCTTTTTGCAGAGCCCTAACACTAATGTTGAGACTTCCCTGCACAATCATTTCCATCGTCTGTGCCACATATTTTGCTGTCACATTGCAGTGATTTGAAAGAGTCCCAGTTTGCTCACAGCTATGCTCCACTATTTTTGTGATATGCCATGACAGACATACCCCAGGCTTCAGTCTAGCAAGAACTCTTCCGCGGCAACCTTTCACGGTGTGGATGCATATGACCTTCAACTCTTTTTTATCAGACTGCTTCACTCTATGCTGGCGGTGGATGCCGATTGCATAGCTACCCATTGCCTGGTAAGCAGACTTCTTGTCTGGAAAAACTTGCCCAACCTACAGGCTCCCCGCTCCTAGGCCAGAAGCAGAGTGAAATTCGTTGGTGATGCTCATATCCTGTAAAAACCCAGGCTGCAGTGCCGCCGCGACCGCCCTCTGAGGAGGAACATCTTCTTCTTCGCTTGACTCCGAAGACGCAGAAGAATGATCATCATCATCTAGCGCCTCCGGCAATCCCTCCACGTGTTCGCTCATGTCAACGGCCGCAGACCAATATCCTGTGTCATACACAGGCTGGCCGCCCGTCGGTTCCGATGGGCCGACGCTAGGGGCTGATGTGATGGCCAACTCGACCTCACCACCCCTGCTACTGCATCCGGCAACATCAGTGACTGAAATGAACTCCACATACACCATCGGCTGACCATACATTGAGTTATTGGGATTGCTTGCAAACCTCATGTACGACCCCCACGACCGATCACTTGTGACAGGCCGCAAACCCCAACGGGCAACTGTCCCATCATTTCCTCCGTCAACGACGAAGGCCTCCATTGTCATTTTTTTCCCCTGCATCCCTGGGCCAAACACCGCTCGGATGCACCTTCTAACTGCTGCGTAACCCACGATGACCATGTCTCTCACTACAACTGTAGTCGACTCGCACAAGGACACATCCACCCCGAAAGGACCGTCGCGTAAGACGTTCCCATAGTACACTACTAAATTTTCCATAGTACCTAACCTACATACATGTTTACATTTCAAATAATTAGTAACTGAACATATAGTAACGATGACAACATTTACATATCTTACGACTTAAATAATAACCGTATTTTCGTTATAAATATTCGGTTTGTTTTTAGAATCATTTGTTTAGACTTTAAGGGGTTGTTTGGTTAACGGGTATTTAAAGATCTATTTTTTCTCAAACTCGTCTACGAGCGTAACAAACTAAAACTCGGTTTGCTTTTCTCTAACTACCCCAAAAATATCCTAAAATGGTTCTCGTAACATGCAAAAACTTAGCTTTTCGGAAAAACGACTATTAGTAAAAAAATGGTTATCTACATAATTTTCTTACAACAGGTTATGACAAAACTGAGGGTAAGTACTCGCTATCCAAACAACCACTAAACATAATATTACGATAATAACATTTTAATATCATATGAGTAAAATATTTAATTTCTTCCGGCTTTATATAATGTTTTTCATATCATACGATAAAATTCATTTATTTACAAATAATAATATTTGCAGCGGCATGCACATTTTTAACAACAGTACATCAATATAAAAAATATTAACAAAATTACGGCGTCATTTTATACCTTAGCTCAAATATGGATGTGCTTGCGAATGCAATTAAGCGTCCAAATAGTTCGAATAAATATCCGTCACCAGTAATATATGAACGGAGTCAACCTATTATCACATGAACATCAATATTACACACGGATTTTTCTTTCTGCTATCAAAAGTATGAAAATAGCACTTGCATGTATGTGGTCATCACCTCAAAAGGGACAGCGAAGATGGTAACACAATTTCTTCAATCACGTCATCTCCTCCTTGTTTGCTACTAAGATGAATTATTTTACCTAATTACATACATCATTAAGTACATTAGCACCTAATCTTAACATACAAAATTTAGATTTTTGCGACATAACAAAGTAGACCTACGGTTTCCTAACCATAGACTTATTAATAAACATACCACATGAAATAACATACCACATGCAATGAACAATTACAGTGCAATTTTTTCTTAATTACCGTATTAAGAGCTTCTCGCATATCAATACAAATGAACGCAGCTAACATTGATACAACATCTTCAACCTACTCTTATCAAAAAAATAGTTTAAATGTTGTATCTGTCGTCTGAATTTTTTCCTAACCTCTAAGCACTAACATCACATAGCTAATGACGAGCTAAATGACTAACTAATTACCACCGTGCATGCACAAAAAAATCCATGTATTGCAAAGCTCATACCTTGATCTCCCCCTTCGTACTTCACTTAGCACGGCAAATCCTACTCCAGAAACTCCAAATGACTCTTCCAAGTGCTGAAATAATACCTAAAACAACATAAAATACACACTTAAGAACTAATCAAACATAACAAAAACATCATGCATGCGAACAAAACCAACAAAAATGGATAGATCTTACCTTAATCTATCTTTTCTTCAACTTCACCATCTTCGAAAACCAACTCTAAATCGGCCAAAATCACTAGTGAAAGTGGCTACCAAGTATTTCCTTCTGTGTATTCTTGTAGACTTAGAGAGAGCAGAGAGGCAGTGAAGGCAACCAGAGATATTCGAGAGAGTGTATGCGCAGCCGCGGTTGTGCGTATATAAAGAAGAGGAGCACTGTATTGTCGGCAGAACGATCTAGAACTCACCTACCGCACCCTCGGATTCCAGCATCGCGGTGTCTCATCACACGCAGCAACTACAACGCTCTCGGGTGTGCGGCAGGAAGCGGAAATCACGCAGGCGGGAATCTGATTCCAAATTACAAAGCATCAGTGTCACCTCTGCTGCAGAAAGCAAAACAATGCGGAAATCACGCTCTTGGGTGCTGTCACCTCAGCTGCAGCAGCAATTTCCGAAAGCATTTTCCCGCGCGTGGGAATCACCGCCGTCAGCAGCGCCTGGGAATCAGCGCGGTCATTGTCGCATGCAGCAGGCTGCCGCCAGCACTAGTGGCGGCAGGGCCCACGCCTCGCCTTCCGTGTAGCAGGTTTTGTCGGCCCGCGAACGACATGCGCAGCGCCCGCCGCCTCACGTGGTGGCGGCATGGCCCACCTGGCCTCGCCCGTTACGTCGCGGCTGCTGCGCTGTACAAATTCCGTTATAACCCGCGCGGCCGCCTCCTGCTGTGGCGGCAGGGCCCGCCGCCTCCTGCCGTGGCGGCAGGTGACACGTGTCGCCTGCCGCGCCTGTCGCCACTAGTGAGGGGGTCCTTTTTGACAATTTTATCCGCAGGTAGTCCTTTTTGTCAATAGCGTTCGGCAGGGGGTCATTTTGGACAAAAAATCCATTTATTCTTCCAATGCAAATTGGCTCGTTCTATATGGTCAGTCATCCAAATAGCTTCTGACTTGTATCCTCCTTGTAGTGTTGCTAATGTATTTGGCAACTGGTTACATGGGATAGATACAGGTTTAGAACTCTTCTTAGTGAAGGAGCGCGTGCCGTTACTGGGTCGCTTTGGCTATGTAGAAATAATACGGTGTTCAACGATAAAAGTACTTCTCTGATACAGGTTATCTACGGATGTACCGGAACTCTTCGTTTATGGTCCTCTCTACGACGCGTGGGATACTTTACCCAGCATGGGTGGCAACATGATCTTAGGATTGGCACACCTTCGCTTTAGGCGTTATACGGACTCTACATTTTTCTTTGTATTTCGCCTTTTTAATTTTTGTTTGTGTGAGAGAACTTGTTTGGCTGTATGCATTTTAGTTATGCAAAGGCTGGATGTAATGCTTAAATATTTTAAGTAATAAAAAACCCCTTTTCAAAAATCACAGTTCCCCCTAAAAAATATAGCTGACTTTGTTATGTTCACGAGCTGGCCTGAACCTCAGCGATATCTTTCGAGAATGTTAAAAATTCCGCTAGCACCATCCTCCGATGCCTGCGTGAATATTAAGCAGTCATCCGCAAAAAAGGAGACGGGTAATCGATGGTGCGTGGATACCCACTCTAATCCCTTTTGTTAAGTGCCCTTTTATATACTGCTCTAAAACAGGGAAATGATCGTGACAAGGTTGTCCATCCGAACCATGGGTGGAATCGGGGCTGGGGCCCCGTGGATCTGCACCAGCCTCGCCTTTTTGGGGGGATATATACCGCCCGGAAAGGGGGCAGCGCCGCTATCTCTCTGTCAAGTTGAGCTAGCCTGTGAGCGAGACGTGTGCACATCTTCTTCTCCACCTCGCTCGATCCGCCCGCACAACCGACGGTGTGACCAAGAACCCGATCCAGGGATCCATGTCCATGGCCGCTGTCACCAAGAAGAAGAAGGTCATCATCGACACGGACCCAGGGATCGGTCCGCATCCACCCCTCCCTCATTCCTCTCCCTGTTTTGTCGATCTATCCTGTCCCACCTAATCAATCTTGCATTGCAAACTCGCGGGGGATGGATGAACCGCAGATGACGCCATGGCCATCTTCGTGGCGCTGCGGTCGCCGGAGCTGGAGGTGGTGGGCCTCACCACCATCTTCGGCAACGTCTACACCGCCCTCGCCACCCGCAACGCGCTGCACCTCGTCGGTCCACCCCACTCCCTCCCTCGCATTTTGACTTTCAGTTTTCATGAATGGATCTTTCTGATGCTAATCGAGTCCATCTCTAGCTTGATTTCAGCTGGAGACTGCTGGGAGGACTGACATCCCCGTCGCGGAGGGATCCCATGTAACAATCAAGGTTTAATCCATTACATCATGTATCTATGTGTGTTTGTTTGTATAGCATCTCATTCAGTTAAAATGTCTGACATCTCGATCGATCAAGTCTTTGCTAACTGAAACTGAATGTCTGTGTGCTTCACCTTGAATAAAATTCAGAAAGCCACCAAGCTACGGATTGCCAGCTTCGTCCATGGTTCGGATGGCCTCGGCAACCAGAACTTCCCTCCGCCGGCCGGCAAGGCGGTGGAGCAGTCCGCAGCCGCCTTCCTTGTTGAGCAGGCGAATCTCTACCCTGGACAAGTCACCGTCGTCGCCCTTGGCCCCCTCACCAACCTTGCGCTGGCTGTCGAGCTTGACCCTTCTTTCCCAAAGAAGATTGGGCAGATTATTATCCTGGGTGGTGCATATTCAGTTAATGGAAATGTCAACCCTGCAGCTGAGGCAAATGTGAGTCAGTCCTTCTATCAGATTCTTGTTAGATGATCTTGTTCTGTCACGCTTCCCTTCGAATTCAGAAAACAACACACTTTATGTCACTAGCTTCTTGTTTCAGAGCATTGATTTACAAATTGCAAGCTGCAATTCCAACAATTCATCATCTTGCCTTCACTAGTTAATTGGTTATCCTTATTAAACAGATATTTGGCGATCCTGATGCGGCTGATATAGTTTTTACCTGCGGCGCGGATATTTTGGCCATCGGAATTAACATTACGCACCAAGTAATCCTTTCTGGTAATTCTCTTGCTGTCCGGAGCTGTTACTGTACCTTGTTATTTTTAAGACCTTGTTATATATCAGAGCTGAAAACAGCAACATGGTACTATTTGTGGTTTTCATATATAGCAGGATATATTCTTCTTTCCTGGTGATTACATGATGCTTTTTGCTTGAGTTAATCATACAGTGGTTAACAGCAACAGTGCGAACGTTTGGTTAATAACATAAGGCATGAGTTCGGTTCTAATTGTTTTACCAACTATACTAGCTTAGAAGATATCTTTTCAAAGAATGAAGACACCCATTTTGACACCGAGTGCTTTGTTCGCTCGGAGTGATTTAAATTTAGTTGTCACTTGGTCTTCATTGGTAACCTTTCAACTAAAAGGTAGCCATGGATGACTACAGATAGTTAGGTTGCACAGATTATCACCTCTTGTTGGATGAATCTATGTATGATATTAACAGTTGCCAAAACATCACATTTTGACATGTCTGCAGATGTTGACCGGAAGAAGCTTGAACAGTCTGATAGCAAATATGCTCGCTACTTGAGCAATATACTGGGTTATTATTATGATTATCACATGGACGCTTACTCCACAACAGGTCAGTATGAAAGCAGTCATTCAGTACACTTAACTTGGATGGATCAGCAGTATAACACTTGATGATGAGAAGCTAAACAATTAAAGAGACTTGAATGACTGATTTTGTGAGTATGATGAAATGGTTGCAGGAGTATATCTTCATGATCCCACAACTATTCTTGCCGCCATAGATCCGTCGCTGATGACTTACACGGAAGGAGTGGTGAGGGTTCAGACGGATGGAATCACAAAGGGTCTCACTGTTTTCGACAATACCAAGAAAACGTATGGGGAGATAACAGCGTGGTGTGGTAAGCCGACCGTGAAGGTTGCTGTCACGGTCGATGCCCCCGCTGTCGTGGAGCTCATTATGCAGAGGCTTCTCACGGACAATTAAAACATTCTGTTTGCAATGCGGCAGTCAAGATTCAAGAACATATTTGCCAATGTTGCATTATGTACTGGCTACCTTACCATGTGCCTTTCCTTTGTAGTTCAACACTTGCAGTCCAACACTTGAATATTTATACACTTGTGGTTCAACACTTGAGCATTTTGCAGACATAAGGACCAGATTATAGTCCATTTTCACTTTTCAGTTCTCAATCCACTACGGAATCAATTGTTTGGTGTATAACTGCCAATGCCATGCTATAATCAAGAGTTATGCTATATCAAGAGTTCTCAGACAGAAACATATGGCAACCTGATCCATCTTATGTGTTTCAGCACCAAACAGTTCCCCCAAATTAGCATATGATACAGAATAGTTCAGGGTACACAGATATTTCACATGCTTCCCAAATAAAACAAAAACATAACTATATCTCGTCACAACGGCTTTTGACACGCTAAGCCTTCAAGCTACATGTTGCGCACAATAAACTCCAAACCCTGCAAAGCCCAAATCTGGATCCACCACAAATTGCTTGAAAATGCAACTCCAGGGGCGTTCTTCGTGTTGGCAGAGCTCATGATGTCAAATGTCCAACGGCTGCACTTATTCTGCATCAATGCCTAAAATTCTCCTCAGATACTCCATTTGCTCAGTCTCACCTTGAAGCTCCTCCCACTGTGATTGTCAGGGAAAACAAACTCTTAATATAATAAATATTTTCACCTATTCAGGTAACTAAGAAAACTAATGCTGAAATCCAAGTCAAGGGTCAAATATCCGTAGAGTTCATATGAGTGCACAAAATGCCGATACAAGTTCGTGTGAGCCCATTACAGATAAACATGAATAATAGAGAGAAGCCTTTTCTTATAGAAAAAACAGAACAAGACATTGATTTCAGATGGTGGCATATGAAATCCTGGAAAAATATGTCACGCCGTGGAGGAGTTGTGAATTTCCTTTGCGAATTGACAACAGATTAATTAATATGGCACGCTAATGAGTGTCAGGGAAAAGAAACTCTTAATGTATTATCACAGTAAGTCTTAAAATAGATATTCTCACTTATTCAGAGAACTCAGAAAACTAATGCTGAAATCCAAGTCAAGCTACTAAATGTCCCTAAAGTTCATATGATCCGTTTCGAAAAAATAAAGTTCATATGAGAGCACAAAATGCAGAATAAGAGCATTTTTTTTCTGTCCAACAAGTTCATGTGAGTTTACAGATAAACATGAATAATAGAGAGAAGCCATTTCTTTTGAAAAACAAAACAGAACATTGATTTGAGATGGTGGCATCTGAAGTTCTGGAAAATATGACACAATATAGAGTAGTTATGAATTTCCTTTGTGAATCGACGACAGGTTAAACAATAAATTTGTCAAATTTACTAATGGTTACCATCTTCAAGGTGTGACTAACCTCTTGGTGAGACAAGGAAACTAATTTCCACCCAGCAGCGGTTATGTAACGCCTTTTAAATGCGGTGTGGCCTAACGGTGTGCCTGAAAAACAGGTACACATCTGCATTAGTTTCTGCTTTGAGATACAGAATCAAGTAGGGAAGCAAGAAGAAAATTGACAGCCTTTTATCAGAAATGGTAAGTAAATCACAGAAAGCAACAAACATCAATAGTAGAGGGTACCTAAATCCCTTGAGAAGTGTGTCGTCCCGTCTATCTCAAATGCAAGCTTCTCATCAACTAACACTGCATCGACAGTGTAACCATCCACCGTATATTCTCTAACCCATTCATGTCCGGTACTATATAAAAGACGTCCGACATCCTTCTGAAACAAGGAGGTCGTCTTCTGATTGAACCGTTTGCTCTTCACCGCTTTTGTTATTTTCTCTTCCAGATCATCTCTTAAGCCCATATTGAGATGTGGATATTCAAGCTTCAAAGACTGATTTGCAAGATATACCTGTGATGCGAACATTATGTCTTCCCTATACTGATCAGAGACTCGCTGCTCTTCGTGTTGGCTCAGAGTGTTCCAGATATGCGAGAAGAATCGTCGGTCCAGTTGCCCAAGAACAGCATATGACCAGGCAATATTGCCAAGCTGATCTCGACTAAAGTTTAGCCCATGAGAATTGTTACCATTTTCTTCGCTCGAAGCTTCTTTGGCAGCGTTCTGCCGCATGTCTGACGGCGGTGGATCATAGACATGACATTTGAAGCTGGCAGCATCCTGGAAAGCAGCATCAAGTGCGTCGAGCAAAGGACCGGGGCATTCATTAAGAGAAGCACATCCCCACAGGAATTGAGCAAGCTCTTGCTCCTTGAAGGTGTGCACCAGTTTTGCTGCTCTCTGTGCCAATGCTGAGAAAAGGCCTGGTGCTGACTGGCGCATGGTGGCGAATGCTCCGGCGACATTGGCGACGTTCTGCGCGTTGAAATCATCAGCCTTGGAGATGGCCACGTCGGCAATCCTATCCATTTCCGGCAAGTAGAGCAGGTCACCCCCGATCTTGGACAAGGCCCAGCAGATGTTGGACACGCCCTGCGGCGAGCACTCCGGGAGGGACATCATGGCCAGCCCCACGAGCATGGACATGTCCCTGTGCCGCGCGAAGGCGAGCCGGTGCGTCTGTATCATGGACACGGCCTCCATCCTCCTGGCGATGCGGTGGAGCGCGGTGGCGATGTTGAGCGCGGTGAGCGGCGAGGGGCTGAGGCCCTTGGCGACGGCCGCGACGACGTCGGCGGTGAGCGCCAGCACCTCCTCGGCGGTCTGCGCCTGCACGATGTCCCTGTTGAGGGCCACCTCTTTGGTCCGGTTGGATGGCGCGGCGGCGAAGCTGGAGAGCGTCTGGATGAAGCGCTCCCTGTTCCGCTGCCGCTTTTCGTCGAACAGCCCGTCCCCGAGCTGCGCGACCCGGAGGTCGAGGTCGTCCAGGGTCGCCTCCGCGTCGCTGTCGAACTCGTCTCCGCTTAGCGGCAGCTCCTCGTCGTCGGCGTCGTGCTTGCGGGGCTTCCTGCCGAGGACCCTCTTCTTCTGCTTCTTCTTCTTCTTCTTCTTGGGCGGGGTGACCATGCGCTGGAGCGACGGCGTGAGGCCCCTGGCCTCGATGGAGCGCAGCGCGGAGCGGCGCGCGCGGACGCACCAGTCGGTGCTCGCGGCGGGGAGCGGGTCGTCCCCGTCGTCGTCAGACCGCGGCTGAGGGTCGGGCCCCAGGAAGTCGAGCTGCCACTGCGGCGTGGCGTCGTCCTCCTTCACGGCGGCGCGGCAAGGTGGGACTGGGAGGCGAGAGCTGCATCCCCCGAGACTGAGGCTGAGGAGGCCGGAGAAAATGGGGTGGTGGTGGGGCTGGGGGTAATGGTGGTACGGGTTGGTGGAGGAGAGCACGGGGAAGGTGGCGCTGCCGCCGCCGGTGCTTCGGGGGAGAGGGGCGAGGAGCCCGGCAGCAGCTTCCATTGTTGGTTCCTCGGCTCAATTGGCGCCGGAACAGGTAGGATGGGTGGCTCGGCTCTGGATGGATAAGAAGAATTTCACTGCCTGGCCTAAGACTTGCTTCAGAAAGTTCAGATTTTCTTGTGTTAGTCTGAATGTGTGCAGACTTGCTTCAGAAAGTTCAGAGAAACTGTAACAAAAAACAGGCCTGTGTCTGCTAGTCTGAATGTGCACAAGGTAGTTTGATAATTCAGGTCTGTGGTAATCAAGCAGTCAATACGGGGAACACAAAGTATTCGTCAAGAAATATAAGATAGTTTAGATCATTAAGTAGTGATAAACGATCTTATATTTCTTTATGGAGGGAGTACTTATTATTGATTATATATGTGAGGAACAAAAGCTCAATCACACAAAAAAACTCACAAAAAGAAAAGAGTACCGACGACGAAAGAGAACAGTACTGACGGCCACGATAAAACTGTAATGTGCCTGTGCTTGTCTACCTAGCAATACGTGGCCTACTGCTGCTGCTTTTGTTTTCCCGAAAGGGCAAAGGGCAAAAGCTTTGCTTTGTTCATTAAATAATATAGAGTTTAGGGTCACACAAACCCGAAGACTCTGACGATGACACCACACCAACTTGGCGGAGTTGGTCGGCCAAATAAAACTATCGGCATAGCGACGACAATATCCTGCTTTTTTTTTTTAAGAAACGGCGCCACTTCATATATAAAAGAAAACACGTACAGAGCGCTCGAACTCACTCGAAGCAACCCAACGAGACACACGTCACAGCACAACAGCACAGAGCACCCCGAAGAAAACAAAATTACGACTCGGACCCTGGGATCTTCTGCGCCGAACACGCCGTCGCCCGCCCTGAAGCTCCGCCGTCGCCGCAGCGCCCGCCGGAGAGCAGAAACGGAAAGCCACCTGACCCTGAAACCGAAGCGCCTCATCGCGATCTGTCGCTTTGTGAACCGAAGATGTAGCCCACCGTAACGCGGCGGAGCCCTTCTCTTTGTGGCTCGTCGGCCGGGGGAAACCCCGGAACGCCGCGGAATCCGGACCCGCCGCCTTCACCCGAACAGCTCGAGGAAACCAGCGACGAAGCCGCCCACCTGCCTGCCACCACCTTGCACTGGAACGTAAGTCGTCGAGGAAACGCCTGCCCCGCCTCTCCGGTGAGCAGCACGGCGAGCCCCTGTACACGCCCTCCAACGCTCCACAACGACGACGAGGCAGGCGTCGCTGCGACGGCGGAGCGCAAGGAACAAAAGCCACCCCGAGGTCGTTGCCGCCGCCGCTCCGACCCCGCCTGGCGCGCTCACCACCCAGATCCAGGACCGACAGCCACCGGAGAAGCCGCGTCGGAGGTGGATCTGGAGGCAGAGTGCTCGGCGCCGCCGTCGTCATCACCGGAGCGATACGACACGCGGCCGAAAACCTAGCTACGCAGCCCAGACCTAGACTACAGCTATACATGGCCGCCTGTCAGATCCGACGACCCCCCTCCCACCGACGAGCCCAAGGCCCTCGGGGGAGAGGAATCGCCGGAGCCAACACCGGCAAATTGGTCGCCTCCCTGGTCGCCTTTCCTGTAGCGAGGGGAAAGGGGGAGGGGAGAGCAACGATCCTACTTGTCACAATATCCTGCTTGTGGAAACCGATGGGATGCTCCGCAATGATTAGGATCAAACATATGTACTTCATCGACACTTATGAAGGAGCTTCTGAATGGTTAATCACCGATCCGCCATGGCAATCTGGACTCACACATCATCTTGCAGAAAAGGAGATATTTGCAGAACAAGTTCTTCGATATGTGCAAGAACAAATGCAAGCGCGATTATCGCAAAACGCACGCATGTCAAGAAAAATAACTCTTCAAATACAGCAAAAAGGCATGACCACACATCATGGAACAAGCCTGCCAATTCACTTGGGAGTAATGAGCGAGAGCGCCCAACCTTGAGCAAGCCCGACGGTTTTTTCTCCAACGATGATTGGGCAGGCTTGTTCCATGATGCTTGGCCATGCCTTTTTTTATTATTTGAAGAGTTCATTTTCCTGCCATGTGCGCGGTTTGCAGTAGTCGCAATTGCACTTGTTCTTGCACATATCCAAGAACTTGTTTTGAAAATATCTACTCTTCAGGGCGATGATGCGTGAGTTTAGGTTGAAACATCGGATCGGCAACCCACCATTCACAAACTCCTGCTCGATGAAGGTAGATGCACACCATCGTAACCCTTGCGGATCCTCCCATCGGTTTCCACAAGGTGGAGATTGTCATAGCTATGCCACTAGTTGTATTTGGCCGGATGCCTCCGTCCGAGTTGGTGTGGTGTTGTTAGAGTCGGAGTCGTTGTCGGAGTCGCCGTCACCGTAGTTGGAGCTGGCAACCACAAAGGATGTGATCACGGGGCAGCCTTGCTGCTGGAAGCGCCATTCATGTAGGAGGCGCCGATATCACCATCGTCCTCCTCATTGGATGAAATAAGAATGATCGTGTCACCGCCATCAGAGTCCATGATGTCAATCACATCCTTAACATCATCATCATCAAAGAGGAAAGCTGTATCAAGAGAGGAGACGAAAAGAGAAAGAGTGAGCGCCATGGATGCTAGAACTGCTGATTGTGCGTGGAGTGATTTCCTCCAGCTGCCTCAAATTTCTTTAACAGGAGTATCCTGAAACAAATGTGTAGTAAGCCATAGCCTGAAAAAAAAAACAGAAACACATGAGGACCAATCAAGGCGGACCGACGTGTGGGGAGTTGCGGGGATCGCCACACAGTGTCGGTCGATTGTGGCTCGTAGATTAAGGTGGCATATGGAAGTTCGGTGGTCCGGACGGTCTCGTGGCTTGGGTGGGCGGAGGGCGAGACAACACTTTGTAGAAGCTCTGCCCTTGGCTGTTGGCCGAGGCACACGACGTCGATGCCTTCGGGCGCCTCTTTCTTCTTGGAGAGATGTCGTGAAGCCATGGTGCTCGCTCTCCACATGAACCACTCCGAGGGTTGGGATGTGATCGGGATTAATTAACTATGATACGCGCTAACACACAACGGCTTTCATGCTAGTTGCTTAATTCATTGCCTATAGAAGTGACTCCGTTTTGCGAGTTCAAGCTCAGCTCGTCGCTTTACGTTAGCGGGCTTAAAGGTCGGGCCTCATATGATCTCCTCGGGATTGGATGACGTGGAGTTTTGCATCATGCTCCCCCTGCTAGCATCATTCTTGGAGTGGTTGTTGGTTGGAGCATGGTGGGGGTGGGCGGTGCAAGTCGGTGGTGATGGTGAGTGATGTCGGGGACGTGGCAATGGTTGTGGTAGTAGGTCCTTCTTCGGCGTGTCTGCGGGGTTGTTCTAGGTTGTTTGTTGTTGTGAAGTTGACACTGCGGCGGAGGGGGTCCAGGTGGCGATGATGATAGGCAACAAGTAGTCTATTTGGTGATTTTCCGCGGCGCCAGCCTTGCAGTGTTTTCCTTCGTAGATCTCTGTAAGAATTGGGTTGTGTTGTCCCCATCGTGGGTGGCTGAGCGGTTGCCATGGATCTTTGTGTGGCTTCGCACGGCCTCCATCGTGTGGACTGGGTTGGCGGCCGTCTGCCGCGAAGTTGGATGATAATGGCACTTGCACGGGGGAGAAGTGATGACCATGTTGCCAAGTTGCCAACGGGGAAAATTAATCTGGTGTCTTCTGGCCCAAGACACAATTTGTTGAGCTAAGTATTTTACCCGATGGTGCATTCTCGAGAATGACAAATGTATAACAAATAAAAGAAACATCCACTCTATTGAATACTTACCTGGAAACCACATTCCCAGTTTTCTTGTAACTTGTCATCATGCTTAAAGGCGACAATAACAGTTTTAACAGAATCAATCTGCACCACAGAATTTATTTCAGAATAGGGAATGGGGAAATGTTAAAATAGAAAATGTATTCCACAACAACTTTTAGGAATCAATAAGGTGTGATAATATGTGAAATAGCTGATGAGTGTGCAAGCATGAAATGTCAGGCACTTTCACTTTGTGGAGGCCATTTCCTAAAGTAAACATGACCCAAAGAAATTCACGTCGGACCGGCATTCCAGCTAATTTGTAATTTACGTCCTTATTGATACCGCTTATATTCAGTTATGGCAGTAGTCAAATTCATGTAAACAATAATTCTATCTGTTTCTTGAGTCAAATTCATGTCAAAATTACTAGTAGATACTGTAACAATTATACGGTAACACTTAACTTTTGAAATAATGCATAAATTTTCACAATACTCTAAACTAATAGTAGATTGCTGCACGAGCAAAAGATCAATGTCAGTAGGAACACGCTTGGGGAAATTGCCAAAATGATTCTGAACTTAAAAGGGCCCGATGGCAAGTAGAAAGCTATTATTACCAAAGTATAAGATAAGGCACAAAAGAAGAATGATCTGACATAAGCCAACCTGACTGCAGCGGGCACACGTAACAGCCTTGAAACCCAGAGGCCTACTGAAATTCCATCCGACATCATTGAAAAGCTTGGCTGGATCTGAAAGAGCAGGAAACGGACAGTATAGTAGTAAACCCGCAAAGGAAAATTACACATAAAAAATCGGAAACAATAGAGTCCTGGGGTGAGGAAACGTGGACATAACTAAAGATGCAAGCTGCTTAGAGGAAATTTGACGCATGAATCTTCTCCACCAAACAACTTAGAAAGTGCAGATAGTAATTGTTAGAAGGGAGAGAGGGAGATCGGTGGAATCGTTTTTGTGTATTGCTTGAGCCTTATAGGCATATATATAGGAGCACATGGTCATCTTGGAGTACAAGGCAAGATAGAATAATATCCTACGCTATCCTAGCTTTCCTAATAATCACGATACTCAACATCCCCCCGCAGTCACAACGGTAGCGACGCAGACGGTGAGACTGGAGAATAATCCGAAGGTAGGCCGACGGACACCCCCCCGTAGTCGTAACGGTCGATGCATCGCCGAAGTCGTGACTGGAGTGGAAACCGACGAGTTTGCTCAAGCAAGACGGTTGCCCTTTGTGCCGATGTCGATGTAGCCGAGAGCATAGGGTGGTGTAGCCGTTGTTGAGGTAGCCGTGCGAGGGACGCCGTGGTCGATGTCTAGTCGGGGTGGCCGGTGTCGAGGTAGTCGTCGTGAACCGGGAAGAAAAGCGACGGCCGCGGCCTGAGGAGACGGCGGCGGCGGCTAGGTCAGAAGCGCGGCGACGGTGCTCGAAGTAGGCGAGGAAGAACCCGACAGCGTGACTAGGACCAGCGCGGACGGTGGCGTTCCCACGCCTAGGGAGGCGGCGCGACGCATACCACGTAGAAGTCGACGCGCGGGGACGGCGGAGTGGACCGCGCGCCGCGACGCTACGGCCCGAAGGGGCGACGCGGCGGCAGCGCGCGGTCGGGGCGACGGTGGGGAAGACCTCAAGGCGGTTGCAGGGACCGCGCGCCACGCTTGCTACGGCCCGACGGGGCGACGCAGCGGCAGCGCGAGGGTCGGTGCAGCCTCGGGGACGGCCTGGAGCGGACGGCCTCGGAGCACTACGGTCCGAATGGGCGACACAGCGGCAGCGCGCGGGTTGGTGCAACCACATGAACGGCCTCAGGGCGACGGCGGGGACCACGTGCCGCAGCGCTACGGCCCAAAGAAGTGACGCAGCGGCGGCTCGGATCGATGCAGCCACAGGGAGAACCACAAGGCAGCGATGCTGCGGTCCGAAAGAACGACGCAGCTGCACCCTGTACGTTGATCTTCACTAAATCCTGCGGAGACGTGCATCGGATTATAAGACTGGACGTCTTGCGTCAGACGACGGGATGTACAACAGTCCGCATGGGATGCAACATGCACCGGCAGCCAGCATACACACATCATGCATGGATCGGCCACGCGGCATGCAGCAATGGGCAGCCAGCAACACGCCTGCGCGGGGCGCGTGAGTGCGCGCGACGCGGCCAGCCCGACAGGCCAGCGCGAGCGACAGCCAACGATGCTACACTCACGGACAGCTTTCTACAGAATTAGACCTACGGGGAGCGACAGCCGTACCAGCGTACACGACGCGCGTGCGTATGGCCCGAGGCCCGGGTGGCAACCGATTCCGTCGGGGAGCTGACGAAGATGCTGACGAAGTAGACACGCGTTGTTGATGATGAACGGTGGCGAGCGACGCAAACCGATCTATTGATCGAAGCACAAAAAAGAGAACGGCGATCCAAGCGACCGGCGAGAAACAGAAAAACCCGGATCAAGCGGTCGGGGAAAAAGACTCTTTACAAACCGATCCATTGATCGAAGAACAAAAAAAAGAACAGCGATCAAAGCGACCGGCGAGAAAGAGAAAACCCCGGATCAAGTGGTCGGGAAAAAAGACTCTTTAGGGCAGCCGATCAACACGACTGGCAGATGATTCCTAGGTACGGGCGGCGCGGCCCCCGGCGGCGGTCATGGAGGCCGACCGCCCCGGGGGCGGCGCGCGAGGCGGAAGCGGTGGGCGGTGGCTAGGTTGGATCGATTAGGCTGATACCATGTTAGAAGAGAGAGAGGGAGATTGGTGGAATCGTTGTTGTATTGCTTAGAGGCTCAAACACGTTGAATTGCTTAGTGCATCTCCAACAGGCGCCCAAAAACTGGGCCGCGCACTAAAATCCGGGTTTTTTGGGCGCCGGACAGCTCCAGCAGAAGGTGTAAAACAGTGCGCGCGCAAAAAAGGGTTGGGCGCGCGCTGAAAAACGCTATCAAAAGCTGCAAATTTGAGGCGCCGGATTGCGCGCGCTTCACAATTTACACTGTGTGTTCTTTTGGGCGCGCGTTTTTGGGCACCTGCTAAAGCAATGTTGGGTCCGGCGCACTAAAAATGCTACAGTGGCACGCTAAAACTATTTAAGGGCGCGGAATTTTTGTGCACCTATTGGAGATGCTTTAAGCGTAAGATCAGGTACAGTAGATTTTTAGGAAACAGATACGGGATTTTAAGGAAACTGACGACGGATCGGTGTACCACAGAACAAAATGGAAGCAAATTATGTACCTGCTCAATTTTGATAACGAAGGACATCCAAATATTAAGGAAACAGATCCCAGTTTTTTTGGAGGGGTAACAGATCCCAAAATTGTAGGACGTAGATGTTTTGTTTCTTGTATTAAGAGCTGGGGTTTCCATAATAACATCCGGTTCCAGGTATATAAGGCGTCCATGGGGCTCCTTTCAATCGCCCTCCTGCTCCGGCATCGCAGCCTGCAGCCGCCGCACCGATCTGCAAAGATGAGCTGCCCTGTCGACATGTTCGGCCCGCTGCCGGACGAGGTCCTCAGCCACGTGCTCTCCTTCCTGCCCTCGCGCGAGGCCGTGCAGACGTGCTGCCTCGCCCGCCGCTGGCGCCACCTCTGGAAATCCGCCCCCGCCATCCGCGTCCGCGGCGAGGGCGACAAGTTCCTCCTCTTCGTCAACAACCTCCTCTTCAACCGCGACCTCGGCTCTGCGCCGCCGCTGCAATCGTTCGAGATCGACGCCGACCTCGAGGTCCGCCTCGCCTGCTCTTACTGCAAGCTGCTTGACTGCGACTGTGACTTCGACGATTACCGCGACCGCTCCGAGGTGAATCCCCACGTCGACGAGTGGGTCAGGCATGCCCTGCGGGCGGGCCGCGCCCGCTCGCTCAGGGCCTGCTTCGGTGAGACCCGGTGGAAGCCCGGCGCGCCCTCCCTTTCGCCTCTCCGCATCTTACGACGATCCACCTCGACGCCGTCTGCCTCAAAGACGGCCAGCTGGACTTCTCCTGCTGCCTGGCGCTGTTGCGCCTCTACCTCGTGCTCTGTAGCCTCCACGGGGACGCACTGGTGTCGCCCTCGCTGGAGCGCCTCGCCATCAACGACTGTCACACCGACATCGAAGAAGACCCGGAGGCACCTGATGAAAGGTTCCACACGAGCTTGTCCACGCCAAGACTCCGTTTTCTCGAGATATCTGGTAACTACGACAAGGAACAATTCCTCGAGATGGCGCCATGGTTGACGGAGGAGAGCATCTCATACTATTGATGTGTGATGGTGATGATGATTGTTCACCATACCCATGGACCGTGAATGTTACTACCAACGGGAGATAGTTCATCCTATATTTATATTTTATATTTAGGCAATATATAGGAGCACTACATTAGTCAAGCAGAAGCATAGCCATAATAATATCTTAAATAATATTAGCACTTGTGAAAATCACATAAGGCGAACAACACACGCTTTCTCTATCTCTGTGTACAATGAACACACGCAATACATGCATACTGAATTTTGGTAGGAAACAATTTGAATCTATTGGCCGATCTAGTAACGAGCATCCATTGCACCCTATGTTTACCACGTGTATCATTGACCACCCATCTCCGTCCCTCTTTTCTACTACCTTTTGTACTATATGTAGCAAAAAGGCCCATGAGTTGCAACATGTGCAAATAAATAAATTTATGCTTAAAAACTTAAAAAATAATTTACCAGTTAAACAGGTTTCAAGTAACAAAACAATTTTCTTTTGATTTGAGCAAAACAAACATGGAAATCACTAAGATGCCTTATAGTCAGAGATTGAATCACTAAGCTGCCCCTTCTAAGCAATAACGATATCAGTTGCGTGCAAGTGCAAGGTCAGGAAAGCTAAACAATAGCCTTGTTATAGTATGTGACGGTATATGGGTGACGAAACCTAAAATCTAGCAAGAAGTGTTGGTCAAAGGTTCCAGAACGTTTATCAAAAGATTGAAACGTCCAGTTTGAGGCGCTATCTTCTGCAGCATGCAGCATAGGAATAAAGTCAGAAGCAAAAACAATGCAAGTACTCAAACATGGAGGATAAATAGGTAAAAGTAATACAAACGAAGTCGGTAATCCAATTCGGTGCCCAGGCTCATCTGCTCCCGCTCAGAAAAAAATTCAAAACAAATACTAGAAAAATTCAATAAAATCCAATTTTTTTTGTGTGGTAGATAATTTGATGCGTGAGGTCTGCTCCAAATTTTAACTCATTTGGACATCTGAGCAGCTCTCGGAAAAAAAGACAAATCGAATCAAAACAGCGCATCAATAGTAAACTTTTTTACAAACCCTAAATTTGTCTTTTTTCCCGAGAGCTGCTCAGATGTCCAAATGAGTTGAAATTTGGAGCGAACCTCACGCATCAAATTATCTACCACACAAAAAATAACTGATTTTTTTTTTGAATTTTTCTAGTATTTGTTTTGATTTTTTTTCTGAACGGGGGTGCAGATGAGCCCGGGAGCAGAAACTCCATTTCCGAACGAAGTACTATAGAGAACTGCCAATATCAATGATAAATACTGAAGTGAAAGAAGCACCCGCTAGATTGACTGCAACCAGATTAACCAAGTTGATAAATAGACTTTCATCCTAGACTGACCATATAAAATATGGCACTTGCTAGGCATCATCCGGATGCTAATTCGCATCGTAACAGCCGTTGACTGGAAATTACGCGCGGCCGTTGGATTGTCGACACGTGTCCGAAGAAAAACCATAGGCGGTGCAGACCCTAGCTAGAGGACGGGAACGAGCAGGGGGTTCAGGGGGAAGAGAGAGGAGCTCGCGACGGACTCATTGAGAAGCTCAGCGGACTCGGGGTCGTCCTGTAGGCGGCGAATCGACGACGGCGACTCAGTCCTCCTGGCGGGAGGTTGGGGATGACTGGCAGTTGGGCCTAGTGGGCTGGCTGTCTACTGGGCCAGCCAGGTGAGTTTTCCCTTTTTCTTTTATTTTTGTTTTCTATTTTCTGTAGTTTGTTTCTATTTGCTTTCTTGGCCAAATCAATTTAGTTGCTTCTGAAATTATTTATGGATGCAAAATGGACTATTCCAAAGTCCCACAAAAAATTCCGGAATTATCAGATAAACATATTTATAAGAATTCATAACTCTAATTCAAATACAATATGGATTAATTCAAAGGCCATAAATGTTATGGAAAAATGTGCATCATCTCTGGTTAGGGTTTTCACCTTTTTTCAATAAATCATGAACAATTTTGAAGGGCATTCTGGGTTCATTGAAAAATATTTTTAGTTGAACCAATTTGAATTAATTTGGTGCTTGGAGTTTGATCACCCTCATTTCAAGTTCATTCGAATTTAAACATGATGCAACAATTATTCTAAATGCAACTAATTACACTCAAATAATCTAGGGCTGTGACACAGACACCCCTTTTCTCTTCCCCCTCCCTTCGCTCCCGCCATCGCCGCCGCCACCCGTCGGCGCCCATTTTCCCGGCCGCCTTCCTCGCATTCCAGCCAGGCCGTCCCCAAACTACCACCACACCATGCCATAGCCGGCCCACGCCCGTGTTTCGGAGGATCTTTGGTGCTGCAACCGGTGGGAGACAAGCTACGGCCGCCGCCGCCGCCGACACCCATCAACCCCAACACCTTACGGAAGGCGCTGCATAGCCGGAAGGACACCACCCGCCAACCTCAACCTTGCCTGCTACCTGTGAGGGGAGCTCGAAATGCTCTTCCCGGCTGCGTCTTCACCACAACCGCAAGGTGTTCGACACTTTGCTCACAAGGTGCCATGGATAGTGGGGATGAGTATTTCTTCAACAACTTCATTTATTCATCGGATGATTCGTCTTCGGATGATGAAGACCTTTTGGTGGCTGCATTGGTCGTTGTAGGATCGAAAGTATGTCTAGAGGGGGGGGGGGGGGGATTAGACTACTTGACCAAATAAAAATCTAACCTTTACCCAATTTTAGTTATGGGCAGATTTTAGCAATTAGCACAAGTCAAGCAATCAACCTACACATGCAATTCTAAGAGTGTAGCAGCGGAAAGTAAAACATTGCATATGAAGGTAAAGGGAAGGGTTTGGAGAGTGCAAACGCAATGAAGACACGGAAATTTTTGGCGTGGTTTCGATAGGTGGTGCTATCGTACATCCACGTTGATGGAGACTTCAACCCACGAAGGGTAACGGTTGCGAGTCCACGGAGGGCTCCACCCACGAAGGGTCCACGAAGAAGCAACCTTGTCTATCCCACCATGGCCATCGCCCACGAAGGACTTGCCTCACTCGGGTAGATCTTCACGAAGTAGGCAATCTGCTTGCCCTTACAAACTTCTTGGTTCAACTCCACAACTTGACGGAGGCTCCCAAGCGACACATAACCAATCTAGGAGACACCACTCTCCAAAAGGTAATAGATGGTGTGTTGATGATGAACTCCTTGCTCTTGTGCTTCAAATGATAGTCTCCCCAACACTCAACTCTCTCACACAGATTTGGATATGGTGGAAAGATAATTTGAGTGGAAAGCAACTTGTGGAAGGCTGGAAATCAAGATACTTGTGGTAGGATTGAAATATCTTGATCTCAACACATGAGTAGGTGGTTCTCTCTCAGAAAATATATGGTGGAACTGTAGGCACGTTCTGATGGCTCTCTCACATATGGAGAAGGGGGTGGAGGGGTATATATAGTCCCCACATAAAATCTAACCGTTACACACATTTGACCCATCTCGGTGAGACCGAATAGCTAAACTCGGTGGGACCGATTAGTTCAAAATATGAACGTTAGGAATCTCGGTGGGACCGACTGGAACAACTCGGTGGGACCGATGTGCTAGGGCTTTAGGGCAAACATCATCTCGGTGGCACCGATTGCATCAACTCGGTGAGACCGAAGTGAAGCAATGAGGCAACAGAGAGAATGTCAAGCCAACTCGGTGAGACCGAAATAAATGCAACAAGTCACAGAGTGTTGGCAAGGCCATCTCAGTGAGACCGAGACCCGTATCGATGAAACCGAATTGCTAGGGTTTCTGACAGTGGGTATGTCATATGAACTCGATGGCGCCGGATAGAAAGAATTGGTGGGGCCGAGTTGGAGTTTAGGGTTTTGACATATTTGGATGGAGAAAGTGGTTGAGGGTTTTGGAGCAATATCACTAAGCATTTGAGCAAGCAAGCCATTAAGCAACACCTCATCCCCTTTTAATAGTACTGGCTTTCCTATGGACTCTATATGATCTTGGATCACTTAAAACAAAATGAAGAGTCTTGAGCTTTTGCCAATATGTGTCCTTAGCATTTTGAGGGGTCCACATTTCTAGTCCATGCCATGCCATTCATTGAACTTCCTGAAATATTCATCTTGAGAGGATATTAGTTCAATGAGCTATATGTTGTTATGAATTACCAAAACCACCCGGGGATTAGTTGCACTTTCAATCTCCCCCTTTTTGGTAATTGATGACAATATATAGATCAAAGCTTCGACAAATGATAAGATGAATGAAATACATCGTCGCTTTGAGAAGTATGTGATAAGCAAGAGCTCCCATAAATTTGTGCATTATTTAAAATTTGCGTTTGAATGCACAATCGATTAGAATCATGGGTCACTCTTCCATGTCACATACATCTTGGTGGAGTGCACGAAATGATAAGAGTAAAATAACATGCACTCATCACCAAAGATACAAGTGATTGATCATACACAAACAATCATAGAGATAGGCATGCAAGCACACATTAAGCATAGTATGATCAAACACATGATCACACAAGGTATCTCACAAGCATAACATAAATGTAGCATCAAGTGGCAACAACCAACCAAAGTAGCAAAGCAAATAAGAACCAACAAAGAGGCAAAAGACTCTCTCTCTCTCTCGAAGCCTATGATCTATACACTTTCTTCCCCTTTGGCAATAAGTTACCAAAAAGTTTGAAAACATATAGTGCTATACGACACTCTAGGCACGATGGCTTGTTGCTCCGGTGTGCGTAGATGGCGTTGAGAGAAGTGCGTCTGCAAATGCTTCTGCTGAAGTCTGTTGAGCAGGAGGAGTTGACACTGGTGGTGGCACTGTGGCTGTGGTGGCAGGAGCAGAGTAAGCAGGCCTCATGTCTGCAACTGGCTCAGCAGTAGACCTCTGTGACCTTGGCACTGTCTGAAATCTGTCTGTGATAGGTCTGTCATCTCTGTCCTCAGCATCATCTCTCAACTTCTCAACAATGGTCTGAATCTCAGTGACCTTGACATCAAGGCTATACATCTTGTCTTCAACAATCCGCTCTAGGCTCTCCTGATTCTTAGTCAAGTTGGCCAGACTCTTCTCTATCCTCAGGGTTGCTTCTAGCAGATATGTGAGTTGATCTTGCTTGGTCTTGAGATTCACTATGGATGCATCTGGAGCACTTGCTGCTTTTGCTACTTTGGCAGCCTTTGCCTTCTCAGCCTTCTCCTGGGCCTCAACAGATGTTGGATGTGAAGCATCCATCACAACTTCATTGTCCTCAAATTCTGGCCTAAGAGGTAAATGCTCTCTGTCAAGTAGATATGTGCCAGTTCCAACCTTGAAATTGATCAACATCTGAATATGTGGTGCATATCCACATGACCTGTTTTGGTCGGCAGCTGTCCTCTGGATTGTCTCAACTATTAGACTCATAACCTTGAACTTATGTGGTATGTCAAATAGATGTAGCAGATTGATGGAATGTCCACGGATCATTCTTTCATCTCCAGACTTGGGCAACAATGTATCCCTCAAGATGTAGTTGATAGTGCCCAAACCAGCAAGCAAGTAGTAGATGGAACCAAACTTGTGAGTCTCAAGTGCTTTGTCAGGGATAGGCTTGTACATGTGAGCCATAGTGTTATGGTCCATCCTTGGTTTGCCATACACATCTGTGTCATTCTCATCTTCCTGAAGGGCATTGATAAGAGCAACCCACTCTGAGATCGATGACTAGTATCTGGTGCCCTCAGTCATCCACACTATCTTCCCATCTGGATAGAAGTGTCCATTTCATCATTCCACTTGGTGAGTTCTTGTCCAACAAAACCATCAACTCCAGTCAACCTGAAGCTCTCATGAACGTCGGAGAAGTAGTCCTGATTGGCATCTATGTACTTCCAGTCAACCCACTTCATATCACTCACAATTGGCTTCTTATCAAGCAAAACTGTCTCATAGAAGTCTTGTTGTTCTCTGGTGTGGAAGCGATAATCAACAGCAGTCCTTCTCCTTGTAGCATATGGATCAGTCTTCCTCCATAATCTCAGTCCATTGTCCTTCCTCAGCTTCATGTTCTCAGCCACTGGATGGTCATCATTGTGGTCTGGAATCTTGGGCTTCAGTTTTCTGAGCACTTGGGGCTCATCATCTTCTTGAACTTCTGGCACTGGGGCCTTGTTCTTCTCTGCAGCAGGAATGTTCCTGATGGATCTCTTTGGAGCTGTAGTCTTGGGTGCAGCAGGTGGAGCTTTTGACTTGGGCATGGAGGGTGCACCAGTCTTAATGGCATCTGCCATTAACTTCTGAGTTTTGGATGGGGGTGCAACAGGTTCCTCCTCCTCTTCTTCTTCATCATCCCTCATCATGGATGGTTTGCCAAGCACCTTAGCAGTTGTTGTTCTGGCTCTCTTCTTCTTCTTTCCATCACCAGCCTCATCATCAGATTGTTCAAGAGTGAACTTCATAGTTTCTTGAGTAACAGTTGACTTTCTTACTTTTGACATAGGAGCTCTCCTGGCAGGAGCTTTCTTTTGAAGACCTGGCTTGGTGGCAGCAGCTGCAACATATTCCTTCTTGAGCACTTTCTTCTTTGAGGTCACTTTTTCCTCAACAACAAAATCTTCATCCTCACTCTCTGAGGTTCTTTTCTTTCTCTATCTAGTAGCAGCTTTGGGCAGATTGCTAGGAGTGCTTCTACTGCCATCATCATAGCTACTACTTGGGCTTGTGCCCTCACTGAGGTTGACCTGCTCCTCTGATCTGTTCTGACTGTCACTGGCTTCAGATATCTCTGCAAACTGACCCTGTGAATAGATGGATATGGGCAGAGTGGATGAGCATCACAAAAAGCAGCTTGTTTTTTTGCAAAAATTGAGTCAAAATCTTAGTTTTAGTTTTCTGCAGAAAACATTTCGGAGCTACCGATATGAAAATCTCAGTGACACCGAAGCACTTACAGAGTCTAAACATACACATCGGTCAGACCGATTTGCTATTCGGTGACTCTGAGATGCTAGGGTTTCATAGAGAAATCGCTTTCGGTCTCACCGATCAGTACGCCTCGGTCAGACCGAGTTGTACTTAGTGCAATGGCCAGGGCCAATCGGTGGGACCGAAAACTCCATTTCGGTCGGTCTGAGATGTGAACGGCGGAAACCTAACCCTAAGATTTTTCATCAAATCTAGTCTAAAGGAATTTTTGTGTGGATAGAAAGTTCTCATTCGTGGCAAGAATCCAGGCATTGACTTTGTGCAAAGAATCGAAAGGGGAAATAGGCACAAAGTATTCGAACCATACCCTAACTTGGTGATGGTTCGCTACGACGGCAACGGCGGAGATGAATCCCGTTGATGGCGGTGGAGACCTGCGGCGACGGCCACAGGCGAAGACGGCGATGATCCGGAGACCAAGGGGCGGCAGTGCTAGGGCGCGGGCTCGAGAGGTTTGAACAAGTTTTCAACCAAACGGGCACGCTGAGTATATATACCCAGACGCTGTCTGTGGCACCGAATGGAATGTCTCGGTGGCACTGAGATGCAAAATTGCTTGCAGTTACTGCAACTCGGTGAGACTGAGTCGTTCTAATTGGTAGCACACAGGTGAAAACCTAGATCAATCTAGTGGTTTCGGTTGGACCGAGTACGAGTGTGTTGGTCTGACCGAAATTCACAAGAAGGTTTTGGAAGTCAGTGATACGTCTCCAACGTATCTATAATTTTTGATTGTTCCATGCTATTATATTATCTGTTTTGGATGTTTTATATGCATTAATATGCTATTTTATATTATTTTTGGGACTAACTTATTAACCTAGAGCCCAGTGTCAATTTCTGTTTTTTCCTTGTTTTTGAGTTTTACATAAAAGGAATATCAAACGGAGTCCAAACGGAATAAAACTTTACGATGATTTTTCTTGGACCAGAAGACACCCACGGAGCTTGGAGGCCAAGTCAGAAGAGTCCCGAGGACTCCACAAGCCTCCAGGGCGCGCCCTAGGGGGGGCCTGGCTTGTGGGCCCCCCCGGGAGTCCACCGACCTCCCTCTCAAATCTATAAATCCCCAAATATTCCAATATCAACAGAAGCGTCCACCAAAATACTTTTCCGCCGCCGTAACCTTCTGTTCCCGTGAGATCCCATCTTGGGGCCTTTTTCGGCATCCTACCGGAGGGGGATTCGATCATGGAGGGCATCTACATCAACTCTATTGCCCCTCCGATGAAGCGTGAGTAGTTTACCACAGACCTACGGGTCCATAGCTAGTAGCTAGATGGCTTCTTCTCTCTCTTTGATTCTCAATACCATGTTCTCCTCGATGTTCTTGGAGATCTATCCGATGTAATTTTCTTTTGCGGTGTGTTTGTCGAGATCGATGAATTATGGATTTATGATCAGCTTATCTATGAATATTATTTGAATCTTCTCTGAATTCTTATATGCATGGTTTAATATCTTTGTATTTCTCTTCGAATTATCGGTTTGGTTTGGCCAACTAGATTGGTTTTTCTTGCAATGGGAGAGGTGCTTAGTTTTGGGTTCAATCTTGCGGTGTCCTCACCCAGTGACAAAGTAGGGGTAGCGAGGCACGTATTTGTATTGTTGCCATCAAGGGTAAAAAGATGGGGTTTTCATCATATTGCTTGAGTTTATCCCTCTACATCATGTCATCTTATTTAAGGTGTTACTCCGTTCTTTATGAACTTAATACTCTAGATGCATGCTGGATAGCGGTTGACGTGTGGAGTAATAGTAGTAGATGCAGGCAGGAGTCGGTCTACTTGACACGGACGTGATGCCTATATTCATAATCATTTTCTTGGATATCGTCATAACTTTGCGCTTTTCTATCAATTGCTCGACAGTAATTTGTTCATCCATCGTATTATTTGCCTTCAAGAGAGAAGCCTCTAGTGAAACCTATGCCCCCCGGGTCTATTTTCCTTAATATATTTTCAGATCTACATACCAAAAATACCAAAATACCTTGCTGCAATTTATTTACTTTTATTTTGTTTTATGTTTTAGTAATCTTTTATATCTATCTCTATCAGATCTCACCTTTGCAAGTGACCGTGAAGGGATTGGCAACCCCTTTATCGCGTTGGGTGCAAGTGTTTGATTGTTTGTGTAGGTGCATATATTGGGGACTTGCGTGTTTCTCCTACTGGATTGATACCTTGGTTCTTAACTGAGGGAAATACTTATCTCTACTTTGCTGCATCACCCTTTCCTCTTCAAGGGAAAAACCAATGCAAGCTCAAGAAGTAGCAGGAAGAATTTCTGGCGCCGTTGCCGGGGAGATCTACATCAAGCCTACCAAGTACCCATCATAAACTCTCATCTCTTGCATTACATTATTTGCCATTTGCCTCTCATTTTCCTCTCCCCCACTTCTAAAAAACTATTTTCAAAAAAATACAAAAAGATTTGCCTTTTTATTCGCCCTTCTTCTGTCCGATCTTTTGTTTGCTTGAACTCATCACCATGAGTGACTTTGGTATGGCAGAAACAGATGATGGCCTAACTCCTAAAATTGGACGAACAGGCAATCTGGATGCTAAAACTTTTGTTTTGGGGCAAGGGAATTTTATGGGAAAAGAACATATACAAGAATTTTTCAATTGTGTAGGCAATTTGCCTCTCGACGATACTCCCATACTTAAAAGGACTAAAACTTATGCGGAAGCTATTTCAGCACTAGTTCTGAAATTTGAAAGTAGATTTATCTGTACTCATCCTACCTTGCAAAGATTGTTTTATGAGTTACCCGTTGTAAAGGATCCTAAGGCTAAAAAGATAGCTACCCAAGTTCTTAAGAATGAATTTGATCACATAGTAAGGGAAGCTAGGGAAATTTTTGATCATTATGGTATGAGCCGTGAAAAACCGGTGATAGATGAGGTCCTTTACAATAGTGATTATACTTTGAGATATTTGTTTGGAAATAATCAAAAAAATTATGAAAACCTTAAAAAGAAAATCCCCGTTTTAGATATGATCCAACAAGTTTTCAATGATGTTAATCAACGGTATTATTGGATCGTAGCCGGAAATCAAAGGGGATACGTAGATGGGCAGCTTAATGATGCTAAAATTTCTATGGATAATGTGTTCCATATTATCTTTGCAAAACCTTCCGACGAGAACACACCTATGGAAAATAATACCAAAGATGACAATACCTAGATCTATCTTTTATGCCTAGCTAGGGGCGTTAAACAATAGCGCTTGTTGGGAGGCAACCCAATTTTTTTTGTTTTTTATTTTGGTTCTGTTTTTCAATAAATTTATCATCTAGCCTCTGGTTAGATGTGTTTTGGTGTTTTAATTAGTGTTTGAGCCAAGTAAGACCTTTGGGATGGCTTACGGTGATAGTTGATTTGATCTTGCTGAAAAACAGAAACTTTTGCGTCCAGTTGCAGAATTGTTTAAATTCACTGGAGCGTGGAAAAACCATGAAATTTTTACACAAGGTTTATATACGAATTTCCTATGTTGTCCTAAATTTTAAGAGTTTTTAGAGTTATATAACTATTATAACAATTCAGATCTTCGCAGACTGTTCTCTTTTGACAGATTCTGTTTTCTATGTGTTGTTTGCTTATTTTAATGAATCTATGGGTAGTATTGGGGGGTATGAACCATGGAGAAGTTGTAATACAGTAGATATTACACCAATATAAATAAAGAATGAGTTCACAACAGTACCAAAAATTGGTGATTTATTTTCTTATACTAACGGATCTCATGAGTTTTCTTGTTAAGTTTTGTGTTGTGAAGTTTTCAAGTTTTGGGTAATGATTTGATGGACTACGGAATAAGGAGTAGCAAGAGCCTAAGATTGGGGATTCCCAAGGCACCCCAAGGTAATATTCAAGGACAACCAAGCATCTAAGCTTGGGGATGCCCCGGATGGCATCCCCTCTTTCGACTTCGTCTATCGGTAAATTTACTTGAGGCTATTTTTTTATTCACCACATGATATATGTTTTGCTTGGAGCGTCTTGTATGATATGAGTATTTGCTTTTTAGTTTGCCACAATCATCCTTGCTGTACACACCTTTTGAGAGGGACACGCATGAATCGTGAATTTATTAGAATACTCTATGTGCTTCACTTATATCTTTTGAGCTAGGCAATTTTGCTCTAGTGCTTCACTTATATTATTTTAGAGCACGACGGTGGCTTTATTTTATAGAAATTGTTGAACTCTCATGATTCACTTATATTATTTTGAGAGTCTTTCTAAACAGCATGGTAATTTTCTTTGGTTATGGATTTAGTCCTAATATGATGGGCATCCAAGAGGGGTATAATAAAAACTTTCATATAAAGTGCATTGAATACTATGTGAAGTTTGATTCCTTATGATTGTTTTGAGATATAAAGATGGTGATATTAGAGTCATGCTAGTGAGTAATTGTGGATTGGTAGAAATACTTGTATTAAAGTTTGTGATTCCCGTATCATGCACGTATGGTGAACCGTTATGTGATGAAGTCGGAGCATGATTTATTTGATGATTGTCCTCCTTATGAGTGGCGATCGGGGACGAGCGATGGTCTTTTCCTACCAATCTGTCCCCCTAGGAGCATGCACGTAGTACTTTGTTTCGATAGCTAATAGACTTTTGCAATAAGTATGTGAGTTATTTATGACTAATGTTGAGTCCATGGATTATACGCACTCTCACCCTTCCACCATTGCTAGCCTCTCTAGTACCGTGCAACTTTCGCCGGTGCACTACACCCACCATATACCCTTCCTCAAAATAGCCACCATACCTACCTATTATGGCATTTCCATAGCCATTCCGAGATATATTGCCATGCAACTTCCACCGTTCCGTTTATTATGACACGCTTCATCATTGTCATATTGCTTTGCATGATCGTAAGATAGCTAGCATGATGTTTTCATGGCTTGTCCTTTTTTGATGTCATTGCTATGCTAGATCATTGCACATCCCGGTACACCGCCGGAGGCATTCATATAGAGTCATATTTTTGTTCTAAGTATCGAGTTGTAATTCTTGAGTTGTAAGTAAATAAAAGTGTGATGATCATCATTATTAGAGCATTGTCCCATGTGAGGAAAGGATGATGGAAGCTATGATTCCCTCACAAGTTGGGATGAGTCTCCGGACTTTATAAAAAAAGAAAAGAGGCCAAAGAAGCCCACAAAAAAGAGAGTCCAAAGAAGCCCACAAAAAAATGAGAGAAAAGAGAGAAGGGACAATGTTACTATCCTTTTTCCACACTTGTGCTTCAGAGTAGCACAATGATCTTCATGATAGATAGTCTCCTTTGTTGTCACTTTCATATATACTAGTGGGAATTTTTTGTTATATAACTTGGCTTGTATATTCCAATGATGGGCTTCCTCAAATTGCTCTAGGTCTTCGTGAGCAAGCGAGTTGGATGCACACCCACTTAGTTTCTTTTTGAGCTTTCATAAACTTATAGCTCTAGTGCATCTGTTGCATGGCAATCCCTACTCACTCACATTGATATCTATTGATGGGCATCTCCATAGCCCGTTGATACGCCTAGTTGATGTGAGACTATCTCCTTCTTTTTGTCTTCTCCACAACCACCATATTCTATTCCACCTATAGTGCTATATCCATGGCTCACGCTCATGTATTGCGTGAAAGTTCAAAAAGTTTGAGAACATCAAAAGTATGAAACAATTGCTTGGCTTGTCATCCGGGTTGTGCATGATTTAATACTTTGTGTGATGAAGATGGAGCATAGCCGGACTATATGATTTTGTAGGGATAGTTTTCTTTGGCCATGTTATTTTGAGAAGACATGATTGCTTTATTAGTATGCTTGAAGTATTATTGTTTTTATGTCAACATTAAACTTTTGTTTTGAATCTTATGGATCTGAACATTCATGCCACAATAAAGAAAATTACATGGATAAGTATGTTAGGTAGCATTCCACATCAAAAATTCAGTTTTTATCATTTACCTACTCGAGGACGAGTAGGAATTAAGCTTGGGGATGCTTGATACGTCTCCAACGTATCTATAATTTTTGATTGTTCCATGCTATTATATTATCTGTTTTGGATGTTTTATATGCATTAATATGCTATTTTATATTATTTTTGGGACTAGCTTATTAACCTAGAGCCCAGTGCCAGTTTCTGTTTTTCCCTTGTTTTTGAGTTTTACAGAAAAGGAATATCAAACGGACTCCAAACGGAATAAAATTTTACGATGATTTTTCTTGGACCAGAAGACACCCACGGAGCTTGGAGGCCAAGTCAGAAGAGTCCTGAGGACTCCACAAGCCTCCAGGGCACGCCCTAGGGGGGCGCCCACTGTCTTGTGGGCCCCCCGGGAGTCCACCGACCTCCCTCTCAGTTCTATAAATCCCCAAATATTCCAATATCAACAGAAGCGTCCACCAAAATACTTTTCCGCCGCCGTAACCTTCTGTTCCCGTGAGATCCCATCTTGGGGCCTTTTCCGGCATCCTGCCGGAGGGGGATTCGATCACGGAGGGCATCTACATCAACTCTATTGCCCCTCTGATGAAGCGTGAGTAGTTTACCACAGACCTACAGGTCCATAGCTAGTAGCTAGATGGCTTCTTCTCTATCTTTGATTCTCAATACCATGTTCTCCTCGATGTTCTTGGAGATCTATCCGATGTAATCTTCTTTTGCGGTGTGTTTGTCGAGATCGATGAATTGTGGATTTATGATCAGCTTATCTATGAATATTATTTGAATCTTCTCTGAATTCTTATATGCATGATTTAATATCTTTGTATTTCTCTTTGAATTATCGGTTTGGTTTGGCCAACTAGATTGGTTTTACGTGCAATGGGAGAGGTGCTTAGTTTTGGGTTCAATCTTGCGGTGTCCTCACCCAGTGACAAAGTAGGGGTAGCGAGGCACGTATTTGTATTGTTGCCATCAAGGGTAAAAAGATGGGGTTTTCATCATATTGCTTGAGTTTATCCCTCTACATCATGTCATATTACTTAAAGCGTTACTTCGTTCTTTATGAACTTAATACTCTAGATGCATGCTGGATAGCGGTCGATGTGTGGAGTAATAGTAGTAGATGCAAGCAGGAGTCGGTCTACTTGACATGGACGTGATGCCTATATTCATAATCATTGCCTTGGATATCGTCATAACTTTGCGCTTTTCTATCAATTGCTCGACAGTAATTTGTTCACCCACCGTATTATTTGCCTTCAAGAGAGAAGCCTCTAGTGAAACAAATGGCCCCCGGGTCTATTTTGCTTACTATATTTTCAGATCTATATACCAAAAATACCTTGCTGCAATTTATTTACTTTTATTTTGTTTTACGTTTTAGTAATCTTTTATATCTATCTCTATCAGATCTCACCTTTGCAAGTGACCGTGAAGGGATTGGCAACCCCTTTATCGCGTTGGGTGCAAGTGTTTGATTGTTTGTGTAGGTGCATATATTGGGGACTTGCGTGTTTCTCCTACTGGATTGATACCTTGGTTTTTAACTGAGGGAAATACTTATCTCTACTTTGCTGCATCACCCTTTCCTCTTCAAGGGAAAAACCAACGCAAGCTCAAGAAGTAGCAGTCAGCCCTTGACGGATCGGTGTCTCCGAGTGCTCCTCACCCGGAGGGTCCGAAAAAGACTTGTTCAAAATTTGTGATGTAGCATGAATAGAGTTTGAGAAGAGAAAAATCATAGATAGCTAGAGGAGGTTCTTAGGCATTCTTGTCCATCCATTTGGCCAATAAAAACCAAACAATCAAAACTACAAATGGATGTCCTCGAATGGAGAAATTATGCAACCAACATGCTCACACAATAAGATAGCAAATGAAATATGTGACAAAGCATGCACAAACACTTCTAGCATCTATCAAGCAATTGGCGATGAATAGGTCATCTATATATGAGTATATTGACTGAGGAGTCAAATGAGAACATTTGATCGTAGGTCATACTCATTGTTTAAGCACAGGTGGGGTTACCACTTTTACATAAAGCATTGATGTATTCACACCATTAGAGTTGCTTTAGCTCAATTCTTAAAGCAAAGCTCCCCCTAGATGTGATACCCCCCCTAAGAGGGATGAACTAACCTTGGGTTTTTTCGATGATGACTTCATTTAGATGTTGAAGATGTGGATGCTCAATGTTGAGGTAGATCTTTTGGAGCAATCCGTTGGAGTGTTGCAATTTCAATACCTACATGGGTTAGTCCCACAAGGAACACACAAGGATATCCATAGACATAGAGTGAATTTCACATATGATGATGTCCATGAAAGCATTAGGTTACCTTGTCCCTTGTCTTACCAACAAGAGGGTTTGTGACTCCATGAACTAGTGCAAGATATGAAAGTTGATTGCACAAGTCCTCACCAAAATGAATATGAGTGAAGTATGTTGGCGGAGTCACCCTCAAGAACATTCTAGTTCTTCTTCTTTGGGATCCACATCAACTTGATGGGAATCCTTGGAGTTGTAGTCGTACTTGATGAAGTAGAACTTGACGTAGTCTTGCGAACCCACTTGACCATGGCCTTAGGAGCTTCTTCAAATGAGTCAATCTCTTCTTGAAGCTTACCGAAAAAGGCTTTCGTCCCGCTTTATATATAAAGCACCGATCATCAAGCACCCAGTACAAAGTCATGCCACCGCAACACACGCACACACCCAAGGCGGGATACATAGGCGTTGAGCGCAGCAACACCACCCCTAGCACTACCACCATGAAGAGATGCAGTTACATATGATGAACCATGTGCTCCAAGGCAGCGCCTTCAGGAAGGGTACGACACCGGAGCGCCGCCACCGCCCGATCCTAGGATTAGAGTTTCCCCTGGAGCCGCATGATGGGTAATGAAAGTCGCGACGACGCCTTCAAGAAGGGAACGATCTTCGCCGCCGCCGATCCGTCAGAAGATAGAACAGGTTTTCACCTCGGCCAACCCTCACCGCCACCGAACACCACACCCCGGCAACCACGCCGCCCACACGGCCATGGTGACCGGGCAGCACGAAGCCACGGGCTCTGCCCAAGAGCACCGCGCTACCACCACCAGGCCGCCACCCCGGCATCCAAGACCTTGACACCACCTCACCCGAGACCCGCCGCAACCCCAACCAAAGAGACGAATGGAAAGGTCCCACCTTTCGCACCCCTGGGCGACCCCCAGCGTCGAGACCCAATAGGCCGGCCAGAGCTGGCATCCACTGACCCGTCCTGCTGCCCCGAGCGCGAGATGAGCTCGGTCCTACAGCGCCGTGAGGGGGACGAGGTCAGTCCTGCTGCACCGTGCCCGAGACGAGCTTAGTCCTGCTGCACCGTGCACGAGACGAGCTCGGTCCTGCAGCACCGGACGCGAGACGAGCGGTGGACCGCAGCTAGGATAGGGCCAGCCCTTTGATGGGAGTAGTGCTCGAGCGACGAGGAGATGGGGCGAAGGTCGAGACGGTCCGAACGCAGACGAGCCGACGCCGAAGGAGCCGGCCGCTGCCGTGGGCAGATCCGTCGAGCCACCGTGAAGCCGCCACAACACCAGGAGGCCACCACCACACGCCGGACCTCCCCACGCTGCCGCCCACGGTCGGAGCAGCGGCCACGCCCGACCGCTGCCCTACCCGTGTCGCCCGACAGGCTCCAAGCGTCGGAGCCACCGGGTCCGCACCGCCACCACCACCACGCCACTGTTACCTCCGCCAAGTCGCCAGGAGGACACAGCCGACGGCAGCCCAAGCCAACCGGAGCCCTCGGCACCCAGGCGCAGCACAAACCACCGCATCGCAGCCAGCCACCGCCCCAGTCCGCACCACCACCCACCGCCACCACGACCCCCTACCCTAGCCAGCAGCAGGGATGAGACGCCCATGGGCCTTGCTTCCCACAGCCCCGGCCAGCCGACAGGTCACCGGCGCAAGACCCGGCCAGATCTGGGCACAACTGACCCCGCACCACCACCCGAAGAGAAGCCGACCGCAGCCACCGCGCGTCGTCGGAGCCCCAGAGCGCCGCCCACCACCGCGAGGCAGAGGACCAGCCACCCCGCAAGCCCAGCACCGTGCCGCCGGGCCCCGCAGAAGCCCGACACCCCCGCGCTCCGCGCATACCCGCGCCTAGCGCCTCACGCGCCGCTTCTTGAAGCTTGTCCTTGCCTTTTAGCTTGTGGTCTTGTGGTGGAAGATCATGTTGAGCTTGTGTTCCCTTGAAAGAAGTGGGGTCATACTTCTCTTGTTGAGGAACAAACTTCGTCTTGGGGTATTGATCTTCTTCCCACTCAACTTCATTGGCATTGAACTTTCGTTCAAAACCAACACCTTGATTCTTCCGGTGCCTTCCTTTCTCGCGTATAATTTCCTCAAATTGCTTACTTCCGGCAAGGCTCTTGTAAACACCTTTCTCTATAATTCCCTTCAATAAGCTATTTTCTTGCTCAAGTGTAACTTGGCTAAGAGAATCATTAGTGGAATCAAGAGAACTACTAGAAGCAACTAAAGGAAATATGCCCTAGAGGCAATAATAAAGTTATTATTTATTTCCTTATTTCATGATAAATGTTTATTATTCATGCTAGAATTGTATTAACCGGAAACATAATACATGTGTGAATACATAGACAAACAGAGTGTCACTAGTATGCCTCTACTTGACTAGCTCGTTGATCAAAGATGGTTATGTTTCCTAACCATAGACATGAGTTGTCATTTGATAAACGGGATCACATCATTAGGAGAATGATGTGATTGACTTGACCCATTCCGTTAGCTTAGCACTTGATCGTTTAGTACGTTGCTATTGATTTCTTCATGACTTATACATGTTCCTATGACTATGAGATTATGCAACTCCCGTTTACCGGAGGAACACTTTGTGTGCTACCAAACATCACAATGTAACTGGGTGATTATAAAGATGCTCTACAGGTGTCTCCGAAGGTACTTGTTGAGTTGGCGTATTTCGAGATTAGGATTTGTCACTCCGATTGTCGGAGAGGTATCTCTGGGCCCACTCGGTAATGCACATCACTATAAGCCTTGCAAGCATTGTAACTAATGAGTTAGTTGCGGGATGATGTATTACGGAATGAGTAAAGAGACTTGCCGGTAACGAGATTGAGCTAGGTATTGAGATACCGACGATCGAATCTCGGGCAAGTAACATACCGATGACAAAGGGAACAACGTATGTTGTTATGCGGTTTGACCGATAAAGATCTTCGTAGAATATGTAGGAACCAATATGAGCATCCAGGTTTCGCTATTGGTTATTGACCGGAGACGTGTCTCAGTCATGTCTACATAGTTCTCGAACCCGTAGGGTCCGCACGCTTAAAGTTCTGTGACAATTTGTATTATGAGTTTATGTGTTTTGATGTACCGAAGGTAGTTCGGAGTACCGGATGAGATCGGGGACATGACGAGGAGTCTCGAAATGGTCGAGAGGTAAAGATCGATATATTGGAAGGCTATATTCGGACATCGGAAAGGTTCCGAGTGATTCGGGTATTTTTCGGAGTACTGGAGAGCTACGGGAATTCGTATTGGGCCTTAATGGGCCATACGGGAAAGGAGAGAAAGGCCTCAAGGGTGGCTGCGCCCCTTCCCCATGGACTGGTCCGAATTGGACTAGGGAAAGGGGGCGCCCCCTTCCTTCCTTCTCCTTCTCCCTTCCCCTTTTCCTATTCCATGTGGGAGGTGGAATCCTACTAGGACTAGGGAGTCCTAATAGGACTCCACACTTTGGGCGCGCCCTGTGAGGGCCGGCCTCCTCCTCCCTCCATCCTTTATATACGTGGCCAGGGGGAACCCCATAGACACAACAATTGATCATTGATCTCTTAACCGTGTGCGGTGCCCCCCTCCACCATAATCCAACTCGATCATATCGTAGCAGTGCTTAGGCGAAGCCTTGCGTCGGTAGCATCATCATCACCGTCACCACGCCGTCGTGCTGACGAAACTCTCCTGTGAAGCTTTGCTGGATCGGAGCTCACGGGACGTCATCGAGTTGAACGTGTGCTGAACTCGGAGGTGCCGTGCGTTCGGTACTTGGATCGGTCAGATCGTGAAGACGTACGACTACATCAACCGCGTTGTGCTAACGCTTCCGCTTTCGGTCTACGAGGGTACGTGGACACACTCTCCCCTCTCGTTGCTATGCATCACCATGATCCTGTGTGTGCGTAGGAAATTTTGAAATTACTACGTTCCCCAATAGCAACAATATTGGATTTAACATGATTATTGTTATTACTAGAGGAAGAATCTTTCTTGCTCTTATTGCTAGATTTTACTTGTGGCATATAAGTAGACAAGAGGAGACGTTTGGCAAGATAAGAAGAACTCTTCTTTTGAAGATCATCATTGATAGCTTTTAGGAACTCATGCTCTTGCTCTAAATTTAGCTTCTCGAAGCATAACTTCTCATGAGTCCTTAGGAGCTCTCTATGATCCTCTAGAGTTGTTTCATGAGCTAACTTAAGAGTGTTTAGTTCTTTAGTTAGACGCTCAATCTCCTTCTTATCATTGTCATTCGTTTCATCTTGATTAGCATGATTACTAGCAAGTTCATCATAGTTTTCATCACTAGTGTTGTCAAGAAGTAAATCGTCATCACCTAGCAAATCATCTTCATCACTATTGAAATCAACATACTCGGGGTGTGATACCTTAGGGCCTTTAGCCATGAAGCATCTTTCAATTCCTTCATTTGGTGAGTCAAATATGTCGTAGGAGTTGGATGACACAAGTGCAAGACCGGCAACACCTTCATCTTGAGTATATTCGGAGTCAGAGTGATAGCTTCTCTCAGAGAAGTTGTCGGAGTCGGAACCGGATACCCATTCACCAATGTGAGCTTGATGTCTTCGTCTTGTGTAGCTCTTTTATGACTTGTCCTTCCTTTCCGAATCATTGTTTCTACGAGAGGGTCTTCGTTCATAACGATCATCTCTACTCCTTCTCTCTCTTGGAGGTGATTCATCTCTTCTACTCCTCCTTTTTGGTGAATCTTCTCTTTTCTTGTAGGGAGCCGTACACTCATTGGAGTAGTGTCCGAGTCTTCCACAATTGTAGCAATTACGATCACGACTAGAAGATCTTTTGTCATTGTAGGACCTTGACTTGGAGCTTCTCTCTTTGCTTCTATTCTTGTAGAACTTGTTGAAGTTCTTCATCATTAAGCTCAATTCTTCGTTGGAGACTTGCTTCTCACTTGATGTTGTAGGAGCATCACTTGAAACTTTGTAAGCACCACTTGACTTGTCGTGGAGCTCTTCCTTATCCTTGAGTGACATCTCATGAGCAACAATTCTACCAATGACTTCCCTGGGCTTGAGATCTTTGTAATTGGGCATCATTTGGATCAAGGTGCACACTGTATCATATTTTCCATCCAAGGCTCGTAGGATCTTCTTGATGATGAATTTGTCGGTCATCTCTTCACTTCCTAAGCCGGCAATCTCATTTGTAATGAGAGCAAGCCTAGAGTACATCTCGACAACTCCTTCACCATCCTTCATCTTGAACTTGTCAAGTTGACTTTGAAGCACATCCAATTTGGATTCCTTGATGGACTCGATACCTTTGTGCATATCAACCAAAGTATCCCAAATTTCCTTTGCATTCTCAAGGCGGCTGATTTTGTTGAATTCTTCGGGGCACAATCCATTGAATAGAATATCGCAAGCTTGAGCATTGTATTGCAACATCTTCATTTCTTCCGCTGTCGCTTCACGATCCGGTTCTTTTCCATCCTCGAAGAAATCACCTTGCAAGCCAATACGCACAACAGCCCAAACGGCGGGGTTATGACCAAGAATATGCATTTTCATCTTATGTTTACAACTAGCAAAATTAGTACCATCAAAGTAAGGACCTCTATGGTGGTAATTTCCCTCGTTAGACGCCATACTCTCCTAGGTTGTGAAACCAAGGCTATGATCACCAAAGCTATAGAAATCAAGGCAAATGGAGACCAAAGCTCTGATACCACTTGTAGGATCGAAAGTATGTCTAGAGGGGGGGATTAGACTACTTGACCAAATAAAAAATCTAACCTTTACCCAATTTTAGTTGTGTGCAGATTTTAGCAATTAGCACAAGTCAAGCAATCAACCTACACATGCAATTCTAAGAGTGTAGCAGCGGAAAGTAAAACATTACATATGAAGGTAAAGGGAAGGGTTTGGAGAGTGCAAACGCAATGAAGACATGGAGATTTTTGGCGTGGTTTCGATAGGTGGTGCTATCGTACATCCACGTTGATGGAGACTTCAACCCACAAAGGGTAACGGTTGCGCGATTCCACGGAGGGCTCCACCCACAAAGGGTCCACGAAGAAGCAACCTTGTCTATCCCATCATGGCCATCGCCCACGAAGGACTTGCCTCACTCGGGTAGATCTTCATGAAGTAGGCGATCTCCTTGCCCTTACAAATTTCTTGGTTCAATTCCACAACTTGACGGAGGCTCCCAAGCGACACCTAACCAATCTAGGAGACACCACTCTCCAAAAGGTAATAGATGGTGTGTTGATGATGAACTCCTTGCTCTTGTGCTTCAAATGATAGTCTCCCTAACACTCAACTCTCTCTCACAGATTTGGATATGGTGGAAAGATGATTTGAGTGGAAAGCAACTTGGGGAAGGCTAGAAATCAAGATTCTTGTGGTAGGATTGGAATATCTTGATCTCAACACATGAGTAGGTGGTTCTCTCTCAGAAAATATATGGTGGAAGTGTAGGCACGTTCTGATGGTTCTCTCACATATGGAGAAGGGGGTGGAGGGGTATATATGGCCTCCACACAAAATCCAACCGTTACACATATTTGACCCATCTCGGTGAGACCGGATAGCTAAACTCGGTGGGACCGATTAGTTCAAAATGTGAACGTTAGGAATCTCGGTGGGACCGACTGGAACAACTCGGTGGGACCGATGTGCTAGGGCTTTAGGGCAAACATCATCTCAGTGGCACCGATTGCATCAACTCGGTGAGACCGAAGTGAAGCAATGAGGCAACAGAGAGAATGTCAAGCCAACTCGGTGTGACCGATTGCATAACTCGGTGAGACCAAAATAAATGCAACAAGTCACGGAGCGTTGGCAAGGCCATCTCGGTGAGACCGAGACCCGTATCGGTGAAACCGAATTGCTAGGGTTTCTGGCAGTGGCTATGTCATATGAACTCGGTGGCGCCGGATAGATAGAATCAGTGGGGCCGAGTTGGAGTTTAGGGTTTTGACATATTTGGATGGAGAAAGTGGTTGAGGGTTTTGGAGCAATATCACTAAGCATTTGAGCAAGCAAGCCATTAAGCAACATCTCATCCCCTTTAAATAGTATTGGCTTTCCTATGGACTCAATGTGATCTTGGATCACTTAAAACAAAATGAAGAGTCTTGAGCTTTTGCCAATATGTGTCCTTAGCATTTTGAGGGGTCCACATTTCTAGTCCATGCCATGCCATTCATTGAACTTCCTGAAATATTCATCTTGAGAGGATATTAGTTCAATGAGCTATATGTTGTTATGAATTACCAAAACCACCCGGGGATTAGTTGCACTTTTAGTCGTCAATGACCACATTGCAAGGCAGCAGCCTCGGTTCAGGGGATCAATCCCGGGTCATGCTCCGGCCTTGAACCGTAATAGGGAGAGCGACCACACCCGGTTCTATGACTATTACTTTGAGAATACCGCGCTCTTCAAACCACATCAATTCCTTCGCCGCTTCCGTATGACGACACATGTGTTCAATCGTATTCGGGAGTGAGTGTTAGCATATGACCAATACTTTGAGTGCAAAGAGGATGCCCTTGGCAAGGTTGGCTTCTCCTCTTATTAGAAATGCACTGCGGCTATTCGCATGCTTGCGTATGGAATTTCAGGCGGTCTTGTGGATGAGTACGTGCGTATGAGTGAGTCCACATGCCTCCTATCAATGTATAGTTTCTGCAAGGCCGTGGTGACAATGCTTGGCCCTGAGTATCTGAGAGAGCCAACTGTCGCTGATACAGAGAGGTTGTTGGCGATCAATGCCGAGAGGGGCTTTTCCGAGCATGCTTGATAATATAGACTGTATGCACTAGAAGTGGAAGAACTGTCCATTTGCTTGGCAGGGGCAGTACAAGGGGCACATGAAATGTGCCACTGTCATACTAGAAGAGGTGGCTTCACAAGATTTGTGGATATGGCATTCTTTCTTCGGCATGGCTGGTTCTCACAATGATATCAATGTGCTTCAGTGTTCTCCAGTGCTCACAAGGCTTGTAGAAGGCCACTCCCCAGAGGTCAACTTTGAGGTCAATGGCCACCATTACAGCAAGAGATAGTACCTAGCTGATGGTATCTATCCTCAGTGGTCAACTCTTGTGAAGACAATACCCAATCCGCAAGGAGAGAAGAGACAGAGATTTGCCCAAATGCAAGAGAGTGCTAGGAAGGATGTGGAGCGTGCTTTTTGTGTGCTTCAATCTCGATGGGGTATCGTTCGAAACCCTGCATTGACATGGAGCACCCAGCTAGGTACAACATGATCGTGGAGGATGAGCGTGATGACAACATCAACGACCAAGGGTTTGATTTTCAGGGTGAAAATGTTGAGTCTGAGCACCAAGAACCGGCAACCTTTGAACAGTTTGCCCAATTTCATCGTAAAATGCGTGATTGGCATATTCATATGCAGCTTCAGGATGACTTGGTTGAGTATATGTGGACTCATATTGGCAACCAGTTGATGTATCAGCTCATTTATCCATCTATTCAAAATAATTTTGATTGGGTTGTAAAACTATTTGATTGTCTTTTTATTTGAACGTGAAACTATTTATTTTGTAAAACTATCTGCAATATTTGATTTATTTGGTTATTTACATTATTTGGTTTGCATAGTTATTATAGGGCCTCTAGCCGGATGAGTTGTGGCGGAGATGCGGTCGCACTTTGAACGCACGGCCAACACATTAAGAAAAACGGTCGGACGTCGTCTCATTGCTATATATCCAAACGAACGAAATCCTAACAAAACAAAGGTCCGGTTGGTGTTTTGGGTTGGAGTTGGCCTCGTAACCGGGCTGAAAGATCGGCCGGCGGACCGGTAGCCCAAGACACAGCCGCCACTCTACTGTCCACTCCATTCCCCATTCCTCCAGTCCGGCCAAAACCCTCGCCGCCATGGCCGTGGTCGTCGTGGATGTCCTGCGCTGGTTCCCCGGAGGCGAGGCCATCTTCAGGGCCAATGAAGCCTCGCTCTCCGCCGCCACCGGCCACTACGACGGCGAGGACCGCATCAGCGCCCTCCACGACGACCTTTAGTTCCCATGCATCTCACTTTCACTGAAGAGTGATGACATCCCATACATCCCATCCACGTTTTGACAGGGAGTAACAGAGAAAAAGGGGGTCTGGTGCGAAATAACAAATTAATCCCTCAATATAACCATTGACAATTAGGAAAACAAAATTGTGTTATGTATTCTTTGAAGAACTATGTCTTAATCTTTTTGGCAGTACAAAATTGCTTGAAGAACATCTTATCAAAAAGCGATTCTCAAAACTCAGAAATACTACTCCCTCCCTCCCAAAACAAGTGCCGCATATTTAGTACAAACTACAAAGTAGGGAGTACATTATTTAGCAAAAACGTGCTTCTAGCATTTTTGGTACAAAAGTTCTTCTGAAGCAAGCGTCTCCAAAATGTCATTTGATTCTTTGGCCGAAAATTAGCATGTATTTAAACAAAACGTAGAAACAAAAAGGGATGAAACAACCTTCGATTCATTTGGGAAGATGACCATGTGGCAGCCGGAGTCCGGAGGCAACGTGTGACGCTCTAGTAGTCTGGTTCAGGGTCTGGTCCGGTTGCTCCTCTTGAATCGGCGACCAAGCGCTCCGGGTCTGGCCTCTAACTCCAATCGGAACATCCAAGTCGCAGATAGGAAGCAAGTAACAATTAATTATGAAGAATCAAAGAGATATGAGAAATCGAGAAGAAAATACCGAATAAATAGATGGTGGAGGGTACTTATTCATTGCAACAACGGATTTATTTTGGAAAAACTGTGAAGGAATTAATCCACGGGAGCTGTGATTGTGCTATTAGATTATTGGAAGAGGAAGAGACTTGTGCTTCATACTTGTGCTGGTCGCTGGAAGAATCAGAGATAGGAGGACGGAACTCTGAAAAAATATGAAGGAATGAGGAACTAAAATATTGATGGAAGTGAAGAAATAAATGAAAAGAATAAAAACTGAGAGATAAAATGGACTGAATAATCAAATAAGAAAATTAATAGATAAGAGAAACTGATTTAAGTGAATAAAACCCAGATATTGAAACTGATTTTTAGTGCTTTAGTGGCTTGTAAGAAGGAATCGGTCATGATCTGGTTATAAGTGGTAAGCTATCATGATGTTTTATCTTCTTGGTCTCTCTCAGAGGTAGCCGGTATGTAGATTGCAATTCCAGGTTGCTTTCCAGCTTGCCTTTTTTCCAAGCATATGATGCTGGTGCGTGCATTGTCTTGATAGTCATCCTTTTCCCAGTTAGCAGTTTGTATCTGAAAGCTATGTATAAATTCAACAGCATGACAAAATCTGAAGATGAAGTTGCTTTGTGTAACTTGCAGATCTTTTGCTAAGACGTAGTTCAGCAGGAAAGCTTGATATTAATGCTGTCCAAATCCATCTCTCAACTACATGTTTGTTTACTGTCTGCTTTTTCCGGGGACTGTGACATAGTGTTTTTTGTGTGATCTACCCTTCTCTGAACTCTAGAACGAACAATCTGTATTGGCTAGCATACAAATTCATCAATTTTCTTATAGATTATTATTTTTGCATGCCGTTTTGCTCTATCTTCATTTGTAACTAGCCTTGAGGCCTGAGTTTTAGGACTTTTTTTGGCTCAATGTCTAGATGTGCTAATATTTTATTTCAGTGCAAGTTTGCTGTATTGCGCTATAGGATTACTGTTTATTTCAATTGAACATATTTTCGTCTCTGTTTTATTGGGTGTTTATATCAGGATGTTTGTTTCTAGCACCTAAAGTGTTTCCATTTGTTGATTTGCACTGGCTGATTTTTGTCTTTTTGATGGGTCAGATTAGGCCTTTCTCATTTCTATCTAGCGGTATGGCAAGAAGAGATGGATTTATACTCTCTTTCATGAGTTCTTATTTTTAGTCCAGTGCACCTTACCACAATCTTTTTTCCTTCGGTTTTGTCGGTTTCTTAGTTTCATTTTCGTTCTCTCGGTTTAAGTTTCAATCTATTCTGTTCCTCAGTTTAATCAGTTTCATTATCCTCATACTTGCACGGGTGTATGATTTCTTTCCTTTTGTGCATCGCATTGCAGCCTGACACGAAGGTGAGCCCAAGCACCATGGTTCCGAGTGTCAAGATTCTGGCCTTGAAGGTGAACTTCGGTGTCTTTGAGGAGGTCAGCATGCTGGCCAGCTTCCTCAGATGCTTCCCCAACGTCGAGACGCTGCACATCGAGGTGACAACAATTTGTTCATTCAGTCTCAATTTGGCATTCATATCGCCGTCAATTATTTGGCTGTAAGGTGATTGAACTACTGTTGACTGCTATATATATGACTTTTGCAGTCGGTCATAACTGATGAACCCACTGGAAGGCACCATGCCAGGTTCTGGCGAGAGCTCCGTCCTATCAAATGCCTGAAGTCGCATTTCAAGAAGATGATGATCCATGAGTTCCGCGGGGAGCAAAGCGAAATCAACTTCCTGAAGTTCGTCGCCGGGAGTGCAGAGAGGCTGGGGACTTTGCTTCTGGCGATTACTGAAGAAATGTTTGCTTCGGCCGATGAGGTGTGTAAGGTGATGATCAAAGTGGCGGCTCTGTCGCGTATGCCATGGGCCTGCAAGGGCACTACACAGGTGGCGGGGCCTAAAGTGGATGGTTGGAGCTTCCGCGAAGCATCTGATCTCTCTGTTAACGACCCTTTCGAGTGATGCACTTGATCCTAGGCTTTTAAGGTATCATGTAGCTCTGGCCAGTGGACACTCCCTTCATTTTGTGGGCATGGATGCTGGTAAGAAGTGGTAGGTTTCAGGTTAGCAACCGTAGCTGCAGGTGCTGAAGTTAGCAGAAACTACTGCATGCGATCGACATAGATCTTTGTTTGATGGAGGTTGTTAGGAGTTGAGACTTGATATCGCTTACTATCCTATCATCTTTGGTCGTAATGCCCCTATTTTCTCTTGTTCAGTTCAGCGTTACGCACGGGAAAAGCTGAAAGTCTGCCAATTCAACTACCTTGTGTCGCGTTTGTCCAGTTATCTAGCTTGCATTATCGATAACACTTGATTTATGTATTGCACGAAGAAAGCTTTGTTTGTGTTGATTTATGCTCCATTTGGACTGAGCTCGTACCACAGTTTTCTTCTGAATGTTACTCCCTCCGTTAAGAAATATAAGAGGGAGTACAACAGTAGATAGACCCTACGCCTTTCCTGAACATGCATCCCATTTTCGCTTCAGTCAACTGACTGTTGTGTTTCCTTGTTGGATTGCATAGCTTCAACGGTAATTTTATTTAACATGGCATGCTGTTTTTGAGTAACTTAATTCTAGCCGAATCTTTTTGCTGATATGTGAGCGTTGTTATTGCGCCCTCTTGTACACGTTTCACCTGCAGACTTTGCTACCCTACCTTGGAGGGAGACTAGTCGAGCTTGATGGCAGCAGGGAGAAACAGAAAAACCAGGGTACCACTGACTGATTAGTACTAGTATGTCCATATAAGAGCATCTACCACTGACTGATTTTGGACAATTGGCAAGATTTTAGTGGTTTTCCCTTAAGGAAAAACATGAGGGTTACAGTTAATCCTCATTTTCATATTAAAATAATGATGCACAATGAATTCCTAATTAATACTACCAATCTTGGGTTGTCACATAAACCTCTATGTGTGCAATTTTCTAGATTATATATATTTACTTTTAGTGCCAATTTTACTGTTGCTAAAATCTTTGGAAGATGATACGAGTAAAGTTAGATTTAGAAGGGTGTTGGGGGGAACTACTGACGCTGTGGGCTCAACTTATAGCAATATGTAGAGAAGTGAACTTTTCTTGGCCAAGATGATAGATGCACATGTTTTTTGTTTTGTTTTTTGTTTTCCGAATAGATGCACATGGCTTTTGACTTAAACTAGTAGGTTTGCCGTTAGATCTTTGTATTTGACTTTGAAAACTGATCAGGTAGAGTATGGCCTCATAGAAATATGTGGTATGCTAGAATTTCTCTAAAGAAAGAAGTTTTCATTTGACAGATTTTTTGAAAATGGTGTGTTAACTAGGCACAACCTTGCTAATTTTTTTTTTGGAAAGGTAAAGATACTAAATGTAGTTTCTGTGAGCAAGAGGAAATTGTAGAGCATTTATTTTGTAGTTGCATTGTAGCAAAAAATATATGGGGTCTTCTGAAAAGTATGACTGGTGTGAGCAACATTCCTAGCAAGATAGATGATTTAGGTGGCATGATAGAGAGTTTTCCAAAAGAGCAGAGGCAGGTGGTGGCTGTGGGCGTGGCAGCAGTCATCTGAACTTTGTGGAAAGCTAGAAATCTGCTACCTTAAATCATGTATACCCTCATGGTCCTAGTGTGTTTTTCTTCGTGAGGGCATCTCCAAGGCGGACCCGCAAACCGCCTACATCCGTTCGGAGTCTTCGGACCGTGCTGTTCGGACCGTGTAAGTCATCCAACGCGGGTCTGTATCGGTCCGCAGGGCAGTCCGGATGCGATTTCTCCCGCAAATTGGAGACAAAGTGGGGAAGGTTTGCGGGAGTCTGGACACCCTAAACGTAGGACTCTGACACCCCCGGCCCACCCAATCGCCCCACCCGGTCTCATTTCCTTCCACTACGCCCCTTCTCCCCTTTGCTTTGCATCCACGCCCTCCACCTCCGCCGCCGCTGCTGTACGTCTTCGGCCGCCACAGAGGCATTGCCGGACGTCCGCAACCAGCTCCGACGCGCCCGCTCGCCTTTACGACGGAGTTGTCCACCCTGGAGCCGTTTGTACCCAGGTACACTCCGCCCACTGTCGACGACCTCCATGGCAAACACCATGCTCAACAAGTGTTCGGTCAAATGCGATTGAGCTTATTTTCAAATGCTATGTCATTTTTAGAGTATGAAGGATCGTGAGCTACTCAAGCATGAAGGATGAGTTGCTGTGCGATGCGTGGATGGTCATATCCACGGATTTCGTAGGCAGGAGCAGAGGGCCGGCCTTCTGGGAGCAAGTGCATGAAAAGTTTCACGCATGAAAGCACATTGCGCCCTACAACATGTACATCATTCAACCACGCAACGTGAGGTTGTTGTCGTATCGCTGGCACACTATCCAGATCAGCGTCACCAAGTTTTACTACGTGGTTCGTCACCTCGAGGCAACGTGGCCATTGCACGCGGTAGAGGACGAGATCGTAAGTTTTACTTACTCTTGCTCAACTTGTTGATTGATTGATTCATTCAATGTTGTCTACACATTATATGTAGCCCGCACGCGCTCTCATGTACCACAGGACAGAGGGGCGGCCATTTACGTGCACACACTGTTGGATAAAGTTGAAGGGGCAGTATGTGTGGGACTACATGATCCGTTCATGAAAAACTTGTTGGACATCCGGTTAATCTCGCAGAATTTGAGACATTATTGTATTAGACTTAATTTGCATGCTATGTTTGGATGATTTGTGCTATTTTCTATCCGAACTTTGATAATACCGGCCGGTTTGCATGAATTTCGTCCGGTTTATTTAAATAAGGGTCAAAATGTATGTGGCTACGGTTGGATACGGCCTCCCGCATCCGTGTCTGCGGACGAAGGCGAGAGGAAATTTGCGGGTCGCCGTTTCAGATGCCCTAATTGCTTATTGATGTCCTATTGGTCTGAAATACAGAGAAGCAACGGTCAACAAACACTTCGTGCAGTGGGAGGAGACGTTCCCGTTGATAATGCCGGTTCAATCTCTTAGAGATGCTCACAGGAATAGGGTCTGCATGCGTGTTCATGGGATGAGTTTATTCGTGTATATATGAACAACTGCGTCTGTGTTGTGTTCTATAAAAAAACACTTCATGGGGTGGCCGTGGCTGTGTTGCTAATTAGAATTGCTACAGCTTTCTTTGAGAGGAGGTTGGGGCCGATGATGTGCACGCTAGGTCGCTAGAAGGGGTTAGCTTTGTTGTTAAACCTGTGGGGCAGAAAAGCTTTGTGTACATTTTCCTTGTTTTGATACTTTCCCCGGTAATGTTAAAAACACTCTTATGTTATGGGACGGAGAAAGTATTTCGCTGAGCATAATCGGGTGGCTTGGACCTTTTATTGTTTTTGAATGAGCTATTGCCCGTAGGATGGTGCGAGATCAACGCCAAGCAATTGGTCTGATATTTGCTTTCTATCAGCCGTATGATAAACAGTGTTTCCCGAGAAAAAAATAGTGTGAAAAAAGATACCTGTGTCATCGCGCCAGAAAAAACAAAAATGAGGCTGTGCTCCCGGCGGGGCTCGAACCCGCGACCTTCGGCTCATAAGACCAACGCTCTAACCAACTGAGCTACGGGGGCGGGGCGATTTCAAATATTGGTTCCGTATTGTTGTACGGTAATTAATTTAAACATAAAGGTGATCGATACTGTTTGGCTAATTACTCGTTACTCATAAGTTGATCAGCAATTTTCCCTATTACTCATTATTGTAGTTCTCGCAAAAAAAGTAAAAGTTATTTTTATATAAAAAAGATATATTAATTCATGAGGATATCAATCACATTGGCCTATGCACCAACATGATCTCGGTAGACGATGCAGCAAGAAAAAGGACAAAACACGAGCGTCGTCGTCGCTGGACCCAAACCAGTAACACAAGATGATGGATTATCATTTCAAAGACAAGTTTCTAGTCCGGTCCAACTTTTACTCCTATGCACTCAAAGAGCAGCCACATAGCCGATGTCATCCTATGTTGTCACCAATTGCTGATCCATCAACACACCACCCGCACACACAGTTCTAACATGGACCTAGCCACACACTGGAACCAGCTAGTGCAACACATTCTGTCGACAAATATTCCATGCCATCGAAAGTCCAAACCACCCATGTAAAGCCAATTTAAACAAGTACTTTGGGGCACCTCGGAAAAGGGCCCAAACAACGCATTAGGAAGAAGTTGAGCCACCATATTTGTCGCCACAGGCGCACCTTTGGGCCATGTCGACCACTCCAACCCTGCACCAAGCGGGGTTATCAATCATCGGAGCATGTCGTAGGGAATGTCAAATATAGAGGCCGAAATCTGTCGACGTGCATGAGATCATGCAACTCCACTGGGAAACTCCAATATGCGGAAGATGTGTTGTTGCCACAACCGTTGTGAAACGGGAACCATGAGGATCCACTGTCGCAGCGAATCGGGGACCGAGAAGCCTCTGCTGCAAATCACCGTCGTAGACGCCACGACGTGTCGCTGCACTGTCCTCGCAGCCATCGTACCATGCCACCATCAAGGTGTCCCCCGAGCCTCTGCCCTGGCATCCAACGTCTGCCGTCTAGAGCTACTGCAACAATCCAGCCGCGACGGCTCCTGCAGTGCAAAAAGATGATCCCTACGACGCCATCCTAAGACAAATTTTCCCCGCGGGCTTCCTCCGGCTGCGGCAAGGAGAGCAAGGAGGCGGAGGAGATGGGGCGGCACGTAGGATTTCACCCCTGCCCCCCACCCCACCCAACCCCGTGGAGCAAATTGGGCGTCCATGAGAAAGAAAAGAAAAAGGGGAAAAGAAAAGAAAAAACTCACTAACGATTTAACGTAGCTCATATGCATGATCGAGTAAACCACCACCAGCCAACCAATCCTACTCGCTGGCTCTTAATGTTTCGTCCTCTCTCCGTTTCTACTTTCAGCTGGCCGCCGTATCTTTTCCATTCTAGCCGTGAGAGATCACGATCGATCCGTCGTTACACAATTCACGAGCTGCATGCTAGCTCTTGGCCGATCGGTCACGGGCAGTGCCCATGCATCGATCCAACGGTTGATCCACTTATCTTGTCCTCTTACTATATATACACGAGTGATTAAGTGAACGCATGAATGACTTGCCGTGGATCCATCGATCGATCGACAAGCATAGCCACATTGCAAGCTAAGCAGTTCGATCGGTGATGGGTAATTACCATCATCTTCTTCTTCGACGGTGGATGCTAGTCATGGTGGTGGCAGTAGTACGCCATGCCCCTACGGCAGTGCAGGCGGCGGCGCAGAAGCAGCTGGTGCCGTGCATGTACATCTTCGGCGACTCGCTGGTGGACAACGGCAACAACAACAACATCCTCAGCCTCGCCAGGGCCAACTACCAGCCCTACGGCGTCGACTTCCCCGACGCCGCCGCGCCGCCCGGCCGCTTCACCAACGGCCGCACCATGGTCGACCTGCTCGCCGACCTCCTCGGCTTCCAGCCACCCTTCATCCCGGCCTACGCCATGGCACAGCCCTCCGACTACGCCCGCGGGCTCAACTTCGCCTCGGGCGCCGCGGGCGTCAGGCCAGAGACGGGGAACAACCTCGGCGGCCACTACCCTCTGTCGGAGCAGGTGAGTCACTTCCGGTCGGTGGTGGGCCAGATAGCGCCGACGGGGAGGGAGAAGCGGCTGGGCCGGTGCATCTACTACGTGGGCATGGGCAGCAACGACTACCTCAACAACTACTTCATGCCCGACTACTACAACACCGCGCAGACCTACGACCCCGCCGCCTACGCCGCCGCCCTCCTCCAGGAGTACGAACGTCAGCTCATCGCCCTCTACGCCCTCGGCGCCAGGAAGTTCGTCGTCGCCGGTGTCGGCCAGATCGGGTGCATCCCCTACGAGCTGGCCAGGATCGACGACGACGGCGGCGATGAACAGGGACGAGGACGTCCCCCTCCTACTTCCGGTACCGGTATCGGCCTTGCGATCCCTGGCATTACCGTCACCATCGGCGGCAACCGAAGCACAAGTAGCAGCGGCGGCACGAAAAGGAGCGGGTGCAACGACAAGATCAACAGCGCCATCGCCATCTACAACAGGGGGCTGCTGGCCATGGTGAAGCGCCTCAACCGAGGCCAGCAGACGCCGGGGGCAAACCTCGTCTTCCTCAACGCCGTCAACAGCGGCAAGGACCTCGCGGCCAACGCGGCGGCCTACGGTTTCACGGTGGTGGACCGCGGGTGCTGCGGCGTGGGGAGGAACAACGGCCAGATCACGTGCCTGCCCATGCAGCGGCCCTGCGACGACCGCACCAAGTACATCTTCTGGGACGCCTTCCACCCCACCGAGGCGGCCAACAGGATCATAGCCAACAAGGTCTACAGCTCATCCTCCACCGCCGACGCATACCCCATCAACGTCAGCCGCCTCGCCGCCATATGAAATGTGGGATCCACTCCATTTGTGATATCTTTGAGTAGCTACGTACTACTTCATCGTTTTTCTTCAGTACAATAAAATTGTGGTAATGCTAGGCGTGCGTTGGTCAGACGTGTGGAGATCCTGATCAGCTACCCCTGCACGGTCGGTTCTCACACTTAAATTGGTTGATCTCTAGTGCCTCGAATTGTTGCAACAAATATCTCCCACATGCAACACTATTTTTTATGTCAATTGAATGTTTCCACCGATGAACCAAAACATGAAAAATACATGTCCAAACTTCAAAAAGGAGAGGCTAGGAGCAAGTCCACTGAAATTGAAATTAGGGCCAGTTGAATCGTTTTCGGCCTTCAGATGCAGATCAAACGGTGTTTATGCTTTCTTGCACCACTGAACCTTTTTCCTGTTCATCTTCTACATACAGCCCACGATTCTTCTTCTTCCCCAACCGCCAAACGGGTCACCGGCCGAACCGCCAGCCACCACCGTCCGCGACCGGCAGCGCTCCCGCGCTGCTTCGCTGCCCCGCCCTCCCCTCAACCTCCTCCCATCGCCATGCTGCCGCCGCCCCCGACCATCCCTCTAGCCCCGACGATGACCGGTTTTTCTTCGGCGAACTTGCACCACCGTCGTGCTGCCGCCCCCATCACCATCGTGCTACCACCCCCATCCCCCACCCTAAGATAGATGATGGGGTAGCCTGGCAGCGAGCTTCTTCCACCCCTGCGGTTGTTTCTCCCTTCTAGCGAAAATCGACTGACCCAAATTCAAAAGTCAAGCGACTGACATGTAGCTATTGTGACTTCAAAACAGTGCATTTAGTAAACTTCTTGTTTTTTGTATGATTTGAAGATTGCTCACCACGCCTGGCGCGCGATAACTTCTTGTTTTTGTATGTATGCAACAAATCTCAATTCGCTGCAGCAAAATCATAATAAAGTGCTTCGAACTATGCAACATCAAAGTTTGATTTATGCAATAGAACGAATTTAAGTATACAACATACCAAAATCACGTTGTCTCACAGGAAAAAATATTTGCAACGAAGAGGACAAAAAACATTGCAACATTCGGTCGTATGCAACGAAATCATGTCACAATACAAAGAGTAATTCTTGCAACAAAGAAGTGTGGAACCACACTCACATATCTCCAGAAGAATCTAAACCTGACCCCTCTCTCATTGTCTTTAGCTCCATTGTTTGCTAATTAAGTAGCCAAAGGTAGCTTGTTGTATGTACATCTAGGTACTTGGAGCTCATTCTTTGCTCCATATCCGACAACAATTTATAACAACGACGAGTAGTGGAAAACTATGTGCCGGTACTGAAAACCATCAGTAATCTCGGTAGGGTGGAGCCCATGACCGGAAAATGCAGAAGTGATCACACACGGAGAATTTATCCAGGCTTGGGCCCTCATCGTGGAGGTAATACCCTACTCGTGCTTTTGCTTTGATTGATTGTGGAGGAAACACCTCGTGTAAGGGGGTTACAATATGCATGGAGATGTTGCTACCGAGACGATGACCAGATTTGAGATGATCTCAAAATACACCCTAGCCTCGCCTTACAAAAGGGGACGAAGCTTAGGGTTACACCCCTTACTAACCGACCTAGATCCCTGATCGCATGAGGGCTCCTTGACTTACACGCTAAGATGAAGAACCTTCCGAAAGGAGAGCTTCCCATAGGACGAAGGGTTGGTCGCGCCCTAGCCTGCTGGGCGCCGAGGTGGCCCAGCATTGGGCCTCCCGGCAGATGGGCCACCCCTGGTTCAGTACAGCATCAGTAGCCCCCGAACTTGTCTAGAGTTTGTACAAGCTTCTTCTTGGGTCATTTAAGGACAAATTCCGGACGGGCTCCTCCCGTATGAAATGAGTGAATTATACCGGCTTCAAATGGACTGCCTCCCCTTTTATTTTTTGGTAGGCAGCTTATTGATAGCAGTGTCATGGCCGGACTCCTCCTCCTTTTTGAGAACTCTGCCAGAGTCCGGCTTCTTGATATACCCAAGGTAGGGTACATGGAAATGATATACCCAAGAAATATTCGTCCCAAAAATGATATACCCAAGGTATGATACAGAGAAATGATGTACCAAGAAATATAGGTCAGAGAAATGATATACCCAAGAAATACTCAGAAAAATATTTGTCCAAGATATACCCAAAAATACAGATAAATTATATACCCAAGGGGAGATTGATCAGCAGGTCGGTCAGCGACAGGTTAGCGGTCGCGGCTGCAGAAAGGGTCGACGGCCGGCGGCACGCGGCCGGCCGTGTGGGAGGTGAAGGGTGCCGACGCGTGTAGGGAGACGAAGAGGGCACCGGCGGCAGCAGCGAGCTCTCGGGGCGGAGGGCGGTGGTGGCATGGTGGGAGGCCAAGACGACGTCGCTGCGCTCATGCGAAATTTGAAGACCAAGGAGCCGTACGTGTGCGGCCGTGATACATAGTCCAACGTAAGCCGAGTGTAAAAATACGGAGACTCGGCTTATAAGGGAGGCGAAAGGTTTTCCGTTTAAAAAAGAGAAAGCCATAAGTCGAGCACCGACGAAGCGTACTCGGCTTATATAAACGGTCGTCACGCTAAGATGACAATCTTACTCTGGAGAACACTACATGGTTATTTGCCGTGTCATGTCACTCTCACGGATAGACATGAAAGTCACCATGAAATGCCCGGCGCTTGAGAGTGCTGAAAGTGTGAAACATATGTTATTCCAATGCAACAAATGGAAACAAGCATGGAGGAGGCTGGGTTTGGAGAACATCATTGAGGAAGGATGTGTGGTCGATCAAGCGGGAGAAGTGGTTTTGGAACATCTACTGTCCCTTCTGGTAGATGAAAATATATTTCTTGGTCAGAGGAATGGGAGCTTGATCATAGCTATCACCTGCTGGTTCTTGTGGTGGGAGAGGAGAAAACTAGTGCACGGCGAAACGACACAACAAACAGCTCAAATTATTCTCAGTCCGAGCCCTTGCTGAGAATTTTCTGGCTGTGGCTGCCAAATCAGCTAAGGAGAAGAGGAACCCATGGACGAGACCGCCACCGGGTACACCAAATTAAACGTCGATGCCTCATTTGATCCGGACTTGCTCCAGGGAACAATGGGCGCTGTTCTCCGCGACAGTGCTGGGAAATTTGTAGCGGCAAGCAATAACGTTGTCGGTGTTTGCATCGATGTGTTCATGGCTGAGACACTAGCTCTTCGGTTTGGTTTAAACTTGGCAACGTCCTTGGGCTGCAACAAGTTGATAGTCAACTATGACAACATTGATGTAATCTCAGCAATGCAGGACGGAGGTAATTCATCAGGATCTTCGGCCGCTATTCTTGATGATTGGTACCATATGGGTAGGGACTTCATTCATGTTCAGTATGAACATTGCCACAAAGAAGCAAATTCCATTGTAGAAGAACCAGCTAGACTCCCTGTGACACTCCGAGACCGATGCTCCAGCCTTCCTTTTATTTTCATTGTCACTGTGTGTTTCATTTGTTTGTTGCATTCATCATCGCATCATTCGCATTGCATCAGGCACTCATGCCGTCATTCTTTTCAAAATTTGCATCCGTTCGTAGTTGTCGCTTCTCCCAGTCCTCTTCGTTGACCGTTTCGACACCAACTGATACGTCTCCAACGTATCTATAATTTTTAATTGTTTCATGTTGTTATATTATCAATCTTTGATGTTTTATATACATTTTATATCAAATTTATATCATTTTTTGAGACTAACCTATTGACATAGTGCCCAGTGTCAGTTGCTGTTTTTTGCTTGTTTTTTACTTCGCAGAAAATCAATAGCAAATGAAGTCCAAATGCCACGAAATTTTTTGGAGATTTTTTTTTCTGCCCAGAAGACACCCATGGAGCCAAAGGAGCCCACGGGGGCCCACTAGGCACCAGGGCGTGCCAGGGGTGCCCGGCGCGCCCTGGTGGGTAGTGGAGCCCACGGGAACCTTCTCGACCGACTTCCACCTCTATAAATACTCTAAAATCTCAGAAACCTTAGGGGAGTCGACGAAACACTTTTTCTGCCGCCACAAGTTCCAGAACCACGAGATTCAATCTAGAGGCCTTTTCCAGCACTCTGCCGGAGAGGTCAACGGTCACGGAGGGGTTCTTCATCATCCTTGTTGCCCCTCCGATGATGCGTGAGTAGTTTACCACAGACCTACGGGTCCGTAGGTAGTAGCTAGATGGCTTCTTCTCTCTTTTTGATCTTCAATACAATGTTCTCCTCGATGTTCTTGGAGATCTATTTGATGTAACTCTTTTTTGCGATGTGTTTGTTGGGATCCGATGAATTATGAGTTTATGATCAGTTCTATCCATTAATATTATTTGAGTCTTTGTTGAAGTCATATATGCATAATTATTATAGCCTCGTATTTCTTCTCCGAAATTTTGGTTTAGTTTGACCAACTAGATTGATTTATCTTGCCATGGGAAGATGTGCTTTATAATGGCTTCGATCTTGCGGTGCTCAATCTCAGTGACAGAAAGAGACATGACACGCATGTATCGTTGCTATTAAGGGTAACAAGATGGGATTTGTTCATACGCGAGTTTATCTTGTCTATATCATGTCAGCGTTCTTATTTCATTACTCCGTTTCTTCATGAACTTAATACACTAGCTAGATGCATGCTGGATAGCGGTCGATGTGTAAAGTAATAGTAGTAGATGCAGAATCATTTTGGTCTACTAATCTTGGAAGTGATGCATATATATATGATCATTGCCTTGGATATCATCATGATCATTTGCTTTTCTATCAATTGCCCAACAGTAATTTGTTTACCCACCGTATGCTATTTTCTTGAAAGAAGTCTCTAGTGAAATCTACGGCCCCCAGGTCTATTTTCTATCATATTAAAACCAAAAATACCTTACTGCACTTTTTCTTTATTTATTTTATTTTATGTTTTAGCTAGATCTATTTATCAAAACCTATACAATTTAATCTATCTCAATACCGTGGAGGGATTGACAACCCCTCTTATGCGTTGGGTTACAAGTATTTGTTATTTGTGCGTAGGTGTTTTTTACATAGTGTTGCTTGGTTCTCCTACTGGATTAATAACCTTGGTTTCATAACTGAGGGAAATACTTACCGTTGCTGTACTGCATCATCCTCTCCTTTTCGGGGAAATACCAACGCGGATACAAGCAATCATAAACTACACTCGCACGCGCCCACGGCACCTCTGAAATATTATTTTAGAAGTGGGATAAAAATGTTCTCGAAATGGGGTGAAAGTTGGCATGCGGTATTGTTATATTGTCAGTAGACCGCCTGCCAAATTTCATCGCATTCGGTGTCCGTTTGTTACTCAAACCGTTAAATATAGCGGCACTATAGCCGGATAAAACGTCGTACATTTTCAGTATTCGAAAACTTGTGCCGAGCTGCCCTCCTTCCCTCTCATCTCAGCCTAGCCCATATACACAGCCCACTAAGGCCTACCCTAACCCCCCCTCCGCCCCGGAGCCATCCAATTGTGATCGGAGGGTCCAAAACGCCCCAAAACCCTAATCTCCAACCCCTGTCTATATACATAGACAGCTTCCCACTTCCATTTTCGAAACCCTAGCCTACCCTAACCCTCCCCTAACCTCCAGCCATCGCCACCTCCCTCGGTTTCGGTGCCAGCCACCCCCTCCTCGCCACTTGGTGCCGCCCCACAGGCCAGCCGCCACTCAGCCGCCGCCCACGGCCCAGGTGCGGCTCGCCCAGCCCGGTTCGGCAGCCCCGCTCCCCCGCGTGCCTCCCTCAGCCGAGCCACCCCGCCGCCTCGCCGCCGCTCCATCGCCTTCGCCGCGACGCCACCACGCCTCGCAGCCGGCGCCAGGCCCGACCCCGGCAGCTGCCTCTCCTTCCTGCACCACGCACCGCCTCCTCGGCCTCGCATGCGCCCCGCCTCCTCGCCGCCCGGCCTCAGCGCCGCCACACCGCCACCCAGCTGCCCCGTCGTCCTGCGTCGCCGGCGACCGCCCCGCCGGCGACAGCAAGCTCTGCCAACGCTGCGCTGCCTGCGTCGAGCGCCGCTCGATCCCGCCGCTCCCGTTGCCTGCGTCGACCCTTCGCGTGGGTCCCGCGTCACCCGGCCCAGGTGCGGCCAACGGACCGGCCGAACCGTCGGCAACCGCCTCTGCCCTGCCCCGAGCCGACCAGACCGGCCGGTTCGTCTGAACCGGACCAGCCCACGTGAGTCACCACCCCGAACCACGCCCCTGATCCGGCCCGTGGGCCCTAGGTGAGCAAACCCAGCTAAACCTCGCCCTTGGGCGCTCTATACTATCATGTGCTCACTCTGCCTGTAAATAATGCCCAAGTCCTTTTTCTGATAATATCATATATGCATTTTGTGTGGCTTGCAACTTTGTACCTGTGCATCCAATGGAGATGATTTTTATATGTAAATTCCTCTACAGATTGTGCTCTTCATGTTGGTGCCATTTGCATGCATTTTAGAGTGCATCTACATGTCGTGAGCTTTGTTGCAATAGCGCATCCTGATGTTAATTGCTGAAACTGTTAAAACTTGTCAACTTTGCTTGATGATTGCATCTAATCCCTAGCTCATATGCATGTGATTCCTTCATGTGGTTTGCTATTTGTAATGTGTAATTTAATGCCATGCTCTTGGTTGCCATGTATTCTTGCCGTAGCATGTCTCTTTGTTGCTATCATGATAAAACTGTCAACCTGTTAACAACATGTTTCATATCGTAAAAATCATAGTAATTAATTTATGCATCATATGAATTTGTGCCAATGGAATAATTTGTATATTGCCATGTCTACTATATGCTCATGTCCTTTTCATAAATAGTAAAATTGATATGCTTGCTGTTATATGCATCCCAAGTCAGCATCATGATGTTACTATTTTGCATTCCCAGATTTTCACTAAGTTTGGGATCTTCTATATCACGGTTGCATATTGTTTTGATGATTCCCATGAACCTGTTGCTCCTATGTATATGTCATGTTGTATGATTTGAGATCCATGATATGTACTAGCATATGCTATGTCATTTGATGCCATGTTTAAGCACTGTAGCATCTTTGTTTCATGTCTCCAACATGCCATCATTTTAACTATGCTATCATATATGCCCAAGTGCATATCAAGTTTGTGTCTATCATGTTCTGTAGCGTCATGTTTTGTTGCTCCCAAGTAGGCATCATGCTGTTTTGGGCAGATTGTCATTATAACTTGTGTTGATTGTAATTGTTGAATCGTTGCTCCGTTTTGATCATGTCCTATATGAAACTTGATTAGAATTGTGTGTAGTTTCATATTGTCTTGTTGCATCGATGATGTGAGTGTTTGTGGTTGATGTCTGCATGCATTTTGCATCAATGTCATGTTAAACTTGTTTAGGTCATATCTTCTAGACCGTAACTCCGAATTAAATGATCTATATGTAAATTGATTAGAAAAAAAGTGTAGATCCTCATGGTGCACTTTAACTTGCTGTTTATCAAATTTAACATAATGTTTTGCTCAAAACAGTACCAAATTCAAAAATTGCATATGGGGAGTTTCTGGAATTGTTATGTGTTGTTTCAGGCCTCATTTAAACTTGCTTTGATGTGGGGTTCTTTCATGCATCATCTCTTGCCATGAGTAACAACATTTAACCTTGTCATGCACCATATTTGCTTGTGCATCATGCCATATTTATGCTTGTTTGTTTACCGTGTTGTTTGCTTCTTTTCGGTTATGCTTCTTCTCGATAGTTCCCTGTTACGTTGCGATTGTGAGGATGCGTTCGACTACGTTGGATCATCTACTTCACGGATTCAATCTTCTTCCAAGTGGGATTTCAGGCAAGATGACCATTACCCTGGATATCACTACTATCTTTGCTTTACTAGTTGTCTCGATGCTATCGCTATGTCGCGCTACCTATCACTTGTTTGTCAGCCTCCCAAATTGCCATGATATGATACGTCTCCAACGTATCAATAATTTTTAATTGTTCCATGCTATTATAATATCAATTTTGGATGTTTATCTATAATTACAAACAACTTTATATCATTTTTTGGGAAACCTACTAACTTAGTGCGCAATGCCAGTTGCTGTTTTCTTGCTTGTTTTTGACTTTGCAGAAAATCAATACCAAACGAACACTACACCACAACACTTAATTGGGGGCAATTAACTGCCGGTAGAAATAACTGAACAAGGTCAAATAAACTGCCGGGACATTTTGTACTGCCGGTACAGCTACCTAAGGGCATTTTAACTGCTGGTAGAACTGAAGAAACAAGGGCAAGCAGACTGCCGGTAACAATGAGGGCGCAACATCTGCCGGGAGAACTACGACACGGCGTGCTATCTGCCGGGGACCGTCTTTGGCACGGGACCAAAAATAGAGTCGGGCACAAGCGTGCGCTAAAGAGCCCAAAAGCGCGTGAGCGACGAAAATTTGGGCCTGAAAAAATATAGACGCGCCGTGCCCCTCACGGCCTCACCCACAGACTTCAATCCAGTTCATCCCCATATCAACCCAGACCGCATCCGCCGCCAACCCTAGCCACACCCCCACCGCCGCTGACCACGCGCGCCCTCCAGCACACCATCGCCGCCCCCGCCGGCCCCAACCACTCCCCGCTGCTGCTGGAGACTCTGCCCTCCACACCCCACCACTACAGACTGCTGCCACCGCTGACCTCACAGCGCAGCGCCGCCGAGGACACGGACGACGCCACCGATGCTGGCCAGCCACATCGCGGAGCCACTCCACTGACGACCACCCTCCTCCACCGCGAGCTTGGTCCACACCGAGCAGGCCTTCTCCCGAGTATCGAGCGGGGCGGCGCCCTCTACGTCGTCTCCCCCCAACAGTGGAGCGTCCTCCCTCCCGCGAGCGGCTCTGTCTCCTCAGCATCATTTCCCTAGGCAGCTGCATCATATACTTCCTTTCGCCAATGTCCTCTTCATAGGTGAGATTTCAACTCCTGTCTCTTTGTAACATCTGAATGTGCAGATACACATGTATGTAATCTTGAACAGTAGCACTTAACTATTCATCATTTTTTAATTAATTTGATCTGATAATGAAGAAAAAACCACGATCCAAACACCTTCAAAGGTTATTTGCATTGTCTGAAAATGGAACTTGAAATAAACATAGATGAACAATGGTATTATTAGTAGCCCTTCAGATCGAAGGACAGGGAAGTCTGGTGATTAACAAGTGCATACCTTAATTAGATTCGTTGACACCTAACTAAGTTGTTTAGTTGAGCTTTGTAGTTCATTTGAATTTGAGATGAAAGAAAGCTAATTATTTTACGTCTTCAGCCCACTTGTTTAGTCCACCTGGCTAAGTTGTTTAGTTGATGCCCCAAAGTAGTAGCATCTTTGTTTTTGTTTTATGAAATATGATATGTGGACAGAACAGGGGCTATGCTTTTATGATATAGATGATGACATTCTTACTGCTATTTTGGTTTTTGTATTTTCTGAAATGACATGCTTCAATTCATTATGTTTTGTTGTGTGATGACATTCCTTCTCCGTATTGTATTTCTTGTTGCCTGTAATATATACGGATGATATGCATTTTGTTACTAGATTTTTTCCTTAATAAAAGTATACTTTCTTTCGCACGTTAGGCTATTTGAGTGAAATTGGTCAAGAATGGACAAGAGTTGGATGGATAAAGCTAGAAATACACAAGCATATATTGACGGGGTAAAGAAATCCATAGATTTTGCTTTTACTCATTCAGCAAGAGGGAACACTATATCATGTCCTTGTAGAAATTACCTCGTGGTGTTGGGAACATGACCACCATGGGGCAAGCTCAAGGGCGATGTATCTCATGGCCATACACAACCATGTGAGCTTTTGTTCTTATGATTGAATTTACCAATGACTATCATGGATTCATGGTTGATTGCTTCAAAATCTTTCCTTCTATGTATGCAGTTGGAAGTGGACAAGTCTGTGGCAAAAGCCGGAATGCGACCACAAGCAAGCTGAGGAGGTAATATACATGTTTCTCTTGGCTATTAGCTGAGGAGGTCTAAGTGGGTCATTCTTTTTCTTGATTGAGGTATATTTTTGCATCTACTTGCTCTATGTTATCCAGAGATGATGCTTTTTACTATTTGCCATCATGTTTCACACTCTCACCACAATAGCAAATCAATTATAAAAGAATGTTGTCGGTTGTGATTACTGATATAGTTTCTTATTCTTGCACGCCAGCTGGGCCGTTAAGGTAGAGTGGTGAACGACATAAACATATTTTGAATCTTTGTTTGTATGTTTCCAAGAATTTTCATGCCCTCAACTCTGTACAGTACTGAAGCTTACTAAATGAGCATGTGCAAAAGAACTGGACATGTTGTACAAAAACTGGAGTCTGTACAAAATGGAATGAGACTCTGTCCAAGAATTTGCATGCCCTCGGCTCTGTACAGTAATGAAGTTTACAAAATGAGTATGAGCATGTGCAAGAAATCTTCTACGTCATTCCTGAAGACTCTGTACAAATGTTTAGCTCAATGCATTTTTTTTCAAACTGAGCATGTTTTGCCTATTTGGACATGAAAGATTTTTGATTTGGAGCTAGAACTCAGTGTTAGACTCTACTATGTCTAGTACAGTATTTCAGTCTGCACCCTCGATTTGGTCCTTCGATTTGTATGTTATGCTGTGTAATTGGTCCTCCTCTCTTTCTTGCAGCATGCCACCTACTCATCCTCTGCACAAAGCAGCGCTGTGTCGACTACGTCTGGATAGCACCTCATCTCCATCCTCGCCCCCAAGCAGTGTCGCCTCACCTCTACTTCCTCGCCTGAGTAGTGCCGCCTACGGTCTACGCTTCATCGCCTGAGCAGCACCGCCTCATGTGTACTTCTCAACCAACGGTGAGACTTCTTTGCTATTTTTGTCATTCAGCCATTAGTAATCTTCTAATGGGCACTGATATAGTGTTGAAATTTTCTTGTTACTCTCAGCTGTTTCAGATGTAGAAATTATGTTATATAGTGTTGAAATTGAGCGATTATTCTCAGGTGTTTGTTTGTGTTTCTTGAAGTCTGATTTACTCAGCAAGGAAGGGATGTGAACTGTATAATATTTATCGAGAGCATGGTAGCCCAGTGGCAAAAGCTTCTGTGTATGCAGTTGGAAGTGGATAAGTGTCAGGCTCTTCCAACAGGATGTCTATTGGTTTAGTTCTAGTCATAAACAGAGGTGATATATTTGCTTTTACTTTGCTCAGTTAATTTTTGCAGTTATGCTTTATCTGATTGGTTCAAAATAATCTGCATTGGCAATAACTCTCTGGTTTTTAATATAGTATTTATTCTGTTAGTTTTCCATATCTCAAAAATAGGGCAACATGATATGTTATTATGTGCCGCTCTTCAGAATTTGCGGGAGATTCTTTTTTGATATTTTAAGGAAATCTCAAAGGATACACTAGCTATTGTCTACTAGTACTAGATATGACATTTGGCCCGCTTTCTTGAATTAGTTGAGATATGGTCATATTTATCTGCTTCAGTTCAGATAAAGATGTGTTTCATGGGTTCTCTCACCACCTCATATCTAGGTTCCATGTCCTATTTCATTACCTTAAGAGTACTACATGGCCAGCTTACTGATACGAATAGTAGCCTCTAGTATGTAAACAATACTTGAGCTGATTGAAGAAGGCCTCTCGAGTAATATGGTTGATCTAATTATGTAATAATGATTGCTTGCTGTGATGAAGTGGTACACATTTAGAAGATTTTTATTTATGCCAATGAGTTAAACTGCAGCACGTCAAAAATCTTCAATGTGTCAATTTAAAATCTGAAACGAGAGCTCCGTTTTTAGTTTCCGATCTGTTGCAGGTTTCCCAAGGGTACACAAGTTGATGGAGTTGTGGAAGATCTGCAACCTGCCGGAGGTTTGGAAGACCTACAATTAATTTGGTCAAGTGATATATGCTTCATTTGCTGAACCCAGAGACATTGGCAAGTTTTACTATGCTTATTTGGTGGTTGTTTTGGTACATTAGCCATTGTATGCTCATTCTGGTTGTGTGACACATCTAAAAACATATGTACTGAACCTTTTGTGGCACAACCTCCTTGTATATGGTCGCTTCATACATGTATCTAGAAACATATGTATTTGGTCTGGCATTTGTAATTGAATGAAGTTTATGTTGGAAATATGCCCTAGAGGCAATAATAAAGTGGTTATTATTATATTTCCTTGTTCGTGATAATTGTCTATTGTTCATGCTATAATTGTGTTATTCGAAAATCGTAATACATGTGTGAATACATAGACCACAACATGCCTCTAGTGAGCCTCTAGTTGACTAGCTCGTTGATCAATAGATGGTTATGGTTTCCTGACCATGGACATTGGATGTCGTTGATAACGGGATCACATCATTAGGAGAATGATGTGATGGACAAGACCCAATCTTAAGCATAGCACTAGATCGTGTAGTTCGTCTGCTAAAGCTTTTCTAATGTCAAGTATCATTTCCTTAGACCATGAGATTGTGCAACTCCCGGATACCGTAGGAATGCTTTGGGTGTATCAAACGTCACAACGTAACTGGGTGACCATAAAGGTGCACTACAGGTATCTCCGAAAGTGTCTGTTGGGTTGGCACGAATCGAGACTGAGATTTGTCACTCTGTATGACGGAGAGGTATCTCTGGGCCCACTCAGTAATGCATCATCATAATGAGCTCAATGTGACTAAAGAGTTAGCCACGGGATCATGCGTTATGGAACGAGTAAAGAGACTTGCCGGTAACGAGATTGAACAAGGTATAGGGATACCGACGATCGAATCTCGGGCAAGTATCATACCGGTAGACAAAGGGAATTGTATACGGGATTGATTGAATCCTCGACATCGTGGTTCATCCGATGAGATCATCGTGGAACATGTGGGAGCCAACATGGGTATCCAGATCCCGCTGTTGGTTATTGGCCGGAGAGATGTCTCGGTCATGTCTGCATGATTCCCGAACCCGTAGGGTCTACACACTTAAGGTTCGGTGACGCTAGAGTTTTTATGGGAAATAGTATGTGGTTACCGAATGTTGTTCGGAGTCCCGGATGAGATCCCGGACGTCACGAGGAGTTCCGGAATGGTCCGGAGGTGAAGATTTATATATGGAAAGTCATCATACGGTCACCGGAAGTATTCGGGGGTTTGCCGGTATTGTACCGGGACCACCGAAGGGGTTCCGGGGGTCCACCGGGAGGGTCCACCTGCCCTGGAGGGCCCTATGGGCTGTATGTGGGAGGGAACCAGCCCCTAAGTGGGCTGGGCGCCATCCCCCTTAGGGCCCATGCGCCTAGGGTTGGGGGGAAACCCTAAAGGGGGCGCCCCCCTTGGCTTGGGGGGCAAGTCCCCTCCCCTTGGCCGCCGCCCCCCCTCTAGATCTGATCTAGAGGGGCCGGCCCCCTTCTCCCTTGGCCCTATAAATAGAGGGGAGGAGGGAGGGCAGCAGCACCTCATCCAAGGCGCAGCCCTCCCCCTCTCCAACACCCCCTCCTCCTCCGTTGAGCTTGGCGAAGCCCTGCCGGAGAACTGCCAACTCCACCACCACGCCGTCGTGCTGCCGGAGTTGTCTTCCCCAACCTCTCCCTCCTCCTTGCTGGATCAAGGCGCGGGAGACGTCACCGGGCTGCACGTGTGTTGAACGCGGAGGCGCCGTTGTTCGGCGCTTAGATCGGAATCGACCGCGATCTGAATCGCTGCGTGTACGACTCCTCCAACCGCGTTCTTGCAACGTTTCCGCATAGCGATCTTCAAGGGTATGAAGATGCACTCCTCTCTCTCTCGTTGCTAGTCTCTCCATAGATTGATCTTGGTGACGCGTAGGAATTTTTTTTGATTTACTACTACGTTCCCCAACAGTTTAAGGTTGATTGAAGTGCATGTATGTGCAAGTTGTGGGATCTTTCTTGATTGCCCGAGGACAATGAAGATAATAAATCAGGTATATGTTGCGCGATGAATGGATAATAAATTAGGTATATATTGCCCAGAATGGTTTACTAATGAAACACGGTGTGAGGCATATTAACTGCCGGGTGAACATGTTTTTGCCGGCAGTGAAACTGCCGGTAAGTGTTCGTTTTGATGCCATGGCCAATCTGCCGGGAGGAAATGAACTGCTGGCTTATTCATGGGTCAGGGCAGATAAACTGCCGGGAATAGTTTATCTGCCGGGAGAAGTGATCCCCGGCAGCCGTTCTTGTGGCAGTTCTATTTGCCGGGAGAACGTGTATCCCGGCAGTTTATCTGCCCTCTTAAGGGCTTTCTCCCGGCAGATTGTATGCCATTACATCCATGTTGTGGTGTAGTGGAAGTATAAATGCCATGAAACTGTTTGGAGATTTTTTTCTAGCGATAAGAAACCCTGGAAGCTTTGAGAGAAGACTAGACGTGGGAGCATGGGGCCACCACCCACCAGGGCGCGCCCAGGGGGTAGGCGCGCCCTGATGGGTGGTGGGGCCCACATGGCTCGTTTTACTTAACTCCGCCTCTATAAATTCCCAAAAATCAGAAAACCTACCAGGGAGTCCACGAAATACTTTTTCCACCGCCACAAGCCTCTGTTCTCGAGAGATCCCATCTGGGTCCCTTTTTGGCACTCTACCGGAGGGGTTCTTCATCAACCTTGCTGTCCCTCCAATGATGCATGAGTAGTTTACCACAGACCTACGGGTCCATAGTTAGTAGCTAGATGGCCTCTTCTCTCTCGATGTTCTTCAATACAATGTTCTCCTTGATGTTCTTGGAGTTATATCCGATGTAATTCTTTTTTACAGTGTGTTTGTTCGGATCCGATGAATTGTGAGTTTATGATCAGGTTTATCCATGAATACTATTTGAGTTTTCTCTGAACTCTTTTATGCATGATTAATATAGCCTCGTATTTCTTCTCCCATTTATTGGTTTGGTTTGGCCAACTAGATTGATTTATCTTGCCATGGGAAGAGCTGCTTTGTAATGGGTTCGATCTTGTGGTGCTCAATCCCAGTGACAGTAAGGGACATGACACATATGTATCGTTGCTATTAAGGGTAAAAAGATGGGGTTTATACATATGTGAGTTTATCTTGTCTACATCATGTCATCTTGCTTAAAGCATTACTCCGTTTTCCATGAACTTAATACATTAGATGCATGTTGGATAGCACTCGATGTGTGGAGTAATAGTAGTAGATGCAGAATTGTTTCGGTCTACTAATATCGGATGTGATACCTATATGTTTGATCATTGCCTTGGATATCGTCATAATTATTTGCTTTTCTATCAACGGCCGAACAGTAATTTGTTTGCCCACCGTATGCTATTTTCTCGAGAGAAGCCTCTAGTGAAAACTATGGCCCCGGGGTCTATCTTTTATCATATAAAAATCCTAAAAATACCTTGCTGCAATTTTTTTTATTTTTTATTTTAGTTTGATCTATCTATCAAAAACTATACCGTTTAATCTTTCTCATAACCGTTGAGGGATTGACAACCCCTTTACGCGTTGGGTTGCGAGTATTTGTTGTTTGTGTGCAGGTGTTGTTTACATAGTGTTGTTTGGTTCTCCTACTGGATTGATAACCTTGGTTTCATAACTGAGGGAAATATTTATCTCTACTGTACTGCATCATCCTCTCCTCTTCGGGGAAATCCCAACGCAGCTCACAAGTAGCATGATACAGCCTCTAACGTCTACCGTCCCAGCAAGCCGTTGTTTAGCTATGTTACCACTTTGCTCAGCCCCTCTTATAGCGTTGCTAGTTGCAGGTGCAGTTGCAGGTTGGTTCATGTTGGGACATGGATATCATGGAATATCACAATATCTCTTATCTAATTAATGCATCTATATACTTGGTAAAGGGTGGAAGGCTCGGCCTTTTGCCTGGTGTTTTGTTCCCTCGGCTACCGCCCTAGTTTCCGTCATACCGGTGTTATGTTCCTTGATGAGCGCTCCTAACACATGTGGGGTATTATGCCCCCCCCTGACCATTCGTTTAGGCTAAAACTCCTCCGGCAAGGCCCAACTTGGTTTTAAAATTGCCAACATAATAATACTGATAATTAATTAATTTGCATAGGGAGTTAGCGCTACCCGAGGATTCTTAATTCAACATAATATAGGGGGGCTAGTGCTGATGGTGTTGGTCCAAACTAGAGCAGCTTGCGGAGCCGTCTGGGGCAACTCGTGGATTTGGTCCTTGTAACCATAGCTCATCCGCCGTGTCCTGAGAATGAGATACGCGGCTCCTATTGGGATCGTCGACACATCAGGAGGTCTTGCTGGTTTGGTTTTACCTTTGACGAGTGGCTTGTCCACCGGGATTCCTTATCTTAAGCATCGTGTTATCATGGTGTGAGGATGTTCCGTCGGATGTGCGTGGTAATTTACAATGGACCACTTGGAGCACCCCTGCAGGGTTAAATCTTTTCGAAAGCTGGGTCCACGGTTATGTGGCGACTTGGAAATTTATAATATCCGATTATAGAGAACTTGATACTAAATCCAATTAAAATACGCCAACCGCGTGCGTAACCGTGACCGTCTCTTTTCTAGGGAGTTCGAGAAGAGAACACGGTGGGGTTATGTTTGACTCATAAGTAGTTCAGGATCACTTATTGATCATTAGTAGTTTGCGACCATTATGCGTAGTTTACTCTTCTTATTCTTGTACTCGTAAGTTAGCCACCATACAATGCTTAGCGCTTGCTGCAACCTCACCACTTAACCATTTCATACCCATTAAGCTTTGCTAGTTTTGATACCCTTGGTAATGAGATTGTTGAGTCCCCTTGGCTCACAGATTACTACAACAACAGGTGCAGGTACAGGTAATGCGATGATCCGACGTGAGAACGATGCTTACTTGTTTTGAAGTGCTTCTTCTGCTTCTTCTTCCTCGTCGATCTTGAGATAGGTTCCTGGTCGGCAGTCTGGGCTAGCAGGGTGGATGTCGTTCGTGTTTTTCATTTGACTTCATCCGTAGTTGGATTCTGCTCTTCTATATGATGTTTGCTATGTATTGATGTATTCATGTGGTGATTGTATGCCTTTGTATGTATCCCCAATTGTGATGTATATGGTACGATGTAATGATATCCACCTTGCGTAGCGTCTTCAATATGCGCTTCTATCCTTGGTGGGACCTCTGAGTTCCTCGGGGATAGGGTCGCATATTGGGCGTGAGTTGGTATCAGAGCCTCGACCTACCATAGGAGCCCCCCTTGATTGATCGTAATTTGGCCGTTGTCGAGTCTAGAAGAAAAACTATTTTCAAAGTCCAGTTATATCAGAGAGTAGGAATTCTTTTTACTTCTTATCCCCTTTGTCGCTCTGGTGAGGATATGTGACGTAGATGTTTTGATTCTACTCCTCTTCCCCTTCAAATTTGAGACTGTCCAGCTGCAAAACTGATGGAAATATGCCCTAGAGGCAATAATAAAATGGTTATTATTTATTTCCTTAATCATGATAAAGGTTTATTATTCATGCTAGAATTGTATTGACCGGAAACTTAAATACATGTGTGGATACATAAACAAATACCGTGTCCCTAGTGAGCCTCTACTAGACTAGCTCGTTGATCAAAGATGGTTAAGGTTTCCTAACCATAGACATGAGTTGTCATTTGATAACGGGATCACATCAGTAGGAGAATGATGTGATGGACAAGACTCCTCCGTTAGCTTAGCATATGATCGTTCAGTTTATTGCTACTGCTTTCTTAATGCCAAATACATATTCCTTCGACCATGAGATCATGCAACTCCCGGATACCAGAGGAATACCTTGCGTGCTATCAAACGTCACAACATAATTGGGTGATTATAAAGATGCTCTACAGGTATCTCCGAAGGTGTCTGTTGAGTTGGCATGGATCGAGATTGGGATTTGTCACTCCATGTATTGGAGAGGTATCTCTGGGCCCTCTCGCTAATACACATCATAAGAAGCTTGCAAGCAAAGTGACTAAGGAGTTAGTTACGAGATGATGTATTATGGAACAAGTAAAGAGACTTGCCGGTAACGAGATTGAACTAGGTATGGAGATACCGACGATCGAATCTCGGGCAAGTAACATACCGACAGACAAAGGGAACTACGTATGTTGTCATAAAGGTTCGACCGATAAAGATCTTCGTAGAATATGTAGGAACCAATATGGGCATCCAGGTCCCGCTATTGGTTATTGATCAGAGAGGTGTCTCGGTCATGTCTACATCATTCTCGAACCCGTAGGGTCCGCACGCTTAACGTTCGTTGACGACATAGTATTATATGAGTTATGTGAATTGGTGACCGAATGTTGTTTGGAGTCCCGTATGAGATCACAGACATGACGAGGAGCTCCGGAATGGTCCGGAGGTAAAGATTGATATATAGGACGATGCTATTTGGTCACCGGAAAGGTTTCGGAATGTACCGGGTATTCATCGGATCACCGGAAGGGGTTCCGGGAGGCCCCGCGAGGTTATTGGGCCATATGGGCCAAACGAGGGGAGCACACCAGCCCACACGGGGCTGGCGCGCCCCACCTCAAGGCCGTCGGCCCTAGAGAAGGAAAGGGGGGAGGGCTAGCCCCTCCTGCCTTCCCCTCCTCATGGGAGAAAGGAAAGGGGGCACTACCCCTCCTACCTTCACTACAAAAAAAGACACATCAGTGACATTTTGGGCCGAACGAATTTTTTTCTGTCATCCTTATGACACTTCTATGACGATAATTGTGACAAAAGCACGTATCATCATAGATGTGGTGGGCTCCTACTTCTATGACAAAAAATCATGAAAAAAATGGGCTTTTCGACCTGGTCGGGCCGGGGACGCACCTGCATGACATTCTTTGGGCCGTCCATGACGGAAAAAATCATGGTAGAAGGGAGGGCGAGGAAAATATCGGGGTGTTTCCGGTTACGGTGGGTGGTCGGGGCCGAGCGATGCACGGAGGTTTGCGCGTTTCTCTCGTACACGTACGCGCGTGTGTGCGAGGCGTTGGGCTCAAACTGAACCCGAGCGAGGCGTTCGCTTACTGAACCCGAGCGATTGCACTAGCTACGTTGCTGAACCCGAGCGATCGATCCCTTGGCTGTTAACTGAACGCGAGTGATTCCTTCGCTACTGCTGCTAACTGAAGCCGATCGAACCAGCTGCCTCTTGATGAACGGTGACCATTGTTGGGGGTTGGATGAACAGGACCCCGTGGTAGTAGAGGCCGTTGCCGCTGGATGAATAGGATCCCGATCAAGAGGAGGCCGCCACACACCCGAGCCAGTTGGGGTGGATGAACAGGACCCCGTGGAGGGCTGGTTGAATAGTAGCCGGTGGAGGCTGGATGAATAGTAGCCCATGGATGAACAGTGTCTGGTGGAAGCTGGAGGAAGTTGACGGTGGATGAACAATAGCAGGTGGAGGCTGGAGGAAGTCGACGGTGGATGAACAGTAGCCCGTGGAGGCTGGAGCGAGGCACTAGACGGTGGACGAACAGTAGTCCGTGGAGTCCCGTTTTGCAGTACGCCACACCCCTCCCGATAACAGGACCCCGTTTCGACCGTAGGCGCTCCAACACAAGTCTGTTTCCTCCGTTTTGCGGTACGCCACACCCCTCCCGATCAATAGCACCCCGTTTCGACCATAGAAGCTCGAGCACAAGTTCGTTTCCTCTGTTCGGCGGTACGCCAGGCCTCGTTTCGGCTGTTTCGTCCAAGCCGGTTGACTCCCGATGAACACGACGCATTCCGTTGCCTCCCGATGAACATGGCGCAGTTTCTCCATTCCGACCCAGCCGGTTGGTTGCCGATGAACAGGACGTTGTTGCTGCCGTCCGCTGCCTCTCCATGTACACGAGCCCTGGCCGTACGTATACGCGTGTAGCTAGGCGTTTGAGACCCTGCCCGTAAGTACGTACGTGGCCATATTTTTTGGCATGTGGATGTACGTACGTGTACACGGTTTAGAAGGGACTGCTTGAACTGCTACATCGGGGGCTCTACTACTAAATGTGCCGCTGCTTGCTCGGCCACGATTCATTGTTGCAGAGAGACCGATCGACTAGTATGTACGTACATGTTCGTGACCAGACAGACAAGGCTACATACGCTTCGACCGGGTGGGTCCCAGCTGTCAGGGAGAATAAGGAGGCACTTCCTTGCATGCGAAGATATAGCTGGTGCGTCCCAGCTGTCAGGGGAAAGAATCATTTTTTTGCCCGTAATATGGACGCACCTCCTTGCGTGCGAAGATGTAGCTGGTGGGTCCCGACTGTCAGGGGGAAACATTTTTTTCGCAAAATACAGCTAAGCCAAAATACAGAGGCCCTTCCGGTGGGTCCCCGCTGTCAGGTGGAGGAATCATTATTTTGCGCGTAATAAGGAGGCACGGACCCAGCTGTCAGCCTCTCCACGTACAATTCTCTTCCGATGTAAGTCGTTCCTTGACCATGTTGACCACGCCGTGCCGAGAGCACCAAGGCGGTGGACGGCGGCGAGGCCTAGGAAGGGAATGACCCACAGCCGAGGAAGACTCGGCAGTTGTTTCCCACGCGGAGGGGAGTACGAGGGTTTACTGGTTCGGCTGCAGTGTGAGGCTGTCGTCGCCGGAGAATAACAGAAGGTCTGGGTGAGTAGAGGGATGGCTAGGCCAGCGATGGGAGTAGGGTGGGGCGGTGAGGCCTGCGCGGTAGCACAGCAGGCCGCGGGAGGAGGGAGCAGGCAGTTCTGCCGGCGCTGGTTTGAGCGGTTGGAGCAGGAAGAGCAAAGATTGAAGAAACACGACAACCATTGGATGGACATCCAACAATCACTGCTCTCGTGTGTTGACTAAGTTGACACGGCCTTACGTGCGTGTCAACCTTTTTTTTAGGAATGCGTACGCGTCAACCTATAGTGGGCGCACAAGTCAGCCTCAAATCTGTGGAAAACAGCATATAGCCCATCTGCCATTATTTCTAATAATTCACAGCCCATTTGCTAATTCTCAAGGATTTTTTTGGAGCCCATTTTTTTTGTTAGCATTACAGCCCATATTGTGGCCACGGTTAAAAAATTCTATGAAATTTTGCATATTTCGGTGCGGTCCAAACTGTTTTTAATCCCGAAATTTTGAGTCACATTCAAACTAATTTGAAAAATAAATTTACATCAATATAAAATCCAAATAATTGTCCACGCATAAAAATCAATGGAATTTAAAATCTCAAAATGAAAATAAATTTTGAAACTAATTGCTAGTTTGATGTGTTTTAAAAATGTACAGCCCATTTCTCATTACTGATAGCCCATTTTCTAGGCAAGCCGAATGAAACTCTTCTCGTCTTGAAAGATTTGTAGCCCAGCAGGGCTGACAAAAGCAAGTAGGCCTCGGTTGGGTATTCTGCAAAAGAAAAAAAAAACTGGGCTAGCCATTTTCAGAAAGAAAGAAAAACTACTGGGCTTGTCTTGTGGTAAACATAAAATAAAAGGCTGGCTAGACAGGCCAGAGTGCCCCGCACAGCCCAGTTGACACCCTGCTTCCGTCTCAAAAACAAAAAGAACTGGGCGAACTGTTGGGTCCCTGGTGTCAGCCGCTCGTTGTGCAATTCTCTTGTTTATTGACTACGTTGACAATGGCATGGGACCCAGATGTCAGAAATCCATTAGGAGAAACCATTTTTTTTGGCTTGAAATAAGGAGGCACTTGGTTGCGTACTGCCATGACCCTGGTGGGTCCCTGCTGTCATCCTCTCCATGTACAATCATCTCCTGATTGTGTACGCGTCAACCTAGTAGGCCCACAAGTCAGCCTCTAAACCCGTGGCGGACAAATACAACCCATTTAAAAAATAACAGCCCATTCCATACGTTCGAACGGAAAGTTCAACATTCAGAGCAAAGTAGCAGGTCTGATCCAGATATAGAGTACTGAACTTCCACGTTGACAACCATCATAGCCAAGTTAACTATCTACTCCCACTAATACTCTAGTAGTGTACAAGTATTAACTTACTCTTAGCTAACTAGACGATGCCGGCAGCCATCTGCAGTACACGCTAAACGCTGGCACCGACGTCCTCCTCCTTGCCTCGGACTTGCCAGAGCTGCGATAGGGCGCGTTGCTCGCGCGCGTTAGCCCTTTCCATGCCGGTGTGGTCCACCGAAGCTTCGGCTTCTAAGTGGGAAACCCACTTGACGAGCTGGTAGTAAAATTCGGCGTCGACAACGTGTGCATGCCCGACAGCCTCCAGGGCTATTTGCCGGGCGCCGGCCTCCATGTAGTCGGCCCAGTTGCGGGCGCTCTGATCGCGACTCAGAGCGTCGGTGTGCTGCTCCTCCATGCCCCGCTGGCGGCGCAAATCGGTGATATGCTGCTCCTCCGCCAGGCGGTCACGCTCCTACAAGTCCTCATACTCCGCATTGCCATCTAAAGACCGATATAATGCCTCCTCCCTCCGTCTGCCTTCTGGTGAAAAACCGAACACTAGTTCCGGCGGTGACCGCCTCCAGCGTCGCCTATTGCGGATGGGCGGGGGCATGACGGACGTGGCGAGAGCGAGGGCAAGTGGCGAGCGACGTCGGTCCTGTGGGGGCTTATGAGGATAGGGCGAGTTGGGTGATGGTGCCACCGAAGAACGCCGGGAACCAGTAATTATAGGCGGAAGGTAGGTGAACCTGCGTGTCGCGGGAAACACGACGGTCATCACGGTCATCGGAATTCAATGCATAAGCAGGCATGGCTTAGCGCGCCAGCTTGCCATGGAAAACTAGAAAAACTGAAATTATGACTGTGCCGTCTCGTCCCATCAGTGGTGTGTCCCGTTCGTGCTGGGTCGCACATCGGCATGACGGTCAAACGAGTGCGCTCGATTCATCTAGATGAGGTACGTGTGTGATCTGCTGGTTATTCGCATAGGATCGAGTCGGCCGGATAGTGTAGGTGTAGGATCGCAATAGCTGATGAATGTTCGCTGGGAGATAAGGCATTTGCGAACATTTTTGCTGGCAGTTTCTTCAGATTCGCATGGCATTTTCTTCGGAACAACATGTCAGTTTCTTCAGAGGTAGGCGTTTTTATTCAAAAAATTGCCACCTTCGGATCTTGCGTGGCAACTAAAACTGCCAGGAGCGTATTAGTAGGCTAGCTACTGATCGATCAGTAACTTGTAAACACTGAGCGAACAGAAATAAGGAACTGCTAGTAACTTGTAAACACTGAGCACACAGAAATAAGGATCATGCTGTGCACAGTAGTAAGAGCCGATCTGTTCGAAATGTTCACACGAGACTCACATTCACAGGCCTGGCATTGTAATATGTTCACATTAGTAGCCCAAATTCACAACCAACTAGTACGATTCCCATATATAAGATCAACATGTGAATGCATCTCAATGATTCACAGATCATATACAAATATGTAGCTCCAAAAGCAAAGATCTAGAAAAAACATCTGTTCTTGGTACTAACATGGATGCTTCTCTGGGCCAACATTCAGTACAGAGTGAAAGACAAATTTGTTTGTGAAGTCTACATTTCCTCTTGCAAACGTAAGTGGTTTCACCAACAGCTGGAACCATGAGAATGAACCACACATGATGGAGGAACATCCACTGCAATATAATTTGGTCTTCTCTCGATCACACGGCGAGACTATTTTCGGAATACAAACTTTAACTTAGGCAAAATGATGCCCATTGTATAATCAGACTAAAGCAATGAAGCACCTAGTGTTGGCCAATAAATAGTACAGTACTACTTTTGTGCAGTCCATGAAGTGACTATCCAATCTTTCTGTGTCTATTTTCAAATGGCACTACATGCAGTGACTATACTATTATCTTGTGCAGTTCAACCAAAATTGAGGTCACTTTGTTTGTTTGCCAAAAAGCAACGGGCAAACATCTGTTTGCAAAAATATCAAGCAGCTAGTAAACATATACCCCACCTTGTATTTTCGGTTTAAACACGTCTTTGCTAGTCGTTTCCGCTTAGTACCTGTCATGTTTTGCACTGGACAATTTGATACTGTCATGTTTTGCCCTGGACAATTTCGTACTGAATTGATTTGCTGGTACAGAGCATAAATATAGCGCCTATTCTTCATCAGACCAAGGATATCCATGTTCGTAGTGATGGAAGAGGTGAAATCGATACAACCGAAATTGAGCATCCAATCATTGAATCATGTCCTGCACCTCCAATGTAGGTCCACCCTGCCAATAAATTCACATGCAAACCACTAATATTACTATCTAATGATAGTACAAAAAGAGTAGCAAGATAGTAGCAGACCATGTACCTTCGTAATGAACAGCTCATAGTGCCACCAATTGGATATAACGGTTTGGAAGAAAACATGCTCATAATGTTGAACCATTTGGACTTTTTGTGCAGTTCCACTAAAATCGAGCATCCCTGTTTGCACAGATATTGAAAGTGTGATTACTATAAAAGTGGCACTAGTTGAAGCATAGTCTTACAAATATAAGCATTCCAATTTCTTAATGGGAAAATGTAGCAAGACTGTTTCTAACCACCTGTTTGAAGGAATAAATAAGGCAACAACGGCTGATGTCAGGAAGGCATACATAGTATTTTCTGAAAGATTGAACCATTCCTGACCTTTCCTCTTCTTTTAAGCATATTTTGTGTAGTTCAACTAAAATAAAATGCCATCACCGCCTTGATAATTCAGTGGCACTGTACAAAAAGAAATGACTTACCATTACATCATGATGTCAGGTATGTAATCGACAGGCATTTGAGACAAACATGCAGACCTCCTTCGATAACATAATGAACATTAATTTTAACAAAGGTGTGACTAGCTATACTGACATAATTTGAGTGAACTCTACACCCTCTGTTCTTAATATAAGACGTTTTCGTAGTTCAATTTAAAGTACCCAAACGTCTAGTATTTAGAAAAACAGGTGGTAGTTTTCTTGAGCACATATCTGGGAAAGCTTGCCACACCTTATATATGTCCATATGCTAATGCAACACCATTCGAATAGTACAAATATACACTAATCCAGTGGCTAGTGCAATAGTAGAGTAGTTTTTTTATCATGGGGTACAGTACAATGGTTTTACTGAACAGATTTCCATAAGCTAGCACTAGAAGATTTCTATAAGCATTAACAATACAAAATGTAAAGGTAACAAGTTTCAGCATTGGTATACTAGCTGTGCAACAGCATTAAACCAAATTCAAAAGTCTGAAGGTAACTAGCATTATTAACTAATGACAGTATAAAAAAATTGCAAACCATGTACCTTCAAGGTAAATATCATTTCGAACTCGAGGGGACCTCAAAATTGCTATCCCAATCTTGATAATCGATCAAACATAAAAACTTGATCAAACGAATCAAGAAAACAGCCGGAGGAGGAGGTGCACACTCTTGACCTTTCCTCTTCTCTTCATAATTTTTTGTGCAGTTTAACCAAAATAAAATGAAATCAGCGCCTTGGCATTTTGGTGACACTATAAAAAATGACTTATCTCATGAAAGTGAGGTATGTAATCTATAAGCATTAACAGTGCAAAAATCTGAAGGTAGTAAGAAGTTTCATCGTTGGTATACTGGCTGTGCAACAGCATTAGAATGCCTTAGCTGAAAAATCTTTAATACATCCACAATCAACAGCTAACCCTGAAATAATCCAGTGACATTAAATGGCATTGCTTAAATTTATCGGTGGCATTAGACTGAGTGCGGCATTAGTTAAATGTGGCATCACTTTAGCAGTAGCATTGCTTGACTTTACCGGTGGCGTTATACTAACAGCAAAAAAGTGGCAATAAGAGCATGGGAGGCCCATTCGGACAGTGGGCGCACCAGTACGATGTACCTCCACGGGCGCATAGAGTGGTGAGGGAGGGATGGTTTCCCAGAGCAACAAATATCCAGGCAGTGTATGTGGATTATGTCCCATTTTTGTTCTCTTTAGCCACCTTTTTCCTATGTGAGGACAACAAACCGATCGACCTGGTCATTCTCTATTGCGTTGTCATGCCTTTCTACCCTTTTTCAACCAAGAGACACGAGACTCGATCCTTAGCTGTAGATTTTCCCCTTTTCAACCTAGATGCGGGTTCGATACCTAGTCTCTTTGACGGTACTTTCTCCCTTCCTTTCCTTATTCAACCCAAACATGGATTAGTCTGCATGAAGTAAGGTTTCCTTTAATAGTGCAAATTAAGGTTTTCGTCTGCTTGACCAGCAGAGTAGAGGATAGCAAATTGGGGAGATGGTGGAGTGGAAAAAGATCCACATGCAGCGATGTGGCAGATGGGGCAATAGAACAAGGGTATGGTTCGAAAAGAGGTAGCATACCTGAGGGTCGGCGGGAAGTGGCTTCGCTCATGGTCGTCGTCCTCCACACACACTGCGGCAGCGAGCTTGGGGACGGAGGCCATTCCGCGCGGGCGCTAGGTCTGAGAGGACGGCCTTGTCGTCAGTGTGTGACCTCGCTCGCCGACGATGAGTGCATCAACGCTGCATGTCCTTTTCTTCCCCGGCGGACGGGATCCTGGCGGATCTGTGACCGCCGGTGAGGAGGGAGAGAGAGGGGATACCACCATCTTTTTTAGATCTGGAGAGAGGATGATAGTGTGAGAAGCAAGTGGGCAGCCCTTAGCAAGAAAGCGCTGAAGCTCCAGCCTATATATCTTTTTTGATACTAGTACTAGAGGTGGAGTAGTGGTAGAGTAGTTTATATTTTCTCTGCATACAGTACCAATTAGTTGTGCTTCAAAACTGAACGGCACGCCATTAAAAAAATAAAGTCGAGAAATAATGCGGCACCTCGGGCCAACGCGGCCAGATCGAATTTTGCACGAGAAATGACACACCATGTTTTGTTGACATGTGGTCCCGTTCCAACATGTCAGTGAGACGATGGCGAGTCCTTTTGTACAATTTCTGAACGGACGCCTATGTAGGTCGGGGCACCTCTTCCTGTACCGTGGCAACCGTCCATCGCCTCTTCGCCTTTCCCCCTCGATTTGGAACTGCTGTCGCACGCTCTTCCTCCCTCCATTTGCCTTCACCCTTCCTTCTGCCATTATTCGATCGTCTTCTCCATGGAGGGAACAGGCCGAAAACGACCCCGTTATTCTTGCCCCGGTCTGAAAGATGACGTGGTGGAGGAACTCATTGATCGGTGTGACATCATCACCTCGGCAAGCATGGCAGGTTCGTTCAAGACCATTCTCGACTCAACAAATAACATCATTACAAAGAACCCAAGGGTTCAGGAGCGGTTTGATCTCCCCTATCTTCTTCGCCATGACCCTACTCGCTGGCGCGGGGACGACAAAAGCCTTGCCTTGTGCAAGTTGATGCCGCTTGATAATGATACGTGTGATGTTAACATGCCATCGCTTAAGGGTAAGGCCTGGGCAGGCGCAAATGGAGATTGGGTTGTTTATATTGGGTACAACTGCGAGTGGGAACTTATGAATGTATACACTCGTCACCGGGTTCCACTTCCAAAAATCTCAGAGTGCCCTGAGGTTGAGCACACAGATGATCTACGTACGTTCAAATACAATCATCGTGACTGTCGTCTACAGATGATAGCAATTTGTCGAGTTCCCAACCGCTCTTGGGATTACACGAACTATCATGTTGTTGCTATCTTTGACAAGCTTGTTGCCGTCCTTACTTCCACGCCTCGATGGATATTGCTCAAAAATCAATTTATGTACATGGATGAGTACTGTGATGCAATTCAATACGAGCGTCTTGTGTTTGCTGCCACCACTCGTGGCACTGTTTTTGCATGGAATCCTTATTGTTTCGGTACGTTTGTCTTCCACCGTAATTAGAATTGTTTCATCCATGTGCAAGCGAGTTAGTATCCCCGTACTAATTAAACTTCTTGTGTTTCCAAGGTCCTGTGAACATTCCACCACCTATACTTGAAAAAAAATTAACCAAGGGGGAAATGACGATGGTGATGATCACGAGCATGAGGACGAGTAGGACCTACATACTCAGTGGCTCCTGGCAACTTATTTCGATGGATAACCTCTTCTTGTATATATACAGGGCACTCCTGATGTTACTAAGGAAGTAGGTGTTGTCTCCCATGGTCGCACTCTCCGGACCTATTCCAACATCCGTTGCAGGGTATTCGGGATGGATACTAGTGTGCTAGTGCCAGCACCTTCTGCCTGGTTCCGTATTGATAGTCTTGGAGAAAACTCGCTCTTCCTTAGACAAAACTATCCAATGATGGTGGAAGGCGATCCAGCTGCTGTTGGCACAATGTTACTACCATTTATGAGAAGCAACTGTATCTATACCTCGGACATTGCTATGGTTCCCTACCCTGGCTATGACAATATGCGTCCTGATATAGGCCGCTTCAGCCTGGATGATGAGTCCTGCGTTGGTCTCGATATTGACAATAGTTGGCCCTTCCCAGAGGCTTACTTATGGTTCAAAGCAAGCGTTTCCAATGCCGAGGATTGGTTGAACTGAAGTTCATTTCATTGCTTGTTATTTGTTGTGTGATAAAAACTTTAGTATTTACTAGAATGTTTTGTTGGAAATAATCTATAATCCAACATGTATCCTCTTTGTCGTTGTGTGTTGATGACTTGTTGTATGTAATGAATGGTACATTTTCATATGCATGTGATAAACTCAATTTATGAATGGTTTTCGAGTCACTTCTTGGAGTGTGAGTATCGTAGTAGTATAGCCAACATCCGGTTATATGAAGTTGCACTGGTACGCGTCGGTGCTATACAAACTGCTTTTAACCCCTTTCCGCGACGGTGTTCGGAACCGTCGCCAAGTGAGTGACTGCGATAGGGGGGTCCTTCCCACACGACCCAGAAACCGTCGGGGATATGCCCTCCTGGCACACACGCTCGGCAAAATGAGGTCGTGTGCGACCGGCGAGCGCTCAAATATGGTTATACATACAATAGTGCTAAAAAATACAATTATACAGGCGAAATCGTTTCCGGTCGTAAGTACATCCCACACAGTCTGTCCCCGCTAAACGTTTCCGTTCGTATGTACATTCCACATAATCAATCCAAGGAATATGTTTCCGTTAGTATGTACATCGCACGCGTTCTTCTATGACAAAACGTTTGCGATGCGCACAACATCACAAACAGTCCATAATTTCGAAGCATGTGTGATAAGGTGATTATCGCAAACATTTAATAAGAAAGAACTGTGTGCGATGCTGTTGTTAATCGCACACGTTTTTTCTTGGCTGATCGTGTGTGCAGTGGAGATTGATCGCACACGTAGTGGATCCTAGAAATGTGTCTGATCTCCACGTCTATCGCAGACGTTTGGCTTTCGCAAACCGTGTGTAGTGTAATCCCTAATTTAAAAATCACATGTTTTGAATTTGAAAGTAGGCAATCACTTATTTCATATCCAACCATGTTTATTATAAATATAGGTTCAACCACGAATGCATAATTCGATGCACAGCTACATATACTAAAGAACTACAGAAGCACGAAGTAAAGAATGATGAACCATAGTTGTACTAAAGACTATAAAGAGAGAAGCGAAAGATATTCTGGTTGCTGGAGAAGGTGAAGCGGAATGCCCATATTGTGCCCTCCTTCATGTGTATTGCGCGCACGACTCTAGGCCAACCCCTTGTGATGGCTGCCCGTCCATCCTTCACTGTCTTCATTACGACTTCTCAATGCTTGTTGTAGTCTGGATGAAATACTTTAACCTTCATTGTGTGTCCACCAATCATGTACTTTGCGAGGTAATCTTGAGTGAACTGCTTCGGGAACCACCGCGAACGAAAAAGATTCAGACATTGTTGTCTAACAACTCATTATGGGCAGTAAAAAGAGAAGGCTGCAGAGTTTGTAGTTACCATCCTACAGCTCACTGTTGTGTTGGATAGAGCATAAACAAATAATTTGCTTGCCACCATTCGTATCTTTTTGCTAATAATCCTTATCAGTTTCCTCACTTGATGCTTGTTCATGAATATCTCATTGCCCCATACGCAAAAAGGGTCGATGCGTGGATCCTTGCCAAGGGCATATGTACCTACAAGCAACAAGTTAATATTAGAAGCTAACAAGCGTCCAGGCCTGGATCTATATGCACTACATTATGGAACGACGGGGGGAGTACAAGCCGAGGGATGAAGCTAACCTCGGCAGAAAACGGTGGCCACTCCCGTTGTTGTCCTGCATAAGTAGTGGAAAGGCATGATAAGTACACCAACCTTAACATCAAACAAATATAGCAAAGGTAAACAACATCATCTCCAAATGATAGCTTGAATGTGTTGGTTTCAACATGCTGTTAAAGCAGATATAAAATGGAAGGCAATGTTACCGCCAGCCTGCTTAACAGCCCTCAAATATTGCAATTCAAACTGGTATTGTTGAAAATGAATAGAACGTACGTAATGCTAAAACATCACACTGGATAAATGTGTAAAACTGAAATAAAGGGCATGTGTTAACTACACCAGGCATAACTGGAACCAAATATAGCCGTTCAAACGGGTACTGATGTAGTCGAGCAGCATAGTTCCGACTTGCACATAATGAACAACACATTGTGAATGACTAAAATAAACAAGGCATAAATGATCAGTATAACAACCAAATATAGCCATTGAAAACTGGACAGAGTCTCACTTCAACCAACCTAACAAGCAAATACAGATAAACAGGGCATATGCTTGAAAACTGGACAAATGCTCACTCCAACCAACCTAACAAGCAAATACAGATAAACAAGGCATCTGCTTCAAAACTGGACAAATGCTAAAAAAAAGCAACCTAACAACCAAATACAGATAAACAAGGCATCTGCTTGATAACTGGACAAATGCTCACTGCAACCAAACTAAGAACCAAATACATATAAACAAGGCATCTGCTCGATAACTGGAAAAATGCTCACTGCAATCAACCTAACAACCAAATATAGATAAACAAGGCATCTACTCACTATAAACAACCAAATATAGCCATTCGTGAAACTGAAGTGGACAATTCATACTTAAACATCACATAGCCCTATTGAACAATACATTTTTGCATAACTGAAATAATTAAACACGGCACAGTTAAAGCACCGCACGGCAAATGCTACTACAACAAAGGGTACGGGTTGGCAAGCTAGAAAAGGTAAGATTTGCTGATAGGATGTTGCCTCACATTTCATGGATGGGATGCTTCTAGTTGGAAGAGCACAGACCCATGGTGCGCTCTCTGATGTCACAGATGGGTTGTTTCACCTTGGAAGAACCTTCGTGGGTGCCCTCCTCGTGGTTGTGGTCGTGGTCGATGAGATCTAACTTGGCAATTGAGGATCCCAAGCCGCCGCCGTAGAACGTGTCCTTCAGAAATGACAAAATGGGCTCGATGGCGTATAAGGATCGCAAATCCTTGACCGCTTGGCGGAGGAGATCAGCGGCAGGGCCGTCAAAGAGATCGACGGCGGTTGAACCAGAGGGGTTGGGGATGGACCACTTAACCTATGACATGGCCCGCGTGAAGCCGTCGCTATCGATGAGCTTGATGTCGTAGCCAGCTTTCCCGAGATACAGTAATACGCTAGCCCGCTGACATGAAGCCTTCGGCATGGCAACGTAGTCAACGTCTTCACCGGCTTCTGCGGCGACGTGTTGCTCTGGGATCGACAGGTCGGGGCGAACGGCGGCCACCTCGCCAACGTCCGCCGGAGAGGCCATGATAAACCTCTTCTTGGCCGAATGCTCGTCGGGCTCCCCGGGATACGTGGTCGAGCTTAGGCTGCGACATTCTGGAGCAGGGGATGCGGATCTGGCGGGGAGGGACACCGCAGGCCTCATCTAAAAACTCAGGGGAGTGGGGCGACGGTATGGGAATCGCTGGGTAACCTGAACTTTATTATCTAAGCTAGGAGGAACGGGCAGACCGGCAGGGGTTGGCGGCGGCGCCGACGGCGGCCGCAAGCTAGGGTTCGAGGGGGGAGGGGGCCGGGTGGAGGGACTGTGGAGGGGGGGTGTTTGAGGATACGCCGCGGCTACTGAAAATTTTAGTAATAGTGGGTGGAGATGGTGGTGGACGAGGGAGGGCGACGGTTCAAATGCCTCGGCTACTGCAATTTTACTATAAGGTCGGTGCTGAAGGAGTGTGGGCGACGGTTGAAGTACGGCGGCTACTAAAATTTGGGTAAAGGAATTGATGCGGGGCGGGAGTGCCCAAGATCGCGCACGGTCCAATAAGAATATGCGTGTACGATAATAAGGAAAAGTGGCGGAACCGCCGATTTTTGCAACGCTCAAGGCGGGTAGTTTCTTTTTATATTTCTAGCTAGCTGGTCTATCGCACACGGTTCGTCCTAATTTCTAAATAAACTTACCCGCCTTTAGCTTGCGCAGGTGGTGATTTTACAGCGCACTTGCATCGCACACGGTTAAGCCAGTACCTGCACCCTTTGCTTGCGCTTTGCGCAGTCGTGGTGATTTTACAGCGCACTTGCATCGCACACGGTTGAGCCAGTACCTCCACCTTTGCTCGCGCTTGCGCAGTCGTCGTGATTCACAGCGCACTTGCATCGCACATGGTTAAGACATTATACCCGTGTCCGTTGAGCATCATCAGAGTATTTGCAGCAAAAAAAAACATTAGAGAGGGTCAGAAGACAGCCACACCAGCATGTGGCCCAAATATATATGAGTGAAAAGGGTGGTCTATGATGTTCAAATTCCAATGCAAAACTTTGACCGCGTGGGCCCACGGTTGGGTGCGTCGTCGAAGATCGATGAGAGGGGCCAGAAGTCAAGAACCACCTGGAAGTGGCCAAATATATGTAGGAATATTGGGTGTGATGTTTAAAACTTTAAATACACAATGCACAACTTTGGTGGCACATGCCTCGCAAACCCGAAAGCACCCTTGGATATATCTATAATGACATAATGTCGTAGCTAGCTAGGATGCTTGGCCCACCACCTCCCACTTCATGTCAGGGGGGCGGATGCACGTAATGATACTTTGGTCATACATGCATGTCGCCATGACCTACCATAAGACGGACCAATGAATCTATCGTTTGGTCAAACAACAACTGTTGTTGTCGATAAACCGCTTGGGCCAATAGATTGAACCATCATAAAAATCATACGAGAGGGACCACAAAACCAGCACCTCTTGCATGCGGCCCAAAATGATGTACGTTGGGAAGGGGTGATGTGTGTTTTCAATATAGAATAATGTACAATTTAGATGTGGTGCCTACCTCTCGATACAGACAACAACCATGAAGGAAAGGTAGTTAAGGACGAGATACGCAGGGTACGATGTAGGTCGAACCCAGCAATCCGAGCATGTGGGAGGGAATCCTGACAACGCATGAGCTCGAGCTTTGGTTGAGTGACATGTGACGGTGACCGGCCCTAACACGAACTAGGAGGAATCCATTCATGGCCAACACATACCCCTCGTTATCGGTCAAAGGGATGATATATATACACTCGGGGAGCCCACAGATATGCATGTCATCACAAAAAACCGCACAAGGGAGACGTGGTTGATCAAAAGACCCCGTATACACTGCATGCAGCCCAAAAATATGTATGGATACGGTGGTGTGTGATGTGTTTAAATCCTGAATGCATAACTTCGATGGGCCTCCAACTACATTACAAACAGAACACCGTACCCGACTCCAAGCCTGGTTCAATACGTACGATGTCGGTTTCCCAACTTCGAGGAGGCGGGGGGGGGGGGGGGGGGTCGTCCCACGCATGCGCTCAAACTTTATTTGGTCTAGCATGGCACACATCTATACCCCTATATAGTGTGCGAATAACTTTGAAAGTTGGTCATTGGATGAAGCCAATCTGACGGTACAGAGATGGCAAATCCGAGCACTACTGCCCGTTGGATATCATCTACATTCCACCAGATTCTGCCACATGTACAATCTAGAAGACTCCTTGGTTGAACTTAAGCATAATGCACAAACCTCAAAACACAAGCACTTCTCCTTTGTTCTAGAATCTTCCATATCTTAATTGCCCAAACTTTTTTTTTCTAAATGAATTGTCACTATTTGTTTTTACTTTATGCTTTACAATGCACAATTCCATGAATCTTAAAATAGATTTTTTTATAAAACTAATTGATTTTGAAAGAGATGAACTATAAGAATTAAACGAACATCTACGTCATGCATATATGACTCAAAGCTTACATGCTATAGTGTGGTATTTATTCATAATTTTGTTACCAAATCTCATGCGTGCAATGCACGTGTACCTTACTAGTATCAATAGGAAACCATCATGGTCAAACCCTTCTCGTTGTTGGGTCAAAGAGATAGATTGTGTGGGCCCCCTCATTGTCGGTAAAGGATAATATATATACCTCGGGGAGCCCACAGATATGTGCACCGTCTATAAACCGCACAAGGGAGACATGCTCGATCAGAACACCCTACCCCCTATACCCTGCATGCGACCTGAAAAAGGTTTATATAATCGCCATGACAGGTCAAGTCAATCATTCTTTAATTTTTTAGAGCAAAAAATAACCAATAAAAACATAGTCTATAAATTAGCAAAACAAGGATCCCAAGGTTTATATAATTGCCATGATAGGTCACTATATAGATTTTTATATCTCTATAATGACCGTGTCATGGCATTTAAATGAAGCTTGAGATATGCAACTTCCCACCGGGTCACCCATCCTTGGACTACTCCAGCCCGAGCACGCTTAACTTCTGCGTTCTATTCGACTAGGCTAGCGGATGGGAAGCCGCCCCTTGCTGATAGGAATTGCCTCCTTGCCATTAAGGCGTTTCACGCTGGTCACCCTATGGGACCTACTCCCTCCTATCACACACATATGTGCTTTTAGAAACTGTGTGCGATATTTACATGGCCGGTGTGTCGCCGCCTAACCTTCAATGAGCACTGACACTGGTAGCGGGAAAACGATGGGAGAAGAGGCGGGAAACCGATGAGAGGAGTGGCGGGAAACGGTAGCCTGTTTAGAAAATGTAGTAAAGAAGGAAGCGTGAGCTAGCACGACGCATGCGCACAGTGCTTACCCATGTACTGCATGTGCTGTCGAAAGGGCCGAGGGTTGCCGTTCGATCTGGGAGCATCCAACGGTGCAGACGTACGATCCATGGGGTTTGGGTTCTGGCCAATCAGAACGCACGACTCAGATCACGGTTTGGTAGGCACACGGCTTTCGTGAGTGAACCGTGTGCTATTTGAAAACATTTCGTGAGAAGAATCTCGATTTTTAAATCCTCGTAAATCCAAAACTCACCCGAAAATCGTGAAACTTGGCATGGTGTCACAACATGGCACATATATGTCGAGGAATTTTTTTCATCCATTTTGGCGCAAGTTTTATTACAAGCCTCTTACAAACCGGAGCTTCTCTCAAAGAAGCCTCGTGGTTCCGATAGGGAAACGTGTCCCCCTTGTGGGCGAAACGTAATCACTACCTCTTTTCGCCTTGTATTTTCTTCTACGGGCAACATGGAACGACAGGATATCCTTGCTGAAATTTAAACTTATTCAGGGTTCGTTTGGCCTTTTTATACACTAATTGAGTTTCCTAGGCATTTAATGTCCATAATTCAAATCTGAACTTCAAATACATGCTCCAGTTCACCAAAATGGCTAGAAAAATTATACATGTGTCCTTGGGTGCATGTTTAGGTCCCATGCGAGGAATGGGAACGAATTACAACTGTACCGGCATCCTGGCTCATCCTCAAACATTTGGAATCTCGATTTTTAAATCCCCGTAAATCCTAAACTCACCAGAAAGTCATCAAAGGTGGCATGGTGTCACGTCATGGCACATATATGTCGTGGTAAAAACATTGTCCAATTTGGGCCAAGCTTTATTACAAACCTCTTACAAACCGGAGCTTCTCTCAAAGAAGCCTCATGGTTCCGATAGGGAAATGTGTTCCCCTTGTGGGCGAAACGTAATCACTGCCTCTTTTCGCCTTGTATTTTCTTCTACGGGCAACATGGAACGACATGATATCCGTGCTGAAATCTAAACTTATTCAGGGTTTGTTTGGCCTTTTTATACACTAATTGAGCTTCCTAGACATTTAATGTCCATAATTCAAATCTGAACTACAAATACATGCTCCAGTTCACCAAAATGGCTAGAAAAATTATACATGTGTCCTTGGGTGCATGTTTAGGTCCCATGCCAGGAATGGGAATGAATTACAACCGTACCGGCGTCCTGGCTCGTCCTCAAACATTTGGAATCTCGGTTTTTAAATCCCCATAAATCCAAAACTCACCAGAAAGTCATCAAAGGTGGCATGGTGTCACGTCATGGCACATATATGTCATGGTAAAAACATTGCCAATTTGGGCCAAGCTTTATTACAAACCTCTTACAAACCGAAGCCTGTCGCAAGAACCCTTGTGGTTTCGATAGGGAAACGTGTCCCCTTGTGGGCCAAACGATAATCGCTCCCTCTTCTAGCCTCGTATTTTCTTCTACATGCAACACGAAACAACGGGAGATTCACGCTGAACTTTGAAATTATTCAGGGTTCGTTTGACCTTTTTTATTCATTAATTGAGTTTTCTAGGCATTTAATGTCCATAATTCAAATCCGAACTACAAATACATGCTCCAGTGCACCAAAATGGCTAGAAAAAACATACATGTGTCCTTGGGGTGCATGTTTAGGTCCCATGGAACGAATGGGAATGAATTCAACCATCTCGCCGTCCTGGCTTGGCCACAAACATTGCGAATCTCGGTTTTTAAATCTCTGTAAATCCAAAACTCACCAGGAAATCATGAAACTTGGCATGGTGTCACTACATGGTACATATAATTGTCCAATTTGGGCGAAGCTATATTACAAGCCTCTTACAAACCGAAGCTTCTCGCAACCCTCGTGGTTCCGGTAGGGAAACATGCCCCTCTTGTGGGCGAAACAATAATCGCTGCCTCTTCTCGCCTTGAACTTTGTTTTCTACAGGCAACATAGAATAACAGGAGTGACGTGCTGAAATTTGAAACTGATCAGGGTTCGTTTGGTCATTGTACATATTAATTATGTTTTCTAGGCATTTAATGTAGTCCATAATTCAAATTTGAACTACAAGCACATGCTCCAGTGAAGCAAAATGGGTGGGAAATCATACATGTGTCATTGGGTGCATGTTTAGGTCTGATTTAAGGAATGGGAATGAATTACAAACTTCTTGTCGTCCTGAAACATTCAGAATCTCGGTTTTTAAATCCCAGTAAATAAAAAACTCACCCAAAAAACATGAAACTTGGCATGGTTTCATGACATGGCACATATATGCCGTGGTAAAAAAAATTCGTCCAGTTTGAGACAAGGCGCACACATTAATAGCCAACGAGGTCCTTTTTGAAACAAATAGCTGACACATTAATATCGCAAACGGTTGTATTATATGAACCATGTCTAAATTTAACCATACTCGGTGGCGTGCGTGCAGGTGTTTGATTAGACGGGACGAGCGCGAGAAGTCCGCCGTGCAGGCTCGACGGGACGTGTGCGAGCAGTCCGCCGCGCAGGCTCGACGGGGCGCGTGCATCCTGTCCACCTCGCAGGCTCGACGGGACAAGTGCGAGCAGCAAGGCCACCCATGCTCACCGGGAAGCAAGCTGTTTGACCTCCATGCACCAGCTGCCGCCCGCCTCGCTCACAACTTCTCCATTAATGGGTTAATTAAATCACCTGGACGGAGGGTGTTTGCTTGTGATCTCATGGCAGCATTTGCTTTGTTCGTGTTTTCAACTCGTATTCCGGCCTAATTTAAATTGCCACATAGGGCAACGGATAATACGACGACAAATAAAATGGCAACGGATAATACGACGACAAATTTACAATGGCGCAGATAATAATTATCTTACATATTCCGGATAATTTAAAATGCCACATGCGGCAAAGCCCGGAAGACACGGGGGCAAGAGAAGAAGGAAATCGCAGACAACGATCTGGGTCGCTACTGTCTCTACTCGTCGATGGATCGCCGGGCGACGACATCCTCCAGCTCCTTCTTCAATTCCTCACGACTTTGCTTGAATGCAGCCACGGATTCCTCCACCTCCTGCTCGCACTCGATACGGTGCTTCCTCAAGTCACCCATCAGTTCCTCGATGACCGCTGTCAGCGTCATCCCCGAGGCACTGCTCTGCTCATGCAACATCTTCCAGCCGGCGGCCTCCTCCTCCTTCTCGGCGAGCGCCTTGAGGAGCTTCGCATTGTCACCCATGAGTTTCTCGACGAGGCCGGTCGCCTTGTCAACCGAGGCATCGCTGATCTCGAGCAGCTTCATCAAGCCGTCGACCAGCTCCTGCTGCTTAATGAGGCCAGCGAGAATGTCATCGTCGCCGGGCAAGGACTTCAGCAATGCCAGCTCGTCGCGATCGCCGACGCGGCGAGTGCGCTTGTGAGAGCCCTCGCATGCCCGTGAGAGCTTGTTCGAGGGCTCCGCGGCGCGCTGGGACATCTCTGCTGCGGCTGCCGCTTCGCGGCGGGACCTCTCTAGTGCTTCCGCGGCCTTGGTCTTTGCTGCCTGGTTATATGTCCACCCGAAACTCTTCCTACCGGTCATGGCGGAACGACTTGACAGGAAAGACCAGTTTTGTGGGTGATGAGGAGAGGAACTGTGAAGTAATTTTCGAGTGGGTAGTTTTTATAGCCCGGTGCTAAGTGTGAACACATATTAGTTTGATAGGTGTGAACAGATTTGCAATTACTTATTGCGTTGTAATCTGCAATGTGATGAGAAACAAGGTCAAAATTTATTGATGGTTCTAGGCCTACAAAGCCCGGTCTGTTGTTCTGGCTCATCGCAAACAGTTCTTTTGGATCAACCGTATGCCACGCATCGGAAGCCCAAAACGTGGGCCTGCGTTCTCGGATGTACGTGTACGTGTCTACCCACTATCACACATGGTCAAGATATCACCATCGTGTCCTATGGATGCGCCATGGCGCCTCCCACGGGGTGCCAGAAGGTTGATCACGTGGTTGCTCGCCGTTGAGGCGGCCGCGGCGCCGCATATCACACAGATCTTGTTAAGTTGATTCGTTTCTGTTCTCTTCCCTAATCAAAAATAGTTCGTCCGAGTGAACCGTATGCCATATATCACACACACATTGATCTGGCTGACCGTTTCTGTTGCATTCCCTAATAGCACATAGTTCATCGGAGCGAACTGTATGCCGTATATCGCACACACATTGATATGGCTGCCCGTTTCTGTTGTTCTGACTCATCGCAAATAGTTCTTCTGGATCAACCGTATGCCCCGCATCGCATACGTAATTAAAATCTGAACCGTGTTTGATGTCTCCGCCATCGCAAATGTTTTGCATCTTTCTTGACGGTTTTTTTACATCCCCGTTTGCGATTAATGCATCGCACAAAGTTTCGTCAAAGGGTCTCTGATCGTAGTGTCGCGTTAGCAGCATCCTGCAGTAGTGTTGCCACATCACATAGAGCCAACCTAATAGTATGCTATAGTACAATAGTTAGTCCTAGTAGTAGTATACCATCAACTAGAGCTAGGTGTCGCATGGAGGCTGAGAAATATGGTGATAGCGTGAGGTGGGCTTGTACGTATGATGTAGGCACAGGGCTTGCCGTGTTTCCTACTCCTCTATTCTAAATGTGGGGAAGATTTGGTCGAGTTCTTCCTTCTTTTGCCGACAGGTGGGACATCCAGCATCCAGGTCGTGTCATGCAACAAAATGGAGTGCTAGTTGAAGGCACGTGTTATGCATCTTGGGTTAAACTGTAAATAGAATCTTACTCTTGAGTAACTCCAAAAGCGGCCACCGAAGATCTTTATTGGATTTGTTTTTCATCACCAGCATGTTAAGGTGCAAGATGTGCAGGTTCAGTGGGTCGTCTTGCGTTTTCACTGACATGTGGGACCATGATATTCTCCAATGTATCTATAATTTTTTATTGTTCCATGCTATTATATTATCTGTTTTGGATGTTTTATATGCATTAATATGCTATTTTATATTATTTTTGGGACTAACTTATTAACCTAGAGCCTAGTGCCATTCCTTGTTTTTGAGCTTCGCAGGAAAGGAATACCAAATGGAGTCCAAACAGAATAAAACCTTCGCGATGATTTTTCTTGGACTAGAAGACACCCAGGAGACTTGGAGTGCAAGTCAGAAGAGCCACGAGGCAACCACAAGGGGGGAGGGCGCGCCCAGGGGTGTAGGGCGCGCCCCCTACCTTGTAGGCCCCTCGGTGACCCCCTGACCTGGATCTTCCTCCTATATATTCACATATATTCCCAAACCACCAGAAGCATCCACGAAAACACTTTTCCACCGCCGCAACCTTCTGTTCCCATGAGATCCCATCTTAGGGCCTTTTCCAGCATCCTACCGGAGGGGGATTCGATCACGGAGGGCTTCTACATCAACTCTATTGCCCTTCCGATGAAGCGTGACTAGTTTACCTCAGACCTACGGGTCCATAGCTAGTAGCTAGATGGCTTCTTCTCTCTCTTTGATTTTCAATACAACGTTCTCCTTGATGTTCTTGGAGATCTATCCGATGTAATCTTCTTTTGCGGTGTGTTTGTCGAGATCCGATGAATTGTGGATTTATGATCAGCTTATCTATGAATATTATTTGAATCTTCTCTGAATTCTTTATGCATGATTTGATATCCTTGTAATTCTCTTCGAACTATCGGTTTGGTTTGGCCAACTAGATTGGTTTTTCTTGCAATGGGAGAAGTGCTTGGCTTTGGGTTCAATCTTGCGGTGTCCTCTCCCAGTGACAGTAGGGGCAGCGAGGCACGTATTGTATTGTTGCCATCGAGGATAAAAAGATGGGGTTTACATCATATTGCTTGAGTTTATTCCTCTACATCATGTCATCTTACTTAAAGTGTTACTCTGTTCTTCATGAACTTAATACTCTAGATGCAGGCAGGAGTCGGTCGATGTGTGGAGTAATAGTAGTAGATGCAGGCAGGAGTCGGTCTACTTGACACGGACGTGATGCCTATATTTCATAATCATTGCCTTGGATATCGTCATAACTTTGCGCTTTTCTATCAATTGCTCGACAGTAATTTGTTCACCCACCATATTATTTGCTATCTTGAGAGAAGCCTCTAGTGAAACCTATGGCCCCCGAGTCTATTTTCCATCATATTACTTTCCGATCTACTATTTTGCAATCTTTTATTTTCAGATCTATAAACCAAAAACCCTAAAAATATTTACTTTATCTTTTGTTTAGTTTTATCTATCTCTATCAGATCTCACTTTAGCAAGTGACCGTGAAGGGATTGGCAACCCCTTTATCGCTTTGGGTGCAAGTGTTTAATTTTTTGTGCAGGTATTGGTGATTTGTGCGTTGTCTCCTACTGGTTTGATACCTTGGTTCTCTAACTGAGGGAAATACTTATCTCTACTTTGCTGCATCACCCTTTCCTCTTCAAGGGAAAAACCAACGCAAGCTCAAGAAGTAGCAGACCGAATGTGAGCAAACAGACGATGGGCACACTCCGCGCGTCAGCTGGCTGGCTGAGAAGAGAGAGAGGCGGGCTGAGCACGGACTCCAGGAAATTTCGCGACAATGTGAGTACTAGTACTAGTGGTGTACCGTACTCCTGGAGAGATAATGTGTTCGCTCTACGTAACTAGCACCTCGATTAATAGTGGGGTGGCATGGGCCATAACTAGCATTCACGTCTAGCAGTACGGCACACGCCACCCACACGAGTCCCATCTGACACCAATTTTCTTGGAGTCCGTGCTATAGCTATCTCTTCTCCCTCTTGTTTTCTCTAGCTCACCCATCACGTGGTGGGCGGGGTGGGGGTTTGCCGATAGTTGGTTTGCTCAACTGCGGTCCCACTTGTAAGTGAAAATGCAACACAACACGGATTCCTTCTTGGCGTGACCGATAGATAGAAATAACGATTTTCCCTAGAGTAATGAGAAGTTTGGTTCTGGCGCGCTTCATGCATGGTACGTACAAAAATTATGAAGTAGATGCGAAAGGTAAGATAATTACAATATACTACTACATGGAATTGACGGAAAGATAAAGATACATATGGATCCATCAACGACATCCTCACGCCCTAGTGCGCCGGGTCACCAACCGATGTGTGAGGAGCAGCGGCGTTGGCGGCGAGCTCAACATGCTTCTGAACAATACTTTCCAAGGTTGCCCTACAGTCCAAGAAGGCCAGCGTCCTATCGTCCTCCTCTTGCACGTAGTAGTCCTTGTGGACGATTTGCTCGTAGACATGGGTGATTATGTCGATGGTGTCTTGCTGCGCCAGGTGCTGCGCGGCGAGTGCGACCTCGAGGGGGACATTCTCCGGCGCGACGGCAGGCAGTCATAGGGCCACCAGTGCATCAAAGAGGTTGTCACCATAGAGGCCGTTGAGGGTGGCAGGCATCGCAGAGCCTGGGCGCATGGGCTGGAAGCGTACGTTAAGGTCGTCCACGAGCTTCTTGATGACGGTGAACTTGTCGAGGAAGCCGACGAGGACCTCGTCGAACATGGAGATGAAGCTATTGTCCAAGAGGCCTCTCGCCCTGGCGGCCTCAGGCATGACCTGGAGATGTTCCTCGGTACCGGGCCGCAGGCCGGCGTCATGGACCATCTAGCACAGCCGGCTCATGCTCGCGCTCATCGCCTCCATGGGTCTAGCTTCTAGTCAACTGATCTTGCGATTGGAGTGATCACTCTTGCCCTTGGTTAGGGTGCGTAGGTGCGTAGGATTTCGTAGATTGGACTGGCGGGGAGCCTTTATATGAGAAGTGCAGATTGCGTTGCATTCATGTGTGTGTTGGCCATCTACTCCTCCGCCCTCCCTCTGTATCGGTGCAGTATAGTCATCTCACCGAGACCAAGTTGGGGCAAAATGAGAGAACTTTGATACTACCTCCGTCCTGGTTTATTGGTCCCCATTGTAGTTCGTGCTAAATTTTGACCATAGATTAAACTAACAAAATGTTCATGCATGTCACCAAAAATTATATAATTGAAAACTATGTTTAAATACGAATCCAACGATATAATTTTTGTTAACATGCATTAACATTTTATTAGTTAAATATTTGGTCAAAATTTGACACAAACTACAAAGAGAACCTATAAACCAGGACGGAGGTTGTAGTATTTTGTAATTAATGGCATTGCATGCAGAGAGCACTGGTCTCAAGTCATTGAATGCATACGCACCCCACGTCTCCTATTGGCTGATTTCTTTTTTTAAGCAAAAAACAGGAAACGAGGTGGGTAGTTAATGCACCGTGCCTAAAAGTTTTGGGATTATTTGGTTTTTGTAACGTGACTAATGCACCAGTTGTTGGTGCAACAGACCCTGGGTCCATTGCACGGACTGTGCACAGGCCAGAGACAAGATTGCAAGACCAAGATCAGACCAAACAAGGAGGATCAATTCCTTTGAAGGATCCAAGAGCAAGTCGAGAAGGCTAAGGCGAGCCAGAGGAACGAGGCATCGCTAAGGGAAGGGCCTACCTTGCCGGGCAGGCGAGCCTGGCAGGGTTGGGTTTTCCCCCGGAAGCAAGCTCCCAGATTGTCCCGGCAGGCCTGCCGGGGCTGGCGGAGGCAAGCCACTCCACCGCTCCACCTCACAAGCGACGCAAGTCAGTAATCAAAGTGGTGTCAAGCTCCAAGGTGACTAAGTGGCTGCTTTCTGCCACATGGCAGCCACTTCCTACAGCAAACACCTCCATATGACACCCGTCCTGAGACGTGTCAAGCAAGCAGGCGTGAAGCTGGCAAAATAGCCCGGCAGGGCCTGTCGGGTGAGCTATGATGTGACACAGAGCGGCGCATTTAATGCGCTCTGTCAGCCTGCAGAGTTAGATATGATAGCACTATTAGCTATCTAATCAGTACGCAAAGACTGATTTGCCACTGGGGTGACCCCTTAAGCTATAAAAGGAGGCCCATGGCGACCGTAGAAGGGGTTGGATCCTCGCATATCCATACGCGCGTAGCCACTCTCGCCCCCAGAGCGACCTTGCCGGGCGTGTGTACTACGTTCACCACCATTATCCACCATAAATCCACCAAAGCAGGAGTAGGGTTTTACGCCTCACGGCGGCCCGAACCTGGGTAAAGACTGCCCGTGTGATCTCTGCCGTGCTGCGCGACACTTCTCCGCTCTTTGTGCAACGTGATCATCCCCCCGCCGAACCAAAAGGGGCTGATGGCCCCACAGGTGGCCGTGGTTTCCCACGACATCTTTGGCGTGCCAGGTAGGGGGATCACTTGCGCGAAACCGAGAGCGTACGTTGCGCGTCATCTTCATCGACATTTTCATCGTCGACGGCGTCATCGACTATGGCGCCCAAGAGGAAGCCCAGAGCTGCAAATCACCCGTCCACCTCGAAGGCTCCGCCGCCCGCGACCGCCGACGTTGCGGGGAGTGCGGGGGCTCACGAGGGTGTGGATGATGCTGGGGACGTGGTCGGCGCAGGCGGCGCCGTCACCACCTCCCCACGGCCGAAGCAGGAATGGGAGGTACCGGGGAAGGACAACATCAGCAACATCCCAACAGCCATGCTCCACAAGGTACGGATGGAGGGATCGTTCCGCCTGAACCCCTTCTCCTCGCCAACGGGCACAGCCGCAGTGATGATGCTCGCTCTGCGGCGAATCACAACCCTTCGGCCGCCCCCGCTGCGGGCGCGACCGCAGGGCACATGCCACCCCCGGGGCGGGCTGACCCAGCTACTGTGCCCAACGGAGCCGCTGGCCCTCAGGCGCCTCCGCTGCGTCACCATGCCGTCCAAACGGCTGGTTCACAGTAGCAAGGGCGCGGCGCAGTCGCCACCGGCAACGTCAGGAGCCGAGCGACACTATGGTCTACATCATCATCACCTATGCCAAGCACTGCCTCAGAGGCCATGGCGTGAGCCCAACTGCTATTGAGATTTCCACCAGCGGCAGACCAGATGGATGAGTGGCGAACCACCATCCAAAGTTTGATTGGTTTTGCCGAGGCGGAAGGATCACGGCAGGCCAGACCGCCACGGCCTTCCCAGGTAGCAACGACGACTCGTGCGGTTGGTCGTGCGGGAGGGGCCACCCTCACGGTGCAATCCCCACCACGGCAAGCTGCCCGAGAGCCGCAAAACCAAACGCCCGATGACGTCTCGATGGCTTCATCAGATCCTCGAGCGCGTCAAGGCCGACAGCGTGCCCCTAATGGCAGGCGAAGGGAAGGCGCGCGCATCATCGACGAGCAGCGCCACGACAACCCCCACCGGGCCAATGGGTGCGATGGCCCCGACATCGACGAGCCCGCGCTCGGAGATGGCGGGTGCCTGCCTTTCGAGGTTGGGTGCCCTGCCTTCACCCGTGAGCTGCGGCAAGTCCGTTGGCCGTCCATTCGCACGTTCAAGCCAGAGATACCCGAGAAGTATGATGGGAGACTAAACTCGGCAGAGTTCTTGAGCATCTACACCATCGCTATTCAAGCTGCCGGGGGAAGAGATGAGAAGGTGTTCACCAACTACTTCCCTTTGGCCCTCAAGTCAAATGTGAGGTCTTGGCTGATGCACCTGCCGAAGAACTCCATTTCGGCCTGGGCTGATCTGTGCCACGAGTTCATTGGTGCCTTCACGGGTGGCCATCAAGAACCAGGGCGGCCCAGCGACTTGCAGCTTCTCTGACAGAAAGAAGGAGAAGCTCTGCGGAAGTACTTGCAGAGATTCAGTCGAGTCCACAGAAATATCCCAGATATCCACCCAGCTGCCGTGATAGCTGCCTTCCAATGCAACGTGCGCAACCACAGGATACGTTCCAAGATGAACGTTCGGTTGCCCAAGACTGTGAAGGAGCTCTACACTTTGGTGGACAAGTGTGCTCGGGTGGAGGAGGGGAGGAAGCTTCCTGGAGAGGAAGATTGCATCGACATCGAATCAGAAGATGACGACAAAACCATCAGTAAGAAGAAGAAGAACAAGAAGCACGACAAGAAGCGCAAGGATAAAACAGTGATGGTTGTTGAGGGGTCAGGCACGCCTAGTGTAACATCCCCAGATGTTAAACCTGTCATCAAGCTAATTAATGTGCCATGTCATCATATTTCACTAAGTCAAAATGCCACTTGTCCCAAATCCAACTTCAAATTCATACTTGAAATAAAGTCAAATATTTATTTCTTCAAACTGCAAAACTAAAATGTTCATAGTATTGCAAATAATCCCAAAACGATTATAAAAATAAAGCCAACATTAAGTAAATTCCCAAGTTGACCCTAGCAACCAAAACAGTGGACCAACAGCACTTTTCTTTCCATTTAAATTAAATTCAAATTCAAATAAAATCATTTTTGGCTCCAAACCATTTTCTGGCAATGGTAAATATTACACTATAATTATTGAGCTAAGTCACATATTTTTACAAAACTCAAATGGTCGATAAACAATTTGCAAAACAGAAAAAAAAACAGAAAACAGAAAAGAAGTAAAGAAAAAGAAAAGGGTCACTGTTGGCTGGGCCTTAGTGCACAGTGTGCATGCCCAGCCCAACAGTCCCATCGTCATCTCCCTCCTCCCCGTGTCGCCTTGCCCGTGGCCGCGCTGGCGCGCACCGGCCGAACGGCGACGCCACTGACGCGGGGGAGGATAAGGCCGAGGCCATCCATCCCCCCTAGCTCTCCCTTATCACTTCTCCCCCTCCCACACGTACTCCTCACCTTGTTCCCCTCGTCCTCAGATCGGCCGAGCGCCACCGCCACCATGGCCGGCCATAGCCGCGGACCGCTCCGCGAAGCCCTGCCGTGTCCTAGAGGAACGCCATCGACCTCTTCGTCACCTGCGACAACCCACCGGGGCTCCCCGCCTCTGCAACGGCGACGGCAGCATCTTCTTCTTCCTCGGGCACCGGAGGATCTCGCCGTCGATTGTGTCACCACCAGCGCTTCCCCGAGCCTCCTAAGCTGCCCTGCGTGACCACTGTGAGCTACCGCGCCTCTCGGACCTCTCCTTTTTTCCCCTCTCTTCGTAGCTTCGATCCCCGCCGCGCCCGTGAGCTCACCACTGCCTTGCACCTCGCCACCGCAGTCACGGCGAGCAAAACTCGCGTACGAGCATCGCATAGTGCTCTTGGGATCCTCAGGAAGCTAAGGCGCGCACCCACACGTTTTGCCGTGCCCCCTAGCCCCAGATCCGTGTATGCCCGAACTCCGGCCTCTGCCGTCGATGCTGTGGTTCATCTCCGGCCACGCCACCGCCCGGGATCGACGTGGAGTTGAACGCCCGATCGAATGAGACCAACCACACCCCTTCCCATGCCCTGTAGACGAAACCCGACCCCCTCCCGTGCGCGCCGCCGCGCTTTGGCTCGTCGGAGCCAGCTCCGGCACGGCTCCGGTCGTCGCCGACGTAGCACTAGCCGGGCCCCACCTTGTGTCTCTGCCACCGGGTCCCACTGGGTCCATTGACCAGTCAATGCTGACGTGGCTGGCCCCTTGTCACTGACATGTGGGTCCCGCCTAAATAAACTGATTTTTATAAATAATTAAAACATTAACTAAATTGTTAATTAAGTTAATTAGGTAATTAGTCACTGACTAACTGGGCCCACTGATCTAATTAGTTAGTTAGCTTAAAATTAACTCTGTTTATACTAACAGAGACTGACATGTGGGTCCCAGTGGCCCCACATTTCAGGTTTGACCTGGTCAGCCGACCAGTTGACTGCTGACGTCACCGCTACATCATGCTGACGTCACACATATACTGTTCTGGATAATGCTGATTAGATAAATAAAATAAATAATTCCAGAAAATGTCTAAAACCTTTGAATAATCATAGAAAATTAAACTGTAGCTCGGATCGAAAAACTTTATACATGGAAGTTGCTCAGAACGATGAGACGAATCCAACCGTGCCATCTGTTTCCGTGTCGGGACACTCTACAAAGGTGAACCCGCAACTTTTAGCCTGTTTCCGGTAGATGAATAGTGCATATACACCGGTTAATAATTCCAACTTTAATCCTAAAATAACTAATATGATTTAGACATGTCTTTAGGCAACCCTGCACTGCATGTTAGCATAGCATGCTCTGTGTTGCATATGTTTGCTGTGTATTTACCTGTTTCCTCCCCCTCTTCTCTTTCGGTAGACCCCGGTACCGGCGCAGTTCCCGAGACCGACACATCTCGGGAGCCCGACGACACCGTTGACGACCTTGCCTTTGCTGTCGAGCAACCAGGCAAGCACCCCCCCTTGAGCATGCCTATATCGCCTATTTTCTTCTCTCTTGTGCTTGCATTAGAATTGCTGCTGTTACTGCTTTACCTATTCTGATGCATAGCCTGCTTTTTGTAACCTGCTTTTGATAATTACCTGCTTATCCTAAACTGCTTAGTATAGGCTGAATAGAGACCCACTAGAGACCCCACTTTGTCCTAGTTGCCCCGCTGGATCATCGGAAGACTCGATGACTAGGCCCCAGCGCCGCACATCAACCCCTTTGTTGTACGACACTGCAGCGTTACTATCAAGTGCCGAGGGTGATACCTCGTTTAGCACTTCTGATGTTAACTCTGTAGAGTAGCTATTCGGTCGTGGTCATCGAGGGTGATTCCTCCTTCACCACTTCCGATAACGACGCCGTCGTGCAACATCTCAAGTGTGAACCTCGAGGGTGATTCCTCCTAAGTTCACCTTGACGACTACATCAGGTGGAATCCATCGAGGGTGGATTCCTTGGGTTTCCCCCTAGTGTTTGGACACACAGTTACTATGACTTAAACCATGAACCATGATAAAGTTGGGTCGACCCTGAGGGGTACCCGAGCGAGTATAAGATACAATTTATGTGGAGATGGGTTGACCTGGAGGGTACCCGAGAGACAATTACGAGGCGTGGCCGGGCATTCTTAGCCCTTGCTGCAAGTCCTCGAGACGGGGCGACGGGGTCACATCGATCGCGAGTCTCTGCTCGTTACCACACTACCAAAACACTAACGATTTTGATATTTGATCCGAGTGGGCCTTTGGCCCGATAGCACTAACCATCACGCGGGAATAAGTATGGGCACTCTGCATCGTACGTTTCTTCCGAAAGCTTTGCCAGACGTCCAGTTCAGCATAGCGGCACGGACGGACCGGCGCCATCCAGGCAGAGGTGTTGCCTGGCTTCACCGTGTGTGCAACGACCCGGAGTGCACAGGGCGATGGCCCAAGACCCCTGAGCGCTTAGGATGTAGACCGACGGGGACCTCTCTACTGAGCCTAGGTAGGACTACGGCGTGTCGTTTGGCCGAGGCCGGGCATGACCCAGAAAAGTGTGTCCGGCTGGAGTTAAGCGAGCGTGGTGGGTAAGTTGGTGCACCCCTGCAGGGACGAACTAATCTATGCATAGCTGGATCCTCGGTAACGGACGCTCGGAGTTGTATCCCGATCGATACAACTAGAACTGGATACTTGTGATGAGAAATGGATAGTATGGCTCTGGGATTGCTTTCTCGCAGGGAGTCGAGAAAGGATCTCTGGCCGAGGTTGATATACTTAATGCTACTACTACTATATATTGTGCTGATCTACACTCTTCTAATGCTGCAAGACCGCTGAAGATGCTAGTCTTCGATAGGACTAGGCCTTGTCTCTATTCTGGCATTTCTGCAGCCCAGTCCACATATACAGCCTTTCCCTTTGATAATGTTGCATATGTAGTGTAGATCCTTGCTTGCTGAGTACTTCGGATGAGTACTCACGGTTGCTTTGCTTCCTCTTTTCCCCATATCCGTTTGATGCAACCAGATGATGGAGCCCCTGAGACAGCTGCCCCATCGACAACTGCTACAACTACCCCGAGGATGGCTACTACTACGAGTTGGCTGACGACCAGGAGTAGGTTCGGAGGGTCCCAGGCAGGAGGCCTGCGCCTTTTCGATCGTAGCTTTTGTTTTGCCCCGCCTTCTTAAAGGCTTATCTATTTTATCTTTTATATCTCTACTCAGATATCTGATGCTTCCGTTGACGCTAGTAAGCGAGCTTATGTATTCGAGCCCTCGAGGCCCCTGGCTTGTAATACAAAGCTTGTATTATTTTAAATTTGTGTCTAGAGTTGTGTTGTGATATCTTCAAGTGAGTCCTTAGGCTTGAACATGTGCAATTGCGTGTATGATTAGTGCACGATTAAGCCGGGGGCATCACACCTAGTACCGGCAAGAAGGCCAAGGCTGAAGCCCCCGGTAAGGAGGCTACTGCATGCGCTGACTGCCGGGAGGCGGCGACTGCCAAGAAAGCCGGGAAAGGTGATGGGCCGTACTGTAAGATTCATCGGACCAAGGGCCATGATCTCCAGGAGTGTTACCAAGTTGAGCAGCTCATCAAGAGACAGAAGGCTGAGTATGAGAAGCGTGATAAGGAAAAAGGTCAGAATGGCGCTGGCGGGAAGGGTCGGGGTGGTGAAGCAAGTTGCCCATGCAAGGCTCCTCGGAACCAAGGAAAACCCGCCAAGGGCCAAGAGAAGGAGGATTGTAGTAATGAGAGTGATAGAGGGAATGAAGAGGAAACCAGCGAGCAGGAATTCCAGAAGGCCACTGACGCCCTGTGCATTGACGGGGGTGCATCTTTGCACTCCTCTCACCACCAACTTAAACAGTGGGCACGCGAAGTCAATGCCATGGAGCCAGCGGCAGATTCTCGGAAGCCGCTCAAGTGGTCACGCACGCCCATCATCTTTGATGAAGATGACCACCCCGACCGCATTACAGCGGTAGGGTGCTTGCCGTTGTTGGCCTCACCAACAATTCGCAACCTCAAGGTCACAAAGATGCTGGTTGACGGCGGGGCCGGGTTGAATCTGATTTCCCCAAAGGTTATCAGCAAACTCCAGATAGCAGAGGAAGAACTTAAGGCCACAGGCAAGTTTTAAGGAGTCAATCCCGGTAGGAGCCGTCCTAAGGGAAAGGTTACGTTGCTAGTGACATTTGGAGGGGAGTTGAACTACAGGACTGAGAAAGTTCTGTTTAATGTGGTTGACCTCCCTCTGCCGTATAACGGGATCCTTGGGCGCCCGGCCCTGGCCAAATTCATGGCAGCATCCCACTATGCCTACAAAACCTTGAAGATGCAAGGGCCGATGGGCGTCATTTCCGTTCCGTCGGACTAGAAAGACGCAATTATTTGCGTGGATAAGATGTACCGGGACACGGTCGCTGCAGAGGTCGCGGAAGCCACAGTTCCCGCCAAGGAAAAGCATAGCAGCGGCACTAGCAAGGAACCTGGGAAGCGTACCTTTGTGGAATGTGTCGCGCCCGTTGATGACACGCCAGAGAGTTCCAACAGCAAGAGATCCAAGGTTACTCCACCCCAAGTGAAAAAGGTCGCGGCAGGGCTGGCTGGCATTGATGGTACTTTCACTATTAGCGCCACCCTTGATGACAAATAGGAAAGCGCGCTCGTTGCCTGCCTGCGGGCGAATATCGATGTGTTTGCCTGGCAACCATCTGATATCCTCAGTGTTCCCAGGAAGGTAATCGAGCACCACCTTGCTGTCTGCCCACATGCTCGGCCCGTCAAGCAGAAGGTTCGGAAGCAGGTCTTGGAACGGCAGCAGTTCATTGCCGAGGAAATCAAGAAACTTGAAGCAGCTGGTTTGTTCAGAGGAGTACTGCATCCAACATGGTTAGCAAACCCAGTGGTTGTGCGCAAGGCTAATGGAAAATGGAGGCTTTGCATAGATTTTACGGATCTGAACAAGGCATGCCCAAAGGACCCATTTCCCTTGCCGCGCATCGACCAGATCGTGGATTCTACTTCAGGATGTGAGTTGCTCTCTTTTCTGGATGCATACACTGGATACCATCAGATTTTTATGTCCAAGGAAGACGAAGAAAATACCTCATTCATCACCCCATGCGGCACGTACTGCTTTGTGCGCATGCCTTTCGGGTTGAAGAGTGCCGGGTCCACTTTTGCAAGAGCAGTCCAGATTGGCTTTGAACCATAGTTGCACAGGAACATTGAAGCCTATATGGATGATATTGTGGTCAAGACCAAGGACAGATCATTCAGGATTTAGAAGAGGCATTTGCTAATCTACGCAAGATCAACTTGAAGCTGAATCCGGAGAAGTGCGTGTTTGGCGTTCCCTCCGGCAAGCTACTTGGTTTCTATGTGTCCCACCGTAGGATAGAGGCCAACCCCGATAAGATCAAGGCTATTGAGCAGATACAGGCACCCAAGACGGTTAAGGATGTGAGGCATTTGACAGGATGCGTTGCCGCGCTTAGCAGATTCATCTCCAAGTCTGCCGAGCGCGCCTTGCCGTTCTTCAAGATTTTGAAGAGGACAGGACCCATGAAGTGGACCCCAGAAGCAGATGCAGCACTGTAGGATTTGAAGGCCTACTTGTCTTCTGTGCCTACTTTGGTCGCACCCAAACCACAAGAGCCGTTACTGCTATATCTGGCAGCAACTAATCAAGTGATTAGTGCGGCCCTAGTAGCACAGCGAGAAGTGGAAGAAGCAGCCACCTCAGCAAGTGTCCCTCCAGGGGAAGAGGAAGAGAGCGGCCTGACAAGGCCAGATACGGATCAGGACAAAGAAGAGCACGGCAGCGGAAGCAACCCCAAGGACACGGCATGGAAGAAGGTGGTGCAGCGCCCAGTATACTTCGTCAGCTCCCTGTTGCAAGGGGCTAGATCCAGGTATTCTGGCGTGCAAAAGTTGATCTTTGTCCTTATCATGGCTTCAAGGAAACTGCGCCACTACTTCCAAGCCCATGAGATCACGGTTGTCACCTGCTTCCCGTTGCAAAGGGTACTTTGAAACCCAGAAGCCACCGGCAGGATAGTGGAGTGGGCATTGGAGTTATCCAGCTTTGGCCCGAATTTTGAAAGCACATCGACAATCCAGAGCAGGGCATTGGCAGAGTTTATTGCAGAATGGATGCCAACCCCTGATGAAGAAGTACAGGAAACAGTTATCCCCGGCAAGGAAGCGCCCCAAGAATGGATCATGTATTTTGATGGTGCCTTCTCCCTACAACGTGCAGGGGCTGGCGTGCTTCTCGTGACTCCCACTAGAGAGCACCTGAGGTACGTCGTCCAGATGCACTTTCCCTGGGAGGAGGCAACCAACAATACAGCAGAATATGAAGGGCTCCTTGCCGGGCTCAGAATTGCTACAGAATTGGGAATCAAGAAGCTGATCATTCGAGGAGATTCACAACTGGTGGTGAAACAAGTCAACAAGGATTACCAAAGCCCATTGATGGAGGCATACGTCGAGGAAGTGAGAAGATTGGAGGAGCGCTTTGACGGGTTGCAAACAAAGCACGTACCCCATGCGGAAAACAGCATTGCTGATCACCTGTCAAAGTGCGCTGTGCAGAAGCTTCCTGTGGAACCAGGGACTTTTGTTCTCCATCTTACTCAGCCCTCCGTATCCCAGACAACAATGGCCCGAAAGAGGAGGAAATTGGACTCCGGTAAGCCTCTCCCGGTAGAGCCTTTCAGGGCTCCTGATAGGGACCCTGCCGGAAATAACTCCCCTTCGCTTGCCGGGCTGCACCCTCCGGCCGGGCCACTGGTCCCCACAGTCAAGGGATGTGCCCCCACGAATGAGGAGGTGCCGCTAGTCCTCGTTGCCGAGCCTCAGGCTCCAACTTGGGCAAGGCACATAGTCCATTTCCTCCAAACCGGAGAACTTCCCGAAGAGCAAGAAGAAGCTGAAAGAGTAGCCCGGGGGGCTAGTATGTATCAGTTTGTCGATGACACACTATACAGAAGAAGGCCCAACGGTGTGAAATTGAAGTGCATTTGCCGGGAAGGAGAAAAGGAACTGCTGGCGAAGATACACAAAGGCATGTGCGGCTCCCACATTGGATCAAGGGCTTTGGTTGGGAAAGCATTCCAGCAAGGATTCTATTGGCCCACAGCCCTCCAAGATGCGGATGAGCTCGTCACCAAGTGTGAAGCCTGTCAGTTCCATTCCAAAAACATCCATCTGCCTACCCAAGCACTCCAGACAATCCCTTTTTCCTGGCCGTTTTCGGTCTGGGGGCTCGATATCCTCGGTCCTTTCCCCCGAGCTGCCGAGGGCTTTGAATTCTTGTTCGTTGCAATCGACAAGTTTACAAAGTGGCCGGAAGTAGATGCCGTGAGAAAGGTGACTGCTCAGTCAGCTATCAAGTTCTAGTACAATAGTAGTCTGATTGATGAGATTTCAGATTTGAGCCATCTGCCGGAAGGGAGAGTGTATAATATCATCGGGAACTACATTCAAAACCGAATAAAACAATACTCCATGTATTTATTTGCAGAGCGAGTAGTATATTTTTTGTCACATGCATTACTAGATATTGCTAGTCAAATACTAAATCCAGACGGAGGTGGTAGTACAACTAAATCCAAACGGTGGTGCTAGTACTAGTAGTACTACCAATGTAGTAGTACTGTACTACCCGTTGGTCAAATTATTACGTGCTGCTCCTGACAGTGAAGTGACAAGACCTGCGCCAGAGATGACACTGATGTCTACTACACAACTTGTTCTTGTAGACTCGTGTTGGGCCTCCAAGCGCAGAGTTTTGTAGGACAGTAGCAATTTTCCCTCAAGTGGATGACCTAAGGTTTATCAATCCCTGGGAGGCGTAGGATGAAGATGGTCTATCTCAAACAACCCTACAACCAAATAACAAAAAGTCTCTTGTGTCCCCAACACACCAAATACAATGGTAATTTGTATAGGTGCACTAGTTCGGCGAAGAGATGGTAATAAAAGCTTAGTAATGATAGTAGATATTGATTTTTGTAATAGGAACAATAAAAAACAGCAAGGTAGCAATTGATAAAACGGAGCACAAACGGTATTGCAATGCTTGAAAATGAGGCCTAGGGTCCGTACTTTCACTAGTGCAATCTCTCAACAATGCTAATCTAATTGGATCATATAACCATCCCTCAAAGTGCGATGAAGAATCACTCCAAAGTTCTTATCTAATGGAGAACATAAGAAGAAATTGTTTGTAGCTATTCTTTCCGATCGATCTATCCAAGAGTTCGTACTAAAATAACACCAAGTTATTCTTTCCGATCGATCTATCAAGAGTTCATACTAAAATAACACCAAGTTATTCTGTCCGATCGATCTATCAAGAGTTCGTACTAAAATAACACCAAAGCAAATTCAGATTCATAATACTCAATCCAACACAAAGAACCTCAAAAAGTGCCCCAAGATTTCTACCGGAGAAACAAAAGACGAGAACGTGCATCAACCCCTATGCATATATTACCCCAATGTCACCTCGGGAATCCGCGAGTTGAGTGCCAAAACATATCTCAAGTGAATCAATATAATACCCCATTGTCACCACGGGTACACATATGCAAGACATACATCAAGTGCTCTCAAATCCGTAAAAGTATTCAATCCGATAAAACGAAATCTCAAAGGGAAAACTCAATTCATCACAACAAGATAGAGAGGGGAAAACTTCATATGATCCAACTATATTAACAAAGCCCGCGATACATCAAGATCGTGACATCTCAACAACACGAGAGAGAGAGAGAGATTAAACACATAGCTACTGGAACAAACCCTCATCCACGAGGGTGGACTACTCCCTCCTCATCATGGTGGTCGCCGAGATGATGAAGATGGCCACCGGTGATGATTTCCCCCTCCGGCAGGGTGCCGGAACGGGGTCGAGATTGGTTTTTCATGGCTACAGAGGCTTGCGGTGGCGGAACTTCTGATCTAGGGTTACCCCTGATGGTTTCTCTATTTATAGGATTTTTGGCGTCGGTTTCACGTGAAGATGGGCCTCGAGGTGAGCACAACCCACCAGGGCGCGCCCCGGTGTCTTGTGCCCTACTCCTTCACCTTCTGGTCCTTCCACAAAGCTTCGGGGGTCTCTTTTGTTCCAACAAAAATCATCAAAAAATTTCAGCTCATTTGGAGAACTTTCATTTCTGCACAAAAAACAACACCACGGTAGTTCTGCTGAAAACAGCGTTAGTCCGGGTTAGTTCCAGGCAAATCATACCAAAACCAAATAAAATTGTTGTAAACATGGCATGAATACTTCATAAATTATAGATACGTTGGAGACGTATCAGCATCCCCAAGCTTAATTCCTACTCGTCCTCGAGTAGGTAAATGATAAAAGAAATAATTTATGAAGTGTGAATGCTAACATAGTGCATAAGTTTGATCAATGATAATTTCAATCACTTTTCCTAGCATCATAACAGTAACTATTTCTCATAAAACTCATCATGACAAAGTAGCATTCAATTCACATGCTAAGGTTCAAACAATGAATTCTCTTGAAACTCAACAACCTATATTCTTAGTCACCAAACAATTGCAATTCAACTTATTCAACAGAGTCTAAGTAAGAGCTCCACATACTCAATCATCATATAATCTTCCATGATTGCTAGTACTCAAAGCATATTCTTAGAACAAATGGCATCTATCGAACACAGAGAAAGATAGGGGCTTAATGTTTAGCCTCCCAACTCATTTATCATAGAGATAATTGTCAATAATAATAAATCATGATCAAATATATCTGACTGGTCATATGTGCCTAGATCTTTCCCCACCACATGATGCTTGCCAACTAGAGAATAGTTGAGGTTGAAATGAGATTTCATACTATTGACTCTTTGCATAAAAGTAAATACTGAAAAGTAAAAGATAGGCTCTTCGCAGAGGGAAGCAGAGGTTGTCATGCGCTTTTTATTTGGATGCCCAATCTCTTAATGCAAAGGAACATCACGTTATATTGCCCCTTATGATAGCAACCTTTATTATGCAGTCCATCGCTTTTATTACTTTGCCATCACAAGTTCGTACAACGCTCAATTTTCCCTTACAATAAAAGATCAAACATATTTAGGAGCAATTTTTATTGCTTTATGCACCGATGACAACTTACTTGACGGATCTTATTCAATCCATAGGTAGGTATGGTGGACACTCATGGCAAGAAACTGGGTTTAAGGGTTTTTGGATGCACAAGTAGTATCTCTACTTAGTACGAATTTTTGGCTAGCAAAAGATCCTAGGCAAACACAACATGTTGGAGGATCCATGACAATATAACTTCTACGCAAATATACACAACCATGACTCATTACGTTGTCTTCCTTGTCCAACTTCAACTAATTTGCTCAACTTTGAAAATAATTAATGGGTATTCACAATCATAGAAGATGTGCAAGATAATATATTTGTATGTGAAAGTTCTCTTCCTTATACTATTCATTCATGAATTGCTTGTATGACCAATATTGTGATTGTCAAGCTTCAAAAGATTTCACTTTCTAAACCCAATGTGAAGCTACTACTAGGCATGATATGAACACATAATTTCAACTTCATGATATCCAATTCATTCAACAATTTACTCATAGGATATAAGTGAAGCACAAGAGTAAATGACAAACTACTCCAAAAAGATATAAGTGAAGATCAAGCGAGTAGTTAAGTAAATAGGTAGCTATTTGAGGACTCTCTCTTATTTAAAAACTTTCAGATCTAAGTATTTTATTAAAACAGCAGGCAAAACAAAATAAAATGACATTCTAAGAAAAGCACACATCATGTGAAGAAGCAAAAACTTAGGCTCAACCGATACTAACCCATAATTGTTGATGAAGAAAGGTGGGATGCCTACCGGGGCATCCCCAAGCTTAGATGCTTCAGACTTCTTGGAATATTAACTTGGGATGCCTTGGGAATCCCCAAGCTTGATCTCTTGCGTCTTCTTCATTCTTCTCGTAACACGGTTTCCCTAATTCTTAAAAACTTCATCCACACAAAACTAAACAAGAACTCGTAAGATACGTTAGTATAAATCAATGCAACACCTTATCATTCTCTACTTTAGCAAATCACTAAAAATATTATTTAACATTGCATACTAAATGCCTCTGCTTATTTAATACTCCTATCCTCAAATAGAATCATTAAACAAGCAAACATATGCAAACATAACAGCAATCTGTCTAAACAGAACAGTCTGTAAAGAGTACAATATTCCTCATACTTACCTAACTCCAAAAATTCTGAAAAATTACCACACTGTAGAAAATTTATTATATCTTACTATGAAAAAAAATCAACCTTTTATCACATTATGACTTTTCTAGAGAATTTTTGCAACAGTGATAAACTTTCTGTTTTGAAACAGCAACTCATAGACTTGCAAAATAAGCATGGTAAAGACTATCCTTGACATTTTTATTGAAATGAAAGATGCAAAACATTATTATAAATAGCAGCACGCAAATACAAATAAAATAAATTGACGCTCCAAGCAAAACACATATCATGTGACGAATAAAATTATAGCTCCAAGTGAGGTTACCGATAATGTCGGAGACGAAAGAGGGGATGCCTTCCGGGGCATCCCCAAGCTTAGTTCCTTGGATCTTCCTTGAATATTACCTTGGGGGTGCCTTGGGCATCCCCAAGCTTAGGGTATTGTCACTCCTTATTCTCCTCATATCGATATCTCACCCAAAACTTGAAAACTTCAATCACACAAAACTTAACGGAACTTCGTGAGATGGGTTAGTATGATAAAGACAAATCATTCACTTTGGTACTGTCAAGACAAGATTCATAATTGTTCTCATACAATGCCTACTGTACTCTACAATTTCCACAATTTATTTTAAGCAATATAAGCCATAGAAACCATAAAACAAGCAAACTACGCATTGCAAACAGAATCTGTCAAAAACAGAACAATACGTAAATATCTGAATTAAGGTCATAATTCTGTAACTCCAGAAATTCTAAAAAATTAGGAAAACGTAGGAAATTGTATACACATCAACTGTAGAAAATTCAGAATTTTTCCACTTTCCAGTAAAAGACAGCAATTTCTGCACTGGACGCAAAAGTTTCTGTTTTTGCACAGAATCAAGTCAACTATCATCCACACTATCCCAAAGGCTTTACTTGGCACTTTATTGAAACAAAAGCTATAAAACAAGATTACTACAGTAGCCTAACCATGTGAACACACAAAAACAGTAGGTAAAAGTGTTGGGTTGTCTCCCAACAAGCGCTTTTCTTTGATGCCTTTTAGCTAGGCATGATGATTTCAATGATGCTCACGTAAAAGATAAGAATTAAAACACAAAGAGAGCATCATGAAGCATATGACTAGCACATTTAAGTCTAACCCACTTCCTATGCATAGGGATTTTGTGAGCAAACAACTTATGGGAATAAGAATCAACTAGCATAAGATGGCAAAGGAAGCATAACTTTAATATTTTCAACACATAGAAAGGAAACTTGATATTAGTGAGAAGCCTACAAGCATATGTTCCTCTCTCATAATAATTTTTAGTAGCATCATGAATGAATTCAACAATATAGCCATCACATAAAGCATTCTTTTCATGATCCACAAGCATAAAAAATTTCTTACTCTCCACACAAGCAAATTTATTCTCATCAATAGTAGTGGGAGCAAATTGAACAAAATAACTATCATGTGCTACTTGATTGACATAATCAATTTGAACATTAAAATTATGATGACAAGTTTCATGGTTATCATTATTCTTTATAGCACACATGTCATCACCATAATCATCATAGATAGCAACTTTGTTGTCATAATCAATTGAAACCTCTTCCAAAATAGTGGATTCATCACTAAATAAAGTCATGACCTCTCCAAATCCACTTTCATAATTATCACAATAAGATTCAATGTGACGCCCCCGGCCCGATCGCGCGCTAATCATACACGCAAATGCACACGATCAAGCCTAAGGACTCACGGGAAGATATCACAACACAACTCTAAATCATAAATAAAATCATACAAGCTTTATATTACAAGCCAGGGGCCTCGAGGGCTCGAATACATAAGCTTGCGAACAAGCGTCAGCGGAAGCATCAGATATCTGAGTACAGATATAAAATAAAGTACAGAAAGGCCTTTAGAAAGGCGGGGCAAAATAAAACACTACGATCGAAAGGCGTAGGCCTCCTGCCTGGGACCCTCCGATCCTACTCCTGGTCGTCAGTCAACTCATAGTAGTATCCATCCTCTGGGTAGTAGTAGTAGCGATCGTCGGCAGGGCAGCTGTCTCAGGGGCTCCGTCATCTTGGTCACGACAAACTGATATGGGGAGAAAAGGAAAACAAAGCAACCGTGAGTACTCAGAAGTACTCAGCAAGCAAGGATCTACACTACATATGCAACATTTTCAAGGGGAGGCTGTATATGTGGACTGGGCTGCAGAAATGCCAGAATAGAGAGAAGGCCTAGTCCTATCGAAGACTAGCATCTTCAGCGGTCTTGCAGCAGTAGAAGAGAGTAGAACAGTACAATATAATGTAGTAGTATCATTAAGTCTCAACCTCACCCAGAGATCCTTTCTCGACTCCCTGCGAGAAAGCAATCCCAGAGCCATACAGTCATCAACCTCGTCCGGAGATCCCTGCGAGAAGCAATCCCAGAGCCATATATACAGGTCTCATCACAGGTATCCAGTTCTAGTTGTATCGATCGGGATACAACTCCGAGTGTCCTTTACCGTAGGACCGGCTATCGATAGAAGTGTTCTTCCCTGCAGGGGTGCACCAACTTACCCAACACGCTCGATTAACTTCGGCCGGACACACTTTCCTGGGTCATGCCCGGCCTCGGCCAAACGACACATCGCAACCCTACCTACAGCTCAGCAGAGAGGTCCCCGCCGGTCTACATCCTAAGCGCAAGGGGGTCTTGGCCATCGCCCCTCGCCCTCCGGGTCGTTGCGCACAGGGTGGATACCAGCATCGCCTCGGGTGGCCGACACGATCCGACCGTGCCGCCATGCTGAACTGGACGTCTGACAGAGCTTTCGGCTGATGCATACGATGCAGAACGCCCATACTATGCCCACGTGATGGTTAGTGCTATCAGACCAGAGGCCTGCTCGGATCAAATATCCAAATCGTTAATGGACTAGGGCTTGCGGTAACGAGCAGAGACTCACGAAAGATGTGACCCCGTCGCCCCGTCTCGAGGACTTGCTGCAAGGGCTAAGAATGCCCGGCCGCGCCTCGTATTCACCACTCGGGCACCACACTGGCAACCCGCCTTCACATCACACGCGGGTACCCCTCAGGGTCGACCCGCCTTTCCAAGTAACATTGTAAAGTCCAAGTATCCGTGTGTCCATAACATCAGGGAATCCGAGGTATCACCCTCATTGAATTCCCACTCGATGTATCCGTCAAGGTGAACTAGGAGGAATCACCCTCACTGGGTCCACACTTGAGGTGTTGTAGGACAGCGTCGTTATCGGAAGCGGTGAAGGAGGAATCACCCTCGATGACCACGACCGAATAGCTACTCTACAGAGTTAACATCAGAAGTGCTACAAGAGGTTTCACCCTCGGCACTCGATAGTAACGCTGCAGTGTCGTTACAACTAAGGGGGGTGATGTGCGGTGTAGGGTCCTGGTCTTCAATCCCATTGATCGGGTCTTCTGACGATCCAGCGCGGCAGTCGGGATAAGTGGGGTCACTTGATAGGTCTCTACCCAGCCTAGACTAAACAGTTTAGGATATGTAGGTAATTATCAACAGTAGGTTACAATGAACAGGCTATGCATCAGAATAGGTAAAGCAGCAGCAGCAGTAATTCTAATGCAAGCATGAGAAATTTAGAATGGGCGATATCGGTATGCTCAAGGGAGGGGCTTGCCTGGTTGCTCGGCGGCAAGGGCAAGGTCGTCTATGGTGTCTTCGGGATCCGGAGCTGCGTCGGTCTCGGGGACGACGTCGGTGTCGGGGTCTAACGAGAGAGAAGAGGGGGAGGAAACAGTATAAATTCACAGCAAACCATGAGCAACGCAAAGTACGGCATGACAATATGCAGTGCCGGGTGTGTTCTAACGTGTGGTTGCACGTCACCGAGGAAGGAGGAATCCATCCGGGAATGTTTTCCCGGTTCCGGACATTTGTCAGACAGATGACCGGAGAGGAACGGTTGCATGTTCGGATAGCTAGGGACGTGTGGCGGGCGAACGGACCGCGTATTCAGATTCGTCTCGTCGTTCTGAGCAACTTTCATGTACAAAGTATTTTCATCTGAGCTACGGATTATTTTATATGATTTTCTAAAGTTTCTCTAAACCTCCGTCAGCAAAGATGGATGGAGACCATTGCGGACTATGACTTGGGTATTTCTTATACCCCTGGCAAGGCTAATGTAATGGCTGATGCGTTGAGCCGCAAATCCTATTGCTGCGAACTTGAGGTTCAGCTACAGCAACCACTTCTGTATGAAGAGCTTCGAAAGCTAAATATCGAGATAGTTCCTCAAGGATACCTAAAAACCTTGGTTGTTGAACCAGATCTTGAGAAAGCTGTTAAGAATGCGCAAGCTAAAGATGCTGAAGTTGATCTGATGAAGAAAGACCTTCACCTTGTAAAGTACAGGGATTTCTCGCTGTCTGAAGATGGAACCTTGTATTTCAGAGACCGCATTGTCGTACCTCGCTTCGAGCTTATGACTGACAAAGTCATGAAGGAGGCACATGATACCCCGCTATCTATTCATCCGGGTAGCACCAAGATGTATCGTGATCTCCGTCAAAGGTACTGGTGGTCTAAAATGAAGCAGGACATTGCTCGATATGTTGCTGAATGTGATGTGTGTCGACGCGTTAAAGCAGAACATCAGAAGCCTGCTGGAATTCTGCAACCACTTCCTATTCCTTTATGGAAATGGGATAAGGTTCAGATGGATTTCGTTACAGGACTTCCCAGGTCACAGAAGGGTCACGATGCTATTCTTGTCGTCGTCGACCAACTCTCCAAAGTTGCACACTTTCTGCCTGTCAAGGAGACGATCACTGCTAGTCAGTTAGCAGAGTTATATATCTCCAGAATTGTTTCACTCCACGGTATTCCGAAAGAGATCAGTTCAGACCGTGGCAGCATATTCACTGGTCATTTCTGGGAAAGTTTCCAAAAGGCTATGGGAACTCATATTACCTGGAGTTCAGCTTATCATCCTCAATCCCAAGGCCAAGTTGAATGAGTTAATCAAGTGCTTGAAGACATGCTACGAGCTTGTGTTGTTTCTTTCGGCAAGAAGTGGGAAGAATCTCTTCCATATGCCGAGTTCTCCTATAACAACAGCTATCAAGCCAGCTTGAAAATGGCCCCCTTTGAAGTTCTCTATGGACGTAAGTGTCGAACCCCTCTGAATTGGTCAGAAACTGGGGAACGACCGCTCGTGGGTCCAGATATTATTCAACACGCCGAAGAACAAGTCCGAATTGTCCGGGAAAATCTCAAGGCGGCTCAGGACCGCCAGAAGAGCAACTATGATCGCAAACGATGGGGTTTGACTTATCAACCTGGTGATCAAGCTTATCTACGTGTCACCCCTATGAAGGGCACTCACCGTTTTGGAATCAAGGGCAAGTTAGCTCCACGCTACATTGGTCCTTTCCGCATTATTGCTAGACGTGGTCAGGTGGCATATAAACTGGAGTTGCCGCCGCAATTCTCCCATATCCACGACGTCTTTCATGTGTCGCAACTTCGTAAATGCTTCAAGGAATCTCCGCACCGAGCTGTGGATCACGAGTTGCTCGAATTGCAAGATGATCTATCTTATAAGGAGCATCCGATCCGCATTCTCGATGAAGCTGAACGTCGAACCCGTCAGAAGGTTACCAAGTTCCTCAAAGTGCATTGGTCAAATCATACTGAAGATGAAGCCACTTGGGAACGCGAGGATAATCTTCGTGCGGAATACCCCGAACTTTTTCCTTCTACTTCTTAATTCTCGGGACGAGAATTCTTGTTAGTAGAGGAGATTTGTAACACCCCCAGTGGTTAACTACAGTAATCACCCTTTTGATTATGCCATGTCATCATGTTTAACAGTGCATGATCATCATTTGCATCATAATGCATTTCAACTTCTAACTCAAATTCAAATTAAATTAAAGTGGAAAATAAAAGTTGTTCAAACTGGAAAACTAAAATGTGCATCTTGTTGCAAATATTCCCCTAGCATTTATAAAAATGATTGCAACATTAGTTGGAATTGTAAAAGGACTCGAACAACTAGAAACAGCAGCAACATAGCACTATTCAATCCTTTTTCAATTTAAATAAAATCCAAACAAAAAGATATGGATCCCAAACCAATTTCTAGCAGTGACAGATAATGCACTGTAAATAATGGAGCAAGTCTCGAATTTTACAAAAGTCTTTTGGAATAAAAATAAAAGAGAAAACAGAAAAGGAAAATAAATAATATAAAAAAAAGTAAAAAGGAAAAGCCCCCCCCGGACCAACTGGGCCGTGGCCCAGCTGGCCACCAGGCCACCACCCAGGCCGGCCCACCCCGGGCCTATAACCCCCTCCCCTCACCCCGAAACCCTAATCCCCCCCTCGCTCCTCTTCCCCCCCCGATCCAGAAATTCTGGATCGGGATCGAACCCCGTCGCCCGCGCCGCCACGGCGCCCGTCGCCGGCCGGCCGTCCCCGACCGCCTCCCCGCGCCGATCTGCCTTGCCTGTCGCCTCTCCTACCGCCTCCTCCACTCGACCCCCCTCCCCTGGATCGGACCGGGGCAGAGGCGCCCCGATCCCGTCGCCCGTCGCCGCGCTCCCCGCCGCTGCTCGCGCTCGCTTCCGCCTCGCCGCCCGCGCTCGGACGCCGTCGCCGGGACCTCGCCTCCCCGTCTCCTCCCCGAATCGCCTCAGCGAGCGCTCGCACCCGTCGCCGCTGCCCGACGCCGTCGCCGACTCGGCCGCATCGTCGCCGTCGCTTCCTCGCCTCGCCATCATCCCCGTCCGGCCCCCTGTGAGCCGCGCCCCTCTCCTCTCCTCTCTCCCTGACGCCGCGCCCGCACGTCGCCGCCAGTCTCGCTCGCGCACGGCCTCACCCTTCCCCGTCGCCTCGTCCCCTGCTCCGCCCCGAGCCGCCCACCGTTCGCCGCGCGCGCGCACGCGCGAGCCCGCGCCCACGCACCGCGCTGCCGCTCGGCGGCCCGTCGCCGCGCCCCGCCGCGCGCCCTCGCGCACGCACCGCGCGCCCGTCACCCGCGCCCGTGGCCACGTGCCACTGACCGGTGGGCCCTGCCCCCCTGTGCCGCTGACAGACGGGGCCCAGCCCCAAAAACGTTTTAGGAAAAATAATGAAAATAAAAATAAATAATTAAAATAATTAATTAATTAATTAGTTAATTAATCCTGATTAGGTTAATTTAATTAAGTAGTTAGTGTTAATTAAATAGTAATTTAATTAGTTAATCACTAATTAACCAAACAGCCTATGACAGGTGGGACCCACTGGTCCTGACGTCATGCTGACGTCAGCAGGACACTGTTTCGGATAATGTTGAATTAAATAATTAAGTAAATTTCAGAAATTAATAAAAACTTTAGAAAATCATATTAAATAAACCGTAACTCCGATGAAAATATTTTATACATGAAACTTGCTCAGAACGACGATACGAACCCGGATACGCCCTCTGTATTCCCGTCAGATGCCCGCAACTATAAGAACGTTGAACAATTAGACCGATTTCGATAAATGAATAGTGTCCAACTTTAATTAAATAAATCCGAATAAATTCCTAAATTAACTAAATCATTTAGTTAGGCAGTAGAACACCCCGGCATATCATTTAGACATGTCATACATATTGTTTGCATTATTGCCGTGAATTTATTGTTTCTCTCCCCCTCCTTCTCTCTCGATAGACGCCGAGACCGACGTCGCTGCTGTCAAGTACGACTACGCTACTGACGAGCAGCCCGTTGACGACCTCCCTCTCTTGCCAGAGCAACCAGGCAAGCCCCACCCCTTGAGCATTCCAGATATCGCCCATTCTATTCTCCTGCTTGCATTAGATTTCGCTACTGTTAATGTTTGCTCCTATTCTGATGCATAGCCTGCTGTTGTAACCTGTTCATTGCTACCTTACCTGCCTATGATAAACTGTTTAGTATAGGTTGGTGTGAACCATCTGTGACCCCACCACCTTACTTTGTCGCCCCTGCTTGTTCATCGACGACTCGATCAACGTGATCGTCGATCAGAGACAGACGCCTCACTTCACACCCCCTTAGTTGTACGACTCTGCGTAGTAACTATCGAGTGCCGAGGGTGATACCTCGTAACGCAATCCTGATGAATACTCTGCAGCATAGCTGTACGGTCGTGGTCATCGAGGGTGATTCCTCCTTCTCCATGTCCGATACGACTCTGTCGTGCAACCCCTCAGTGTGAACCTCGAGGGTGATACCTCTTACGTTCACCCTGATGATTATGACCACACGGTTACTTGACCTTTTTCACAGGCGGGTCCACCCTGGTGGGTACCCGCTGGGGATCTATGATTTCGGGTGTGCCGGAAGGGCACTCGAGTGTGACATTGTGGCGGAGCATCAGAGACTCTGATTGTCTCCGCTTGATACTAATTGAGCCTATTGGATTTGGGTGTGTGATCTGAGTGGGTCGACGTGCCCTATACGCACTACCACCACGCGGGATAATGGTTATGGGGCCCTCTGCGATGTACGTTTCTCCGAAAGCTTATCAGACGTCACGATTCACCGCGCGGGCTGATCGTCGGGATTGGGCTGGATACTTCACTGGCGAGTTCAGTGTCGCGCCTGCACCCCGGCCAGCCACGCAACGCGCAGGGTGCCCAGGGCGATGGCCCGAGACCCCTGGGTGCATAGGTTAGTCCGGCGTGCTGACCTCTCTGCTGAGCCTAGGTAGAGCGCTGCTTCGTGTTGATCTTCCGGGGACGGGCATTACCCATCAAGTATGTCCGGCCAGAGTTGATCGAGCGTGTTGGGTAACAGTAGTGCACCCCTGCAGGGATGAATCTTCTATCGATAGCCGGTCCTACGGTAAAGGACGCTCAGTTTGTGTATCCCGATCTACTACTTAAACTGGATACTTGTTACTTAATGGAAGCTTCGGGATTACTTTCTCGCTGGGAGTCGAGGAAGGATCTTTGAGCTGTACTTCAACATGTTTGCTAAATAAAATGCTATTCTACTCTCTTCTACTGCTGCAAGATGATGGCTTTGAGAAGATGTTTGAAGATGCTAGTCTTCGATAGGACTAGGCCTTTCTCTCTATTCTGGCATTTCTGCAGCCCAGTCCACATATACAGCCTTTTCTCCATTGATAATGTTGCATATGTAGTATAGATCCTTGCTTGCTGAGTACTTCGGATGAGTACTCACGATTGCTTTATTTTCTCTTTTCCCCCATATACCCCACCTTGATGATACACCAGACGATGGAGTCCAGGAGCCAGACGCCACCACCGGAGCCTACTACCAGGCGGGTCCAGAGGGCACGTACTACTGGATCGAGCCAGCTGACCAGGAGTAGGATCGGAGGCTCCCAGGCAGGAGGCCAACGCCTTTCGATCTAGTGTCGCTGTTTGTGCTAGCCTTCTTAAGGCAGAACTTGTCTAACTATGTCTGTACCCAGATATTATTTGTATGACTGACTTATGTATTCGGATCTTCGGATCCCTGGTCTGTAATATTGTGGACCTCCGTTTGTTTGTGTTTAGAGTTGTGTTGTGATATCTTCCCGTGAGTCCCTGGGCTTGATCGTACACGTTTGCGTGTATGATTAGTGTACGATTGAACCGGGGGCGTCACAAGTTGGTATCAGAGCCGACTGCCTGTAGGAAGCCCCCCTCCAAATTCCTTGGCCGAAGTTGAGTCTAGAAACCGAGAAACTAAATTACTAACTTGGCTGTGTGGCTTACGGGCCCACGTCGCCAACTGGGTGGTATTAGGATCTTTTATTCCTCGTCTATACTCTGGGACTCTAATATCTCTTCTATTCGGGTTAAATAAAATTTTACTAACGCCGACACTTAGGATCTCGTAAATCCCGTCTACCCGGAGAGCTGGATATCTGTGCGATTTCCCTGTCATTGATCTGATTAGTCTGATAATCATTTTCCTTTCCATTGTTTTGTTTAACCTTTCTCTCCGTGTTGAGTTAAACTTCTCATTGTCATTTGACAAATCTGAATTTCCTCTGTTTCAGATGGACCGTTTGTTTCCACCGCGTCCTACGACACAGCTTGTGCTTCGCACTTGGGCTCGTAATACCCCTGGGTTTCCAGCTGTCCTGATCGCTCTCATGACCAGACTTGGCTACCGCTGGTACCCTGAGTACATGGTTTACGAGGATTACCGCGAGTTTAATCAGGAGCAGGACCATGCTGATGTTCGTATCTATGATCGGCAGAATGACTCAGACACCGAGCTGCACCTTTTCCACGGTATCGGCGTGACGATTGAGATGGCAGTACATGATGCCGCCTACTCTGCTGTCGCACGTCTTCGAGGATAGTTCAGTGATATCTTGGATGACTCTGAGTTCCGATACATTCCGTATGCCCCTGCTGGAGATGCTACCGGATACTACACAGCTATCTGTGCCCCGTACGAGCCTCGCCGATATGACCACCGCGTTCTGATTCAGTGCACTCAGGCTCAGGATCGCACTGTTCGGGCTCTCGCCGTCGAGTTGGTTGCCACTCGAGCACGTCTCTACGATGCTATGACGCAGTTGATGCCCGCTGTTCGTGCAGGGATACATCCGGAGCACATCCTTTACCCGCGCAGGACTTAGATGTATGCTGGTATTGACTGGCCTGCTGTTGGAGGTCACACACCTACACGTGGACCTCTTCTTACAGTTCGAGACCGGGTTCTGCATCAGAGTGCACATGGAGCACAGGATCCTTCCGCGACGAATATTCGTCGTCCGCACTCGCAGTTACCCCGTTACAGTGGTTTTCTCTGACGTTGATGTAGCCTTTGCTATGTCTCGTTGTGTACATCCTTACCGCGTGCCTGCGCGCCGCCTAGTATGTCTAGCTTTTAATTTGCGCTGTTATGCTGTCCGCATGTACCCGACTTTGTGTATGGATCTGTATGTCTTAATCGACTACTGTTATGTATCTATTACACTGCTTAAGGTATGGTCGTGTTACATCATACTTGTCGCTAAACACTCGCAATTGCTTTTACTAAACTACCCCCTGTTGATACGTAGCAGGATGGTTAGACCAGGTGGTCGTGGTCGTGGTCGCGCCCCTGAACGTCCACCACCGCCAGACTATATGGCGGCTATGATGCAACAGTTTGAGCTTAACCGCCAGTTCATGGTTGGAATCATGGCTCAGTTTCCGCATCAGAACAACCAGAACCAGAACCCAGCTTCAATAACTTTGACAGAGTTTACGCGACTCAACCCAACGCAGTTTCGCAACTCTGACAAGCCCCTGGATGCCGATGACTGGCTCCGCGACATCACTCATGAGATGGAGTCTGCTAATGTCGCCCCCGCCAACTTTGTCACCTTCGCGGCCTTTTTCTTAAAGGGCCCCGCTGCTCAATGGTGGGACACACACAAGCGTACTCTGCCTGTTGGAACAGCCATCACCTGGTATGAGTTCCAGGATGCTTTCCGTACACGTTACATCCCTCAAGCAATTATGGAACGCATGAAGACCCAGTTCCGCAACCTCACTCAGGGCAATAAAACCGTCGAAGCTTATCAGCGGGAATTTCTTGATCTCTCCCGCTATGCTGAAGAAGACATCGCCACAGATGCTCGCAGACAGGAGAAGTTCCGTAATGGACTACACCCTGACCTCAAGCTTGCACTAGCTGCTCAAGACATCAATGACTTCTCAACTCTAGTGAACAAGGCTATTCTCGTTGAGACCGCTCAGATGGAACACAAGGACTCGCAGAAGCGCTATCGTGATGCTGGCTCATCTTCGGGCTCAGCACCGAAGCGTAGAGTTTGGATTCCCAACAACGCGTTCCGTCCCAATACCTCTGCGCCAAAGAACAACAATGCTGCACCACGTCTGCCTCCTCCACCACCGAGGCCGTCAAAGGCTCAAGCTATTCAGAACAATGCCCCTCTTCGTCCTGAAGATGGTTTGTGTTTCAAGTGCCGCAAACCAGGCCACCAGGCTAAAGACTGCCGCCAGACTCAGAATCAGTTAGATTTTCCTCGTGCTGGCCGTGGATATGGCCGTGGCAACAATCAGACCCGCAACTATAATACTGGGTCTGCTTCACGTGGTCGTGGTCAAGCTTACAACATTGACATTGAAGAAGTCCAGGATCAACCTGCTACTGTGATGGGTACCCTTCTTGTTAACTCAGTACCTGCTTCTGTATTATTTGATTCAGGAGCATCGCATTCATTCATGTCTGAAGCATTTGCATTATCTCATGACATTGCATTCGAAAAGATGAACCTGCCAATAGTTGTCCGTACCCCTGGAGGCCAATGTCAAATCACTATGATGGCACATAATGTCCCTGTTGAAATCGAGGAATTTGAATTCCTAGCTTCCCCTATTATCCTGAAGTCTTCCACCATAGACCTCATACTCGGAATGGATTGGTTGAAAGCTCACATTGCTTCGATCAATTGTGCCACAAAAATTATCCAACTTCTTCACCCCTCCGATGAGATAGTGAACTACACTGCCCGAATTACTCGAGACGCTGAAGCTGAGGTATATGTTATGAATGCTTTGAACGCCTCACCTCTGGAAGGGATCGAGAACGTTCCTGTCGTTCGAGATTTTCCAGACGTCTTTCCAGAAGAACTTCCAGGAATACCCCCGGCTAGAGCTGTCGAGTTCGTCATCGACTTGAAGCCTGGCACCGTTCCTATTGCCAAGCGACCTTATAAGATGCCTCCGCATCACCTTCTTGAGCTTAAGGAAGAAATCGACAAGTCACTTAAGAGTGGTTTCATCCGCCCCAGTTCCTCTGCTTGGGGAGCACCTTCACTCTTCATTAAGAAGAAGGATGGAACTAACCGATTGGTTCAGGATTACCGGCCCATTAACCAAGCCACAATCCAGAATAAATACCCACTGCCCCGGATCAATGATCTTTATGATCAACTCGCTGGATCATCGGTGTTCTCTAAACTCGACTTGAGGTTGGGTTATCACCAGATCCGTGTCCGTGAAGAGGACATTCCCAAGTCTGCATTCGTCACTCGTTATGGCTCCTATGAATACACCGTCATGTCATTTGGCCTAACGAATGCCCCAGCTACGTTCTCCCGTCTGATGAATTATATATTCATGGATTACCTCGACAAATTCGTCGTGGTATATCTAGATGATATTCTGGTCTATTCTAAGAATAAAGAGGAACATGCTGAACATCTCTGCCTTGTTCTAGAAAGGCTCCGAGAACACCAGTTGTATGCCAAGTATTCCAAATGCGAATTTTGGCTTCCGGAAGTAACTTACCTTGGACATGTGATTTCCAAGGATGGGATTGCTGTTAACCCCGAACGAGTTCAGGCTATTCTCGACTGGACTCCCCCAAAGAATGTTAAGCAAGTCAGAAGTTTTCTCGGACTCGCTAGTTATTGCCGTCGATTCGTTGAGAACTTTTCCAAGATTGCAAAACCATTGACAAATCTGCTTCACAAAGGTGTTAAATTTGAGTGGACAGAAAAATGTCAAGAAAGCTTTCAGACACTAAAAGATAAATTGACATCTGCCCCAGTACTAGCACCCCCGGATTCCCAAAAGGATTTCGTGATATACTGTGATGCATCTCGTCAAGGATTAGGCTGTATCCTAATGCAAGAGCGTAAAGTGATTGCCTATGGCTCTCGTCAGTTGCGACCGCATGAAGAGAATTATCCGGTACATGATCTAGAACTAGCTGCTGTGATCTATGCACTACAGTTATGGCGACATTACCTTCTCGGTAATCGTTGCGAGATATACACGGATCATAAAAGTTTGAAGTACTTGTTCACTCAGCCATCTCTGAATCTCCGTCAGCAAAGATGGATGGAGACCATTGCGGACTATGATTTGGGTATTTCTTATACCCCTGGCAAGGCTAATGTAATGGCTGATGCGTTGAGCCGCAAATCCTATTGCTGCGAACTTGAGGTTCAGCTACAGCAACCCCTACTGTATGAAGAGCTTCGAAAGCTAAATATCGAGATAGTTCCTCAAGGATACTTAAAAACCTTGGTTGTTGAACCAGACCTTGAGAAAGCTGTTAAGAGTGCACAAGCTAAAGATGCTGAAGTTGATCTGATGAAGAAAGATCTTCACCTTGAAAAGTACAGGGATTTCTCGCTGTCTGAAGATGGAACCTTGTATTTCAAAGACCGTATTGTGGTACCTCGCTTCGAGCTTATGACTGACAAAGTCATGAAGGAGGCACATGATACCCCGTTGTCTATTCATCCGGGTAGCACCAAGATGTATCGTGATCTCCGTCAAAGGTACTGGTGGTCTAGAATGAAGCAAGACATTGCTCGATATGTTGCTGAATGTGATGTGTGTCGACGCGTTAAAGCAGAACATCAGAAGCCTGCTGGAATTCTGCAACCACTTCCTATTCCTTTATGGAAATGGGATAAGGTTCAGATGGATTTCGTTACAGGACTTCCCAGGTCATAGAAGGGTCACGATGCTATTCTTGTCGTTGTCGACCAACTCTCCAAAGTTGCACACTTTCTGCCTGTCAAGGAGACGATCACTGCTAGTCAGTTAGCAGAGTTATATATCTCCAGAATTGTTTCACTCCACGGTATTCCGAAAGAGATCAGTTCAGACCGTGGCAGCATATTCACTGGTCATTTCTGGGAAAGTTTCCAAAAGGCTATGGGAACTCATATTACCTGGAGTTCAGCTTATCATCCTCAATCCCAAGGCCAAGTTGAATGAGTTAATCAAGTGCTTGAAGACATGCTACGAGCTTGTGTTGTTTCTTTCGGCAAGAAGTGGGAAGAATCTCTTCCATATGCCGAGTTCTCCTATAACAACAGCTATCAAGCCAGCTTGAAAATGGCCCCCTTTGAAGTTCTCTATGGACGTAAGTGTCGAACCCCTCTGAATTGGTCAGAAACTGGGGAACGACCGCTCGTGGGTCCAGATATTATTCAACACGCCGAAGAACAAGTCCGAATTGTCCGGGAAAATCTCAAGGCGGCTCAGGACCGCCAGAAGAGCAACTATGATCGCAAACGATGGGGTTTGACTTATCAACCTGGTGATCAAGCTTATCTACGTGTCACCCCTATGAAGGGCACTCACCGTTTTGGAATCAAGGGCAAGTTAGCTCCACGCTACATTGGTCCTTTCCGCATTATTGCTAGACGTGGTCAGGTGGCATATAAACTGGAGTTGCCGCCGCAATTCTCCCATATCCACGACGTCTTTCATGTGTCGCAACTTCGTAAATGCTTCAAGGAATCTCCGCACCGAGCTGTGGATCACGAGATGCTCGAATTGCAAGATGATCTATCTTATAAGGAGCATTCGATCCGCATTCTCGATGAAGCTGAACGTCGAACCCGTCAGAAGGTTACCAAGTTCCTCAAAGTGCATTGGTCAAATCATACTGAAGATGAAGCCACTTGGGAACGCGAGGATAATCTTCGTGCGGAATACCCCGAACTTTTTCCTTCTACTTCTTAATTCTCGGGACGAGAATTCTTGTTAGTAGAGGAGATTTGTAACACCCCCAGTGGTTAACTACAGTAATCACCCTTTTGATTATGCCATGTCATCATGTTTAACAGTGCATGATCATCATTTGCATCATAATGCATTTCAACTTCTAACTCAAATTCAAATTAAATTAAAGTGGAAAATAAAAGTTGTTCAAACTGGAAAACTAAAATGTGCATCTTGTTGCAAATATTCCCCTAGCATTTATAAAAATGATTGCAACATTAGTTGGAATTGTAAAAGGACTCGAACAACTAGAAACAGCAGCAACATAGCACTATTCAATCCTTTTTCAATTTAAATAAAATCCAAACAAAAAGATATGGATCCCAAACCAATTTCTAGCAGTGACAGATAATGCACTGTAAATAATGGAGCAAGTCTCGAATTTTACAAAAGTCTTTTGGAATAAAAATAAAAGAGAAAACAGAAAAGGAAAATAAATAATATAAAAAAAAGTAAAAAGGAAAAGCCCCCCCCGGACCAACTGGGCCGTGGCCCAGCTGGCCACCAGGCCACCACCCAGGCCGGCCCACCCCGGGCCTATAACCCCCTCCCCTCACCCCGAAACCCTAATCCCCCCCTCGCTCCTCTTCCCCCCCCGATCCAGAAATTCTGGATCGGGATCGAACCCCGTCGCCCGCGCCGCCACGGCGCCCGTCGCCGGCCGGCCGTCCCCGACCGCCTCCCCGCGCCGATCTGCCTTGCCTGTCGCCTCTCCTACCGCCTCCTCCACTCGACCCCCCTCCCCTGGATCGGACCGGGGCAGAGGCGCCCCGATCCCGTCGCCCGTCGCCGCGCTCCCCGCCGCTGCTCGCGCTCGCTTCCGCCTCGCCGCCCGCGCTCGGACGCCGTCGCCGGGACCTCGCCTCCCCGTCTCCTCCCCGAATCGCCTCAGCGAGCGCTCGCACCCGTCGCCGCTGCCCGACGCCGTCGCCGACTCGGCCGCATCGTCGCCGTCGCTTCCTCGCCTCGCCATCATCCCCGTCCGGCCCCCTGTGAGCCGCGCCCCTCTCCTCTCCTCTCTCCCTGACGCCGCGCCCGCACGTCGCCGCCAGTCTCGCTCGCGCACGGCCTCACCCTTCCCCGTCGCCTCGTCCCCTGCTCCGCCCCGAGCCGCCCACCGTTCGCCGCGCGCGCGCACGCGCGAGCCCGCGCCCACGCACCGCGCTGCCGCTCGGCGGCCCGTCGCCGCGCCCCGCCGCGCGCCCGTCACCCGCGCCCGTGGCCACGTGCCACTGACCGGTGGGCCCTGCCCCCCTGTGCCGCTGACAGACGGGGCCCAGCCCCAAAAACGTTTTAGGAAAAATAATGAAAATAAAAATAAATAATTAAAATAATTAATTAATTAATTAGTTAATTAATCCTGATTAGGTTAATTTAATTAAGTAGTTAGTGTTAATTAAACAGTAATTTAATTAGTTAATCACTAATTAACCAAACAGACTATGACAGGTGGGACCCATTGGTCCTGACGTCATGCTGACGTCATGCTGACGTCAGCAGGACACTGTTTCGGATAATGTTGAATTAAATAATTAAGTAAATTTCAGAAATTAATAAAAACTTTAGAAAATCATATTAAATAAACCGTAACTCCGATGAAAATATTTTATACATGAAACTTGCTCAGAACGACGATACGAACCCGGATACGCCCTCTGTATTCCCGTCAGATGCCCGCAACTATAAGAACGTTGAACAATTAGACCGATTTCGATAAATGAATAGTGTCCAACTTTAATTAAATAAATCCGAATAAATTCCTAAATTAACTAAATCATTTAGTTAGGCAGTAGAACACCCCGGCATATCATTTAGACATGTCATACATATTGTTTGCATTATTGCCGTGAATTTATTGTTTCTCTCCCCCTCCTTCTCTCTCGATAGACGCCGAGACCGACGTCGCTGCTGTCAAGTACGACTACGCTACTGACGAGCAGCCCGTTGACGACCTCCCTCTCTTGCCAGAGCAACCAGGCAAGCCCCACCCCTTGAGCATTCCAGATATCGCCCATTCTATTCTCCTGCTTGCATTAGATTTCGCTACTGTTAATGTTTGCTCCTATTCTGATGCATAGCCTGCTGTTGTAACCTGTTCATTGCTACCTTACCTGCCTATGATAAACTGTTTAGTATAGGTTGGTGTGAACCATCTGTGACCCCACCACCTTACTTTGTCGCCCCTGCTTGTTCATCGACGACTCGATCAACGTGATCGTCGATCAGAGACAGACGCCTCACTTCACACCCCCTTAGTTGTACGACTCTGCGTAGTAACTATCGAGTGCCGAGGGTGATACCTCGTAACGCAATCCTGATGAATACTCTGCAGCATAGCTGTACGGTCGTGGTCATCGAGGGTGATTCCTCCTTCTCCATGTCCGATACGACTCTGTCGTGCAACCCCTCAGTGTGAACCTCGAGGGTGATACCTCTTACGTTCACCCTGATGATTATGACCACACGGTTACTTGACCTTTTTCACAGGCGGGTCCACCCTGGTGGGTACCCGCTGGGGATCTATGATTTCGGGTGTGCCGGAAGGGCACTCGAGTGTGACATTGTGGCGGAGCATCAGAGACTCTGATTGTCTCCGCTTGATACTAATTGAGCCTATTGGATTTGGGTGTGTGATCTGAGTGGGTCGACGTGCCCTATACGCACTACCACCACGCGGGATAATGGTTATGGGGCCCTCTGCGATGTACGTTTCTCCGAAAGCTTATCAGACGTCACGATTCACCGCGCGGGCTGATCGTCGGGATTGGGCTGGATACTTCACTGGCGAGTTCAGTGTCGCGCCTGCACCCCGGCCAGCCACGCAACGCGCAGGGTGCCCAGGGCGATGGCCCGAGACCCCTGGGTGCATAGGTTAGTCCGGCGTGCTGACCTCTCTGCTGAGCCTAGGTAGAGCGCTGCTTCGTGTTGATCTTCCGGGGACGGGCATTACCCATCAAGTATGTCCGGCCAGAGTTGATCGAGCGTGTTGGGTAACAGTAGTGCACCCCTGCAGGGATGAATCTTCTATCGATAGCCGGTCCTACGGTAAAGGACGCTCAGTTTGTGTATCCCGATCTACTACTTAAACTGGATACTTGTTACTTAATGGAAGCTTCGGGATTACTTTCTCGCTGGGAGTCGAGGAAGGATCTTTGAGCTGTACTTCAACATGTTTGCTAAATAAAATGCTATTCTACTCTCTTCTACTGCTGCAAGATGATGGCTTTGAGAAGATGTTTGAAGATGCTAGTCTTCGATAGGACTAGGCCTTTCTCTCTATTCTGGCATTTCTGCAGCCCAGTCCACATATACAGCCTTTTCTCCATTGATAATGTTGCATATGTAGTATAGATCCTTGCTTGCTGAGTACTTCGGATGAGTACTCATGGTTGCTTTATTTTCTCTTTTCCCCCATATACCCCACCTTGATGATACACCAGACGATGGAGTCCAGGAGCCAGACGCCACCACCGGAGCCTACTACCAGGCGGGTCCAGAGGGCACGTACTACTGGATCGAGCCATCTGACCAGGAGTAGGATCGGAGGCTCCCAGGCAGGAGGCCAACGCCTTTCGATCTAGTGTCGCTGTTTGTGCTAGCCTTCTTAAGGCAGAACTTGTCTAACTATGTCTGTACCCAGATATTATTTGTATGACTGACTTATGTATTCGGATCTTCGGATCCCTGGTCTGTAATATTGTGGACCTCCGTTTGTTTGTGTTTAGAGTTGTGTTGTGATATCTTCCCGTGAGTCCCTGGGCTTGATCGTACACGTTTGCGTGTATGATTAGTGTATGATTGAACCGGGGGCGTCACAGCCTAGACTAAACAGTTTAGGATATGCAGGTAATTATCAACAGCAGGTTACAATGAACAGGCTATGCATCAGAATAGGTACAGCAGCAGCAGCAGCAGCAATTCTAATGCAAGCATGAGAAATAGAATGGGCGATATCGGGATGATCAAAGGGGGGGCTTGCCTGGTTGCTCGGCGGCAAGGGCAAGGTTGTCAATGCTGTCTTCGGTCTCCGAAGCTGCGTCGGGATCTATCGAGAGAGAAGTGGGGGAGAAAACAGTATAAATATAGAGCAAACATGAGCAACGCAAAGTACGGCATGACAATATGCAGTGCCGGGTGTGTCCTAACGTATGGTTGCACGTCACCGAGGAAGGAGGAATCCATCCGGGAATGTTTTCCCGGTTCCGGACATTTGTCAGACAGATGACCGGAGAGGAACGGTTGCATGTTCGGATAGTTAGGGACGTGTGACGGACGAACGGACCGCGGATTCGGATTCGTCTCATAGTTCTGAGCGACTTTCATGTACAAAGTATTTCCATCAGAGTTACGGATTATTTAATATGATTTTCTAAAGTTTTTATTAATTTCTGGAATTTATTTAAATAGGTTGACTAAGTCAAATGGTCCAGCCAGCAGATCCAGTCAGCGTTGACTGGGTCAAGGTTTACCAGTCAACAGGGTCAAGGGGGACCCACATGTCATAGTCTACTAACACTAATTAACAGATTAATTAGACTAACTATTTAATTAGTTTAATTAAACAGAATTAATTAAGTTAATTATTCATTTAATTAACTAATTAATTAATATTTATTTATTTTTAATTCCGTTTTAAACAGGGGCTGGGCCCCGTCTGTCATAGGCCCAGGGGGGAGCCTAGCGGGCGCTGGGCGTAGCCCGACTGGGCACCCGCCCAGGTCGACATGGGAGGGACGGGCGCTGGGCGCCTGGACCCGGGCGCCCGACGGGGCGAGGCAAACAGGGCGGCGGCGGGGCGCCGACGGCCACCCTGACGAGCGGCAGCAGCTGCAAGCGAGGGGAGAGCAGCGGCAGGGCGAGGCCACGGGCTTGGGCCGGCAGCAGGGGACGGGCAGCGGAGCCGCGGCGAGGCCAGCGCTGTCGCGGGCGGCTGCGGGTGAGGGGAAGGAGGTCGGAAGCGGCGAAGAGCATGCGGGGGGGGAAGAGGCGCGGGCGCCAGTAGCTGCAGCGCGGGGCGTCGAGCGACACACGGGCAAGGGTAGAGTGCGCTGGGGCGGGGCGCGCGTTGGCCGCAGGCGCAGGCGGTGGGCGCGGCGACGTCCTGTACGGGGGAAAGGGGAAGGTGGGGAGGCGGAGGCCGATGCCTCACCAGCGTTGCTGGGGAACGGGGGTCGGCGAGGCTCGGTGATGGCCGGCGATGGAGAGACGAGGACGGCGGCGTGCGACGGCGAAGGCCAAGGAGGAGCGCGCGCGGGGCTCGGGGAAGACGGCGCGGTGCAGGACGGAGATGCAGGAGGCCGGGAGGGACGGCGCCGGCGACGTGACTCCGCGGAGGAGGACGGAGGCACGGCGGGGCGGCGACCGGCGGCGTCGGGGCCAGTTCCCCCGATCTGGATCGAGAGGAACAGAGAGAGGAGAGGGATTCGTTCGGTGGGGGGGAGTGGGGTGTCGGTGGGCTAGGGTTACGGGGAGCGAGAGTGAGGGATAAGAGGAGGGGGGGGTGGGCGGCATGGGCCAGCTGGGCTGGGGCCCAGTTGGGCCGGGGGGGGGGAGGGGTGGTGTTTCTCTTTTTATCTTTATTTTGTTTTGTCTTTTCTTTTTATTTATTCTCATTTCCTGTTTTGTAATTAGCTAGGCACCCAAATGACTTTTGTAAAAATTGTGACCTGGTCCACAAATCACAGGGTATTGTATACCACTGCAATAAAATAGCTTGGTGTCCATATCTTTTTGTTTGGATTTAATTTAATTGAGAAAAGATTAAATAGTGCTATCTTGCTGCTGTTTCTATTTGTTTGAGCCACTTAAATATTTTAGTTAACACTGCTGCTAATTTTATATTAGCCTCTGGATTATTTGCAACATGATGTACATTTTTGTTTCTGGATCTGAACAACTTTTATTTTCCACTTTAGTTTAAATTTGAATTTGACTTAGGAGTTGAAATGCATTATGATGCAAATGATGATCATGCACTGTTAAACATGATGACTTGTCATTATCAAAAGGGTGATTACTGTAGTTAACCACCGGGGGTGTTACAAATCTCCTCTACTAACAAGAATTCTCGTCCCGAGAATTAAGAAGTAGAAGGAAAAAGTTCGGGGTATTCCGCACGAAGATTATCCTCGCGTTCCCAAGTGGCTTCATCTTCAGTATGATTTGACCACTGCACTTTGAGGAACATGGTAACCTTCTGACGGGTTCGACGCTCAGCTTCATCGAGAATGCGGATCCGATGTTCCTTATAAGATAGATCATCATGCAATTCGAGCATCTCGTGATCCACTGCTCGGTGTGGAGATTCCTTGAAGCATTTACGAAGTTGCGACACATGGAAGACGTCGTGGACATGAGAGAATTGCGGCGGCAATTCCAATTTATATGCCACCTGATCACGTCTAGCAATAATGCGGAAAGGACCAATGTAGCGTGGAGCTAGCTTGCCCTTGATTCCAAAACGGTGAGTGCCTTTCATAGGAGTGACACGTAGATAAGCTTGATCACCAGGTTGATAAGTCAAACCCCATCGTTTGCGATCATAGTTGCTCTTCTGGCGGTCCTGAGCCGCCTTGAGATTTTCCTGGACAATACGGACTTGTTCTTCGGCGTGTTGAATAATGTCCGGTCCAACAAGAGGTCGTTCCCCAGTTTCTGACCAATTCAGAGGGGTTCGACATTTACGTCCATATAGTACTTCAAAGGGGGCCATTTTCAAACTGGCTTGATAGCTGTTGTTATAAGAGAACTCGGCATACGAAAGAGATTCTTCCCACTTCTTGCCAAATGAAATAACACAAGCCCGAAGCATGTCTTCAAGCACTTGGTTGACTCGCTCAACTTGGCCTTGGGATTGGGGGTGATAAGCTGAACTCCAGGTAATATGAGTTCCCATAGCTGTTTGAAAACCTTCCCAGAATTTGGAAGTGAAAAGACCGCCACGGTCCGAACTGATCTCCTTCGGAATACCGTGGAGTGATACAATTCTGGAGATATACAACTCTGCTAACTGACTAGCAGTGATCGTCTCCTTGACAGGCAGAAAATGTGCAACTTTGGAGAGTTGGTCGACGACGACAAGAATAGCGTCGTGACCCTTCTGTGACCTGGGAAGTCCTGTAATGAAATCCATTTGAACCTTATCCCATTTCCATAGAGGAATAGGCAACGGTTGCAGAATTCCAGCTGGTTTCTGATGTTCTGCTTTAACGCGACGACACACATCACATTCAGCAACATAACGAGCAATGTCCTGCTTCATTCTGGACCACCAGTACCTTTGACGGAGATCACGATACATTTTGGTGCTACCCGGATGAATAGACAACGGGGTATCATGTGCCTCCTTCATGACTTTGTCAGTCATAAGCTCGAAGCGAGGTACTACAATGCGGTCTCTGAAATACAAGGTTCCATCTTCAGACAGCGAGAAATCCCTGTACTTTTCAAGGTGAAGACTTTCCTTCATCAGATCAACTTCAGCATCTTTAGCTTGCGCATTCTTAACAGCTTTCTCAAGATCGGGTTGTATCACAAGGTTATTAAGAGAACCCTGTGGAACAATACGCAGATTCAGCTTGCACAGTTCTTCAAAAAGACGAGGTTGAGCTCGCCTAACCATGAGGTTGTCGCAATAGGACTTGCGGCTTAAGGCATCAGCCATCACGTTAGCCTTGCCAGGGGTATAGGAAATACCCAAATCATAGTCCGCAATGGCCTCCATCCATCTTTGCTGACGGAGGTTTAGAGAAGGTTGAGTGAACAAGTACTTCAGACTTTTATGATCCGTGTAGATCTCGCAACGATTACCGAGAAGGTAATGTCGCCACAACTGCAATGCATAGATCACAGCAGCTAGTTCTAGATCATGTACCGGATAATTCTCTTCATGTGGGCGCAACTGGCGAGAGCCATAGGCAATCACTTTACGCTCTTGCATTAGGACACAGCCTAATCCTTCACGGGATGCATCACAATAAATCACAAAGTCTTTGCGGGTATCTGGAGGAGAAAGTACTGGGGTATTGTAACGGATTGACATCTGCCCCAGTGGATAAAGAATGTACTCTGGATGTATCCCTGCTCGAACAGCTGGTAGCTGCGTCGCAGGGTGTGGTGGAAACAAACGATCCATCTGAAACAGAGGAAACTCATGATTGTCAAAAGACAAGGAGAAGTATAACCGATCTCGGAGAGAAAGGTTAAACAAAACAATGGAAAGGAAAATGATTATTAGACTAATCAGATCAATGTCAGGGAAATCGCACATATATCCAGCTCTCCGGGTGGACGAGAATTACGAGATCCTAAGTGTCGGCGTTAGTAAACTTTAGTTAACCCGAAAGGAAGAGAGGTCAGAGTCCCAGAGTAAAGATGAGGAATAAAAGATACTAATACCTCCCAATTGGCGACGTGGGCCCGTAAGCCACACAGCCAAGTTAGTAAAACAGTTTTGGACCACTAGACTCAACTTCGGCCAAGGAGTTGGAAAGGGGATTCCTACAGTCAGTCGGCTCTGATACCAACTTGTGACGCCCCCGGCCCGATCGCGCGCTAATCATACACGCAAATGCACACGATCAAGCCTAAGGACTCACGGGAAGATATCACAACACAACTCTAAATCATAAATAAAATCATACAAGCTTTATATTACAAGCCAGGGGCCTCGAGGGCTCGAATACATAAGCTTGCGAACAAGCGTCAGCGGAAGCATCAGATATCTGAGTACAGATATAAAAGAAAGTACAGAAAGGCCTTTAGAAAGGCGGGGCAAAGTAAAACACTACGATCAAAAGGCGTAGGCCTCCTGCCTGGGACCCTCCGATCCTACTCCTGGTCGTCAGTCAACTCATAGTAGTATCCATCCTCTGGGTAGTAGTAGTAGCGATCGTCGGCAGGGCAGCTGTCTCAGGGGCTCCGTCATCTTGGTCACGACAAACTGATATGGGGAGAAAAGGAAAACAAAGCAACCGTGAGTACTCAGAAGTACTCAGCAAGCAAGGATCTACACTACATATGCAACATTTTCAAGGGGAGGCTGTATATGTGGACTGGGCTGCAGAAATGCCAGAATAGAGAGAAGGCCTAGTCCTATCGAAGACTAGCATCTTCAGCGGTCTTGCAGCAGTAGAAGAGAGTAGAACAGTACAATATAATGTAGTAGTATCATTAAGTCTCAACCTCACCCAGAGATCCTTTCTCGACTCCCTGCGAGAAAGCAATCCCAGAGCCATACAGTCATCAACCTCGTCCGGAGATCCCTTCTCGACTCCCTGCGAGAAGCAATCCCAGAGCCATATATACAGGTCTCATCACAGGTATCCAGTTCTAGTTGTATCGATCGGGATACAACTCTGAGTGTCCTTTACCGTAGGACCGGCTATCGATAGAAGTGTTCTTCCCTGCAGGGGTGCACCAACTTACCCAACACGCTCGATTAACTTCGGCCGGACACACTTTCCTGGGTCATGCCCGGCCTCGGCCAAACGACACATCGCAACCCTACCTACAGCTCAGCAGAGAGGTCCCCGCCGGTCTACATCCTAAGCGCAAGGGGGTCTTGGCCATCGCCCCTCGCCCTCCGGGTCGTTGCGCACAGGGTGGATACCAGCATCGCCTCGGGTGGCCGACACGATCCGACCGTGCCGCCATGCTGAACTGGACGTCTGACAGAGCTTTCGGCTGATGCATACGATGCAGAACGCCCATACTATGCCCACGTGATGGTTAGTGCTATCAGACCAGAGGCCTGCTCGGATCAAATATCCAAATCGTTAGGACTAGGGGCTTGCGGAAACGAGCAGAGACTCACGAAAGATGTGACCCCGTCGCCCCGTCTCGAGGACTTGCGGCAAGGGTTAAGAATGCCCGGCCGCGCCTCGTATTCACCACTCGGGCACCACACAGGCACCCGTCTTCACAACACTCGCCTCTCAGGCGCACGCGGGTACCCCTCAGGGCCGACCCGCCTATCCAATGAACAGTGTAAAGTCCAAGTATCCGTGTGTCCATAACATCAGGGAATCCGAGGTATCACCCTCATTGAATTCCCACTCGATGTATCCGTCAAGGTGAACTAGGAGGAATCACCCTCACTGGGTCCACACTTGAGGTGTTGTACGACAGCGTCGTTATCGGAAGCGGTGAAGGAGGAATCACCCTCGATGACCACGACCGAATAGCTACTCTACAGAGTTAACATCAGAAGTGCTACATGAGGTTTCACCCTCGACACTCGATAGTAACGCTGCAGTGTCGTTACAACTAAGGGGGGTGATGTGCGGTGTTGGGTCCTGGTCTTCAATCCCATTGATCGGGTCTTCTGACGATCCAGCGCGGCAGTCGGGGTAAGTGGGGTCACTGATAGGTCTCTACCCAGCCTAGACTAAACAGTTTAGGATATGCAGGTAATTATCAACAGCAGGTTACAATGAACAGGCTATGCATCAGAATAGGTACAGCAGCAGCAGCAGCAATTCTAATGCAAGCATGAGAAATAGAATGGGCGATATCGGGATGATCAAAGGGGGGGCTTGCCTGGTTGCTCGGCGGCAAGGTCAAGGTTGTCAATGCTGTCTTCGGTCTCCGAAGCTGCGTCGGGATCTATCGAGAGAGAAGAGGGGAAGAAAACAGTATAAATATAGAGCAAACATGAGCAACGCAAAGTACGGCATGACAATATGCAGTGCCGGGTGTGTCCTAACGTATGGTTGCACGTCACCGAGGAAGGAGGAATCCATCCGGGAATGTTTTCCCGGTTCCGGACATTTGTCAGACAGATGACCGGAGAGGAACGGTTGCATGTTCGGATAGTTAGGTACGTGTGACGGACGAACGGACCGCGTATTCGGATTCGTCTCATCGTTCTGAGCGACTTTCATGTACAAAGTATTTCCATCAGAGTTACGGATTATTTAATATGATTTTCTAAAGTTTTTATTAATTTCTGGAATTTATTTAAATAGGTTGACTAAGTCAAATGGTCCAGTCAGCAGATCCAGTCAGCGTTGACTGGGTCAAGGTTTACCAGTCAACAGGGTCAAGGGGGACCCACATGTCATAGTCTACTAACACTAATTAACAGATTAATTAGACTAACTATTTAATTAGTTTAATTACACAGAATTAATTAAGTTAATTATTCATTTAATTAACTAATTAATTAATATTTATTTATTTTTAATTCCGTTTTAAACAGGGGCTGGGCCCCGTCTGTCATAGGCCCAGGGGGGAGCCTAGCGGGCGCTGGGCGTAGCCCGACTGGGCACCCGCCCAGGTCGACATGGGAGGGACGGGCGCTGGGCGCCTGGACCCGGGCGCCCGACGGGGCGAGGCAAACAGGGCGGCGGCGGGGCGCCGACGGCCACCCTGACGAGCGGCAGCAACTGCAAGCGAGGGGAGAGCAGCGGCAGGGCGAGGCCACGGGCTTGGGCCGGCAGCAGGGGACGGGCAGCGGAGCCGCGGCGAGGCCAGCGCTGTCGCGGGCGGCTGCGGGTGAGGGGAAGGAGGCCGGAAGCAGAGAAAGAGAATGGGAAGGGGGGGGGGCGGAAGAGGGCGGGAGCAAAGTATTGCAGCGCGGGGCGTCGGCGGACACGGGAAAGGGCAAGAGTGCGCTGGGGCGGGGCGCGCGTTGGCCGCAGGCGCATGCGGTGGGCGCGGCGCGTCCTGTACGGGGGAAAGGGGAAGGTGGGGAGGCGGGGGCCGATGCCTCACCAGCGTTGCTGGGGAACGGGGGTCGGCGAGGCTCGGTGATGGCCGGCGATGGAGAGACGGGGACGGCGGCGTGCGACGGCGAAGGCCAAGGAGGAGCGCGCGCGGGGCTCGGGGAAGACGGCGCGGTGCAGGAGGGAGATGCAGGAGGCCGGGAGGGACGGCGCCGGCGACGTGACTCCGCGGAGGAGGACGGAGGCACGGCGGGGCGGCGACCGGCGGCGTCGGGGCCAGTTCCCCCGATCTGGATCGAGAGGAACAGAGAGAGGAGAGGGATTCGTTCGGTGGGGGGGAGTGGGGTGTCGGTGGGCTAGGGTTACGGGGAGTGAGGGGATAAGAAGGAGTGGGGGGGTGGGCCGGCATGGGCCAGCTGGGCTGGTGCCCAGTTGGGCCGGGGGGGAGGGGGTGTTTCTCTTTTTATCTTTATTTTGTTTTGTCTTTTCTTTTTATTTATTCTCATTTCCTGTTTTGTAATTAGCTAGGCACCCAAATGACTTTTGTAAAAATTGTGGCCTGGTCCACAAATCACAGGGTATTGTATACCACTGCAATAAAATAGCTTGGTGTCCATATCTTTTTGTTTGGATTTAATTTAATTGAGAAAAGATTAAATAGTGCTATCTTGCTGCTGTTTCTATTTGTTTGAGCCACTTAAATATTTTAGTTAACACTGCTGCTAATTTTATATTAGCCTCTGGATTATTTGCAACATGATGTACATTTTTGTTTCTGGATCTGAACAACTTTGTTTTTCCACTTTAGTTTAAATTTGAATTTGACTTAGGAGTTGAAATGCATTATGATGCAAATGATGATCATGCACTGTTAAACATGATGACTTGTCATTATCAAAAGGGTGATTACTGTAGTTAACCACCGGGGGTGTTACATTCAACACCCTCCAAAATAGTGGGGTCATTAGTACCTAGAGTTGACACTCTTTCAAACCCACTTTCATCAACATAATCATCATAAATAGGAGGCATGCTACCATTATAACAAATTTGCACATCAAAACTTGGGGGACTAAAAATATCATGTTCATCAAACATAGCATCCCCAAACTTGTAGCTTTGCATATCATTAGCATCATGGATATTCAAAGAGTTCATACCAACAACATTGCAATCATGCTCATCATTCAAAGATTTTTTGGCAAACATTTTATAGAATTCTTCTTCTATCAATTGAGCACAATTTTCATTTCCATCATTTTCACGAAAGACATTATAAAGATGAATAATATGATGCAACCTCAATTCCAATTTTTTGTAGTTTTCTTTTATAAACAAAATTAGTGATAAAACAAGAAACTAAAAGATTCAGTTGCAAGATCTAAAGATATACCTTCAAGCACTCACCTCCCCGGCAACGGCGCCAAAAAAGAGCTTGATGTCTACTACACAACTTGTTCTTGTAGACTCGTGTTGGGCCTCCAAGCGCAGAGTTTTGTAGGAAAGTAGCAATTTTCCCTCAAGTGGATGACCTAAGGTTTACCAATCCGTGGGAGGCGTAGGATGAAAATGGTCTCTCTCAAACAACCCTGCAACCAAATAACAAAAAGTCTCTTGTGTCCCCAACACACCAAATACAATGGTAATTTGTATAGGTGCACTAGTTCGGCGAAGAGATGGTAATAAAAGCGTAGTAATGATAGTAGATATTGATTTTTGTAATAGGAACAATAAAAAACAGCAAGGTAGCAATTGATAAAATGGAGCACAAACGGTATTGCGATGCTTGAAAATGAGGCCTAGGGTCCGTACTTTCACTAGTGCAATCTCTCAACAATGCTAATCTAATTGGATCATATAACCATCCCTCAAAGTGCGATGAAGAATCACTCCAAAGTTCTTATCTAGCGGAGAACATAAGAAGAAATTGTTTGTAGCTATTCTTTCCGATCGATCTATCCAAGAGTTCGTACTAAAATAACACCAAGTTATTCTTTCCGATCGATCTATCAAGAATTCGTACTAAAATAACACCAAGTTATTCTTTCCGATCGATCTATCAAGAGTTCGTACTAAAATAACACCAAAGCAAATTCAGATTCATAATACCCAATCCAACACAAAGAACCTCAAAGAGTGCCCCAAGATTTCTACCGGAGAAACAAAAGACGAGAACGTGCATCAACCCCTATGCATAGATTACCCCAATGTCACCTCGTGAATACGCGAGTTGAGTGCCAAAACATATCTCAAGTGAATCAATATAATACCCCATTGTCACCATGGGTACTCATATGCAAGACATACATCAAGTGCTCTCAAATCCATAAAAGTATTCAATCCGATAAAACGAAATCTCAAAGGGAAAACTCAATTCCTCACAACAAGATAGAGAGGGGAAAACACCATATGATCAAACTATATTAACAAAGCCCGCGATACATCAAGATTGTGACATCTCAAGAACACGAGAGAGAGAGAGAGAGAGAGAGAGAGAGAGAGAGAGAGATTAAACACATAGCTACTGGTACAAACCCTCAGCCCCGAGGGTGGACTACTCCCTCCTCATCATGGTGGCCGCCGGGATGATGAAGAAGGCCACCGGTGATGATTTCCCACTCCGGCAGGGTGCCAGAACGGGTTCTTGATTGGTTTTTCATGGCTACAGAGGCTTGCGGCGGCGGAACTTCTGATCTAGGGTTACCCCTGATGGTTTCTCTATTTGTAGGATTTTTTGACGTCGGTTTCACGCGAAGATGGGCCTCGAGGTGAGCACAACCCACCAGGGTGCGCTTGGGCCCCCTGGCGCGCCCCGGTGTCTTGTGCCCTACTCCTTCACCTTCTGGTCCTTCCACCAAGCTTCGGGAGTCTCTTTTGTTCCAAAAAAAATCGTCAAAAAGTTTCAGCTCATTTGGAGAACTTTCATTTCTGCACAAAAAACAACACCACAGTAGTTCTGCTGAAAACAGCGTCAGTCCAGGTTAGTTCCATGCAAATCATACCAAAACCAAATAAAATTGTTGTAAACATGGCATGAATACTTCATAAATTATAGATACGTTGGAGACGTATCAACACCTGAGTGTAGGCACCGTGTTCGGCATACCAAAGTCGGCCTCACCGTGTGCAGTCACTATCATCATGGCTGTAGAGCTAGCCTTCTTACAACTAGCCGTGTTCGACATAATTTCCTGTGTGTTGCCACAAGTATCTCTACTTCTTATAAAAATGAGTAGGTGATGATTGTGTGCCTGCCATCCTGCAACATAGACAGTCCAATCTATATCTGACGGATAGAAAGCAAACTATGGCAATTTGGCAAAAAGATACCCGCACCCCTCTCCACATCTGCAGGTAAGGCCTTCCCTCGTTCAACTTCATCTCCCACAAGATAGACAGCTCGTATAAATGCATCTTGATGTTCCATGCAACGCATGGGCCTCTTGCTAGTAATAATAAATATTGTACTCGAGTAATGGGTATATCGTTGCCGCACCTATGCACGCAAACATTTATCGTAACATAGTACCTCGTGTTGGATAGTCGTAATATTACAAGTTTCAAATTGATATTACAAATGCTAGGAGTAATGCTGCACCTACGAAGAGGGAATTATTAGGAAGTTTACGTAAGAACTTTCGTTACTTTAGGTGGCTGCAGCATTATCGTACAAACTAAAATCCACCGCCCTGACAAGTCACTATTGGGAAAATACATTTTTGAGTCTCTGGCGACTTGATGTTTCAAAAACAAATTCAGCTTCTGTGGAGCCTTTGTCATTTAGGCTTAGACGCTTGCGGTGATCAGCACGCCATTCATTGTTGCGCCAGAGAACGCCAAACCTCATTACCTTGAGCACACTTGCCTCCAGAAAAAAGAACCTGGCCAATTTAATCTCAGATGTGCTGCCTCGGTAGTCGATCAAATCAATTTCTGTAAGATGGAGATCAAGGCATTCGATGAGATTGTTATAGTGCAGCACATTTTTCACTTTCGGGTCTTTTTTTACCTGCAAAAGAAGAGAACATATTAGAGCAGCTGGCTATATATGATTGCCGTGTCATCAAGAGGTACCAATATCATTCGTTCATACGATAGGGTTGGTTCTAAGGCTAATGATATTTTTTTCACTCTCTCTCTCTCTCTCTCTCTTTCTCTTTCCTCTCATTTACCTAGGAGCACGTGAAGAGCTTGGGCATTTGTTGTCTTCCACTATGTGGCCGATGCCATATTTCTCAAAAGTATGCCACATAATACGCATCGATGTCAAATCAAAAGATTTTGGCACCGCTCTAGCAATGTGAGAGAGTTGGCACCGCTGTGCACACAGACCCACATGTATAAACAAATCAATCAAACCAACTACACCAGCCTCTCCCTCTCCCAAACAAGTGTTTTTTATTGCCTTAGTTCTCTCCCTCTCGCACGCAAAGTGTTTTTTTCATTGCATGAGTTAATTTGGCACCTGATGTCTACTACACAACTTGTTCTTGTAGACTCATGTTAGGCCTCCAAGCGCAGAGTTTTGTAGGATAGTAGCAAATTTCCCTCAAGTAGATGACCTAAGGTTTATCAATCCGTGGGAGGCGTAGGATGAAGATGGTCTCTCTCAAACAACCCTGCAACCAAATAACAAAAAGTCTCTTGTGTCCCCAACACACCAAATACAATGGTAATTTGTATAGGTGCACTAGTTCAGCGACGAGATGGTAATAAAAGTGTAGTAATGATAGTAGATATTGATTTTTGTAATAGAAACAATAAAAAACAGCAAGGTAGCAATTGATAAAACGGAGCACAAACGGTATTGCAATGCTTGAAAATGAGGCCTAGGGTCCGTACTTTCGCTAGTGCAATCTCTCAACAATGCTAATATAATTGGATCATATAACCATCCCTCAACGTGTGATGAAGAATCACTCCAAAGTTCTTACCTAGCGGAGAACATAAGAAGAAATTGTTTGTAGGGTACGAAACCACCTTAAAGTTATTCTTTCCGTTCGATCTATTCAAGAGTTCGTACTAAAATAACACAAAGTTATTCTTTCCGTTCAATCTATCCAAGAGTTCATACTAAAATAACACCATATGACACGCATCAACCAACTCTAATGTCACCTAGATACTCCAATGTCACCACAAGTATCCATGAGTTAATTATACGATACGCATGAAACAATTTCAGATTCATAATACTCGATACAACACAAAGAACCTCAAAGAGTGCCCCAAGATTTCTACCGGAGAAACAAGGACGAAAACATGCATCAACCCTTGATGTCTACTACACAACTTGTTCTTGTAGACTCGTGTTGGGCCTCCAAGCGCAGAGTTTTGTAGGACAGTAGCAAATTTCCCACAAGTGGATGACCTAAGGTTTATCAATCCGTGGGAGGCGTAGGATGAAGATGGTCTCTCTCAAACAACCCTGCAACCAAATAATAAAAAGTCTCTTGTGTCCCCAACACACCAAATACAACGGAAAATTGTATAGGTGCACTAGTTCGGCGAAGAGATGGTGATAAAAGTGTAGTAACAATAGTAGATATTGATTTTTGTAATACGAACAATAAAAAAACAGCAAGGTAGCAAGTAACAAAAGTGAGCACAAACGGTATTGCAATGCTTGAAAATGAGGCCTAGGGTCCATACTTTCGCTAGTGCAATCTCTCAACAGTGCTAATATAATTGGACCATATAACCACCCCTCAAAGTGCGATGAAGAATCACTCCAAAGTTCCTATCTAGCGGAGAACATAAGAAGAAATTACTTGTAGGGTACGAAACCACCTCGAAGCTATTCTTTCCAATCGATCTACCCAAGAGTTCGTACTAAAATAACACCAAATAATTTCAGATTCATAATACTCAATCCAACACAAAGAACCTCAAAGAGTGCCACAAGATTTCTACCGGAGAAACAAAGACAAGAACGTGCATCAACCCCTATGCGTAGATTACCCCAATGTCACCTTGGGAATCCGCAAGTTGAGTGCCAAAACATATATCAAGTGAATCAATACGATACCCCATTGTCACAACGAGTATTCATATGCAAGACATATATCAAGTGCTCTCAAATCCATAAAAGTATTCAATCCGATAAAACGAAATCTCAAAGGGAAAACTCAATTCACAACAAGATGGAGAGGGGAAAACACCATATGATCCGACTATATTAACAAAGCCCGCGATACATCAAGATCGTGACATCTCAAGAACACGAGAGAGAGAGATTGAACACATAGCGAAAAACTGGTACAAACCCTCAGCCCCGAGGGTGGACTACTCCCTCCTCATCGTGATGGCCACCGGGATGATGAAGATGGCCACCGGAGATGATTCCCCCCTCCGGCAGGGTGCCGGAACGGGGTCTAGATTGGTTTTCGGTGGCTACAGAGCCTTGCGGTGGCGGAACTTCTGATCTAGGTTCTCCCCGAGGGTTTTCAGAATATTTGTGAATTTATAGGGTAAAGAGGGGGTGTGGGAGGCCACCGAGGTGGGCACAACCCACCTGGGCACGCCTGGGCCCCCAGGCGCGCCCTGGTGGGTTGTGCCCCCCTCGGGGCACCCCCAGGTGCTTCTCTGGCCCACTGGTGGTCTTCTGGTCCATAAAAAATCCACAAAAACTTTCGCGGTGTTTGGACTCCATTTGATATTGATTTCCTGCGATGTAAAAAACAAGCAAAAATTAGCAACTGGCACTAGGTCAATAGGTTAGTCCCAAAAAATGATATAAAGTTGCTATAAAATGATTGTAAAAATCCAAGAATGATAATATATCAGCATGAATACTTCATAAATTATAGATACGTCGAAGACGTATCAGCATCCCCAAGCTTAATTCCTACTCGTCCTCGAGTAGGTAAATGATAAAAGAAATAATTTATGAAGTGTCAATGCTAGCAAAGTGCATAAGTTTGATCAATGATAATTTCAATCACTTTTCCTAGCATCATGACAACAACTCTTTCTTATAAAATTTCTCATGTTTAAAGTAGCAACCAATTCACATGTTAAGGTTCAAACAATGAATTCTCTTGAAACTCAACAACCTATGTTCTCAGTCACCAAGCAATTACAATTCAACTTATTCAACAGAGTTTAAGTAAGAGCTCCACATACTCAACCATCATATAGTCTTCTATGATTGCTAACACTCACCGCATACACATGAGCAAAACGTTTCAACCAGACACATAGAAAGATAGGGGCTTATAATTTCGCCTCCCAACGTATTCACCTTAAGGGTGATGTCAACAATAATAACTCATGCCACCCATATCCAACTGGACATATGTGCCTAGATCTTTCCTCACCACATGATGCTTGCCAAAGGAGAAAAATAAAAAGGAATAGAGAGAAAAACTTTGACTCTTGCATAAAAGTAAATACATAAAAGTAAAAGATAGGCCCTTCGCAGAGGGAAGCGGAGGTTGCCATGCGCTTATTTGTTTGTATGCTCAAACCCTTAGTGCAAAAGAACGTCACGTTATATTGCCCCTTGTGATGGCAACCTTTATTATGCAGTCTGTCGCTTTTATTTTTTTACCATCACGAGTTCGTACAACGCTCAATTTTCTCTTACACTAAATGATCTTACACTTTTAGAAGCAATTTTTATTGCCTTATTGCACCGATGACAACTTACTTGAAGGATCTTACCCAATCCATAGGTAGGTATGGTGGACTCTTGAAAATAAGATTTGGGTTTAAGGGTTTTTGTATGTATCTCTACTTAGTGCGGAATTTTTGGCTAGCAAAGATGGGGGGGGGGGGGGCAAGCACCACATGTTGAAGGATCTATGACAATATAACTTCTATGTGAATATGAACAAACATAAATCATTACGTTGTCTTCCTTGTCCAACGTCAACAATTTTGGCATATAATATTTTATGGGCTCACAATCACAAAGAATTTCCAAGATAGTGTATTTGCATGTGAAAGTTCTCTTCCTTCTACTAATCATTCATGATTGCTTGTATGACCAATATTGTGATTGTCAAGCCTCAAAAGATTTCACTTTCTAATCCCCAATGTGAAGCTACCACTAGGCATGATATGAACATATAATTTCAACTTCATGATATTCAATTCATTCAACAATTTACTCATAGGATATAAGTGAAGCACAAGAGTAAATGACAAGCTACTCCAAAAAGATATAAGTGAAGATCAAGCGAGTAGTTAAGTAAATAGGTAGCTAATTGTGGACTCTCTCTTATTTAAAAACTTTCAGATCTAAGTATTTTATTAAAACAGCAAGCAAAACAAAACAAAATGACATTCCAAGAATAGCACAACTCATGTGAAGAAGCAAAAACTTAGGATCAACCGATACTAACCGATAATTGTTGATGAAGAAAGGTGGGATGCCTACCGGGGCATCCCCAAGCTTAGATGCTTGAGACTTCTTGAAATGTTATCTTGGGATGCCTTGGGCATCCCCAAACTTGAGCTTTTGTGTCTCCTTAATTCCTTTTATATCACGGTTTCCCTAAATCTTAAAAACTTCATCCACAAAAAACTCAACAAGAACTCGTGAGATAAGTTAGTATAAACCAATGCAAAAACCTTATCATTATCTACTGTAGCAATCACAACAATTATTATTCAACATTGCATACTAAATGCCTCTGCATATTTATTACTCCTATCCTCAAATAGAATCATTAAATAAGCAAACATATGCAAACAGTGCAAACATAACAGCAATCTGCCAAAACAGCACAGTCTGTAAAGAATGCAAGAGTATCAATACTTATTGAACTCCAAAAATTATGAAAAATTACCAAACTGTAGAAAATTTATCAGAGCTTATTGTGCAAAAAGTTCCAACATTTTATCACATTCTTACTTTTCTATGGAATTTTTGCAACAGTGGTAAACTTTCTGTTTTCAAACAGCAACATGTAGACTTGCAAAATAAGCATAGTAAAGGCTATCATTGCCACTTTTATTGAAATAAAAGATGCAAAACATTATTCTAAATAACAGCAAGAAAATCCTAACAAAATAAATTGACGCTCCAAGCAAAACACATATCATGTGAAGAATGAAACATAGCTCCAAGTGAGGTTACCGATAATGTTGGAGACGAAAGAGGGGATGCCTTCCGGGGCATCCCCAAGCTTAGTTGCCTGGATATTCCTTAAATATTACCTTGGGGGTGTCTTGGGCATCCCCAAGCTTAGGTTCTTGTCACTCCTTATTCTCCTCATATCGATATCTCACCCAAAACTTGAAAACTTCAATCACACAAAACTTAACGGAACTTCGTGAGATGGGTTAGTATTATAAAGACAAATCATTCACTTTGGTACTGTCAAAGACAAGATTCATAATTGTTCTCATACAATGCCTACTGTATCTTATCATTTCCATAATTTATATTGAGCAATATAAGCCATAGAAACTAGAAAACAAGCAAACTATGCATTGAAAACAGAATCTGTCAAAAACAGAACAGTCTGTAAAAATCTGAATTAAGGTCATAATTCTGTTACTACAAAAGATCCGAAAAATAAGGACGATGTAGAAAATTTGTATACCCATCAACTGTAAAAATTTCAGAATTTTTCCACGTTCCAGTAAAAGATAAGAATTTCTTCACTGGACGCAAAAGTTTCTGTTTTTAAACAGAATCAAGTCAACTATCATCCACACTATCCCAAAGGCTTTACTTGGCACTTTATTGAAACAAAAGCAATAAAACATGATTACTACAGTAGCATAACCATGTGAACACACAAAAACAGTAGGTAAAAGTGTTGGGTTGTCTCCCAACAAGCGCTTTTCTTTAATGCCTTTTAGCTAGGCATGATGAGTTCGATGATGCTCGCATAAAAGATAAGGATTGAAACATAAAGAGAGCATCATGAATCATACGTTCCTCTCTCATAATAATTTTAAGTAGCATCATGAATAGATTCATCAATATAACCATCACATAAAGCATTCTTTTCATGATCCACAAGCATAGAAATTTTATTACTCTCCACATAAGAAAATTTCTTCTCATTCGCAATAGTGGGAGTATCATAGGAAACTCGAATACTATAATATGTTCCCACATTAAAAGAGTAATGTTCAGTAAAAGGATATTCAAAATTATGACAATAATTATCACTACTTTTTATAACATAAGTGTCACCACAATAATCATCATACGTGGCATCTTTGTTCTCATCATAGATAGGAGGCATGCAATCATCTTAGAAAATTTGATCATTCAAAGTAGGGGGACTAAATAGATCATATTCATTAAACATAGCATCCCCAAGCTTGGGACAAACATTAATTGCAGCAAATAAATTCTCAAACATGTCATTCTCATCAAACATAGCATCCCCAAGCTTGTGGCTTGGCATATCATAAGCATAATCACTCTCATTATTAATAGTATGAATAGCACCAACGGTATAACAATTGCTATCATCATAATTTCCCAAGTTGGTGCCAAAAAGATTTCCAAAATTATAAGAAGTATCATTATCTTCCCAATCATAATCATCACAATAAGCAATGGGCATAACAAAATCATCATCAATAATGCTCTCGGACATTGTGCCATAAGACATAGAAGCAATATCATCATCAAGTGCATCATCTTCCATAATTAATTTTGATTCATTTTCATGAGGCACAACAATAATAGAGGCAACATCATTTGGGAGAGATACCTTTTTACCTTTATTCTTTCTTCTTTTCTTCTTCTTCACCACATCATGTGTGGGTTTAATAAATCTTTTCAAGCTTCTTATTGATAAAATTGGTTGAATAGGGAGCTCCTCCTCGTTACCTGATTCATCATAATAAACACTAGGAGGGTATTGGGAAATATTTTCCCTTTCATTAGTACTCTCTTCATATTCTATTTGTTTTCTTGTCTTTAGATAGTTGGCAATATAAGGATTCTCAATGCAATTTACCGCACAAAACATATAAATTTCCTCTAGATCAAAATCAAGAAATCTCTCGAGATTAAATTTTGGAATACCCTTAGTTATACGTTTCATTTCTTCATACCCCAAAAGAAGACTAAGCTCTTTATGATGCTCAAGGATAATCAAGTTATCACAATTTTTGGACATGATTTGATCATGAAAGAATTTGCATTGGAGATTTAAATGACCATGTTCATTGCAAAGTTCACAAGGATGGCGAAAAAATTAAATCTTTCAGCACAATCATCTAGCCTCTCTTGCAAATTTTTTGTTTCTAAATATTTATGCCTCTTACAAAATCTATCTTCCCTTTTTTGTGTGCAATTGCACTCCCAATTCACTCCACAAAAATTGACATTCTTATAGGAGACATTTTTCTCATGACTAGTGCAATAATCATTAGCATTTTGGATATTCAAGGAATTCATACTAACAACATTGCAATCATGCTCATCATTCAAATATTTTGTGCCAAAAAATTTATTGACTTCTTCTTCTAACAATTGAGCACAATTTTCCGATCCATCATTTTCAAGAAAGATATTATAAAGATGATCAATAATATGATGCAACCTCAGTTCCATTTTTTATGTAGTTTTCTTTTATAAACCAAACTAGTGATAAAACAAGAAACTAAAAGAATCAATTGCAAGATCTAAAGATATACCTTCAAGCACTCACCTCCCTGGCAACGGCGCCAGAAAAGAGCTTGATGTCCACTACACGACTTGTTCTTGTAGACTCGTGTTGGGCCTCTGTAACACCCCTAGTGGTTAACTACAGTAATCACCCTTTTGATTATGCCATGTCATCATGTTTAACAGTGCATGATCATCATTTGCATCATAATGCATTTCAACTCCTAAGTCAAAATTCAAATTTAAATGAAAGTGAAATATAAAAGTTGACCAACATGAAAACTAAATTGTTCATTAAGTGGCAAATATTGCAGAGACTATTCTAGAATTGAAACCAACGATTAATAAATTAATTAGGTGGCTCTAACATAATTAAAACAGTAAGGATTAATGCATATTAATTATTATAAAAATTGTGGGAGCTCCTATTTTCTCCAAACCAATTTTTGGTAGTGGTAGGTATTGCCTAGTATTTGTTGGAGTAATTTCTAAGTTTTACAAAATTCATATAGAGCCCTAACTATTTGCTAAACAGGAGCTGTGGTTAAATAAAAAAGAAAAAGATAAAAGAAAGAAAACAGAAAAAAAAAAAGAGGAGCAAACCCCCCCCTTCTCTTTCCCCCCCCCCGGCGGCCCAACTGGGACACGGCCTCCCTGGCCGCGCCACCCCATCCCCTTATTCCCCCCCCCGCCGACGAACCCTAACCCCCGACCGCATCACTCCCCCCCCCCCTCGTCCCACTCCTCCCTTGCTCCTCCCGATCCAGATTGGATCGGGCGGCTCGACGGCGCCTTCACCGCGCTGGCCGCGTCGGCCATCGACCCCGCCGGCACCGCTCGAACCCGCCCTCGCCGGACCGCCTCACCGCTGTCGGACGTCCTCCCCGACCCCCCCTCCGCGCGGGTCTTCACCACGCCTCGCCGCAGCCACCAGGAGCGCCTCCGCCTCGTCCCCGTCGTCGACCCCACCACCGTCGCCCCTCCGCCGCATCGACCTCACTGTCGCCTCCTCGCCCCGGCCACCCCGAGCCCGCTGCCCCTTCCCGTCCGGCCCCTGTGAGCCCCGTCCGTCTCCCCCTCCCTCTCTGTCCCGCGCCGGAGCCGCGCTCTCGTCGCGTGCTCACCGCGCTCTCTTTCCCCATCGCTCGCGCACGGCCTCGCCTCCCCTCCCCCGACGCCTCCTCCCCTGCTCACGCCCGCGCGACCCCGCTGCCGCTTGCTGCCGCGCTGCTGCTGCGTGCTCGCCGCCCCACCGCGGCCCTGCTCGCTGCCCGCGACCCCGCCGCCCGCACGCCAAGCCTCGCGTCCGCCCCAGCCCGCCGGCTGGCCTCGCCGTGCCCGCCGTGGCCGGTGCACGCCGCCGCGCCGGGCGCCTCTGCTAGTGCCCCGCGCGCGCGTTGACCCCCTCCGCGTCGGACACGTCCGGCCCTATCTGGGCCAGGCCCGGACGTGTCCGGCTGTGCCACTGACCAGTGGGCCAGCCCCTGTTTAAAAAAAAGTAAGTAAAAAAAATGAAAATAATAAAAATAATTAATTAGTTTAATTAACTCTGATTAGGTTAATCTAATTAATTAATTAAGCAGTAATTAATTAACTAGCCCTAATGACTGCTGACATCAGCATGATGTCATGCTGATGTCATCGCAGCACTGTTTCGGATAATGTTAGATTTAAATAATATTATTAAATTCAGAAAATTAAATAAAAGCTTTAGAAAATCATATCTTTTAAACCGTAACTCCGATGAAAATACTTTCTACATGAAAGTCGCTCAGAACGACAAGACGAATCCGAATACACGGTCCGTTCGTCCGCCACACGTCTCTAACTATCCGAACATGCAACCGTTCCCCTCCGGTCATCTGTCTGACAAATGCCCGGAACCGGCAAAACATTCCCGGATGGATTCCTCCTTCCTCGGTGACGTGCAACCATATGTTAGGACACACCCGGCACTGCGTATTGTCATGTCATACTTTGTGTAGCACTTGCTTGCTTAATATTTATACTGTTTCCTCCCCCTCTTCTCTCTCGATAGAGCCCGGTGCCGACGCAGCTCCGGTGATTGGTTCCAGTACTGACGACCTTGCCTTTGCCGCCGAGCAACCAGGCAAGCCCCCCCCCCCTTTGATCATCCCGATATCGCCCATTCTATTTCCCATGCTTGCATTAGAATTGCTGCTACTACTGCTTTACCTATTCTGATGCATAGCCTGTTTATTGTAACCTGCTGTTGATAATTACCTGCATATCCTAAACTGTTTAGTCTAGGCTGGGTAGAGACCTATCAGTGACCCCACTTATCCCGACTGCCGCGCTGGATCGTCAGAAGACCCGATCAACGGGATTGAAGACCAGACCCCGACACCGCACATCACCCCCTTTAGTTGTAACGACACTGCAGCGTTACTATCGAGTGTCGAGGGTGATACCTTGTCAGCACTCCTGATGTTAACTCTATAGAGCAGCTATTTGGTCGTGGTCATCGAGGGTGATTCCTCCTTCTCCACTTCCGATACGACCCTGTCGTACAACACATCAAGTGTGAACTCATCAAGGGTGATTCCTCCTAAGTTTGACTTGACGGTTACATCGAGTGGGCATCCGTCGAGGGTGATACCTCGGATTTCCTTGATGTTATGGACACACGGTTACTGTGACTTTACTGCTGAACCTTGATAGAGACGGGTCGGCCCCGAAGGGGGACCCGAGGAAGCTACTTTTACTACAGGACTGAAGGGACAGGCGGTACCACCCAGTAGAGGTGGACCTGAGTTCCCGACAGTCTTTTACGAGACGGGTTGACCTGGATGGTGCCCGAGTGTTGAATACGAGGCGTGGCCGGGCATTCATGGCCCTTGCCGCAAGTCCTCGAGACGGGGCGACGGGGTCACATCTTTCGTGAGTCTCTGCTCGTTTCCGCAAGCCCCTAGTCCTAACGATTTGGATATTTGATCCGAGCAGGCCTCTGGTCTGATAGCACTAACCATCACGTGGGCATAGTATGGGCGTTCTGCATCGTAGCATCAGCCGAAAGCTCTGTCAGACGTCCAGTTCAGCATGGCGGCACGGACGGACCGGCGCCCTCCTGGTGCCAGGCTTCTCCCTGCGCGCAACGACTCGGAGTGCACAGGGCGATGGCCCAAGACCTCTGAGCGCTTAGGATGTAGACCGACGGGGACCTCTCTGCTGAGCTGTAGGTCGGGTTGCGGTGTGTTGTTTGGCCGAGGCCGGGCATGACCCAGGAAAGTGTGTCCGGCCGGAGTTAAGCGAGCGTGATGGGTAAGTTGGTGCACCCCTGCAGGGAAGAACATTTCTATCGATAGCCGGTCCTACGGTAAAGGACACTCGGAGTTGTATCCCGATCGATACAACTAGAACTGGACCCTTGAGACGTTAACAGGTTGATGACTGTATTGGCTCTGGGATTGCTTTCTCGCAGGGAGTCGAGAAAGGATCTCTGGGTGAGGATGATATTATTGCTGCTACATTATATGGTATTGTTCTACTCTCTTCTACTGCTGCAAAACCGCTGAAGATGCTAGTCTTCGATAGGACTAGGCCTTCTCTCTATTCTGGCATTTCTGCAGCCCAGTCCACATATACAGCCTCCCCTTGATAATGTTGCATATGTAGTGTAGATCCTTGCTTGCTGAGTACTTCTGAGTACTCACGGTTGCTTTGTTTTCCTTTTTCTCCACATATCAGTTTGACGTGACCAGAGGACGGAGCCCCCTGAGTCAGATGCCCCGACGATCGCTACTACTACTACCCAGAGGATGGATTCTACTACGAGTTTACCGACGACCAGGAGTAGGTTCGGAGGGTCCCAGGCAGGAGGCCTTCGCCTTTCGATCGTAGTGTTTTATTTGCCCCGCCTTTCTAAAGGCCTTTCTGTTTCTATTTCATATCTGTACTCAGATATCTGATGCTTCCGCTGACGCTTGTTCGCAAGCTTATGTATTCGAGCCCTCGAGGCCCCTGGCTTGTAATATAAAGCTTGTATGACTTTATTTATGTTTTAGAGTTGTGTTGTGATATCTTCCCGTGAGTCCTTAGGCTTGATCGTGTGCATTTGCGTGTATGATTAGCGCGCGATCGGGCCGGGGGCGTCACAGCCTCCAAGCGCAGAGTTTTGTAGGACAGTAGCAAATTTCCCTCAAGTGGATGACCTAAGGTTTATCAATCCGTGGGTGGCGTAGGATGAAGATGGTCTCTCTCAAACAACCCTGCAACCAAATAATAAAAAGTCTCTTGTGTCCCCAACACACCAAATACAACGGAAAATTGTATAGGTGCACTAGTTCGGCGAAGAGATGGTGATAAAAGTGTAGTAACAATAGTAGATATTGATTTTTGTAATAGGAACTATAAAAAAACAGCAAGGTAGCAAGAAACAAAAGTGAGCACAAACGGTATTGCAATGCTTGAAAATGAGGCCTAGGGTCCATACTTTCGCTAGTGCAATCTCTCAACAGTGCTAATATAATTGGATCATATAACCACCCCTCAAAGTGCGATGAAGAATCACTCCAAAGTTCCTATCTAGCGGAGAACATAAGAAGAAATTATTTATAGGGTACGAAACCACCTCGAAGCTATTCTTTCCAATCGATCTACCCAAGAGTTCATACTAAAATAACACGAAATAATTTCAGATTCATAATACTCAATCCAACACAAAGAACCTCAAAGAGTGCCCCAAGATTTCTACCGGAGAAACAAAGACAAGAACGTGCATCAACCCCTATGCGTAGATTACCCCAATGTCACCTCGGGAATCCGTGAGTTGAGTGCCAAAACATATATCAAGTGAATCAATACGATACCCCATTGTCACCATGAGTATTCATATGCAAGACATATATCAAGTGCTCTCAAATCCATAAAAGTATTCAATCCGATAAAACGAAATCTCAAAGGGAAAACTCATTTCACAACAAGATGGAGAGGGGAAAACACCATATGATCCGACTATATTAACAAAGCCCGCGATACATCAAGATCGTGATGTCTCAAGAACACGAGAGAGAGAGAGATTGAACACATAGCTACTGGTACAAACCCTCAGCTCCGACGGTGGACTACTCCCTCCTCATCGTGGTGGCCGCCGGGATGATGAAGATGGCCACCGGAGATGATTCCCCCCTCCGACAGTGTGCCGGAACGGGGTCTAGATTGGTTTTCGGTGGCTATAGAGCCTTGCGGCGATGGAACTTCTGATCTAGGTTCTCCCCGAGGGTTTTCGGAATATTTGTGAATTTATAGGGTAAAGAGGGGGTGCGGGAGGCCATCGAGGTGGGCACAACCCACCTAGGCGCGCCTGGGCCCCCAGGCGCACCCTGGTGGGTTGTGCCCCTCTCGGGGAACCCCCCAGGTGCTTCTCTGGCCCACTGGTGGTCTTCTGGTCCATAAAAAATCCACAAAAAGTTTCGCGGTGTTTGGACTTCGTTTGATATTGATTTCCTACGATGTAAAAAACAAGCAAAAAACAGCAACTAGCACTGGGCACTGTGTCAATAGGTTAGTCCCAAAAAATGATATAAATTGCTATAAAATGATTGTAAAACATCCAAGAATGATAATATATCAGTATGAATACTTCATAAATTATAGATACGTTGGAGACGTATCAACCCCTATGCATAGATTACCCCAATGTCACATCGGGAATCCGCGAGTTGAGTGCCAAAACTTATATCAAGTGAATCAATATAATACCCCATTGTCACCACGGGTATTCATATGCAAGACATATATCAAGTGCTCTCAAATCCATAAAAGTATTCAATCCGATAAAACGAGATCTCAAAGGGAAAACTCAATTCATCACAAGATAGAGAGGGGAAAACACCATATGCTCCAACTATATTAACAAAGCCCGTGATACATCAAGATCATGACATCTCAAGAACACGAGAGAGAGAGATTAAACACATAGCTACTGGTACAAACCCTCAGCCCCGAGGGTGGACTACTCCCTCCTCATCATGGTGGCCGCCGGGATGATGAAGATGACCACCGGTGATGATTTCCCCCTCCGGCAGGGTGCCGGAACAGGTCTAGATTGGTTTTTCGTGGCTACAAAGGCTTGCGGCGGCGGAACTTTTGATCTAGGGTTACCCCTGATGGTTTCTCTATTTATTGGAATTTTTGGCATTGGTTTCACGTTAAGATGGGCCTCGAGGTGAGCACAACCCATCGGGGCACGGGCAAGGGCCCAGGCACGCCCCGGTGTCTTGTGCCCTCTCCTCCACCTTCTGGTCCTTCCACGAAGCTTCGGGTGTCTCTTTTGTTCCAAAAAAAGTCATCAAAAAGTTTCAGCTCATTTGGAGAACTTTCATTTTTGCACAAAAAACAACACCACAGTAGTTCTACTGAAAACAGCGTCAGTCCGGGTTAGTTCCATGCAAATCATACCAAAACCATATAAAATTGTTGTAAACATGGCATGAATACTTCATAAATTATAGATACGTTGGAGACGTATCAGCATCCCCAAGCTTAATTCCTACTCGTCCTCGAGTAGGTAAATGATAAAAGAAATAATTTATGAAGTGTGAATGCTAGCAAAGTGCATAAGTTTGATCAATGATAATTTCAATCACTTTTCCTAGCATCATAACAGCAACTCTTGCTCATCAAACTTATGATGATAAAGTAGCAATTGAAAACAAAATTTTTGTTGTGGAAAGCTAGCTATCATATTCATCATATAATCTTTGTTTTGTAGCATGGACATTTGGACTTGAATGATTCAAAGCAATAGTCTATAATTTGACATGAGGAGATCAATACTCAAGCATATCAACAAGCAACCATGTCTTTCAAAATATCAACACTAAAGAAAGTTATCCCTAGCCCATCATGCTCAATCATTGATCCATTCATGAGACACACTCGAATATTAGCTACATCCAATGCTCAAGTACGATCATAGTGCCCCTTTGTTGGTGCTTTATAAGAGAAGATGGAGACTCAAATAAAAATAAAAATTGCATAAAGTAAATAGATAGGCCCTTCACAGAGGGAAGTAGGGATTTGTAGAGGTGCCACAGCTCAAAGCTTAAATTGAGAGATACAAATTTTGAGAGGCATACTTTTCCCATCAACGAAAACGACCGAGTAATTCCCAACACTTTCCATGCTAGATATATCATAGGCGGTTCCCAAACAGAAAATAAAGTTTATTCCTTTTTCCACCATTCTTTCACGATCCATGGCTAGCCGTATCCACGGGTGCCCTCCATACCAACACTTTCCAAGGAATTTATTATTTGACAACATAAAGTAAAGTCATTTTTCATTTCGGGATTGGGCATCCCTAATACCTTTGCCGCACTCTCGTGCAATGACAAGTGAATAAACACTCATCTTGAGAATAACACATCTAGCATGGAAAATATTGGCCACCCCCTGCCGCTTCATGAGCGGTACGAGCACACAAAAAGGAAATTATTTTGAAAATTTAGAGATGGCACATACAAATTTGCTTAGAACGGCATGGAAATACCGCATATAGGTAGGTATGGTGGACTCATTTGGCACAACTTTGGGTTTAAGAATTTGGATGCACAAGTAGTATTCCCACTTAGTACAAATGGAGGCTAGCAAAAATATTGAGAAGCAACCAACCAAGAAACGAAAATTCTCATAAACGAGCATTAAACATAACTAACACCGAATAATGCACCAAAAGTAGGATGTAATTTCATTGCATAACTATTGACTTTTGTGCTTGCATAGGGAATCACAAACCTTAACACCAATATTCTTACTAAAGCATAATTACTCACCAACATGACTCACATATTATTATCTCCATATGGCAAAACTATTGCAAGGAATCAAACTTATCATATCCAATGATCTATATGAAAGTTTTTATTATATCCTTCTTGGATATCCATCACTTTGGGACCAATTTAATAGCTTGTGAATATTGTCATCACTATTATCAACTCTCAAAATAATATAAGTGAAGCATGAGAGTGTTCGACAAACTACTACAAAAAGATATAAGTGAAGATCATGCGAGTAGTTAAGTAAATGGGTAGCTATTTGAGGACTCTCTTTTATTTAAAAAATTTCAGATCTAAGTATTTTATTAAAACAACAAGCAAAACAAAACAAAATGAAATTCTAAGAATAGCACACATCATGTGAAGAAGCAAAAACTTAGGCTCAACCGATATTAACCGATAGTTGTTCATGAAGAAAGGTGGAATGCCTACCGGGGCATCCCCAAGCTTAGATGCTTGAGACTTCTTGGATTATTAACTTGGGATTACTTGGGAATCCCCAAGCTTGAGCTTTTGTGTCTCCTTAATTCCTTTTATATCACGGTTTCCCTAAATCTTGAAAACTTCATCCACACAAAACTCAACAAGAACTCGTGAGATAAGTTAGTATAAATCAATGCAAAAACCTTATCATTCTCTACTGTAGAAAATCACTAAAATTATTATTCAACATTGCATACTAAATGCCTCTGCATATTTAATACTTCCATCCTCAAATAGAATCATTAAACAAGCAAACATATGCACACAATGCAAACATAACAGCAATCTGCCTAAACAGTAAAGTCTGTAAAGAGTGCAATATTCTTGATACTTCCCTGACTCCAAAAATTCTGAAAATTTACCACACTTTAGAAAATTTATTATTTCTTCCTGTGCAAAAAAATTCAATATTTTATCACATTATGACTTTTCTGGATAATTATTGCAACAGCGATAAACTTTCTGTTTTGAAACAGCAACTCATATACTTGCAAAATAAGCATGGCAAAGGCTATACCTGACATTTTTATTGAAGTAAAAGATGAAAAACATTACTATAAATAACATCAAGCAAATAAAAATAAAATAAAATGACACTCCAAGCAAAACACATATCATGTGACGAATAAAATTATAGCTCCAAGTGAGGTTACCGATAATGTCAGAGACGAAAGAGGGGATGCCTTCCGGGGCATCCCCAAGCTTAGTTGCTTGGATCTTAATTGAATATTGCCTTGGGGGTGCCTTGGGCATCCTCAAGCTTAGGGTCTTGTCACTCCTTATTCTCCTCATATCGATATCTCACCCAAAACTTGAAAACTTCAATCACACAAAACTTAATGACACTTCGTGAGATGGGTTAGTATGATAAAGGCAAATCATTCACTTTGGTAATGTCAAAGGCAAGATTCATAATTGTTATGACACAATGCCTACTGTACTCTATAATTTTCACAATTTATATTAAGCAACATAAGCCATAGAAACTAGAAAACAAGCAAATTATGCATTGAAAACAGAATCTGCCAAAAACAGAACAGTATGTTAAGATCTGAATTAAGGTCATACTTATATAACTCCAAAACTTCTGAAAAATTAGGAAAACGTAGAAATTTTTTATAATCATCAACTGTAAATAATTCAGAATTTTTCCACTTTCCAGTAAAAGACAGCAATTTCTGCACTGGACGCAAAAGTTTCTGTTTTTGCACGGAATCAAGTCAACTATCATCCACACTATCCCAAAGGCTTTACTTGGCACTTTATTGAAACAAAAGCTATAAAACAAGATCACTACAGTAGCCTAACCATGTGAACACACAAAAACAGTAGGTAAAAGTGCTGGGTTGTCTCCCAACAAGCGCTGTTCTTTAATGCCTTTTAGCTAGGCATGATGATTTCAATGATGCTCACATAAAAGTTGTGACGCCCCCGACTCAATCGTGCACTAATCATACACGCAAACATGCACGATCAAGCACAGGGACTCACGGGAGGATATCACAACACAACTCTAACACAAATTAAATGGAGATCCACAATATTACAGACCAGGGATCACAAAGATCCGAATACATAAGTCAGTCATAAAAATATTATCTGAGTACAGACATAGTTAGACAAGTTTTGCCTTAAGAAGGCTAGCACAAACAACGGCTCTAGATCAAAAGGCGTAGGCCTCCTGCCTGGGAGCCTCCGATCCTACTCCTGGTCGGCTGGCTCGATCCAGTAGTACGTGCCCTCTGGACCCTCCTGGTAGTAAGCTCCTGTGGTGGCATCTGGCTCCTGGACTCCATCGTCTGATGTATCATCAAGGTGGGGTATGGGGAAAAGAGAAAGTAAAGCAACCATGAGTACTCATCCGAAGTACTCAGCAAGCAAGGATCTATACTACATATGCAACATTATCAATGGAGAAAGGCTGTATATGTGGACTGGGCTGCAGAAATGCCAGAATAGAGAGAAGGCCTAGTCCTATCGAAGACTAGCATCTTCACGAAGCCATCATCTTGCAGCAGTAGAAGAGAGTAGAATAGCATTTTATTTAGCAAACATGTTGAAGCAAAGCCTAGAGATCCTTCCTCGACTCCCAGCGGGAAAGCGATCCCGAAGCTTCAATTAAGTAACAAGTATCCAGTTCAAGTAGTAGATCGGGATACACAAACTGAGCGTCCTTTACCGTAGGACTGGCTATCGATAGATCATTCATCCCTGCAGGGGTGCACTACTGTTACCCAACACGCTCGATCAACTCTGGTCGGACACACTTGCTGGGTAATGCCTGGCCTCGGAAGATCAACACGAAGCAGCGCTCTACCTAGGCTTATTAGAGAGGTCAGCACGCCGGACTAACCTATGCACCCAGAGGTCTTGGGCCATCGCCCTGGGCACCCTGCGCGTTGCGAGACTGGCCGGGGTGCAGGCGCGACACTGAACTCGTCAGTGAAGTATCCAGCCCAATCCCGACAATCAGCCCGCACGGTGAACCGTGACGTCTGAAGAGCTTTTGGGAGAAACGTACATCGCAGAGGGCCCCATAACCATTATCCCGCGTGGTGGTAGTGCGTATAGGGCACGTCGACCCACTCAGATCACACACCCAAATCCATTAGGCTCATTTAGTATCACGCGGAGACAATCAGAGTCTCTGATGCTCCGCCACAATATCACACTCGAGTGTCCTTCCGGCACACCCGACAACATAGATCCCCAGCGGGCACCCACCAGGGTGGACCCGCCTGTAACAAAGGTCAAAGTAACCCTGTGGTCATAACATCAAGGGGGAAACCCGAGGAATCACCCTCAGTGAATTCCGCTCGACGAAAACATCAGGGTGAACGTATGAGGCATCACCCTCGAGGTTCACACTGAGGGGTTGCACGACAGAGTCGTATCGGAAGTGGAGAAGGAGGAATCACCCTCGATGACCACGACCGAACAGCTACACTGCAGAGTATTCATCAGGAGTGCGTTACGAGGTATCACCCTCGGCACTCGATAGTTACTATGCAGAGTCGTACAACTAAGGGGGGTGTGAAGTGAGGTGTCGGTCTCTGGTCGACGATCACGTTGATCGAGTTATCGATTATCAAGCAGGGGCAGCAAAGGTAAGGTGGTGGGGGTCACTGATGGTTCACTACCAACCTATACTAAACAGTTTATCATAGGCAGGTAAGGTAATAACGAACAGGTTACAACAGCAGGCTATGCATCGGAATAGGAGCATACATTAACAGTAGCAAAATCTAATGCAAGCAGGAGAAATGGAATGGGCGATATCTGGATGCTCAATGGGGGGGCTTGCCTGGTTGCTCTTGCAAGAGAGAGGGATCGTCAACGGGCTGCTCGTCTGTAGTGTAGTCGAACTCAGCTGCAGCATCGTCGGTCTCGGCGTCTATCGAGAGAGAAGGAGGGGGAGAGAAACAATAAATTCACGGCAAAAATGCAACAATATGCATGACATGCCTAAATGATATGCCGGGGTGTTCTACTGCCTATCTAAACGATTTAGTTAATTTAGGAATTTATTTGGATTTATTTAATTAAAGTTCGGCACTATTCATTTATCGAAATCGGTCTAAAAGTTCAATGTTCATATAGCTAGGGGCATCTGACAAGAATACGGAGGGCGTATTTGGGTTCGTATCGAAATTCTGAGCAACTTTCATATATAAATTATTTTCATCGGAGTTACGGTTTAATTTATATGATTTTCTAAAGTTTTAAACATTTTCTGAATTTAATTATTTATTTTAAATCGACATTATCCAGAATAGTGTCTGATGACGTCAGCATGACATCACCATGATGTCAGCAGGTCAAACCCGGCTGACCAGGGTCAAACCTGACATGTGGGGCCCATATGTCATACACAGTGGCCTTAACAGAGGGGTTAAAATTAACTAATTGGGTTAATTAGTGGGTGGGCCCTAGTAGTCAGTGACTAATTAGGGTTTAAACTAACTAATTAGCTAATTACCTAATTATCTATTTAATTAAATTAGTTAATCGAGTGGGGCCCGCATGTCAGCGAGACAGGGGGCGGCCACATCAGCAGTTGACCCGAGTCAACGGGTCAACTGGGCCCAGGGTCAGTGGCACTGGGCGGGGCCCACCCAGGCCAGGTCAGCAGTGGCCGGCGACGCGCCGGAGTAGCTCCGGCGAGCCAAAACGCGGCGGCGCGCGTCAGGCTTGGCCCGGGTTTCGCACACAGGGGGTCCCAGGGGCTGCGGTTGCTTGCGTTCGACGCGGCTCGGCGTCGCGCGTCGAACGGTGGCAGTGCGGGGTGCTGGGGAGGCCGGAGCTGAGCGCCAGGATCTCGTCGGCGGCGAGGTTCTCGGGCGAGCTACGGGATCGACAAAATGGCGCGCGTTCGAGCGTTGTGAGGAGCTAGGCGGGGTCTATGCGACGCGGCGAACTCAGCGGACTTGGTGGCGAGGCCATATGGTCGCCGGAATAGCACCGGCGACGAGCCACGCAGAGGCACGTTCGGGCACGAGGGGAACGGCCGCTAGGGGCAGCAAACGACGGCTAGCAAGGGGGGAAAAGGGGGTAGTGGCTTACAGTGGGGCGTAGCCATTCAGAGCGGGCGCGGGGAAGGCGTGGTGCAGCCGGAATCGACGGCGAACAGCGGTGGGGATCCGAGGAGGAAGAAGATGGCACGGGGTCGATGCAGGGCTCCCGGGGCTCGGGCTCGTGGTCGAGGACGACGGGCTCGTCGCGGCGGAGCTCGTGGACATGTCGGGGAGGCGAATGGGGCACGGTGGCCATGGCTACGCCGGAGCCATGGCGGCGGTGGCGCTCGGTTGCGACGGGGGAGCGAGGGAGAGGACGAGCGGAGTGGCTAGGGTTCGTCCGCGAGGTCGAGGGAGTTGCTCTTATACCCAGCGCGCGCGCGGGCGCGCTGTCGGGAGGCGAGCGAGGGGGGCCTGGGGTGCACGCGCGCGGTGTTCGACAGCGGGGCGGCGGTGAGCAGTGAGAGGTGGGAGGAGGCGCGGGGTGGGCTGGGCCGGCGCTGTAGTAGTACGCCTAAGTGCACAGTAGCGCGTTTAGGCCTTTTCCTTTTTCTCTTTTTCTGTTTCTTTTCTTTTCTGTTTGCAAAATGTTTGAGCACCCAAACGAATTTTGTAAAAAGTGTGAGCTAGTCCTTAAATATCAGTGCATTATACCCTAACACCAAAAACTAGTTTGGGCAAAACATCATTTCATATTTGATCTAGATTAATTAAAAGGTTATTAAATATTATTTTAAGCCACTGTTAGAGGAGGTTTGGGTTACTTAATCATTGTAATAAATGTTGGTGACAATTTTAGAATGGTCTCTGGAATATTTATTATTTAATGAACATTTTAGTTTCTATGTTGAACAACTTTTATTTTCCACATGCATTTAAAGTTGGATTTTGACTTAGGAGTTGAAATGCAATATGATGCTAATGATGGTCATGCACTGTTAAACTTGCTGACTTGTCATTATCAAAAGTGATTACTATGGCTAATGACATGGGGTGTTACAATTCTCCTCATCTATCAAGAATTCTCGTCCCGAGAATTTGGAGGAAGCTTGAAAGAAAGAGGGGTATTCTTCGCGAAGACAATCCTCGCGCTCCCAAGTGGCTTCATCTTCACAATGATTCGTCCACTGAACCTTGAGGAATTTGATTGACTTTTGATGAGTTCGGCGCTCAGCTTGATCAAGAATACGGATGGGATGTTCTGGATAAGACAGATCTTCCCGTAATTCAAGCATTTCGTGATCCACAGCTCGAATAGGATCCTTGAAGCAGCGACGGAGTTGGGATACATGAAAGACATCATGCACTTGAGAAAGATTTGGCGGCAATTGCAACTGATATGCCACTTCTCCTCGACGGGCACGAATACGGAACGGGCCAATGTAGCGAGGAGCTAACTTGCCTTTGATTCCGAACCGATGAGTGCCTTTCAACGGAGTGACGCGAAGGTAAGCTTGCTCGCCAGGTTGATAGACCATTCTCCTAGTGCTTTCGGTCATAGTTGCTCTTCTGACGAGACTGAGCAGATTTCAAATGTTCACGGACGATGCGGACTTGTTCTTCAGCTTGCTGAACAATGTCCGGTCCCACGAGTGAGCGTTCCCCAATTTCTGACCAATTCAGAGGGGTTCGACACTTACGTCCGTAAAGAACTTCAAACGGTGCCATCTTCAGACTAGCCTGATAGCTATTGTTGTAAGAGAATTTGGCATACGGGAGAGATTCTTCCCACTTCTTACCAAAGGAGATGACGCAAGCTCGAAGCATATCTTCGAGCACTTGATTAACTCGTTCAACTTGACCCTGTGACTGAGGGTGAAAAGCAGTGCTGAAAGAGAGATGAGTTCCCATAGCTTCTTGGAAACTATTCCAGAATCTAGAGGTAAAGAAGCTGCCACGATCCGAACTGATCTCCAACGGAACACCATGTAGTGAAACAATGCGGGAAACATACAAGTCTGCTAACTGACTAGCAGTGATCATCTCCTTAACTGGCAGAAAGTGAGCAACCTTGGAGAATCGGTCAATGACGACAAAAATAGCATCATGACCCTTCTGAGATCTGGGAAAACCAGTAATGAAATCCATTTGGACTTTGTCCCATTTCCATTCAGGAATTGCAAGGGGTTGCAGAGTTCCAGCGGGCCTTTGATGTTCTGCTTTAATGCGGCGGCAAACGTCACACTCAGAAACATAATGAGCAATGTCTCACTTCATATTAGGCCACCAGTATCTCTGACAAATGTCACGGTACATCTTTGTGCTACCAGGATGAATTGACAGAGGAGTGTCATGAGCTTCTTTCATAACGTGTTCTCTCTCCTCCTTGAACTTGGGTACGAAGAGACGGTGTTGGAAGAATAGGATCCCATCATCATCAAGATGGAATTCCGACGGCTTTCCTTTTTTGAGGTATCGCTTAATCCTTTCAACTTCAGAGTCATACCGTTGCATAGTCTTAATGCTGTGTTCTAAATCTGGTTCAACAACCAGGGTATTGAGATAACCCTGTGGAACAATATGGAGGTTCAATTTGCGAAGCTCTTCATAAAGAACAGGTTGTGCTTCCTGAACCATATGGTTGCTGCAATAAGCCTTGCGACTCAAAGCATCAGCCATTACGTTAGCCTTGCCAGGGGTATATGAGATATTCATATCATAATCGGCAATTGTTTCGAGCCATCTTTGTTGACGAAGGTTCAGATCTAGTTTAGTATATAAATAATTCAAACTTTGATGATCCGTGTATATCTCGCAACGATTACCGAGAAGGTAATGTCGCCATAGCTTCAGAGCATAAATAACCGCAGAAAGTTCAAGGTCATGCACTGGATAATTTTCTTTATGAGGACGCAATTGTCGAGAGGCATAAGCAATCACTTTACGCTCTTGCATTAGGACACAGCCTAATCCCTGACGAGATGCATCACAGTATATCACGAAATCCTTTTGGGAATCTGGGGGTGCTAATACTGGGGCAGATGTCAATTTATCTTTTAGTGTCTGAAAGCTTTCTTGACATTTTTCTGTCCACTCAAATTTGACACCTTTGTGAAACAGATTTGTCAATGGTTTTGCAATCTTGGAAAAGTTCTCAACGAATCGACCGCAATAACTAGCGAGTCCGAGAAAACTTCTGACTTGCTTAACATTCTTCGGGGGAGTCCAATCAAGAATAGCCTGAACTCGTTCAGGGTTAACAGCAATTCCATCCTTGGAAATCACATGACCAAGATAGGTCACTTCAGATAACCAGAATTCACACTTGGAGAATTTAGCATACAACTGATGTTCTCGTAGCTTCTCCAATACAAGCCGAAGATGTTCAGCGTGTTCTTCTTCATTCTTGGAATATATAAGGATATCATCCAAATAAACCACGACGAACTTGTCGAGGTAATCCATGAAGATATAGTTTATTAACCGGGAGAAAGTTGCTGGAGCATTGGTTAAACCAAATGACATGACGGTGTACTCATATGAGCCATATCGAGTAACAAAGGCAGTCTTCGGAATATCCTCTTCGCGAACATGGATCTGATGATAACCCAACCTCAATTCGAGTTTCGAGAAGACAGAGGATCCAGCAAGCTGATCATAAAGATCATTGATCCGGGGTAGTGGGTATTTATTCTGGATTGTGGCTTGGTTAATGGGCCGGTAATCCTGAACCAATCGGTTAGTTCTATCCTTCTTCTTAACGAAGAGTGAAGGTGCTCCCCAAGCAGAGGAACTGGGGCGGATGAAACCTTTCCTAAGTGACTTGTTGATTTCTTCCTTAAGTTTGAGAAGGTGGTGCGTAGGCATCTTATAAGGACGTTTCGCAATAGGGACAGTGCCAGGCTTCAAGTCAATGACAAACTCAACAGCTCTAGCCGGGGGTATTCCTGGAAATTCTTCTGGAAAGACATCTGGAAAATCTCGAACGACAGGAACGTTCTCGATCCCTTCCAGAGGTGAGGCGTTCAAAGCATTCAGAACATATATCTGAGCTTCAGCGTCTCGAGTAATTCGGGCGGTGTAGTTCACTATCTCATCAGAGGGGTGAAGAAGTTGTACAACTTTTGTGGCACAATTGATCGAAGCAATGTGAGCTTTCAACCAATCCATTCCGAGTATGAGGTCTATGGTGGAAGACTTCAGGACGATGGGTGAGGCAAGGAATTCCAACCCTTTAATTTCGACGGTAACGTCAGGTGCTATCACGTCAGCATGACAATGACCTCCAGGAGTTTTAATGACTAACGGAGTATGCATCTTCTCATACCGAATGCCATGCATGAATGCAAATTTTCCAGAGATGAATGAATGTGATGCTCCTGAATCAAATAAAACAGAAGCAGGTACTGAATTAACGAGAAGGGTACCCATCACAGTAGCAGGTTGATCCTGGACTTCTTCAATATCAATGTTGTAAGCGTGTCCACGACCATGTGCAGCAGACCCAGTATTATAGTTGCGGGCCTGATTGTTGCCACGACCATTGCCACGGCCAGTACGAGGGAAAGCCAACTGATTCTGAGTCTGGCGGCAGTCCTTAGCTTGGTGACCTAGTTTGCGGCACTTGAAGCACAGACCATCTTCAGGACGAAGAGGAGCATTGTTTTGAATAGCTTGAGCTCTTGGCTGCCTCAGCGGGGGAGTAGGCAGACGTGGTGTAGTATATTTGTTCTTTGGCGCAGGGGTATTGGGACGCAACACATTGTTGGGAATCCAGACTCGACGCTTCTGTGCTGAGCCCGAAGATGAGCCAGCATCACGATAGCGCTTCTGCGAGTCCTTATGCTTCATCTGAGCGGTCTCAACCAGAATAGCCTTGTTCACAAGAGTAGAAAAGTCGTTGAAGTCTTGAGCAGCAAGGGCAAGCTCGAGGTCTGGGTGGAGTCCATTACGGAACTTCACTTGTCGACGGGCATCCGTGGCGATGTCTTCTTCAGCATAGCGGGAGAGGTCAAGAAATTCCCGCTGATAAGCTCGACAGTCTTGTTGCCCTGAGTGAGGTTACGGAACTGGGTCTTCATCCGTTCCATAATTTCCTGAGGGATGTAAAGTGCACGGAAAGTAGCCTGGAACTCATACCAGGTAATGACTGTTCCAACAGGCAGTGTACGCTTGTGGGTGTCCCACCATTGAGCAGCGGGACCCTTTAAGAAAAAGGCCGCGAAGATGACAAAGTTGGCAGGGGCGACATTAGCAGACTCCATCTCGTGAGTGATGTCGCGGAGCCAGTCATCAGCATCTAGTGGCTTGTCAGAGTTGCGGAACTGAGTTGGGTTAAGTCGCATAAACTCTGTCAAAGTTATTGAAGCAGGGTTCTGGTTCTGGTTGTTCTGATGCGGGAACTGAGCCATAATCCCAGTCATGAACTGGCGGTTGAGCTCAAATTGTTGCATCATAGCTGCCATATAGTCTGGCGGTGGTGGGCGTTCAGGGGTACCACGACCACGACCACCTGGTCTAACCATCCTGCTAAGTATCAACAGGGGCAGTTTGGTAAAAGCAATTGCGAGTGTTTAGCGACAAGCATGATGTAACTCAACAATTAAGTAGTGTAACAGATACATAACAGTAGTCAATTAAGACATACAGATCCATACACAGAGTCGGTTACATGCGGACAGCATAACGATGCAAATTTAAAAACTAGACATGCTAGGCGGCGTGAAGGCACGCGGTAAGGAAGTACACAACGAGACATAGCAAAGGCTACATCAACGTCGGAGAAAACCACTGAAACGGGGCAACTGCGAGTGCGGACGACGAATGGCCGTCACAGGAAAATCCTGCACTCCATGTGCACTCTGATGCAGAACCCGGTCTTATCGAATGACAACTTGGAGTATAATACAACTCAGAGAGAAAGGTTAAACAAAACAATGGAAAGGAAAATGATTATCAGACTAATTAGATCAATGACAGGGAAATTGCACAGCTATCCAGCTCTCCGGTTAGACGGGATTCACGAGATCCTAAGTGTCGGCGTTAGTAAAATTTATTTAACCCGAATAGAAGAGAGATCAGAGTCCCAGAGTATAGACGAGGAATAACATATCCTAAAACCACCCAATTGGCGACGTGGGCCCGTAAGCCACACAGCCAAGTTAGTAAATTAGTTTTTCGGTTTCTAGACTCAACTTCGGCCAAGGAATTGGAAGGGGGCTTCCTACAGGCAGTCGGCTCTGATACCAACTTGTGACGCCCCTGACTCAATCATGCACTAATCATACACGCAAACATGCACGATCAAGCACAGGGACTCATGGGAGGATATCACAACACAACTCTAACACAAATTAAACGGAGATCCACAATATTACAGACCAGGGATCACGAAGATCCGAATACATAAGTCAGTCATAAAAATATTATCTGAGTACAGACATAGTTAGACAAGTTTTGCCTTAAGAAGGCTAGCACAAACAACGGCTCTAGATCGAAAGGCGTAGGCCTACTGCCTGGGAGCCTCCGATCCTACTCCTGGTCGGCTAGCTCGATCCAGTAGTATGTGCCCTCTGGACCCTCCTGGTAGTAAGCTCCTGTGGTGGCATCTGGCTCCTGGACTCCATCGTCTGATGTATCATCAAGGTTGGGTATGGGGAAAAGAGAAAGTAAAGCAACCGTGAGTACTCATCCAAAGTACTCAGCAAGCAAGGATCTATACTACATATGCAACATTATCAATGGAGAAAGGCTGTATATGTGGACTGGGCTGCAGAAATGCCAGAATAGAGAGAAGGCCTAGTCCTATCGAAGACTAGCATCTTCAAGCATCTTCACGAAGCCATCATCTTGCAGCAGTAGAAGAGAGTAGAATAGCATTTTATTTAGCAAACATGTTGAAGCAAAGCCTAGAGATCCTTCCTCGACTCCCATCGAGAAAGCGATCCCGAAGCTTCAATTAAGTAACAAGTATCCAGTTCAAGTAGTAGATCGGGATACAGAAACTGAGCGTCCTTTACCATAGGACCGGCTATCGATAGATCATTCATCCCTGCAGGGGTGCACTACTGTTACCCAACACGCTCGATCAACTCTGGTCGGACACACTTGCTGGGTAATGCCCGGCCTCGGAAGATCAACACGAAGCAGCGCTCTACCTAGGCTCAGTAGAGAGGTCAGCACGCCGGACTAACCTATGCACCCAGAGGTCTTGGGCCATCGCCCTGGGCACCCTGCGCGTTGCGAGACTGGCCGGGGTGCAGGCGCGACACTGAACTCATCAGTGAAGTATCCAGCCCAATCCCGACAATCAGCCCGCACGGTGAACCGTGACGTCTGAAGAGCTTTCGGGAGAAACGTACATCGCATAGGGCCCCATAACCATTATCCCGCGTGGTGATAGTGCGTATAGGGCACGTCGACCCACTCAGATCACACACCCAAATCCATTAGGCTCATTTAGTATCACGCGGAGACAATCAGAGTCTCTGATGCTCCACCACAATATCACACTCGAGTGCCCTTCCGGCACACCCGATAACATAGATCCCCAGCGGGCACCCACCAGGGTGGACCCACCTGTAACAAAGGTCAAAGTAACCGTGTGGTCATAACATCGAGGGGGAAACCCGAGGAATCACCCTCAGTGAATTCCGCTCGACGAAAACATCAGGGTGAACGTATGAGGCATCACCCTCGAGGTTCACACTGAGGGGTTGCACGACAGAGTCGTATCGGAAGTGGAGAAGGAGGAATCACCCTCGATGACCACGACCGAACAGCTACACTGCAGAGTATTCATCAGGAGTGCGTTACGAGGTATCACCCTCGGCACTCGATAGTTACTATGCAGAGTCGTACAACTAAGGGGGGTGTGAAGTGAGGTGTCGGTCTCTGGTCGACGATCACGTTGATTGAGTTGTCGATTATCAAGCAAGGGCAGCAAAGGTAAGGTGGGGGGGTCACTGATGGTTCACTAACAACCTATACTAAACAGTTTATCATAGGCAGGTAAGGTAATAATGAACAGGTTACAACAGCAGGCTATGCATCGGAATAGGAGCATACATTAATAGTAGCAAAATCTAATGCAAGCAGGGGAAATGGAATGGGCGATATCTGGATGCTCAAGGGGGGGGGCTTGCCTGGTTGCTCTGGCAAGAGAGAGGGATCGTCAACGAGCTGATCGTCTGTAGTGTAGTCGAACTCAGCTGCAGCGTCGTCGGTCTCGGCGTCTATCGAGCGAGAAGGAGGGGGAGAGAAACAATAAATTCACGGCAAAAATGCAAAAATATGCATGACATGCCTAAATGATATGCCGGGGTGTTCTACTGCCTATCTAAACGATTTAGTTAATTTAGGAATTTGTTTGGATTTATTTAATTAAAGTTGGGCACTATTCATTTATCGAAATCGGTCTAAAAGTTCAATGTTCATATAGCTAGGGGCATCTGACAAGAATACGGAGGGCGTATTTGGGTTCATATCGAAATTCTGAGCAACTTTCATATATAAATTATTTTCATCGGAGTTACGGTTTAATTTACATGATTTTCTAAAGTTTTAAACATTTTCTGAATTTAATTATTTATTTTAAATCGACATTATCCAGAATAGTGTCTGATGACATCAGCATGACATCACCATGATGTTAGCAGGTCAAACCCGGCTGACCAAGGTCAAACCTGACATGTGGGGCCCACATGTCATATACAGTGGCCTTAACAGAGGGGTTAAAATTAACTAATTGGGTTAATTAGTGGGTGGGCCCCAGTAGTCAGTGACTAATTAGGGTTTTAACTAACTAATTAGCTAATTACCTAATTATCTATTTAATTAAATTAGTTAACCGAGTGGGGCCCGCATGTCAGCGAGACAGGGGGCGGCCACGTCAGCAGTTGACCCGAGTCAACGGGTCAACTGGGGCCCAGGGTCAGTGGCACTGGGCAGGGCCCACCCAGGCCAGGTCAGCAGTGGCCGGCGACGCGCCGGAGTAGCTCCGGCGAGCCAAAACGCGGCGGCGCGCGGCGGGCTTGGCCCGGGTTTCGCACACAGGGGGTCCCAGGGGCTGCGGTTGCTTGCGTTCGACGCGGCTCGGCGTCGCGCGTCGAACGGTGGCGGTGCGGGGTGCTGGGGAGGCCGGAGCTGAGCGCCAGGAGCTCGGCGGCGGCGAGGTTCTCGGGCGAGCTACGGGATCGACAAAATGGCGCGCGTTCGAGCGTTGTGAGGAGCTAGGCGGGGTCTATGCGATGCGACGAACTCAGCGGACTTGGTGGCGAGGCCATATGGTCGCCGGAATAGCACCGGCGACGAGCCACGCAGAGGCGCGTTCGGGCACGAGGGGAACGGCCGCTAGGGGCAGCAAACGACGGCTAGCAAGGGAGGAAAAGGGGGCAGTGGCTTACAGTGGGGCGTAGCCATTCAGAGCGGGCGCGGGGAAGGCGTGGTGCAGCCGGAATTGACGGCGAACGGCGGCGTGGATCCGAGGAGGAAGAAGATGGCGCGGGGTCGATGCAGGGCTCCCGGGGCTCGGGCTCGTGGTCGAGGAGGACGGGCTCGTCGCGGCGGAGCTCGTGGACACGTCGGGGAGGCGAACGGGGCACGGTGGCCGTGGCTACGCCGGAGCCATGGCGGCAGTGGCGCTCGGTTGCGACGGGGGAGCGAGGGAGAGGACGAGCGGAGTGGCTAGGGTTCGTCCGTGAGGTCGAGGGAGTTGCTCTTATACCCAGCGCGCGCGGAGGCGCGCTGTCGAGCGGCGAGCGAGGGGGGCCTGGGGTGCGCGCGCGCGGTGTTCGACAGCGGGGCGGCGGTGAGCAGTGAGAGGTGGGAGGAGGCGTGGGGTGGGCTGGGCCGGCGCTGTAGTAGTAGGCCTAAGTGCATAGTAGCGCGTTTAGGCCTTTTCCTTTTTCTCTTTTTCTGTTTCTTTTCTTTTCTGTTGGCAAAATGTTTGAGCACCCAAACGAATTTTGTAAAAAGTGTGAGCTAGTCCTTAAATATTAGTGCATTATACCCTAACACCAAAAACTAGTTTGGGTAAAACATCATTTCATATTTGATCTAGATTAATTAAAAGGTTATTAAATATTATTTTCAGCCACTGTTAGAGGAGGTTTGGGTTACTTAATCATTGTAATAAATGTTGGTGACAATTTTAGTTTCTATGTTGAACAACTTTTCTTTTCCACATGCATTTAAAGTTGGATTTTGACTTAGGAGTTGAAATGCAATATGATGCTAATGATTATCATGCACTGTTAAACTTGCTGACTTGTCATTATCAAAAGTGATTACTTTGGCTAATGACATGGGGTGTTACAAAAGTAAAGAATTGAAACATAACGGGAGCATCATGAAGCATATGACTAGCACATTTAAGTCTAACCCACTTCCTATGCATAGGGATTTTGTAATCAAACAACTTATGTTAACAAGAATCAACTAGCATAGGAAGGCAAAACGAGCAAAACTTGAAGATTTTCAACACATAGAGAGAAACTTGATATTATTGCAATATGTAAAAGCATATGTTCCCCTCTCACAATAATTTTCAGTAGCATCATGAGTGAATTCAACAATATAACTATCACAAAAAGCATTCTTTTCATGATGCATAAGCATAGAAATTTTGTTACTCTCCACATAAGCAAATGTATTCTCATCAATAGTAGTGGGAGCAAACTCAACAAAATAACTATCATGTGATTAAAAATTAAAATCATGATGACAAGTTTCATGGTTATCATTATTCAATATAGCATACATGTCATCACCATAATTATCATAGATAGGAAGCATGCTTTCATCATAATAAATTTTCTCATCAAAACTTGGGGGACTAAAAATATCATCTTCATCAAACATAGCATCCCCAAGCTTGTAGCTTTGCATATCATTAGCATCATGGATATTCAAAGAATTCATACTAGCAACATTGCAATCATGCTCATTCAAGGTTTTTTTGTCAAACATTTTATAGAATTCTTCCTCTATCAATTGAGCACAATCTTCCTTTCCATCATTTTCACGGAAGACATTATAAAGATGAACAATATGATGCAACCTCAATTCCATTTTTTGTAGTTTCTTTTTATAAACCAAACTAGTGATAAAACAAGAAACTAAAAGATTCGATTGCAAGATCTAAAGATATACCTTCAAGCACTCACCTCCCCGGCAACGGCGCCAGAAAAGAGCTTGGTTGACGGGATGTGAGTGCCGCTTACCTAACCTCCCTGGCCACGGCGCCAGAAAAGAGCTTGATGTCTACTACACAACTTGTTCTTGTAGACTCGTGTTGGGCCTCCAAGCATAGTGTTTTGTAGGATAGTAGCAAATTTTTCTCAAGTGGATGACCTAAGGTTTTTCAATCCGTGGGAGGCGTAGGATGAAGATGGTCTCTCTCAAACAACCCTGCAACCAAATAACAAAAAGTCTCTTGTGTCCCCAACACACCAAATACAATGGTAATTTGTATAGGTGCACTAGTTCGGCGAAGAGATGGTAATAAAAGTGTAGTAATTATAGCAGATATTGATTTTTGTAATAGGAACAATAAAAAATAGCAAGGTAGCAATTGATAAAACGGAGCACAAACGGTATTGCAATGCTTGAAAATGAGGCCTAGGGTCCGTACTTTTGCTAGTGCAATCTCTCAACAATGCTAATATAATTGGATCATATAACCATCCCTCAACGTGCGATGAAGAATCACTCCAAAGTTCTTATCTAGCAGAGAACATAAGAAGAAATTGTTTGTAGGGTACGAAACCACCTTAAAGTTATTCTTTCCGTTCGATCTATTCAAGAGTTCGTACTAAAATAACACAAAGTTATTCTTTCTGTTCGATCTATCCAAGAGTTCGTACTAAAATAACACCATATGACACGCATCAACCAACTCTAATGTCACCTAGATACTCCAATGTCACCACAAGTATCCATGAGTTAATTATATGATACGCATCAAACAACTTCAGATTCATAATACTCGATCCAACACAAAGAACCTCAAAGAGTGCCCCAAGATTTCTACCGGAGAAACAAGGACGAAAACATGCATCAACCCCTATGCATAGATTACCCCAATGTCACCTCGGGAATCCGCGAGTTGAGTGCCAAAACATATATCAAGTGAATCAATATAATACCCCATTGTCACCACGGGTATTCATATGCAAGACATATATCAAGTGCTCTCAAATCCATAAAAGTATTCAATCCGATAAAACGAGATCTCAAAGGGAAAACTCAATTCATCACAAGATAGAGAGGGGAAAACACCATATGATCCGACTATATTAACAAAGCCCGCGATACATCAAGAGCATGACATCTCAAGAACACGAGAGAGAGAGAGATTAAACACATAGCTACTGGTACAAACCCTCAGCCCCGAGGGTGGACTACTCCCTCCTCATCATGGTGGCCGCCGGGATGATGAAGATGGCCACCGGTGATGATTTCCCCCTCCGGCAGTGTGCCGGAACGGGGTCTAGATTGGTTTTTCGTAGCTACAGAGGCTTGTGGCGGCGGAACTTCTAATCTATGGTTACCCCTGATGGTTTCTCTATTTATTGGAATTTTTGGCATTGGTCCAGGGCACGGGCAAGGGCCCAGGCGCGCCCCGGTGTCTTGTGCCCTACTCCTTCACCTTCTGGTCCTTCCATGAAGCTTCGCGGGTCTCTTTTGTTCCAAAAAAATTGTCAAAAAGTTTCAGCTCATTTGGAGAACTTTCATTTCTGCACAAAAAACAACACCACGGTAGTTCTGCTGAAAACAGCGTCAGTCCGGGTTAGTTCCATGCAAATCATACCAAAACCATATAAAATTGTTGTAAACATGGCATGAATACTTCATAAATTATAGATACGTTGGAGATGTATCAGCACCGGAGCAACGTAGGTGATCCAGATTGGGGCACCAGGTGAGCAATGGAAGGCATCGATGCCAAATGCATCAGAAGTGAATTTGGCACGTGTTTTGGCCTACAGAGTGGAGGGCCGTTATAGCCCACTTTTGTACTACTACCTCAAATTTAGTGTAAAATTTTGACCGTAGATTTACATAAGAAAATGCCAATGCATGTCATCAAAAATTATACCATTTGAAATTATGTTCAAATATGAATCCAACGATATAATTTTTAGTGAGATGCATTAACATTTTGTCAGTTAAATCTATGGTCAAATTTTGATACTGCAAAATACGAAGAGTAAACCATGTCGAAGGTAGTACTTGCTCTTAGGCTAACCATAGAGTTACTAGTCTAAGTTACTTGGCACTATGAGTAGCCTAGGCTACTAGTACAACAAAAAAACGATGCAGGTGATCACGTGAGAAAAAAATACTAAAAACATTTCTTTCGGTGCAGTGCGTAGTTGCAGTTTTGAACACTATATTTGTCATCGTAATTTGGGAAAATTACGAAAAATTGAGCTATGTTGTGATTACCATTTACTAATAGGAAAGAAGTTTCACCTTGATGAGTAGCTTCTCCGTGCACGGAAAGCATCTAAGGAATCCAACAACTTGATCCAGATTGGGGCCGATAGATTTTATTGCCAAGATCTTCACTGTGCGCACAGACTGGGTCAAGCTTGTGGGAATCATTTTCTGGATGACAGTCATAAATACATCAAGAAGAAATTTAAAAATGTGAATTTCAAGAAGACGGAGAAGAAGATGAGTGTTGTATCTGAACGATTATGGATCCAATAAAGAGTTCGGAGAATTTGGCAGACGAGTACACCAACGCTGTCAATTTCGGCACGTCAATGACCCTGATTTTTGTTGGACCTTCTAGATCAGATACAAGCAATCTCTCAAGGAAAGGTGCATTCTTAATGACCATAACGTGGAACAGCTCAAGTGATCTCTTCCCAATTGATGTCTTGTTGTGGGGCCAGCAAGACACATAAATCAATCGGAGATTCGTTGAGGCGATGTGGAGGTTAATGAACCCGTGGATATGCCGAAGACGAAGGTACTCGAACGCAGTACAGCCGCGGAGCAGGTGCTCCATAGCCTTCTTCGAGATGCCAATGTTAAAGAGGTCGAGCTGCTTGATTTGAGTGAGAAGAAGGGCGGGTGCGGCATTAATCGGGGGAAAATAGCAGGAGCTGAAGCTGGCGCGGCGCAGCGTTGGCGTGAGGTGGAGCGCGGACGGCGGTAGAGAGCGACATCGTCCAGCTTCAAACCTGAGCTCCTCGAGCTGATCTAGGGCGGGGGATAAGAACCACTCGTCAAACTTGGCTTGGACCTTGCAGTTGGTACTGAACATGCGGATGTTAAGGCGTCTGGCTAGCCCAGGGTGCGATGCAAGGATCTTGGAAACTGCGGCCATGCGTTTGCAATCCCCTTCGCAGAGGCAGCTGTCGACGGTGAGGTTGAGGGGGACACGGCGCCAGAGGGGCGCCACCGCCGGGAGAGTAGGGTGGTCCACACGGCAGATTTGGTGGGGAGGAGGGCGATGATGACGAGCAGCATGTCATTAGGGAGGCTGCTGATGAAGTCCAGGCTCGCCGGATGCAGTTTTGGCTCAAGATGCCTCCGCTTGTTGGCTGCCTCGCCGTCCATCTCAGCCGGCGGCGACGCCGGTGTACACGTGTGCTGGTGTGTATTGTGTGCTGGGTCTGCGCGAGTGCGTCCTTGTTTGCATGCCGCCGCACAGTGGTGTGGTGTGCGCAAGTGCGCCCATCACGCGGAAGAAGTGTGCCCTCAATTTACTAGCGTGATGGGTGCTACCGCGAGTGGTTTCAACTTTGTTTACTTCACCGCGTGTCAGATGGGCCTCTAGTTATTTATTTTCACCCACTGTCACATGGGCCAGCACACCAAGATAGAGAACACGAGCTGACAAGGCAGCATGTGGACTGGTTGCCCGGTCAACTAAACAATATACGGAGCTATACGCTAACACAGTGACCGTATAATCCCTCGGTAAAGAGAGACCGAGTGAGAGTACAGAGAGCCATGCCAAAGAAAAAAAGAGAGATAGTACAAAGAGAGAAAGAGCTACTCACTCCGTTCAATAATGTAGTGCCTATAAATTTTTTTAAGTCAAAATTTTGACACTTTGACCGAGTTTATAAAGAAATTACTTATATCTACAATACAAAAGATAAATGATAATATGAACTAAGTACATGTTGTGATGAATCTATTGATCGTTCCATATGTAAATGTTTTTCTCCACATATACCTGGTCAAACTTTTCTGAGGTTTGACTTTTCAAAACATCCATATGTTATGGACGTGAGAGAGTACCTAACTAGAGAGAGTGTGTGTGAGAGAGATTGAAAGAGTGAGTGAAAAAAGTGTGTGTGCGTTTGTGAAAGAGACATGGACAACACACGATAAAGTAGAGAAAAAGTTTGTGTGTGTGTGTGTCTTATGAAAACATATCACACATGCATCTTTGACAGCGGAAGCGAGGTGAGGAGATAGTTTGTGGTTGTTTGCAACCGAGAGAGAAAGACTCCTAGCACGTGGCCAAGAGAGGTCTAGCAAACAAGGGAGAGAGGTCTGGCAAACAAGGGAGAGAGGTCTGGCAAACAAGGGAGGGAGGTCAAGAGAGACGTATGAAGAAAATGCAGACATGGGGAGGAGAGAGTGTGTGTTTGTGATAGAGAGATCCCCTAAAGATCGTGATGGGACTACATGGGTGGGAGATTGACTGACAAGGTGTGTGCACAATAGAAGATACCCCGAGAGATATTGAGATAGACGTAGGAATGGAAGGAGACAATACGTGTGTTCCTTATGGATAGTGAGAGATAGTCATACTTAGGGGGGAGTACGTGTGCCTATGATGGAGTGAGAGATTATGGTACTTAGGGTGGTGTGTGTCACATAGAGAGAGAACAAGGGCGGAGATTGTTAGATGGGTCTATGTAGTGCGAGCGAGCTAGATATGTGTATGTGTGAACCAGGGAGAGATATAAAGTTTGAGAGAGATAGAGGAGCCCCGATATGGCTGAGTGGTGTGTCAGATAGCTGAGAGGGAAAGAGATACTCCATCGATCCATTTGATAGTGCAGTGCATATAAATTTTCTATAAGTCAAACTTTGGAAACTTTGACCAGGTTTACACAAAAAATTATTTTTATCTACAATACCAAAGATACATCATATGAAACTACATCTTGTGATGAATCTAATGATATATGTCTGCCATTCTAGATGTAAATGTTTTTCTCCACGTACCTGGTCAAACTTTGTGAAGTTTGACTTTTCAATAAATCTATATGCTATGGACCGAAGAGTGTACCTAAGTCGAGAGAGATCAAGTGCGAGTGAAGGAGAAAGAGTGTGTGCAAAAAAAGTGTGTGTGTGTTAAAGAGAAAGGGACAACAAACGATAAAATAGAGAGAGTGTGTGTGCGTGTCTTATGCAAACATATCACGCATGCATCTCCAAGATAGAAAAGCGAGGTGAGGAGATACACGGAGATAGCTAGTGCGTGGTTGTTAGCAACGGAGAGAGACCCCGCTATAGCACATGTCCAATAAAGGTGTGGCCAAAAAGGGACAGAGGTCGAGAGGGATGTATGGAGAAGATGGACGCATGGGGAGGGAGAGAGAGTGTGTTTGTGATAGAGAGATCCCCTCGAGATCGTGAGGGGACCATATGGGTGGGAGCTCAAGGCATGAGGTGTGTGTGCGATAGATAGATGCCCCGAGAGAAATCGAGATAGGCCAAGTGGGGGAAAGAGGCAATGCGTATGTTTGTGATGGAGATCGAGAAATAGTCATATACATAGGGGGGACTGTGTGTGCCTACAATGGAGTGAGAGACAATCATACTTTGCTAGGCATGAGATTGTGTGCGTGTGCGTGTCAGATGGAGAGAGAATGAGGGAGAGAGAGAGAGAGTTTTAGATGGGTCTATCTAGTGCGAGTGAGATATGCATGTGTATGTGTAACCTAGGGAGATGGAGAGAGAAAGAGAGAGAGAGGGAAGAGCCCCGAGATGGTGGAGTGGTGCGTGAGAGAGTTACGGACAACGAGCTAGGGAATTTGTGTGCGTACGATGAGTGCACCCTAGATATTTAGCTTGGACTAGAGAATCATACATTCTGTGCCAGAGAGACCTATACATGGAGTGTGCATGCAAACTAGATAGACCAACAGAGAGAGAGATACAGATATATATATATATATATATAGAGAGAGAGAGAGAGAGGGAGAGGGATCGACAAGGTTTCTGTTTGTATGCGTGCGATAGAAACGAAGATTATCGGCTAGAGAGAGAACAAGAGTCCGGGAGAGGGGGAGGTCGCGTTTATGCATCGAAGACTGATATAAACCATGTTTCGATATAAATCTGCATTCAAATATTCGAATTGGAGAACATCGTGTTTGCAATCCACACATGAACAGAGATATGCGTATCAAACAAGTTCATTAATTTGACTTTCAGCATGTTCATGGAGTACTATAATACAACATGCTACTCAATTGAGGTGTTCAATTTTGGATTTAGTCCACAATTTTGACCGGGTGAACGAACTATTTCATTGAATCGAGATATTTCATTTTGGGTTTGATTCCCGTTTTTGAGTGGGTCAACTTTTTGTGAAATAGTAAATCATTGGCAACGAGCATGTAAAAGCACATGAGTCCCGAGCATCATCTCACCATCTAAAGAAGAAGTGGCAAGCTAATAAATTTGATTCGAATAAACTAGGTAAGGTAGACGTGGATGCTCATTCTCCCAAAATTTGAACGAACCGCTAAACACCTTCTACTCGCTGGAATTCGCCCGAGCAAATAAATGGGAGACGCAAAATTACCGGCCTATGTGCGACACGCATCAATTGGCCCGTTGTACATCGAGGGTAGGTTTGTAACTTCGTCCAAGTGCGCCCCTCCTCGGCCGAAATGGCAGGCGCCGAATAATTCATAAACCGTGGGCGGTAAAACACGCTCTCCTCGGCCGAAATCACTCATGCCCTCCTCGCCCGAAATCGCTCGCGCCCAATATTTCAAAACACGTCATCCTCGCCCGAAATCGTTGGCGCCCACTATTTGGGAGAAGCAAAGTTACCCTACTATCCCCGACCCTCAAGACACAGACCCAAGCCCAGAAGCCAAAAGGCAAGGGTAGAACTGTAACTTCCCCCACATTTCAAACAAATGCGTCCGTAAGACATGGTTCCCCCTCCCGATTCCCCATTCATACATCGTGGGTGATGTCTACTACGCAACCTTCTTGTAGACTCGTGTTGGGCCTCCAAGCGCAGAGTTTTGTAGGACAGTAGAAACTTTCCCTCAAGTGGATGACCTAAGGTTTATCAATCCGTGGGAGGCATAGGATGAAGATGGTCTCTCTCAAACAACCCTGCAACCAAATAACAAAGAGTCTCTTGTGTCCCCAACACACCCAATACAATGGTAAACTGTATAGGCGCACTAGTTTGGCGAAGAGATGGTGATACAAGTGTAATATGTATAGTAGATATAGGTTTTCGTAATCTAAAAATATAAAAACAACAAGGTAACTGGTAACAAAAGTGAGCAAAAACGGTATTGCAATGCTTGAAAACAAGGCCTAGGGTTCATACTTTCACTAGTGCAAATTCTCTCAACAATGATAACATAATTGGATCACACAACAATCCCTCAACATGCAACAAAGAATCACTCCAAAGTTTCTGTCGGAGAACGTAGGACAAAAACGTGCATGAAACCCTATGCATAGATTACCCCAATGTCACCACGGGAATCCGCGAGTTGAGTGCCAAAACATACATCAAGTGAATCAATAGAACATCCCATTGTCACCACAGATATCCCATCGCAAGACATACATCAAGTGTTCTCAAATCCAATACTCAATCCAACATAACGAAACCTCAAAGAGCTAGACTTAATTCATCACAACAAGAGATAGAGAGGGAAGAAACACCATATGATCCAACTATAATAACAAAGCTCGCGGTACATCAAGATTGTGCCAAATCAAGAACACGAGAGAGAGAGAGAGAGGTCAAACACATAGCTACTAGTACATACCCTCAGCCCCGAGGGTGAACTACTCCCTCCTCGTCATGGAGACCATCGGGATGATGAAGATGGCCTCCGGTGATGATTCCCCCCTCCAGCAGGGTGTCGGAACGGGCTCCCGATTGGCTTTTCATGGCTACAGAGGCTTGCGGCGGCGGAACTTCTGATCTAGGGGTTCTTTTCGGAGGTTTCTATATATATAAGAGTATTTGGCGTTGGAAACAAGTCAGGAGGAGACCCGAGGGGCCCACAAGCCCTAGGGGCGCGCCCTAGGGGGGGTCGGCGTGCACCCTAGCTTGTGGCCTCCTCGGTAACCCCCTGGCACAGCCCCGGTGCTCCGTGGATCTCTCCTGGTCCATAAATGATCACCGTAAATTTTTATTCCGTTTGGACTCCGTTTGATATTCCTTTTCTGTAAAACACAAAAACAAGGAAAAAAACAGAAACTGGCACTGGGCTCTAGGTTAATAGGTTAGTCCCAAAAATAATATTAAAAAGCATATTAATGCATATAAAACATCCAAAACAGATAATATAATAGCATGGAACAATCAAAAATTATAGATACGTTGGAGACGTATCAAGCATCCCCAAGCTTAATTCCTGCTCGTCCTCGAGTAGGTAAATGATAAAAACAGAATTTTTGATGTGGAATGCTACCTAACATATTTATACATGTAATCTTCTTTATTGTGGCATGAATATTCAGATCCATAAGATTCAAAACAAAAGTTTAATATTGACATAAAAACAATAATACTTCAAGCATACTAATAAAGCAATCATGTAATTCTCAAAATATCATGGCCAAAGAAAGTTATCCCTACAAAATCATATAGTCTGGCTATGCTCCATCTTCATCACACAAAGTATTTTATCATGCACAACCCCGATGACAAGCCAAGCAATTGTTTCATACTTTTGATGTTCTCAAACTTTTTCAACTTTCACGCAATACATGAGCGTGAGCCATGGATATAGCACTATAGGTGGAATAGAATATGGTGGCTGTGGAGAAGACAAAAAGAAGGAGAAAGTCTCACATCAACTAGGCAAATTAATGGGCCATGGAGATGCCCATCAATTGATATCGATGCAAGTGAGTAGGGATTGCCATGCAACGGATGCACTAGAGCTATAAGTGTATGAAAGCTCAATAGAAAACTAAGTGGAAGTGCATCCAACTTGCTTGCTCATGAAGACCTAGGGCAATTTGAGGAAGCCCATCATTGGAATATACAAGCCAAGTTCTATAACGAAAAATTCCCACTAGTATATGAAAGTGACAAAATAGGAGACTCTCTATCATGAAGATCATGGTGCTACTTTGAAGCACAAGTGTGGAAAAAGGATAGTAGCATTGCCCCTTCTCTCTTTTTCTCTCATTTTTTTTTATTTTGGGCTCATTTTTTTTTGTTTGGGCTCTTTGGCCTCTTTTTTTCGTCTGGATCTTCATCCCAACTTGTGAGGGAATCATAGTCTCCATCATCATTTTCCTCACATGGGACAATGCTCTAATAACGATGATCATCACACTTTTATTTACTTACAACTCAAGAATTACAACTCGATACTAGAACAAAATATGACTCTATATGAATGCCTCCGGTGGTGTACCGGGATGTGCTATGATCAAGAGTGACATGTATAAAAAATATGAACGGTGGCTTTGCCACAAATACTATGCCAACTACATGATCATGCAAAGCAATATGACAATGATGGTGCGTGTCATAATAAATGGAACGGTGGAAGTTGCATGGCAATATATCTCGGAATGGCTATGGAAATACCATAGTAGGTAGGTATGGTGGCTGTTTTGAGGAAGGTATATGGTGGGTTTAATGCGCCGGTGGAAGTTGCGCGGTACTAGAGAGGCTAGCAATGGTGGAAGGGTGAGAGTGCGTATAATCCATGGACTCAACATTAGTCATAAAGAACTCACATACTTATTGCAAAAATTTATTAGCCATCAAAACAAAGTACTTCACGCATGCTCCTTGGGGGATAGACTGGTAGGAAAATACCATCGCTCGTCCCCGACCGCCACTCATAAGGAAGACAATCAAAGAATAAATCATGCTCCGACTTCATCACATAATGGTTCACCATACGTGCATGCTACGGGAATCACAAACTTTAACACAAGTATTTCTACCAATCCACAATTACTCACTAGCATGACTCTAATATCACCATCTTTATATCTCAAAACAAATGCAAGGTATCAAACTTCTCATAGTATTCAATGCTCTTTATATGAAAGTTTTTATTATATCCCTCTTGGATGCCCATCATATTACGACTAAATTCATAACCTAAGCAAATTAACATGCTGTTTTAGACTCTCAAAATAATATAAGTGAAGCATGAGAGTTCATCAATTTCTATAAAATAAAGCCACCGCCGTGCTCTAAAAAGATATAAGTGAAGCACTAGAGCAAACTGCCTAGCTCAAAATATATAAGTGAAGCACATAGAGCATTCTAATAAATTCACGATTAAAGCGTGTCCATCTCAAAAGGTGTGTACAGCAAGGATGATTGTGGCAAACTAAAAAGCAAAGACTCATATCATACAAGACGCTCCAAGCAAAACACATATCATGTGTGTAACACCCGCTGCATTAAGCTACAGTGATCACCCTTTTTATGAGGCCATGTCATCATGATTAATAGTGCATAATCATCATTAGCATCATATTGCATTTCAACTCCTAAGCCAAATTCAAATTTAAATGAAAGTGGAATATAAAAGTTGTCCAACATAGAAACTAAAATGTCAGATAAATAACAAATATTCCAGAGGCTATTCTAAAATTGAAACCAACATCATTGGAATTGGATAAGTGACTCGAACAACCTCAAACAGTGGATAAAGATAATATTTAATAACCATTTATTAAATCTGAAATAAATATGGAATTATGTTTTGCCCAAACTAATTTTAGGTGTTAGGGAATAATGCACTGGTATTTATGAAATAGGTCACACTTTTTTTTTCCAAAACCATTTTGAGGCCTAGCTATTTTCTAATTGAGAAGGGAATAAAGAAAAGGAAAAAGAAACAGAAAAGGAAAAAAAGAGCAACCCCCCCCCCCCGGCCCAACTGGGCCGAAGCCCAGCCGGCCGGCCCATCGCGTCGCCCCTGGCCTATAAGGCCCCCGGCCGAACCCTAGCCGATCCCCCCCTCGCTTTCTCCTCCCCCCCACCGTCCCCCCCCGATCTGCGATCCGCCGCCGCCCCGCTCCCGCGCCGGTCGGCCAGCGCCGACGCCGCCGCCACAGGAGCGTCCTCCCGTCTCTCCTCCTCTCTCCCCCCGGACCCCGCCTGGCGCTCGTCGCCCCCCCTCGGCTGATCTGGTCGGGGCGATCCCGATCCCGTCCGCCCTGTCCCCGTCGCCGTTGGACGCCGCCGCGCCGGAGCCCGCTCTCCCTCGCGGCCTGCTCCCTCGACGCCGCTCGCCCCGACGCGCCCGACCCGCCCCCCCCCCCCCCCTCCCGTCTCCATCCGCCGCCGACGCCGCACGTCGCCGCTTCGTCCCCGCGGCCTGCTCCCATCGCCGTCGTCCCCTTCGACCAGACACCGACCCCACCCGCTGCCCCGTCCCTACGGATCACGGTGAGGCCTCGGGCCTCTTCCCCCCCTCTCTGCTCCCGCACGTCGCCGCGCACGCATCCGCGCCGGCCGCTGCCGCGACCACCCCGTGCCTCCCCGTCCTCGCGCCCGCGCGCCTGACGCCGTGCTCCCCGCGCCCGTCCCGCGGTCGCCTCGACCCGCTCCGGCCCCCGCTTCGCCTCCGCGCGACCGCCGCCCGCTGCCGCTCCAGCCACCGCGCTGCCGCCCGCGGCCGCTCCAGCCGCCGCGCCGCCGCCCCGCCTCCGGCCCCGTGTGCGCTCGCCTGCGCCCACGCTTCGCCGCGCCCCCGACCGCCCGCGCCCGCCCGTGCGTCCCCTTTGGGCACCGGACATGTCCGGTCCCAAAAGGGGCACGCCCCGGACGTGTCCGCCCCTGGTCCACTGACCAGTGGGGCCCATGACCCAAATAAAAATAAGAAATAAAAAAATAAATAATTAAAATAATTAAAATGATTAATTAATTAATTAGTTAATTAATCCTGATTAGGTTAATCTAATTAACTAATTAGTGTTAATTAAACAGTAATTAACTTAATTAACCGCTGACATCAGCATGAGGTCATGCTGATGTCATCATCAGCACTGTTTCGGATAATGTTGAATTAAATAATTAATTAAATTTCAGAAATTAATAAAAACTTTAGAAAATCGTATTAAATAAACCGTAACTCCGATGAAAATATTTTATACATGAAACTTGCTCAGAACGACGATACGAACCCGAATACATCCTCCGTATTCCCGTCAGATGCCCGCAGCTATAAGAACGTTGAACAATTAGACCGATTTCGATAAATGAATAGTGTCCAACCCTAATTAAATAAATCCGAATAAATTCCTAAATTAACTAAATCGCTTAGTTAGGCTGTATATCACCCTGGCCCTGCGTTTAGACATGTCATGCATCCCTGTTGCATATTGACCGGTGTTACGTTGCTTCCCAATCTTCTATTCGGTTAGACTACGAGACGACGCAGTGCTGTCGCAGCCGACCCGACACGTGTGTTGACGACCCCTACTTGCCAGAGCAACCAGGCAAGCCCCCCCCTTGATCACCAGATATCGCCTATTCTTCTCTATACTGCTTGCATTAGAGTAGTGTAGCCTGTTACTGCTTTCGGTTAATCCTATTCTGCTGCATAGCCTGTCATTGTTGCTACTGTTGTTGATACCTTACCTGCAATCCTAAATACTTAGTATAGGATGCTAGTTTATCATCATTGGCCCTGCATTCTTGTCAGTCTGCCTTGCTATACTATCGGGCCGTGATCACTCGGGAGGTGATCACGGGTGTATACTATACATATATACATACTATACAGATGGTGACTAAAGTCGGGTCGGCTCGAAGAGTACCCGCGAGTGATTCACGGATTGGGGGCTGAAAGGACCTTTGTCCCAACGGCCCTTTGTGTGGATCTTTGTGGCGGAGCGACATGGCAGGTTGAGACCACCTAGGAGACAGGTGGGCCAGGCCCTGGTCGGCGTTCGCGTTTACTTCATAATAACACGTTTAACGAGATTGGATATTTGATCTGAGTCTGGCCACTGGCCTATACGCACTAACCAACTACGCGGGAGTAGTTATGGGTATCCCGGCGTCGTGGTATCAGCTGAAGCCTTCTTGACGTCAGCAACTGAGCGGCGCGCGCCGTGTTGGACCGCGATAACGTAACCGCCGTGATCGTGTGGGTTGCTAGGTCTGCTCGCGGCCGCGTACGCAACGTGCAGGAGCGCACTGGGCGATGGGCCCAGACCCCAGAGTGCCTAGGATTAGTCCGGCGTGCTGACCTCTCTGTTGAGCCTAGGTGGGGCTGCGACGTGTGGATCTTCCGAGGCCGGGCATGACCCAGGAAAGTGTGTCCGGCCAAAGGGGATCGAGCGTGTTGGGGAATATGTGGTGCACCCCTGCAGGGAAGTTTATCTATTCGAATAGCCGTGTCCCTCGGTAAAAGGACGACCCGGAGTTGTATTCCGACCTCATGACAACTAGAAATGGATACTTAATAAAACACACCCTTACAAGTGACAGATATAACCCGGTGGTCGCTCTCTCGCATGGTGGCGACGAGAGGATCGGCGGGTAGGATTATGCTATACGTTGTTGCTTGGTTACTTCCAACTACTCTCTTCTATTGCTTCAAGATGGAGGCCGCCAGAAGCGTAGTCTTCGACAGGACTAGCTATCCCCCTCTTATTCTGGCATTCTGCAGTTCAGTCCACCGATATTGCCTCTTTACACATATACCATGCATATGTAGTATAGATCCTTGCTTGCGAGTACTTTGGATGAGTACTCACGGTTGCTTCCCCCCTCCTTTCCCCCTTTCCCTTCTTGCTGGTTGTCGCAACCAGATGTTGGAGCCCAGGAGCCAGACGCCACCTTCGACGACTACTACCACCAGGGCGGAGCCTACTACTACGTCCAGGACGCCGACGACCAGGAGTAGTTAGGAGGATCCCAGGCAGGAGGCCCTGCGCCTGTTCGATCTGTTGTATCCCTGTTTGTGCTAGCCATCTTATGGCACCTTGTTTAACCTATGTCTGTACTCAGATATTGTTGCTTCCGCTGACTCGTCTATGATCGAGCATTTGTATTCGAGCCCTCGTGGCCCCTGGCTTGTATTATGATGCTTGTATGACTTATTTATGTTTTAGAGTTGTGTTGTGATATCTTCCCGTGAGTCCCTGATCTTGATCGTACACGTTTGCGTGCATGATTAGTGTACGATCGAGCCGGGGGCGCAACAAGTTGGTATCAGAGCCGACTGCCTGTAGGAATCCCCCTTTCCAATTCCTTGGCCGAAGTTGAGTCTAGACAAAGAAAACCGTTTTACTAACTTGGCTGTGTGGCTTACGGGCCCACATTGCCAACTGGGTGGTATTAGGATCTTTTATTCCTCGTCTATACTCTGGGACTCTGATCTCTCTTCTACTCGGGTTAAATAAAGTTTACTAACGCCGACACTTAGGATCTCGTAAATTCTGTCTACCCGGAGAGCTGGATATCTGTGCGATTTCCCTGTCGTTGATCTGATTAGTCTGATAATCATTTTCCTTTCCATTGTTTTGTTTAACCTTTCTCTCCGAGTTGTGTTAAACTTCTCATTGTCATTTGACAAATCTGAATTTCCTCTGTTTCAGATGGACCGTTTGTTTCCACCGCGTCCTACGACACAGCTTGTGCTTCGCACTTGGGCTCGTAATACCCCTGGGTTTCCAGCTGTCCTGATCGCTCTCATGACCAGACTTGGCTACCGTTGGTACCCTGAGTACTTGGTTTATGAGGTTTACCGCGAGTTCAACCAGGAACAGTACTATGCTGAAGTTCGGATTTATGATCAGCAGAACAACTCAGACACCGGGCTACACCTTTTTCACGGATTAGGCGTGACGATTGAGATGGCAGTCCATGATGCCGCCTACTCTGCTGTCGTACGTCTACGAGGGGAGCACAATGCTAACTTGGATGATATCCTGATTTATTCTAAGAATAAAGAAGAACATGCTGAACATCTCCGCCTTGTTCTAGAAAGGCTCCGAGAACACCAGTTGTATGCCAAGTATTCCAAATGCGAATTTTGGCTTCCTGAAGTAACTTACCTTGGACATGTGATTTCCAAGGATGGGATTGCTGTTAACCCCGAACGAGTTCAGGCTATTCTCGACTGGACTCCCCCAAAGAATGTTAAGCAAGTCAGAAGTTTTCTCGGACTCGCTAGTTATTGCCGTCGATTCGTTGAGAACTTTTCCAAGATTGCAAAACCATTGACAAATCTGCTTCACAAAGGTGTTAAATTTGAGTGGACAGAAAAATGTCAAGAAAGCTTTCAGACACTAAAAGATAAATTGACATCTGCCCCAGTACTAGCACCCCCGGATTCCCAAAAGGATTTCGTGATATACTGTGATGCATCTCGTCAAGGATTAGGCTGTGTCCTAATGCAAGAGCGCAAAGTGATTGCTTATGCCTCCTGACAATTGCGTCCTCATGAAGAAAATTATCCCGTGCATGATCTTGAACTTTCTGCGGTTATCTATGCCTTGAAGCTATGGCGACATTACCTTCTCGGTAATCGTTGCGAGATATACACGGATCACCAAAGCTTGAAGTATTTATATACTCAACCAGATCTGAACCTTCGTCAACAAAGATGGCTCGAAACAATTGCCGATTATGATATGAATATTTCATATACCCCCGGCAAGGCTAATGTAATGGCCGATGCTTTGAGTCGCAAGTCCTATAGCAACAATCTTATGGTTCAAGAAACACAACCTCTTCTCCATGAAGAGCTTTGCAAATTGAACCTCCATATTGTTCCACAGGGTTATCTCAATACCCTGGTTGTCGAACCAGATTTAGAACACGGCATTAAGGTTATGCAAAGGTATGACACTGAAGTTGAAAAGATCAAGCGATACCTCGAGAAAGGAAAGCCGTCGGAATTCCATCTTGATGCAGATGGGATCCTGTTTTTCCAACACCGTCTCTTCGTACCCAAGTTCAAGAATGAGAGGGAAAACGTTATGAAGGAAGCTCATGACACTCCCTTGTCCATTCATCCTGGTAGCACAAAGATGTACCGTGACATTTGTCAGAGATACTGGTGGCCTAATATGAAGCGAGACATTGCTCGTTATGTTTCTGAGTGTGACGTTTGCCGCCGCGTTAAAGCAGAACATCAAAGGCCCGCAGGAACTCTGCAACCCCTGGAAATTCCTGAATGGAAATGGGACAAGGTCCAAATGGATTTCATTACTGGTTTTCCCAGATCTCAGAAGGGTCATGATGCTATTTTTGTCGTCATTGACCGATTCTCTAAGGTTGCCCACTTTCTGCCAGTTAAAGAGACAATCACTGCTAGCCAGTTAGCAGACTTGTATGTTTCCCGAATTGTGTCACTCCACGGTGTTCCGTTGGAGATTAGTTCTGATCGTGGCAGCCTCTTCACCTCCAGATTCTGGAATAGTTTCCAAGAAGCTATGGGAACTCATCTGTCTTTCAGCACCGCTTTTCACCCTCAGTCACAGGGTCAAGTTGAACGAGTGAATCAAGTGCTCGAAGATATGCTTCGAGCTTGCGTCATCTCCTTCGGTAAGAAATGGGAGGAATCTCTCCCGTATGCCGAATTCTCTTACAACAATAGCTATCAAGCTAGTCTGAAGATGGCACCGTTTGAAGTTCTATACGGTCGTAAGTGTCGAACCCCTCTGAATTGGTCAGAAACTGGGGAACGCTCACTCGTCGGACCGGACATTATTCGGCAAGCTGAAGAACAAGTCCGCATTGTTCGTGACCATTTGAAATCTGCTCAGTCTCGTCAGAAGAGCAACTATGACCGAAAGCACCAGGAAATAGTCTATCAACCTGGCGAGCAAGCTTACCTCCGCGTCACTCCGTTGAAAGGCACTCATCGGTTCGGAATCAAAGGCAAGTTAGCCCCTCGCTACATTGGCCCGTTCCGTATTCTTGCCCGTCGAGGAGAAGTGACATATCAATTGGAATTGCCGTCAAATCTTTCACAAGTACATGATGTCTTTCATGTATCCCAACTCCGCCGCTGCTTCAAGGATCCTATTCGAGCTGTGGATCATGAAGTGCTTGAATTACGGGAAGATCTGTCATATCCAGAATATCCCATCCGTATTCTTGATCAAGCTGAGCGTCGAACACGTCAAAAGTCAATCAAGTTCCTCAAGGTTCAGTGGTCAAATCATTCTGAAGATGAAGCCACTTGGGAACGCGAGGATCGTCTTCGCGAAGAATACCCCTCTTTCTTTCAGTCTTCCTCTTAATTCTCGGGACGAGAATTCTTAATAGATGAGGAGAGTTGTAACACCCCCGGTGATTAGCAACAGTAATCACTTTTGATAATGACATGTTAGCATGATCGACAGTGCATAATCATCATTAGCATCACATTGCATTTCAACTCCTAAGTCAAATTCAAATTTAAATGAAAGTGGAATATGAAAGTTGTCCAACATAGGAGCTAAAATGTCAGATAAATAACAAATATTCCAGAGGCCATTCTAAAATTGAAACCAACATCATTGGAATTGGATAAGTGACTCGAACAACCTCAAACAGTGGATAAAGATAATATTTAGTAACCATTTATTAAATCTGAAATAAATATGGAATTATGTTTTGCCCAAACTAATTTTAGGTGTTAGGGAATAATGCACTGGTATTTATGAAATAGGTCACACTTTTTACAAAAACCATTTGGGGCCTAAACATTTAACAGTGGAGAAAAGAGAATAAAGAAAAGGAAAAAGAAACAGAAAAGGAAAAAAAAGAGCAACACCCCCCCCGGCCCAACTGGGCCGAAGCCCAGCCGGCCGGCCCACCTGCGCCCCCCTCTCTATATGGCCTCCCCCAGGAGACCCAAACCCTAACCCCACCGGTGCCACTTCCCCCCCTCGCTCCCCCTTCCCGCCCGATCCAGATCGGATCGGGGCGACCGTGCCATCGCCCCGGATCGCTGTCGCCGTCGCCGTTGGACGCCGCCGCCCGGAGCCCGCTCTCCCTCGCCGGCCTGCTCCCTCGACGCCGCTCGCCCCGACGCGCCCGACCGCGCCCCCCCGTCTCCATCTCGCCGCCGACGCCGCACGTCGCCGCTTCGTCCCCGCCGGCCTGCCTCCCCATCGCCGTCGTCCCCGTCGACCACCCCGACCCCCGCTGCCCCGTCCCTACGGATCACGGTGAGGCCTCGGGCCTCTCCCCCCCTCTCTGCTCCCGCACCTCGCCGCGCACGCATCCGCGCCGGCCACTGCCGCGACCACCCCGTGCCTCCCCGTCCTCGCGCCCGCGCGCCTGACGCCGTGCTCCCCGCGCCCGTCCCGCGGTCGCCTCGACCCGCTCCGGCCCCCGCTTCGCCTCCGCGCGACCGCCGCCCGCTGCCGCTCCAGCCACCGCGCTGCCGCCCGCGGCCGCTCCAGCCACCGCGCCGCCGCCCCGCCTCCGGCCCCGCGTGCGCTCGCCTGCGCCCACGCTTCGCCGCGCCCCCGACCGCCCGCGCCCGCCCGTGCGTCCCCTTTGGGCACCGGACATGTCCGGTCCCAAAAGGGGCACGCCCCGGACGTGTCCGCCCCTGGTCCACTGACCAGTGGGGCCCATGACCCAAATAAAAATAAGAAATAAAAAAATAAATAATTAAAATAATTAAAATGATTAATTAATTAATTAGTTAATTAATCCTGATTAGGTTAATCTAATTAACTAATTAGTGTTAATTAAACAGTAATTAGTAATTAACTTAATTAACCGCTGACATCAGCATGAGGTCATGCTGATGTCATCATCAGCACTGTTTCGGATAATGTTGAATTAAATAATTAATTAAATTTCAGAAATTAATAAAAACTTTAGAAAATCGTATTAAATAAACCGTAACTCCGATGAAAATATTTTATACATGAAACTTGCTCAGAACGACGATACGAACCCGAATACATCCTCCGTATTCCCGTCAGATGCCCGCAGCTATAAGAACGTTGAACAATTAGACCGATTTCGATAAATGAATAGTGTCCAACCCTAATTAAATAAATCCGAATAAATTCCTAAATTAACTAAATCGCTTAGTTAGGCTGTATATCACCCTGGCTCTGCGTTTAGACATGTCATGCATCCCTGTTGCATTATTGCCGTGTGTTTACTGTTTCTTCCCCCTCTTCTCTTCGGTAGACTACGAGACCGACGCAGCTGCTGGTGCCCCGACCGACTACGTTGTTGACGACCCCTACTTGCCAGAGCAACCAGGCAAGCCCCCCCCTTGATCACCAGATATCGCCTATTCTTCTCTATACTGCTTGCATTAGAGTAGTGTAGCCTGTTACTGCTTTCGGTTAATCCTATTCTGCTGCATAGCCTGTCATTGTTGCTACTGTTGTTGATACCTTACCTGCAATCCTAAATGCCTAGTGTAGGATGCTAGTTTGTCATCAGTGGCCCTACATTCTCGTCTGTCTGCTATGCTACATTATTGGGCCGTGCTCGCCACGGGTGGCGATTGCGGATATGAATACTACTTATTACATGTGACATCATATGGATACTAAAGTCGGGTCGGCTCGTGGAGCACCCGCAGGTGATTCACGAACGGGGGCTGAAAGGATTGGCCTTCTCGACGGCCCCCTAAGTGACTCTTTGTTGTGGAGCGGCAGGGCAGGTTGTGACCACCTAGGAGAGAGGTGGGCCTGGCCCTGGTCGTCGTCCGCGGTGATCTCATAATAACACGTTTAACGAGATTGGATATTTGATCTGAGTCTGGCCACTGGCCTATACGCACTAACCAACTACGCGGGAGTAGTTATGGGTATCCCGGCGTCGTGGTATCAGCTGAAGCCTTCTTGACGTCAGCAACTGAGCGGCGCGCGCCGTGTTGGACCGCGATAACGTAACCGCCGTGATCGTGTGGGTTGCTAGGTCTGCTCGCGGCCGCGTACGCAACGTGCAGGAGCGCACTGGGCGATGGGCCCAGACCCCAGAGTGCCTAGGATTAGTCCGGCGTGCTGACCTCTCTGTTGAGCCTAGGTGGGGCTGCGACGTGTGGATCTTCCGAGGCCGGGCATGACCCAGGAAAGTGTGTCCGGCCAAAGGGGATCGAGCGTGTTGGGGAATATGTGGTGCACCCCTGCAGGGAAGTTTATCTATTCGAATAGCCGTGTCCCTCGGTAAAAGGACGACCCGGAGTTGTATTCCGACCTCATGACAACTAGAAATGGATACTTAATAAAACACACCCTTACAAGTGACAGATATAACCCGGTGGTCGCTCTCTCGCATGGTGGCGACGAGAGGATCGGCGGGTAGGATTATGCTATACGTTGTTGCTTGGTTACTTCCAACTACTCTCTTCTATTGCTTCAAGATGGAGGCTGCCAGAAGCGTAGTCTTCGACAGGACTAGCTATCCCCCTCTTATTCTGGCATTCTGCAGTTCAGTCCACCGATATTGCCTCTTTACACATATACCATGCATATGTAGTATAGATCCTTCCTTGCGAGTACTTTGGATGAGTACTCACGGTTGCTTCCCCCCTCCTTTCCCCCTTTCCCTTCTTGCTGGTTGTCGCAACCAGATGTTGGAGCCCAGGAGCCAGACGCCACCTTCGACGACTACTACCACCAGGGCGGAGCCTACTACTACGTCCAGGACGCCGACGACCAGGAGTAGTTAGGAGGATCCCAGGCAGGAGGCCCAGCGCCTGTTCGATCTGTTGTATCCCTGTTTGTGCTAGCCATCTTATGGCACCTTGTTTAACCTATGTCTGTACTCAGATATTGTTGCTTCCGCTGACTCGTCTATGATCGAGCATTTGTATTCGAGCCCTCGTGGCCCCTGGCTTGTATTATGATGCTTGTATGACTTATTTATGTTTTAGAGTTGTGTTGTGATATCTTCCCGTGAGTCCCTGATCTTGATCGTACACGTTTGCGTGCATGATTAGTGTACGATCGAGCCAGGGGCGCCACAATGTGGTGAATAAAAATATAGCCTCAAGTAATTTTACCGATGGATTGAAGACAAAAGAGGGGATGCCATCCGAGGCATCTCCAAGCTTAGGCTCTTGCCACACCTTATTCCATAGTCCATCGAAACTTCACCCAAAACTTGAAAACTTCACAACACAAAACTCAACAGAAAACTCGTAAGCTCCGTTAGTATAATAAAGCAAATCACCACTTAGGTACTGTTGTGAACTCTTTCTAAATTTTTATTGGTGTTATATCTACTGTATTCCAACTTCTCCATGGTTCATACCCTCCAATACTACTCATAGATTCATCAAAATAAGCAAACAACACAATGAAAACAGAATCTGTCAAAAACAGAACTGTCTGTAGTAAAATGGAAACTATCCGTACTTCTGTAACTCCAAAATATCTGAAAAATTAGGAAAACGTAGAAAATTTGTATATAAATAATTTGTCGAAAATTCAGATCAAAATCACGTTTCAGTGAATTTACAAAATTCTTGGACTGAGAGCAAAAGTTTCTGTTTTTGCACAGAATCAAGTCAACTATCATCCACACTATCCCAAAGGCTTTACTTGGCACTTTATTGAAACAAAAGCTATAAAACATGATTAATACAGTAGCATAATTATTTGAACACACAAAAACAGTAGGGGTAATTATTGGGTTGTCTCCCAACAAGCGCTTTTCTTTAATGCCTTTTTAGCTAGGCATGATGATTTCAATGATGCTCACATAAAAGATAAGAATTGAAACACAAAGAGAGCATCATGAAGCATATGACTAGCACATTTAAGCCTAACCCACTTCCTATGCATAGGGATTTTGTGAGAAAACAATTTATGGGAGCAAGAATCAACTAGCATAGGAACGCAAAACAAGCATAACTTCAAGATTTTCAACACATAGAGAGGAAACTTGATATTATTGCAATTCCTGCAAGCATATATTCCTCACTCATAATAATTTTTAGTAGCATCATGAATGAATTCAACAATATAACTATCACAAAAATCATTCTTTTAATGATCTACAAGCATAGAAATTTTACTACTCTCCACATAAGTAAATTTATTCTCATGAATAGTAGTGTGACCATCATATGAAACTTCAATACTATAAATTGTTTCCACATTAAAAGAGTAATGTTCAGTAAAAGGTTATTCAAAATTATGACAATAATTATCACTACTTTTTATAACATAAGTATCATCACAATAATCATCATACGTAGCAACTTTGTTCTCATCATAGTCAATTGAAACCTCTTCCGAAATAGTGGAATCATTACTAAATAAATTCATGACCTCTCCAAATCCACTTTTATCATTATAATAAGATTCAACACACTTCAAAATAGTGGGATAATTATTATCTAAAGTTGACACTCTTCCAAACCCACTTTCATAAATATTGCAATCATCATAAATAGGAGGCATGCAATCATCATAGCAAATTTGCTCAGCCAAAGTAGAGGGACTAAAAAGATCATCTTCATCAAGCATAGCATACCCAAGCTTGGGAAAAACATTAATTGCAGCAAATAAATTCTCAAACATGTCACTCTCATCAAACATAGCATCCCCAAGCTTGTGGCTTTGCATATCATAAGCATAATCACTCTCATCATTAATAGTATGAATAGCACCAATAGTATAACAATTATTATCATCCCAATTTTCTAAGTTGGTGCCAAAAAGATTTTCAAGATTATAAGAAGTATCATTATTTTCCCAATCATAATCATCACAATGAGTAATAGGCATAACAAAATCATCCTCAATAGTTTCTTCGGACATTGTGCCATAAGACAAAGAATCAATATCATCATCAAGTACATCATCTTCCACAATTATTTTTGGTTCATTCTCATGAGGCATAACAATAATAGGAGCAACATTATTTGGGACAGATACCTTTTTACCTTTGCTTCTCCGCCTTTTCTTTTTCTTCTCCACATCATGTGTGGGTTTAATCAACTCTTTGGAGCTCCTTATTGATGAGATTGGTTTCATAGGGAGCTCATTCTCGTAACCTGTTTCATCACGAGAGACAATAGGAGGGAAAGTGGAAATCTTTACCCTTTCATTAGTAATTTTATATTCTATTGGTTTTCCCATCTTTTTATAGTTGGCAATATAAGCATTTTCATTGCAATTTACCATACAAAACATATAGATTTCTTTCAAATTAGTTTCAACATGGTCCGTGAATATGAGTGCTTCAAACCAACTATTTTTATGTGACAATTCTTCACACCCCAAAAATAAACAAAGTTCATTATAAAGTTCAAGGGTGATCAAGTTATTGCTATATTTGGACACGATTCGATCATGAAAAAGTTTGCATTGGAAATTAAGATGACCAATCCTATTGCAAAGTTCACAAGTAATGGGATGAAGAGAGCATAATTTTGTAGCAAATTTATCTATCACCTTAAGCCACCAATTGGTTTTATCATGTTTATGCTTCTTACAAAATCTATCATCCCTATAAGGCATGTCTTCACAAACTCTATGCACTCCACAAAAATTGGCATGCTTATAAGAAACATTTTTGTCATGGCTAGTGCAATCATCATTAGTACTTTGGATGTTCATAGAATTTATACTAACAACATTGCAATCATGCTCATCATTCAAAGATTTAGGACCAAACATTTTATTAACTTCTTCTTCTAACACTTGAGCACAGTTTTCCTTTCCATCATTTTCACGAAAGACATTAAAAAGATGAAGCATATAAGGCAACCTCAATTCCATTTTGTTGTAGTTCTATTTTATAGACTAAACTAGTGATAAAACAAGAAACTAAAAGATTCAATTGCAAGATCTAAAGATATACCTTAAGCACTCACCTCCTCGGCAACGGCGCCAGAAAAGAGCTTGATGTCTACTATGCAACCTTCTTCTTGTAGACACGTGTTGGGCCTCCAAGCGCAGAGTTTTGTAGGACAGTAGCAAATTTCCCTCAAGTGGATGACCTAAGGTTTATCAATCCGTGGGAGGCGTAGGATGAAGATGGACTCTCTCAAACAACCGTGCAACCAAATAACAAAGAGTCTCTTGTGTCCCGAACACATCCAACACATTGGTAAATTGTATAGGTGCACTAGTTTGGCGAAGAGATGGTGATACAAGTTTAATATGGATAGTAGATATAGGTTTTCATAATCTGAAAATATAAAAACAGCAAGGTAACTAGTAACAAAAGTGAGCAAAAACAGTATTGCAATGCTTGAAAACAAGGCCTAGGGTTCATACTTTCACTAGTGCAAATTCTCTCAACAATGATAACATAATTGGATCACACAACAATCCCTCAACGTGCTACAAAGAATCACTCCAAAGTTTCTATCGGAGAACATAGGACGAAAATGTGCTTGAACCCCTATGCATAGATTACCCCAATGTCACCTCGGGAATCCGCGAGTTGAGTGCCAAAACATACATCAAGTGAATCAATAGAACATCCATTGTCACCACAGATATCCCATCGCAAGACATACATCAAGTGTTCTAAAATCCAATACTCAATCCAACATAACGAAACCTTAAAGAGCAAGACTCAATTCATCACAACAAGAGTTAGAGAGGGAAGAAACACCATATGATCCAACTATAATAACAAAGCTCAAGGTACATCACGATCGTGCCAAATCAAGAACACGAGAGAGAGAGAGAGAGAGAGAGAGGTCAAACACATAGCTACTAGTACATACCCTCAGCCCCGAGGGCGAACTACTCCCTCCTCATCATGGAGACCGCCGGGATGATGAAGATGGCCTCCGGTTATGATTCCCCCCTCCGACAGGGTGCCGAAACTGGCTCCCGATTGGTTTTTCGTGGCTACAGAGGCTTGCGGCGGCGGAACTTCCGATCTAGTGTTCTTTTCGCAGGTTTCATTATATATATAAGAGTATTTGGCATTGGAAACAAGTCAGGGGGACACCCGAGGGGCCCACAAGCCCTAGGGGCGCGCCCTGGGGGGTGGGCGCGCCCCCTGGCTTGTGGCCTCCTCGGTAACCCCCTGGCACAGCTCCGATGCTTTGTGGGTCTCTTCTGGTCCATAAATGATCACCGTAATTTTTTATTTCGTTTGGACTCCGTTTGATATTCCTTTTCTGTAAAACTCAAAAACAAGGAAAAAACAGAAACTGGCACTGGGCTCTAGGTTAATAGGTTAATCCCAAAAATAATATAAAAAAGCATATTAATGCATATAAAACATCCAAAACAAATAATATAATAGAATGGAACAATCAAAAATTATAGATACGTTGGAGACGTATCAAGCATCCCCAAGCTTAATTTCTGCTCGTCCTCGAGTATGTAAATGATAAAAACAGAATTTTTGATGTGGAATGCTACCTAACATATTTATCCATGTAATCTTCTTTATTGTGGCATGAATATTCAGATCCATAAGATTCAAAACAAAAGTTTAATATTGACATAAAAACAATAATACTTCAAGCATACTAATAAAGCAATCATGTAATTCTCAAAATATCATGGCCAAAGAAAGTTATCCCTACAAAATCATATAGTCTGGCTATGCTCCATCTTCATCACACAAAGTATTTTATCATGCACAACCCCGATGACAAGCCAAGCAATTGTTTCATACTTTTGATGTTCTCAAACTTTTTCAACTTTCACGCAATACATGAGCGTGAGCCATGGATATAACACTATAGGTGGAATAGAATATGGTGGTTGTGGAGAAGACAAAAAGAAGGAGAAAGTCTCACATCAACTAGGCAAATTAATGGGCCATGGAGATGCCCATCAATTGATATCGATGCAAGTGAGTAGGGATTGCCATGCAACGGATGCACTAGAGCTATAAGTGTATGAAAGCTCAATAGAAAACTAAGTGGAAGTGCATCCAACTTGCTTGCTCATGAAGACCTAGGGCAATTTGAGGAAGCCCATCATTGGAATATACAAGCCAAGTTCTATAACGAAAAATTCCCACTAGTATATGAAAGTGAAAAAATAGGAGACTCTCTATCATGAAGATCATGGTGCTACTTTGAAGCACAAGTGTGGAAAAAGGATAGTAGCATTGCCCCTTCTCTCTTTTTCTCTCATTTTTTTATTTTGGGCTCTTTGGCCTCTTTTTTTTGTTTGGTCTCTTTGGCCTCTATTTTTTCGTCCGGATCCTCAACCCAACTTGTGAGGGAATCACAGTCTCCATCATCCTTTTCCTCACATGGGACAATGCTCTAATAATGATGATCATCACACTTTTATTTACTTACAACTCAAGAATTACAACTCGATACTAGAACAAAATATGACTCTATATGAATGCCTCCAGCGGTGTACCGGGATGTGCTACGATCAAGAGTGACATGTATAAAAAATATGAACGGTGGCTTTGCCACAAATACTATGCCAACTACATGATCATGCAAAGCAATATGACAATGATGGTGCGTGTCATAATAGACGGAACTGTGGAAGTTGCATGGCAATATATCTCGGAATGGCTATGGAAATGCCATAATAGGTAGGTATGGTGGCTGTTTTTAGGAAGGTATATGGTGGGTTTAATGCACCGGCGGAAGTTGCGTGGTACTAGAGAGGCTAGCAATGGTGGAAGGGTGAGAGTGCGTATAATCCATGGACTCAACATTAGTCATAAAGAACTCACATACTTATTGCAAAAATCTATTAGCCATCGAAACAAAGTACTTCATGCATTCTCCTAGGGGGATAGACTGGTAGGAAAAGACCATCGCTCGTCCCCGACCGCCACTCATAAGGAAGACAATCAAAGAATAAATCATGCTCCGACTTCATCACATAATGGTTCACCATACGTGCATGCTACGGGAATCACAAACTTTAACACAAGTATTTCTACCAATCCACAATTACTCACTAGCATGACTCTAATATCACCATCTTTATATCTCAAAACAAATGCAAGGAATCAAACTTCTCATAGTATTCAATGCTCTTTATATGAATGTTTTTATTATAACCCTCTTGGATGCCCATCATATTACGACTAAATTCATAACCTAAGCAAATTACCATGCTGTTTTAGACTCTCAAAAATATAAGTAAAGCATGAGAGTTTGTCAATTTCTATAAAATAAAGCCACCGTCGTGCTCTAAAAAGATATAAGTGAAGCACTAGAGCAAACTGCCTAGCTCAAAAGATATAAGTGAAGCACATAGAGCATTCTAATAAATTCACGATTAAAGAATGTCACTCTCAAAAGGTGTGTACAGCAAGGATGATTGTGGCAAACTAAAAAGCAAAGACTCATATCATACAAGACGCTCCAAGCAAAACACATACCATGTGGTGAATAAAAATATAGCCTCAAGTAATTTTACCGATGGATTGAAGACAAAAGAGGGGATGCCATCCGGGGCATCCCCAAGCTTAGATGCTTGGTTGTTCTTGAATATTACCTTGGGGTGCCTTGGGCATCCCCAATCTTATGCTCTTGCCACTCCTTATTCCGTAGTCCATCGAAACTTCACCCAAAACTTGAAAACTTCACAACACAAAGTCAACAGAAAACTCGTAAGCTCCGTTATTATAATAAAGCAAATCACCACTTAGGTACTATTGTGAACTCATTCTAAATTTTTATTGGTGTTATATCTACTGTGTTCCAACTTCTCCATGGTTCATACCCTCCGATACTACTCATAGATTCATCAAAATAAGCAAACAACACAATGAAAACAGAATCTGTCAAAAACAAAACTGTCTGTAGTAAACTGGAAACTATCCGTACTTCTGTAACTCCAAAAATTCTGAAAAATTAGGAAAACGTAGAAAATTTGTATATCAATCATGTTTCAAAAATTCAGATCAAAATCACATTTCAGTGAATTTACAAAATTCTTGGACTGAGAGCAAAAGTTTCTGTTTTTGCACAGAATCAAGTCAACTATCATCCACACTATCCCAAAGGCTTTACTTGGCACTTTATTGAAAAAAAAACTATAAAACATGATTAATACAGTAGCATAATCATGTGAACACACAAAAACAGTAGGGGTAAATATTGGGTTGTCTCCCAACAAGCGCTTTTCTTTAATGCCTTTTTAGCTAGGCATGATGATTTCAATGATGCTCACATAAAAGATAAGAATTGAAACACAAAGAGAGCATCATGAAGCATATGACTAACACATTTAATCCTAACCCACTTACTATGCATAGGGATTTTGTGAGAAAACAATTTATGGGAGCAAGAATCAACTAGCATAGGAAGGCAAAACAAGCATAACTTCAAGATTTTCAACACATAGAGAGGAAACTTGATATTATTGCAATTCCTGCAAGCATATATTCCTCACTCATAATAATTTTCAGTAGCATCATGAATGAATTCAACAATATAACTATCACACAAATCATTATTTTCATGATCTACAAGCATAGAAATTTTACTACTCTCCACATAAGTAAATTTATTCTCATGAATAGTAGTGGGAGCATCATATGAAACTTGAATACTATAAATTGTTTCCACATTAAAAGAGTAATGTTCAGTAAAATGATATTCAAAATTATGACAATAATTATCACTACTTTTTATAACATAAGTATCATCACAATAATCATCATAAGTAGCAACTTTGTTCTCATCATAGTCAATTGAAACCTCTTCCAAAATAGTGGAATCATTACTAAATAAAGTCATGACCTCTCCAAATCCACTTTTATCATTATAATAAGATTCAACACCCTTCAAAATAGTGGGATAATTATTATCTAAAGTTGACACTCTTCCAAACCCACTTTCATAAATATTGCAATCATCATAAATAGGAGGCATGCAATCATCATAGCAAATTTGCTCATCCAAAGTAGAGGGACTAAAAAGATCATCTTCATCAAGCATAGCATCCCCAAGCTTGGGACAAACATTAATTGCAGCAAATAAATTCTCAAACATGTCACTCTCATCAAACATAGCATCCCCAAGCTTGTGGCTTTGCATGTCATAAGCATAATCACTCTCATCATTAATAGTATGAATAGCACCAATAGTATAACAATTATTATCATCCCAATTTTCTAAGTTGGTGCCAAAAAGATTTTCAAGATTATAAGAAGTATCATTATTTTCCCAATCATAATCATCACAATGAGTAATAGGCATAACAAAATCATCCTCAATAGTTTCTTCGGACATTGTGCCATAAGACAAAGAATCAATATCATCATCAAGTATATCATCTTCCATAATTATTTTTGGTTCATTCTCATGAGGCATAACAATAACACGAGCAACATTATTTGGGACAGATACCTTTTTACCTTTGCTTCTCCGTCTTTTCTTTTTCTTCTCCACATCATGTGTGGGTTTAATCAACTTTTTGGAGCTCCTTATTGATGAGATTGGTTTCATAGGGAGCTCATTCTCGTAACCTATTTCATCACGAGAGACAATAGGAGGGAAAGTGGAAATCTTTACCCTTTCATTAGTACTTTTATATTCTATTGGTTTTCCCATCTTTTTATAGTTGGTCATTGCAATTTACCATACAAAACATATAGATTTCTTTCAAATTAGTTTCAACATGGTCTGTGAATATGAGTGCTTCAAACCAACTATTTTTATGTGACAATTCTTTCACACCCCAAAAATAAACAAAGTTCATTATAAAGTTCAAGGGTGATCAAGTTATTGCTATATTTGGACATGATTCGATCATGAAAAAGTTTGCATTGGAAATTAAGATGACCAATCCTATTGCAAAGTTCACAAGTAATGGGATGAAGAGAGCATAATTTTGTAGCAAATTTATCTATCACCTTAAGCCACCAATTGGTTTTATCACGTTTATGCTTCTTACAAAATCTATCATCCCTATAAGGCATGTCTTCACAAACTCTATGCACTCCACAAAAATTGAACATGCTTATAAGAAACATTTTTGTCATGGCTAGTGCAATCATCATTAGTACTTTGGATGTTCATAGAATTTATACTAACAACATTGCAATCATGCTCATCATTCAAAGATTTAGGGCCAAACATTTTATTAACTTCTTCTTCTAACACTTGAGCACAGTTTTCCTTTCCATCATTTTAACGAAAGACATTAAAAAGATGAAGCATATGAGGCAACCTCAATTCCATTTTTTTGTAGTTTTATTTTATAGACTAAACTAGTTATAAAACAAGAAACTAAAAGATTCAATTGCAAGATCTAAAGATATACCTTCAAGCACTCACCTCCCCGGTAACGGCGCCAGAAAAGATCTTGATATCTACTACGCAACCTTCTTCTTGTAGACTCGTGTTGGGCCTCTAATAACCCACAAGTATAGGGGGTCCTTTGTAGCCTTGTTCGATAAATAAGAGTGTTGAACCCAATAAGGAGCTAAAGGTAGAACAAATATTCCCTCAAGTTCTATCGACCACCGATACAACTCTACGCACACTTGACATTTGCTTTACCTAAAACAAGTATGAAACTATTTTGCAAGAATAAAACACTACAAGTAAATTGCAAGGTAATAAATGTGGATGGCTTTTGTCAACAAGAAAGTCATTTGTCCCTAGGCAATCGGTAACAAGTACCGGTAATCATTCTTGTAATTTTATATGAGGGAGAGGCATGAGCTAACATACTTTCTCTACTTGGATCATATGCACTTATGATTGGACCCCTAGCAAGCATCCGCAACTACTAAAGATCATTAAGGTCGTGAAACCCAACCATAGCATTAAGTATCAAGTCCTCTTTATCACATACGCAACAACCCACTTACTCGGGTTTAAGCTTCTGTCACTCTCGCAACCCACCATAAGCGAATCATGAACATATTGCAACACCCTACAGCGGGGGTCCCTCACGTTTGCGCGAGACGGAGGGCACCGTAGGACAGCACCATAAATAAAATATACAATCATACCAACCAAGATCACGATTAACCCATAGGACAAAACGAATCTACTCAAACATCATAGGATAACCATAGATCATTGGGAAATAATATTTGGAGTTGAGCACCATGTTTAAGTAGAGATTATAGCGGGGAAGAGAGGTGTTACACCGCTGCATAGAGAGGGAGAAAGTTGGTGTTGACGGTAGCAAGATTGTTGATGTAGATCGCCGTCCTGATCCTTGCCCCGGCGGCACTCCGACGCCACCGGGAGAGAGGGGGAGAGAGCCCCCCTCCTTATTCTTCTTCCTTGGCCTCCCCCCTAGATGGGAGGAGAGTTCCCCCTCTGGTCCATGGCCTCCATGGCGGCGGAGGGGTGGGAGCCCCTCCGAGATTGGATCTATCCCTTTGTTCTTTTCTGTTTCGCGTTCCCCAGATCTGGCCCTTCACCGTTTCCTAAATTCCCGGAGATCCGTAACTCCGATTGCGCTGAAATTTTTACATGATTTTTTTCCATAAATTATCTTTATTGCGCCAGAAGAAGGGCCCCAACCGACTTTCGAGGAGGGCATAAGACACCTGGGCGCGTCAGGGGGTGCCCGGCGCGCCCTGGTGGTTTGTGGTCACTGTGGGCCCTCGTTTGCGTTGATTCCAAGTCCCAAAAGTCACATATATTCCAAAATAATTCTCCGTAAATTTTTATCATGTTTGGACTTCGTTTGATATGGATTTTCTGTGAAACAAAAAACATGCAACAAACAGGAACTGGCACTGGCACTGGATCAATAGGTTAGTCCAATAAATCATATAAAAAGTTGCCAAAAATATGTGAAAGTTGTATAATATTGGCATGAAACAATCAAAAATTATAGATACGACGGAGACGTATCAGCACCCCCAAGCTTAATTTCTGCTCGTCCTCGAGTAGGTAAATGATAAAAAAGAATAATTTTTGATGTGGAATGCTACCTAACATAATCTTCATCATATATCTAATCATGGCATGAATATTAAGACATAACTGATTCAAAGCAATAATCTATAATTTGACATAAAGACATCAATACTCAGGAATCCCAACAAACAATCGTGTCTTTCAAAATATCAACGCTAAAGAAAGCTATCCCTACAAAATCATATAGTCTTGTCATGCTCTGTCTTCTTAACACAAAGTATTTATCATGCACAACCCCGATGACAAGCCGAGCAATTGGTTCATACTTTTTAACATGCTTCAGCTTTTTCAACCCTCACGCAATACATGAGCGCAAGCCATGGATATAGCACTATTGGTGGAATAGAGTATGATGATAGGGGTAAATATAGAGAAGACAAAAAGGTAAGAAAGTCTCACATCGACGCGGCTAACCAACAGCCTATGGAGATGCCCATCAATTGATATCAACGTGAGGAGTAGGGATTGCCATGCAACGGATGCACTAAGAGCTATAAGTGTATGAAAGCTCAATATGAAAACTAAGTGGGTGTGCATCCAACTTGCTTGCTCATGAAGACCTCGGGCATTTGAGGAAGCCCATCATCGGAATATACAAGCCAAGTTCCATAATGAAAAATTCCCACTAGTATATGAAAGTGACTACATAGGAGACTCTCTATACGAAAAACATGGTGCTACTTTGAAGCACAAGTGTGGTAAAGGATAGTAACAATGCCCCTTCTCTCTTTTTTTCTCTTTTTTTTCTTTCTTTCTTTTTTCTTTTTCTTTTTCTTTTTCTTCCTTTTTTCTTTTTTTTTCTTTTTCTTTTTTTTCTCTCATTATCCGGAGTCTCATCCCGACTTGTGGGGGAATCATAGTCTCCATCATCCTTTCCTCACTGGGACATGCTCTAATAATGAATAATGATGATCATCACACTTCTATTTACTTATAACTCAAAAGAAATAAAAATTACAACTCGATACCTAGAACAAAGTATGACTCTATATGAATGCTTCTGGCAGAGTACCAGGATGTGCAATGATCTAGCATAACAAAGATATAAAAAACAGACAAGCCATGTAAATATCATGCTAGCTATCTTACGATCATGCAAAGCAATATGACAATGAATGCTCAAGTCATCAAAACGGAGGCGGTGGAAGTTGCATGGCAATATATCTCGGAATGGCTATGGAAAGGCCATAATAATAGGTAGGTATGGTGGCTGTTTTGAGGAAGATATAATAAGGCTTATGTGTGATAGAGCGTATCATATCATGGGGTTTGGATGCACCGGCGAAGTTTGCACCGACTCTCGAGGTGAGAAAGGGCAATGCACGGTACCGTAGAGGCTAGCAAATTGCGGAAAGGTAAGAGTGCGTATAATCCATGGACTCACATTAGTCATAAAGAACTCATATACTTATTGCAAAAGTTTATTAGCCCTCGAAGCAAAGTACTACTACACATGCCCCTAGGGGGATAGATTGGTAGGAAAAGACCATCGCTCGTCCCCGACCGCCACTCATAAGGAAGACAATCAATAATAAATCATGCTCCAACTTCATAGCATAACGAGAGACTATACGTGCATGCTTCGGGAATCACAAACCTTAACACAAATATTCTTACTAACCACAACCATTTACTAGTACCTCCCACATATTCCATCTCTATATCACAAAACTATTGCAAGGAATCAAACATATCATATTCAGTGATCCACAAGTTTTATGTAGGATTTTATGACTAACCATGCAAATGACCAATTCCTTTTGACTCTCTAAATAGATATAAGTGAAGCATGAGAGTTTTAATTATTTCTACAAAAGACCATGCTCTAATAAATATAAGTGAAGAAAAAGAGCATTCTTCAAATAATGGTTTTCTATGTGAAGAGAAACAGGCAATCCAAACTTCAAATGATATAAGTGAAGCACATGAAGCATTCTATAAAGCCATACTCAAAAGATATAAGTGAAGTGCAATGAGCATTATATAAATCAACCATGGACTATCTCATACCAGCATGGTGCATAAAATAAAAATGAAAACTAAAAGCAAAAGACGCTCCAAGATTTGCACATATCACATGAACAAAACGAAGACGAAAACATACCGATACTTGTTGAAGAAAGATGGGACGCCTTCCGGGGCATCCCCAAGATTAGACGCTTGAGTCTCCTTGAATATTTACTTGGGGTGCATTGGGCATCCCCAATCTTGAGCTCTTGCCTCTCCTCCTTCTCCTCATATCGAGACCTCATCGATCTTTGATCACTTCATCCACACAAAACTCAACGGAAAGCTCGGTAAGATCCGTTAGTATAATAAAGCAAATCACTACTCTAAGTACTGTTGCAAACCAATTCATATTTTGATTTTGCATTGTAGATACTATAATATAACTTTTCCATGGCTTATACCACTGATAAAAACCGATAGTTTCATCAAAACAAGCAAAACAATGCATCAAAAACAGAATCTTTCTTAAACAGGACAGTCTGTAGCAATCTGAACATCTACCATACTTATGGTACTCCAAAAATTCTGAAAAATTAGTAAGAAATAAAAAAATTGTATAGCAAGACTGTGCATAAAGTTTCAGAAACTTTCGACGTTCCAGTAAAAAATGTAAAATCGCGCCCTACAGCCAAAGTTTCTGTTTTTGCACCGCACATACCAACAAGCAATCTAATCATCCTAAAGGCAAATATTGGCACATTATTTTTATAATACAATGGATTTGCACAAGGGGATAATTATTTTTGTTGAAAAGTTTCTGTAATTAAGATTCACAAAGTTTCCATGGGCATGAACAAAGTTCAAGGCTAGCTCCCAGTTTCACAATGCTCGTCCCTCTCACTTTCACTTTTCTTTTTGTGAAGTTTTAAGTTCCCCTCTATATTTTTGTTTTGTTTTTAAACTTTATAAAATCACTCAACAAAAATAAATGACTCTCTAAAACTTCCGGGTTGTCTCCCTGGCAGCGCTTTCTTTAAAGCCATTAAGCTAGGCATAAAGTGCTCAAGTAATGAATCCACCCGGATCCCAAGGTATATCAAAGCCAATTTTAATTAACAATGATTTGGCATTTAGTAGTGAGCACAAAGAAACATATATCATGCAATGACAAAGTCTAACTCTCTTCCTATGCATCGGCATGTCATACAAGAACAATTCATGCACATCAAGTAAAGGCCAATACATAGCATAAGCAGTTTCTTGCAATTTTATCGTGTTGGAAACATAGAGAGGTGGAGATATAGTTCCTCTCTCATAATAATTGCAAGTAGGAGCAGCAAGCACATGCATATTATATTCATCAAAATCATCATGTGTAGTAGCAAAACGCAACCCATCAATATAATCCTTAATAAGAGCAAACTTCTTCGATATAGTGTAATTTGGAGAATTCAAAAAGATAATAGGACTATCATGTGTGGGTGTAATAGCAATAATTTCATTCTTAACATAAGGAACTATAGCAAGTTCATCTCCATAAGCATAATTCATATTGGCATCTTGGCCACAAGCATAGCAAGCATTAAGTTCATCCAAAAGGGATATTTCAAAAGAATCAACGGGATCATAGCAATTATCACAGCATTCCTCCTTCGGTAAGCATGAAGGGAAATTAAATAATGTATGAGTTGAAGAGTTACTCTCATTAGAAGGTGGGCATGGGTAGCTAATCCGCTCTTCTTCCTTTTGTTCTTCGCTCTCCTCATCATCTTTTTCATCCAATGAGCTCACAGTTTCATCAACTTCTTCCATAGACTCCTGCAAAATATTAGTCTCTTCTTGGACAGCGGAGACTTTCTCAATAAATATATCAATATCGGAATTGTATTTATAATTGTCATAGCAATATTTAAGGATAGCAAAATTTTCAGGTCTATAAACTGAATCATCAAAATCTTCAAACTTTTCAAACAAAGATTCAATTTCATAAGTACCCTTAAAAGCAACAAATTCTTCTATTCATTCCACATCATAGTAATCATATCTACCATTAGCATAAGAAGCTAAGGTTTCATTGTCATTAAATTTGCATGAAAAGGGAAGGTGTGGAGCATTCATCCTAGAGCAACAAGTATAATCATATCTAGAGCATAGATTCCAAGCATACCATTTCAACATACGAATTAGATCCCATAACAGTTTCCCTTTTTGTGTCAAGCGATAATCCCTAAAGTATTCACGTTGATCCAACGTGTCTCCCATTATCAAGTTGAACGGGGTTTTCTCAGGATTATCAAAGTAATGCATAATATTTTTCACATAATGATCATCGAGGGTTTTAGAAGGTTCCCCATCTCCATGAGTAGTAAGTACAACTAATTTTTTTGGTGTTTCGTGTTCCATATCCATAACTAAAGATAGAGAACAACTTAGAACATGAAATAAAAACTACTTAGTGATAAAGCAAACAAGCACACACGAGAATATTCACCCCACGCTATTGCTCCCTGGCAACGACGCCAGAAAAAGGTCTTGATAACCCAAAAGTATAGGGGGTCGTTTGTAGCCTTCTTCGATAAATAAGAGTGTCGAACCCAACGAGGAGCTAAAGGTAGAACAAATATTCCCTCAAGTTCTATCGACCACCGATACAACTCTATGCACACTTGACGTTTGCTTTACCTAAAACAAGTATGAAACTATTTTGCAAGAATAAAACACTACAAATAAATTGCAAGGTAATAAAAGTGGATAGCTTTTGTCAACAAGAAAGTCATTTGTCCCTAGGCAATCAATAACAAGTACCGGTAATCATTCTTGTAATTTTATATGAGGGAGAGGCATGAGCTAACATACTTTCTCTACTTGGATCATATGCACTTATGATTGGACCCCTAGCAAGCATCCGCAACTACTAAAGATCATTAAGGTCGTGAAACCCAACCATAGCATTAAGTATCAAGTCCTCTTTATCCCATACACAACAACCCACTTACTCGGGTTTAAGCTTCTTTCACTCTCGCAACCCACCATAAGCGAATCATGAACATATTGCAACACCCTACAGCGGGGTGATGACCCACAAGTATAGGGTATCTATCATAGTCCTTTCGATAAGTAAGAGTGTCGAACCCAACGAGGAGCAGAAGGAAATGACAAGCGGTTTTCAGCAAGGTATTCTCTGCAAGCACTGAAATTATCGGTAACAGATAGTTGTGTGACAAGATAATTCGTAATGGGTAATAAGTGACAAAAGTAAACAAGGTGCAGCAAGGTGTCCCAATCCTTTTTGAAGCAAAGGACAAGCCTGGACGAACTCTTATATAAAGCAGAGCGCTCCCGAGGACACATGGGAATTGTTGTCAAGTTAGTTTTCATCATGCTCATATGATTCGCGTTCGTTACTTTGATAATTTGATATGTGGGTGGACCGGTGCTTGGGTGCTGCCCTTCCTTGGACAAGCCTCCCACTTATAATTAACCCCTCTTGCAAGCATTCGCAACTATGAAAGAAGAATTAAGATAAATCTAACCATAGCATGAAACATATGGATCAAAATCAGCCCCTTACGAAGCAACGCATAAACTAGGGTTTAAGCTTCTGTCACTCTAGCAACCCATCATCTACTTATTACTTCCCAATGCCTTCCCCTATGCCCAAATCATGGTGAAGTGTCATGTAGTCGACATTCACATAACACCACTAGAGGAAAGACAACATACATCTCATCAAAATATCGAACGAATACCAAATTCACATGATTACTTATAACAAGACTTCTCCCATGTCCTCAGGAACAAACGTAACTACTCACAAAGCATATTCATGTTCATAATCAAAGGAGTATTAATTATCATTAAGGATCTGAACAAATGATCTTCCACCGAATAAACCAACTAGCATCAACTAAAAGGAGTAATCAACACTACTAGCAACCCACGGGTACCAATCTGAGGTTTTGAGACAAAGATCGGGTACAAGAGATGAACTAGGGTTTGAGAAGAGATGGTGCTGGTGAAGATGTTGATGGAGATTGACCCCCTCTCGATGAGAGGATCGATGGTGATGACGATGGCGATGATTTCCCCCTCCCGGAGGGATGTTTCCCCGGCAGAACAGCTCCGCCGGAGCCCTAGATTGGTTTTGCCCAGGTTCCACCTCGAGACGGCGGCGCTTCGTCCCGAAAGCTTCCTTCTGATTTTTTCCAGGTCAAAACACACCATATAGCAGAAGATGGGCGTCGGGGGCCTGCCAGGTGGCCCACAAGGACGGGGGGCGCGCCCTCCACCCTTGTGGATGGCAGGTGGCCCCCCTCTGGTACTTTCTTCGCCCAATATTTTTTATTAAATCCAGAATGACTCTCCGTGAAGTTTCAGGACTTTTGGAGTTGTGCAAAATAGGTCTCTAATATTTGCTCCTTTTCCAGCCCAGAATTCCAGCTGCCGGCATTCTCCCTCTTCATGTAAACCTTGTAAAATAAGAGAGAAAAGACATAAGTATTGTGCCATAATGAGTAATAACAGCCCATAATGCAATAAATATTGATATAAAAGCATGATGCAAAATGGACATATCAACTCCCCCAAGCTTAGACCTCGCTTGTCCTCAAGCGAAAGCCGATATCGAAAAATATGTCCACATGTTTAGAGATAGAGGTGTCGATAAAATAAAATACGGACATGAGGGCATCATGATCATCTTTAGAACAGCAACATATATTGTCATATAATTTCTTATGCTAAAGTAACAATTCGTTCACAAGGTAAAGTATGAATCAAAAACTTCATTGAAAACTAACAAACTATGATCTCAGTCATTGAAGCAATTGCAATTTATCATAACATCGGAAAGAGTCAATATAAGAGCTTTTCAGCAAGTCCACATACTCAACTATCATTTAGTCTTTCACAATTGCTAAAACTCATGCGATACTTATGGGTTCAAAGCTTCCATCGGACACAGAGAAAGATAGGGGCTTATAGTTTCGCCTCCCAACCTTTTACCTCAAGGGTAATGTCAACAGTAATACTTTATGATGACCTACATCCGAGTGGATATATATATCTGGATCTTTCTCCAACACATAGTGCTTGCCAAAAGGAAAAAGTGTAAAAAAGGAAAGGTGAAGATCACCATGACTCTTGTATAAGGGTAAAAGATAAAAGTAAAAAAGATAGGCCCTTCGCAGAGGGAAGCAGAGATTGTCATGCGCTTTTATGGTTGGATGCACAAAATCTTAATGCAAAAGAACGTCACTTTATATTGCCGCTTGTGATAAAGAACTTTATTATGCAGTCCGTCGCTTTTATTTCTTCCATATCACAAGTTTGTATAAAGCTTATTTTCTTCACACTAATAGATCATACATATTTAGAGAGCAATTTTTATTGCTTGCACCGATGACAACTTACTTGAAGGATCTTACTCAATCCATAGGTAGGTATGGTGGACTCTCATGGCAAAACTGGGTTTAGGGATGTTGGAAGCACAAGTAGTATCTCTACTTGGTGCAAAGAATTTGGCTAGCATGAGAGGGAAAGGCAAGCTCAACATGTTGGAGGATCCATGACAATATAACTTCTATTCGGATATAAGAAAACATAACCCATTATGTTGTCTTCCTTGTCCAACATCAACTTCTTAGCATGTCATATTTTAATGAGTGCTCACAATTACAAAAGATGTCCAAGACAGTATATTTATATGTGAAGCCTCTCTTTCTTTATTACTTCCTATTAATTGCAACAATGACCAAAACTATGTTTGTCAACTCCCAACAAATTTTATTCATCATACTCTTTATATGTGAAGTCATTACTCTCCATAAGATCAATATATGATCTTTTTATTATTTTATTCCCTCAAGATCATAGCAAGAAAACAAAGCCCTCAACTCAAAACTACTCTTTATTACATATAACTCAAGTACTCAATTACATAGATGAATATCAAAACAAAACTCAAAGCTAGATCCTACTAAAACTTTATTCTACTAGATCAAGATATAACCAAAAGGATCGAACTAAGAAAAACGATAAAAGTAAAGGTGTGATGGTGATACGATACCGGGGCACCTCCCCCAAGCTTGGCAGTTACGAAGGGGAGTGCCCATACCCATGTATTTACGTCTCTTTCTTCGGAGGTGGTGATGTGATATTCTTGGCGATGATGCCCTTTAGGATGCGATTCTCTTCCTCGAGCTTATTAATTTGCTGCTTAAGTTCCATTACTTCCTTGCGAAGTTTACCTGTGACGGCTAGAGCTCCATTCACCCATGGATGTTTTATAGCTGCGGGGGAAAAGGCAACACTCTTTTTCATATTTTCATAAGAAAGAAATCTAGCATTGGGAGGAATGACCGAATTTGGTATTGCTGAGCTCTGAAGTTCCTCCAGCATGAATCCGGTTTGAAGATGAGAGGTGACTTCTTGATCCTCCTCCATGGCATCCACCCTTTTCAAGTCAGCCTCCATCTCTTCCTCCGTTGATTGCCCAAAGTGGTCAGCTTCGCTGTATGCTCTTGGGCCCGGTGTCGGGTGAGATACACGACTCTCCCCGGCCGACTCTTGCGAAGACATCTTGCTCTAAATCTGCTGCAGAAACAACTCAAAACAAAAACAGAGGGTTTGGTCATGGTACGGTGGTCAAAACCTTCGGGAGATTATATAATGAATTTTTACCGACCAAAAGAAGGATTGTGCAAGAAAACGGAGTCCGGAGGGCACACGAGGTGGCCACAAGGTCGGGGGGCGCGCCCAGGGGGTAGGGCGCCCCCTCCACCCTTGTGGTCGCCTCGTGTCTCTTTCGGACTACTTTTAATTTTCCTAATTTTTTGAATATTCCAAAACGGAGAAAAATTATCATTGGAAATGTTTTGGAGTCGGTTTACTTACCGTACCACATACCTATTCCTTTTCGGAGTCTGAAACATTCTGGAAAGTGTCCCTTATGTACTCCTCCGGAGTTATGGTGTCAATTATATTGGTCTCAACATTTATGGGATTACTTGAGATATAATGTTTGATTCTTTGACCGTTTACCACCTTCGGATTTGGGCCTTCGGCGTTGTTGATTTTTATGGCACCGGAACGATAGACCTCCTCGATAATGTAAGGACCTTCCCATTTAGAGAGAAGCTTTCCTGCAAAAAATCTTAAACGAGAGTTGTATAGCAAAACATGATCACCTATATTAAACTCACGCTTTTGTATCCTTTTGTCATGCCATCTTTTAACTTTTTCTTTAAACAACTTGGCATTCTCATAGGCTTGGGTTCTCCATTCATCAAGCGAGCTTATGTCAAATAACCTCTTCTCACTGGCAAGTTTGAAATCATAGTTGAGCTCTTTAATTGCCCAATAAGCTTTATGTTCTAGTTCAAGAGGTAAGTGACAAGCCTTTCCATAAACCATTTTATATGGAGACATACCCATAGGGTTTTTATAAGCAGTTCTATAAGCCCATAATGCATCATCAAGTTTCTTAGACCAATTCTTTCTAGATCTATTAACAGTCTTTTGCAAAATCAATTTAATCTCTCTATTGCTCAATTCTACTTAACTACTAGACTGAGGATGATATGGAGATGCAATTCTATGGTTAACATCATACTTAGCAAGCAATTTACGAAAAGCACCATGAATAAAATGTGAACCACCATCAGTCATCAAATATCTAGGGACTCCAAACCTCGGAAAAATAACTTCTTTAAGCATCTTAATAGAAGTGTTATGATCAGCACTACTACTTGGAATAGCTTCTACCCACTTAGTAACGTAATCAACAGCAACTAAAATATGTGTATACTCATTAGAGGAAGGAAAAGGTCCCATATAATCAAAGCCCCAAACATCGAATGGTTCAATAACAAGTGAATAATTCATAGGCATTTCCTGACGTCTACTAATATTACCAATTCTCTGGCATTCATCACAAGACAAGACAAACTTACGAGCATCTTTGAAGAGAGTAGGCCAATAAAAACCAGATTGCAATACCTTATGTGCAGTTCTATCTCCAGCGTGGTGTCCTCCGTAAGACTCGGAGTGGCACTTGCGTAGGATCTGTTCCTGTTCATGCTCAGGTACACAACGTCTAATAACACCATCTACTCCTTCTTTATAAAGGTGTGGGTCATCCCAAAAGTAATGTCTTAAATTATAGAAAAACATTTTCTTTTGCTGGTATGTGAAACTAGGTGGTATAAATTTGGCAACAATGTAATTAGCATAATCAGCATACCATGGAGTATTACGAGCAGCATTTATGACAACTAATTGTTCATCAGGAAAGCTATCATCAATAGGAAGTGGGTCATCAAGAACATTTTCTAACCTAGACAAGTTGTCTGCAACGGGGTTCTCAGCTCCCTTTCTATCAATAATATGCAAATCAAATTCTTGTAGCAAGAGAACCCATCTAATAAGTCTAGGTTTAGCATCTTTCTTTTCCATAAGATATTTAACAGCAGCATGATCAGTGTGAACAGTTACTTTGGAATCAACAATATAGGATCTGAACTTATCACAAGCAAAGACAACTGCTAAAAATTCTTTTTCAGTAGTAGCATAATTCCTCTGGGCACTGTCTAGAGTTTTACTAGCATAATGAATAACATTTAATTTCTTATCAACTCTTTGCCCTAGAATAGCACCAACAGCATAATCACTAGCATCACACATAATTTCAAAGGGTAAATTCCAATCAGGTGGCTGAACAATAGGTGCAGAAATTAAGGCTTTCTTAAGTATTTCAAATGCTTCTACACAATCATCATCAAAAACAAAAGGAACATCTTTTTGCAAGAGATTAGTGAGAGGCCTAGAACTTTTAGAGAAGTCTTTAATAAACCTCCTATAGAAACCCGTATGACCAAGGAAACTTCTTATACCTTTGATATCTTTCGGACACGGCATCTTTTCAATAGCATCTACTTTAGCTTTATCAACTTCAATACCTCTTTCAAAAAATTTATGCCCCAAAACAATACCTTCATTAACCATAAAGTGGCACTTCTCCCAATTCAAGACAAGATTAGTTTCTTCACATCTTTGCAAAACTCGGTCAAGGTTGCTTAAGCAATCATCAAAAGAAGTTTCATAAACGGAGAAATCATCCATGAAAACCTCAACAATCTTTTCACAAAAATCAGAGAATATAGCAGTCATACATCTTTGAAAGGTAGCAGGTGCATTGCATAAACCAAAAGGCATACATCTATAAGCAAAGGTACCGAAAGGGCACGTAAAAGTGGTCTTTTCCTGATCATCTTTTAGCACAGGTATTTGAGAAAAACCAGAAAAACCATCTAGAAATCAAAAATGTGTATGTTTGGATAATCTTTCTAGCATTTGATCAATAAAAGGTAGAGGGTAATGATCTTTTCTAGTAGCTTTATTTAATTTGCGAAAATCAATTACCATTCTATAACCTGTAACAATTCTTTGTGGGATCAATTCATTCTTATCATTAGGAACAACAGTAATACCTCCCTTCTTAGGGACACAATGAACGGGACTTACCCACTTACTATCAGCAATAGGATAAATTATACCTGCCTCCAGAAGCTTTAGTATTTCATTTCTTACCACTTCTTTCATCTTAGGATTTAACCATCATTGGTGATCAACAACTAGTTTAGCATTATTCTCCAAATTAATTTTGTGCTGACATAGAGTGGGACTAATGCCCTTAAGATCATCAAGAGTATATCCAATAGCGGCACGGTGCTTCTTCAGAGTTTTCAATAATTTCTTTTCTTCATGCTCTGAAAGGTTAGCACTAATAATAACAGGATATATCTTCTTTTCATCGAGATAAGCATATTTCAAAGTATCCAGTAATTGTTTAAGCTCAAACACGGGATCACCCTTGGGTGGAGGAGGATCCCAAGGATTTCAACAGGCAAATTGTGTTTCAAAATAGGCCCTTGATTAAATAATATCTCGTCTATTTCCCTTCTTTCATTCATAAACATATCATTCTCATGGTCTAGCAAATATTGTTCTAAGGGATCAGTAGGAGGCACGGCAATAGAAGCAAGACCAATAATTTCATCCTTACTAGGCAATTCTTTATCATGGGGTTGTCTACAAAATTTAGAGAAATTAAAATCATGAGACATATCCCCTAAACCGACAGTAACAATATCTTTCTCGCAATCTATCTTAGCATTAACAGTATTCAAGAAAGGTCTACCAAATATAATGGGACAAAAGTCATCTTGTGGGGAAGCAAGAACAAGAAAATCAGTAGGGTATTTTATTTTCCCACACAAGACATCAACATCTCTAACAATCCCAATTGGTGAAATAGTATCTCTATTGGCAAGCTTAATAGTAACATCAATATCTTCTATCTCAGCAGGTGCAATATCATTCATAATTTCTTTATATAAGGAAAAAGGAATTGCACTCACACTAGCACCCATATCACATAAGCCATGATAACAATGATCTCCTATTTTAACAGAAACAACCGGCATGCCAACAACGGGTCTATGTTTATCTTTACTATCGGGCTTAGCAATTCTAGCAGCTTCATCACAGAAATAAATAACATGCCCATCAATATTATCAACCAAGAGATCTTTAACCATAGCAATACTAGGTTCAACTTTAATTTGCTCAGGGGGTGTAGGTTTTCTAGTATAACTCTTACGAACCACAGTTGAAGCTTTAGCATGATCCTTTATTCTAACGGTAAAAGGTGGTTTCTCAATATAAGCAGTAGGAACAATAGGATCAACATTATAAGTAATAGTTTCTTCTTCAACTTTAATAGGTTCTACTACTTTAACTTCAATGGGAGGATGATATTTAAACCACTTCTCCTTACAGAGATCAACATGAGTAGCAAAAGATTCACAGAAAGAAGCTACTATCTCAGAGTCAAGTCCATATTTAGTGCTAAAATCACCAAAAGCATCGGTATCCATAAAAGATTTAAGACAATCAAACTTAAGGTTTATACCTGACTCATTACCTTTGTCGAGTTCCCAATCTTCAGAGTTGCATTTAATTCTTTCCAATAAATCCCATTTGAATTCAATAGTCTTCTTCATAAAAGAACCAGTACAAGAAGTATCGAGCATGGATCAATCATTATGAGAAAGCCGAGCATAAAATTTTTGAATAATAATTTCTCTTGGGAGCTCATGATTGGGGCATGAATATAACATTGACTTAAGCCTCCCCCAAGCTTGAGTGATACTTTCTCCTTCACGAGGCCAAAAATTATATATATAATTCCGATCACGATGAACCAGATGCATAGGATAAAACTTCTGATGAAATTCCAATTTCAATCGGTTGTAGTTCCATGATCCAATATCATCACATAGCCTATACCATGTCAATGCCTTCTTCTTCAAAGATAAAGGGAAGACCATCTTCTTGACTTCATCCTCGGGCAAACCTGCAAGCTTAAATAATCAACAAACTTCATCCACATAGATTAGATGCATATCAGGATGTAATGTTCCATCTCCTGTGTAAGGATGAGCTAGCAGTTTCTCTATCATACCCGAAGGAATTTCATAATAAATATTTTTAGTAGGTGCAGTAGGTTGAGGGGCAACTCTTTGCTCTTCCGGTCGGGGTGAAGATACCCCGAACAAACCCCTCAAAGGATTATTTTCCATAGTAACAAGTGACAGTAAATTTCAGCACACTATATAAATGTTTCCTTACCAAATTCCACTTACCAAAGGCGCTTCACTCCCCGGCAACGGCGCCAGAAAAGAGTCTTGATGACCCACAAGTATAGGGTATCTACCGTAGTCCTTTCGATAAGTAAGAGTGTCAAACCCAACAAGGAGCAGAAGGAAATGACAAGCGGTTTTCAACAAGGTATTCTCTGCAAGCACTGAAATTATCGGTAACAGATAGTTGTGTGACAAGATAATTCGTAACGGGTAATAAGTAACAAAAGTAAACAAGGTGCAGCAAGGTGGCCCAATCCTTTTTGTAGCAAAGGACAAGCCTGGACGAACTCTTATATAAAGCAGAGCACTCCCGAGGACACATGGGAATTGTTGTCAAGTTAGTTTTCATCATGCTCATATGATTCGTGTTCGTTACTTTGATAATTTGATATGTGGGCGGACCGGTGCTTGGGTGCTGCCCTTCCTTGGACAAGCCTCCCACTTATGATTAACCCCTCTCGCAAGCATCCGAAATTACGAAAGAAGAATAAAGATAAATCTAACCATAGCATGAAACATATGGATCCAAATCAGCCCCTTACGAAGCAACGCATAAACTAGGGTTTAAGCTTCTGTCACTCTAGCAACCCATCATCTACTTATTACTTCCCAATGCCTTCCCCTAGGCCCAAATCATGGTGAAGTGTCATGTAGTCGACGTTCACATAACACCACTAGAGGAAAGACAACATACATCTCATCAAAATATCGAACGAATACCAAATTCACATGATTACTTATAACAAGACTTCTCCCATGTCCTCAGGAACAAACGTAACTACTCACAAAGCATGTTCATGTTCATAATCAGAGGAGTATTAATTATCATTAAGGATCTGAACAAATGATCTTCCACCGAATAAACCAACTAGCATCAACTACAAGGAGTAATCAACACTACTAGCAACCCACAGGTACCAATCTAAGGTTTTGATACAAAGATCGGGTACAAGAGATGAACTAGGGTTTGAGAGGAGATGGTGCTGGTGAAGATGTTGATGGAGATTGACCCCCTATCGATGAGAGGATTGATGGTGATGACGATGGCGATGATTTCCCCCTCCCGGAGGGATGTTTCCCCGGCAGAACAGCTCCGCCTGAGCCCTAGATTGGTTATGCCCAGGTTCCGCCTCGAGACGGCGGCGCTTCATCCCGAAAGCTTCCTTCTGATTTTTTCCAGGTCAAAACACACCATATAGCAGAAGATGGGTGTCGGGGGCCTGCCAGGTGGCCCACAAGGACGGGGGGCGCGCCCAAGGGGTAGGGCGCACCCTCCACCCTTGTGGATGGCAGGTGGCCCCCCTCTGGTACTTTCTTCGCCCAATATTTTTTATTAAATCCAAAATGACTCTCCGTGAAGTTTTAGGACTTTTGGAGTTGTGCAGAATAGGTCTCTAATATTTGCTCCTTTTCCAGCCCAGAATTCCAGCTGCCGGCATTCTCCCTCTTCATGTAAACCTTGTAAAATAAGAGAGAAAAGGCATAAGTATTGTGCCATAATGAGTAATAACAACCCATAATGCAATAAATATTGATGTAAAAGCATGATGCAAAATGGACGTATCATGGGGGTCCCTCACGTTTGCACAAGACGGAGGGCACCGTAGGACAGCACCATAAATAAAATATACAATCATACCAACCAAGATCACGATTAACCCATAGGGCAAAACGGATCTACTCAAACATCATAGGATAACCATAGATCATTGGGAAATAATATATGGAGTTGAGCACCATGTTTAAGTAGAGATTACAGCGGGGAAGAGAGGTGTTACACCGCTGCATAGAGGGGGAGAAAGTAGGTGTTGACGGTAGCAAGATTGTTGATGTAGATCGCCGTCCTGATCCTTGCCCCAGCGGCACTCCGGCGCCACCGGGAGAGAGGGGGAGAGAGCCCCCTCCTTCTTCTTCTTCCTTGGCCTCCCCCCTAGATGGGAGGAGAGTTCCCCCTCTGGTCCATGGCCTCCATGGCGGCGGAGGGGCGGGAGCCCCTCCGAGATTGGATCTATCCCTCTGTTCTCTTCTGTTTCGCGTTCCCCAGATCTGGCCCTTCACCGTTTCTTAAATTCCCAGAGATCCGTAACTCCGATTACGCTAAACTTTTTACACGATTTTTTTCCATAAATTATCTTTCTTGCGCCAGAAGAAGGGCCCCAACCGTCTTTCGAGGAGGGCATATGACACCTGGGCATGCCAGGGGGTGTCCGGCGTGCCCTGGTGGGTTGTGGTCACTGTGGGCCCCCGTTTGCGTTGATTCCAAGTCCCAAAAGTCACATATATTCCAAAATAATTCTCCGTAAATTTTTATCGCGTTTGGACTTCGTTTGATATGGATTTTCTGCGAAACAAAAAACATGCAACAAACAGGAACTGGCACTGGGCACTGGATCAATAGGTTAGTCCAATAAATCATATAAAAAGTTGCCAAAAATATGTGAAAGTTGTATAATATTGGCATGAAACAATCAAAAATTATAGATACGATGGAGACGTATCAGCCTCCAAACGCAGAGTTTTGTAGGATAGTAGCAAATTTCCCTCAAGTGGATGACCTAAGGTTTATCAATCCGTGGGAGGCATAGGATGAAGATGGTCTCTCGCAAACAACCCTGCAACCAAATAACAAAGAGTCTCTTGTGTCCCCAACACACCCAATACAATGGTAAATTGTATAGGTGCACTAGTTCGGCGAAGAGAGGGTGATACAAGTGTAATATGGATAGTAGATATAGGTTTTCGTAATCTGAAAATATAAAAACAGCAAGGTAACTAGTAACAAAAGTGAGCAAAAACGGTATTGCAATGCTTGAAAACAAGGCCTAGGGTTCATACTTTCACTAGTGCAAATTCTCTCAACAATGATAACATAATTGGATCACACAACAATCCCTCAACGTACAACAAAGAATCACTCCAAAGTTTCTATTGGAGAACGTAGGACGAAAACATGCATCAACCCCTATGCATAGATTACCCCAATGTCACCTCGGGAATCCGCGAGTTGAGTGCCAAAACATACATCAAGTGAATCAATAGAACATCCATTGTCACCACAGATATCCCATCGCAAGACATACATCAAGTGTTCTCAAATCCAATACTCAATCCAACATAACGAAACCTCAAAGAGCAAGACTCAATTCATCACAACAAGAGATAGAGAGGGAAGAAACACCATATGATCCAACTATAATAACAAAGCTCGAGGTACATCAAGATCGTGCCAAATCAAGAACACGAGAGAGAGAGAGATAGGTCAAACACATAGCTACTAGTACATACCCTCAGCCCCGAGGGTGAACTACTCCCTCCTCGTCATGGAGACTGCCGGGATGATGAAGATGGCCTCCGGTGATGATTCCCCCCTCCGGAAGGGTGCCAGAACAGGCTCCCGATTGGTTTTTCATGGCTACAGAGGCTTGCGGCGGTGGAACTTCCGATCTAGGGTTCTTTTCGGAGGTTTCCGTATATATAAGAGTATTTGGCGTTGGAAACAAGTCAGGGGGACACTCGAGGGGCCCACAAGCCCTAGGGGCGCGCCCTGGGGGTGTGCGCTCCCCCTGGCTTGTGGCCTCCTCGGTAACCCCCCTGGCACAGCTCCGGTGCTCTGTGGGTCTCTTATGGTACATAAATGATCACCATAAAAATTTTATTCCGTTTGGACTCCGTTTGATATTCCTTTTCTGTAAAACTAAAAAACAAGGAAAAAAACAGAAACTGGCACTGGGCTCTAGGTCAATAGGTTAGTCCCAAAAATAATATAAAAAAACATATTAATGCATATAAAACATCCAAAACAGATAATTTAATAGCATGGAACAATAAAAAATTATAGATACGTTGGAGACGTATCAGTGGGCGCCAAATCACTTTCTCCCCAGCCGCGAAACCTCAGCCCCTCCTCCATGGCACACCCCACCGCACCAAATTCACCGCCGCCCTCCTCCCTAATGCCGGAGCCGCTGTCTGTTTGCCGTCGTGCACTGGGCCGTGTGCCTCTTACTCCGTGCTACCGGAGCTGCCTCGACGACGACCGCGTGAACCGTCCCGGAGCCGATTCACCCGCGGCGTTGTGCACGGCGCTGGAGCGGCTCCAACTTCAGACCGTCCAGGGCCCTGGCGTAGCTTCCCCGTAGCCATCGACCGTCACGACATATCTGCTTTCCTGCCGCCGGGAGCCACCGCAACCGCGTCGGCCTCACCGACTCGGCAGCTGGAGCTGCCTACTTCACTGGACCGCAAGATAGGTCGCACACTCATCTTAAATCACTTTATTTAGGCGTCAGTTGCCTGAATTTTTATTTTGGGCTAGTCGATTGCCAATGGGAAGCAGCACCCCTCGAGGCAGCGGAGCTCCTAGGCTGCCGGTTGGCTGGGGCAACAGTGCCTCGGTGTCTATCGTAGGGGTGCGGGGGCGCAAGTTTGCCGCGGAAGCAGCGCTTAGGTGGCTATCGTAGAGTTGCGTGGGTTGAAGGTACTACCGCCGCCGGATCTGGATGACGGCGACTCTTTGTGGTTTGGCCTGGGCGGCGCAACCACGGCAGTGCAGTGGGGCGGGGGCGGGGTTTTGGTCGGAGCTCTCGCGGCCAGGGGCGCCGGAGGCAGGCTGCTTTGCCGGTGGTCGCTGGCTCTTGGGGAAGATTCTGAACAGTGTCAGCCGGGAGGCACACAAGACGACCATCCAGCCATCCGGCGTAGATCGGACAGGACCAAAAAAAAAATCATGTGACCCCAATTTAGTTTTCAGTCATCGGACATGTCACCAGTCTCGTACCTTATTGTTGATCTCTTAGGGTATTTCTTCAGATCAGAGATATGTGTCGTTCTTAACATTATGTGTTTTCTGCATCTTCAGCCACACCATCTTCCTTCTCACCGCAGCTGCTCCAACAAGGGAAGCATACACCAGAAGGGAGCTATAGTCCCCACTCAATAGTTCCCTGCCTCGAATGTGCGTGCCCAACATGGACAGCCACAACAACCACAGGGCCATCGACAAGTCAGCAGATGGTGCTCACTCCTATGGATGGCGGCCAGATAGGTTGTACCCTCATCTTACTTGTGTGCAACATTTATGGCTTCGTTATTCATCTAAGCATGGAAAATAGATTATCACATATCACTGTATATTCATGCTGATGCCTTAAGAGTCTTGTTCAGGAGTTAACGTTGTTCCATAGTTCAGATAAGAGACTTGTTCAGGTGTTAATGTTGTTCCATACTTATCATCCATCAGCCAATGCTATCCCACAGGCTGGTGATTATACCACTTCTAATATTACCTATGTTGTTGTTCTTTAATACTTTTGTGTGCCATCTGGTTAATCTCGAGTACAAACAATACATATTCTGTAGCTTTCATCTGTGTTCTCCCTTTAGTTTTTGAGACCTGTTGCTGCTAGTTAAGTCCAGTCCTACTATTTATGTCGTCTCCTACAGGCACTCATTACATAATCTAACTACTAGTTGTCTTCCATGCATGTCAGATATAATTGCACACACTGATATATCCACAAGAACCTCGCAGAGCAATGTAACGACCAACAAACTTGACGTCAATGATACCCAATATGATGGAACAGTTAAAGGAAGTTCTTCAGAAGACTTGCAGAAAGATGATGAATCCTATTCACCCCACAAGGTCCTTGCTCTAACTTGGCCCATGATATGGGTACATCATGCATATAATGTCCTGGAGTGCATCTACTCTGTTGCAATGCCATGTGCTTAGCCTGCTGATCATGCATGTAAACATGTCATGCCTTCCTGTTTTTCAGTACCTATTCCATTCATGATAACATGTTTTCAAATTCAAGTACTGCCATTCTACTCTGTCGCAATGTCATCTGCTTACTCTGGACATCATGCTTTTAATATCTTATGCATTGTTATTCATCAGTATGTGCTCCATCCGTCTACCATACCATGTTTTTTTACACTGAAGTGATGTTCTACTGGTCTGTTGCAATGCTATCTTAGTTTCCCAATCATACACACATATGTTGCCTTCGTGTTTTTCTGTACCTATTCAGCTATCGTACAGTTTTACATTCAACTAGTGTTTTTTTACTCCGTTGTCCTGTCGTATCACTAGCTCTTACAACATACTCCCTCCATCCGGATTACATGTCGCAGAAATGGATAAAAATGGATGTATCTAGAACTGAAATACACCTAGACACATCCATTTATTTCTGGATGGAGGGAATACATGTCAATATGTCATGCCTTTCTATTCTTCAGTACCTATTCCATCTCTCTGTCGTAGTATGTTTTATAGTTGAAGCACCATTCTTCTATATAAGGCATGCAAGAGGAAGACGGCTATGTTAGAATCTGAAGGGCTACAAGCAAGGTCTTTGCAAAAGATCCAAACGCCAGGAGATAGTAAACCAACTCCAGTGTTCGTCGATACTGCTCCAGCATAGAGAAACCCAACTCCTCCTGATAATCAGCAGATTCCAGTGGCCAGAGAACTAGTCCGCTCCAGGCCAACAAAAATATGTCAACTCCATTCTAAGAAGCGTGTGTGTATCCTCGCATCATGAAATTTTATAGCATTCAGATCATATTTTCTACATGTTTCTTACCCATCTGTCTTTTAGAAAACAAGCTTAAAGGATAGAAGACTTTCTATACTGGGATCGTGTTCGAGGAAAGTATCTTGAGGGAATTTTCTGTGCTCCAATGCTGATGTAAGTACCTGTTGTATATCACTATATTTTTACATCAGCATGTATTTTGTTAATCGGCGTGAATCCAACCTTTATCTGATCTAAATTCACTTGTAGCAAAATGTATAATTAAAGGCGACAATGTTGATTTTTGTAAGGAAAATTGCCTGGTAGTTTTGCATACTGAGTTACATGAGTGTACTATCTCATATCATGCACATTACTAAATTGTAGTGTTGTGGTCTGGTTGCCCAATCATTCATTGTGTCAATGTTGCTTTCCTATTATCTTACCTGGCTGATGATAGCTGTGCCATATTGTGTTAATTTGGTGTAGCCTGGTGTGGTCTGGTTGCCCAAAAGTTCATTGTGTCAATGTTGCTTTCCTATTATGTGACCTGGCCAATGATAGCAATGCTAGTGTGTTAATTTGGTGCAGGCTGCTGAAGATAAGAAAACAAACTCTAAAAACAGCAAGGCAACCCCATTGTTTCTTTCCAATAAATCTAGGGCAAGTAATATGGCAATAACTCTTGATTAATCTGTTCGGTTCCCCTCCTAATTTATGTTATGATGCAGTGGTCAAGACACTCTCCACTATCAATAATACAAACCTGCCAACATCGCCATATGAATCAGTTCAGTTTCCTCTGTCTCGAATCCAATGAAAAAAATGTGCGTTTGTGAACCAATTACTGGCTGAAGCAATGATGGAAACCGTGGAGGAATCAGAGGTACACATTCTTGTGCAACAACAACTGATCAATGTTTTCAGAGACAGTGTAGCAAAGAAGGAAGAACTTGCTCACATGCTTATGGGCGTCATCCGCGCTGAGGTTGTAGATCGTTAAGTTCTGTTCATTTATTTGCACTGGCATCAATCTTGATTGCCCAGTGGATGTAATTTCCTGTAATATATGCTGGATGTGCTACGTTTTTTCCATTATGCCATACATTTGCTTAGCGCACCTCGCATTCCAGCTAATTGGCCGCTAGGAAGCCAAAAAAGCTGTGAAATTAATAGCTAGCATGAACCGTCGTGGGCCCTTTGTGAAAGATAGCGTCCCACTGCCTTAATGGGCCCCCTAATGGGCTCACATGGGCCAAAATTCTCTTCGGGCTTTGATTTATCAGTTTTTGTCCTGTTCATAAATGCTCGTAATGGGCTCAAATTATAATTGGACCTCCAAGCAGGTTCGAACTTTAGCGGGCCCAATAAGTTGATGGGCCGTAACAAGGCCGAAAGCTCTATTTGGCCGCTATAATTGAAACGAGCTCTCGGGTCCAGTTACCTCTCGGGTCGTTAACAGGCCGAAATCGAAGTGGGCAATAAGTGGGCCCATTCGATTTCACGGGACATTAACAGGCCGATACTAAGGTCGAGCTGAATATGGCCCAACTGTATTGTGGACCTTTAGCAGGCCGAAAGAGACAGCGGGATGGTATTGGACCATGAAGAGCATGGGCTGCTAAGAGGCCGAAAGTCAGGTCAGACTGTATACGGCCCAACTGTTTTGTGGGCCTTTAGCAGGCTGAAAGCGAAATAGGGTTGTTATTGGACCATGAAGAGCATGGGCCGTTAAGAGGCCAAAACTCATGTCAGACCGCATATGGCCCAACTCCTTTATGGGTCGTTAATAGGCTGAAAGACACACCGGGCTAGAAACTGGCCCAACACTTAAATGGGTCGCTAAAAGGTCGAAAGACGTACATCCTGAAAATTGGCCCATCCCTTGGATGGGCTGTTAACAGGCCGAAACTACGACGGGCTGATATTGAGCACAAATATATATAGCGGGCTGTTAACAGTCTTGAACTGACGATGGGCTGCAATGGTGTCAAATAGTTAACGGGTCGTTGACGGCCCGTATTGGCACATCTCGTATGGACCATGGGCCTAAATGGACCAGACAGAAGTAGGCCTATATGGGCCGGCCTGCTAATTTTGACTGGGTCGGCCTCTTTCACCTAAATGGGCCAGTGTTGGGCCTTGCCACGTGTCGACGTATCATAGGCGCCTCCCATACAATAAGTGGATGACATCTGTCCCAACGCTGAGTCGACACGTGGATCCCCCGGCGAATGAGAATTTTACACGTGGAAAATCCCCATTGGTCCTGGCTGTTAACGGGTTATCGGATCCAAAATGGAACCCGATAGCTTAACAGCGACCCGTTATGGTGGATGCCACGTGTCGGTTACCCTTGACGAAAGCACTTCCATGACGCACGATTTATCGTCATGGAAGTGGACACTTCCGTCATGATAATTTCAGTATTGTCATGGAACACTTCTACGACAGCACAGGTATGACTATCTTGATTCTGTCATAAAAATCGTCATGGATGTACATGCATGATAGAAAATGTGACCTACTGTGACAAACATGTATCATCACAGAAGTGTATTTTTTTGTAGTGCTTCCCCCCACGCGCCTAAGAAGGAAGGGGGCGCGGCTAGGGCAGGGGCCAAGGGAGGCCGTCGGCCCCCTTGGGGTTGCCCTCCCCTCCTCCTCCCCACCTATATATATGTGTGGAGGGAGAGGGGCAACAGATACCATGATCCCCAAGCCGTGTGCGGCGCCCCTCTCCCTCTAGTTCGTCCTCGGTCATAATTTTCGTAGTGCTCGGCGAAGCCCTGTGGAGATAGTTGCACCACCATCGTCACCACGCCGTTGTGCTGTTGGAACTCATCTACTAGTTTGCCCGTCTTGCTGGATCAAGAAGGCGAGGACGTTATCAAGCTGAACGTGTGCTGAACGCGGAGATGCCGTATGTTCGGTACTTGATCGGGCGGATCATGAAGGTGTATGACTACATCAACCAAGTTGATAAACGCTTCCGCTTAATGATCTACAAGGGTACATAGACACGCTCTCCCCTCTCGTAGCTATGCATCTCCATGGATAGATCTTGCGTGTGTGTAGAATTTTTTTTGTTTTCCCTGCAACATTCCCCAACAGTGGCATCATGAGCCAGGTCTATGCGTAGATGATATGCATGAGGAGAACACAAAGGAGTTGTGGGCGGTGATGTTCACACTGCTTACCACCAACGACTTATTTTGATTCGGTGGCATTGTGGGATGAAGCGGCTCGGACCAACCTTCCATGTCCACGCACATGAGACCGGTTCCACCGACTGACATGCAACTTGTTTTGCATAAAGGTGGCTGGCGGGTGTCTGTTTCTCCTACTTTAGTTGAATCAAATTTGACTACGGCCGGTCCTTGAAGAAGGTTAAAACAGCAAACTTGATAAATCACCATTGTGGTTTTTTTGCGTAGGTAAGAACGGTTCTTGCTAGAAGCCCGTAGCAGCCACGTAAAACTTGCAACAACAAAGTAGAGGACGTCTAACTTGTTTTTGCAGGGCATGTTGTGATGTGATATGGTCAAGACGTGATGTGATATACATTGTTGTATGAGATGATCATGTTTTGTAATATCGACAATCGGCAGGAGCCTTAGGGTTGTCTTTTAATTATTGTATGACCTGCGTGTCATTCTTTAAGCGCCATGTAATTGCTTTACTTTATCGCTATGCGTTAGCAATAGTTGTAGAAGCAATAGTTGGCGAGACGACCTCGACGCAACGATGGAGATCAAGGTGTCGCGCCGGTGACGATGGAGATCATGCCAATGCTTTGGAGATGGAGATCAAAAGCACAAGATGATGATGGCCATATCATGTCACATATTTTTGATTGCATGTGATGTTTATCCTTTATGCATCTTATTTTGCTTAGAATGATGGTAGCATTATAAGATGGTCCCTTCACCTAATTTCAAGATAAAAGTGTTCTCCCCGAGTATGCACCATTGTCCGTTGCTAAAGTTCGTCGTTTCGAAGCTCCTCGTGATGATCAGGTGTGATAAACTCTACGTTCACATACAACGGGTGTAAGCCAGTTTTGCACAAGAAGAATACTTGGGTTAAACTTGACGAGCCTAGCATGTACAGACATCGTCTCGGAACACTGCAGGCCGAAAGATCAAACACGAGTCATATAGTAGATATGATCAACATAGAGATGTTCACCATTGATGACTACCACATCTCACCTGATGATCGGACATGGGTTAGTTGATTTGGATCATGTATCACTGAGATAACTTGAGGGATGTTAATTTAACTGGGAGTTCATTAGTGCTACTTCTTGAGCTTGCGTTGGTTTATCCCTTGAATAGGAAAGGGTGATGCAGCAAAGTAGAGATAAGTATTTCCCTCAGTTTGAGAACCAAGGTATCAATCCAGTAGGAGACAACGCACAAATCATCGAATACCTGCACAAACAATCAAACAACTTGCACCCAACGCGATAAAGGGGTTGTCAATCCCTTCATGGTTACTTGCAAAAGTGAGATCTGATAGATATAGATGAAACTAAATAAAAGATAAAGTAAATATTTTTGGTTTATAGATCGGAAAGTAAAAGATTGCAAAATAGTAGATCGGAAACTTATATGATGGAAAATAGTAGATCGGAAACTTATATGATGGAAAATAGACCCGGGGGCCATAGGTTTCACTAGAGGCTTCTCCCAAGATAGCAAATAATACGGTGGGTGAACAAATTACTGCCGAGCAATTGATAGAAAAGCGCAAAGTTATGACAATATCTAAGGCAATGATCATGAATATAGGCATCACGTCCGTGTCAAGTAGACCGAAACGGTTCTGCATCTACTACTATTACTCCACACATCGACCGACTCCTGCCTGCATCTAGAGTATTAAGTTCATGAAGAACAGAGTAACGCATTAAGTAAGATGACATGATGTAGAGGAATAAACTCAAGTAATATGATGTAAACCCCATCTTTTTATCCTCGATGGCAACAATACAATACGTGCCTTGCTGCCCCTACTGTCACTGGGAAAGGACACCGCAAGATTGAACCCAAAGCTAAGCACTTCTCCCATTGCAAGAAAAACCAATCTAGTTGGCCAAACCAAACCGATAGTTCGAAGAGAATTACAAAGATATCAAATCATGCATAAAAGAATTCAGAGAAGATTCAAATAATATTCATAGATAATCTGATCATAAATCCACAATTCATCGGATCTCGGCAAACACACCGCAAAAAAGTATTACATCGAATAGATCTCCAAGAACATCGAGGAGAACATGGTATTGATAATCAAGGAGAGAGAAGAAGCCATCTAGCTACTAGCTATGGACCAATAGGTCTGAGGTAAACTACTCACGCTTCATCGGAAGGGCAATAGGGTTGATGTAGAAGCCCTCCGTGATCGAATCCCCCTCTGGCAGGGTGCCGGAAAAGGTCCCTAGATGGGATCTCACGGGTACAGCAGGTTGCGGCGGTGGAAAAGTGTTTTCGTGGATGCTTCTGGTGGTTTGGGAACATATGTGAATATATAGGCGAAAGAATTAGGTCAGGAGGGTCACGGGGGGCCCACAAGGTAGGGGGCGCGCCCTACCCCCCTGGGCGCGCCCTCCACCCTTGTGGCCGCCTCGTGGCTCCTCCGACTTCATCTCCAAGTCTCCTGGGTGTCTTCTGGTCCAAGAAAAATCATCGCGAAGATTTTATTCCTTTTGGACTCCGTTTGGTATTCCTTTTCCACGAAGCTAAAAAACAAGGAAAAAAACAGAAACTGGCACTGGGCTCTAGGTTAATAGGTTAGTCCCTAAAATAATATAAAATAGCATATCAATGCATATAGAACATCCAAAACAGATAATATAATAGCATGGAACAATAAAAAATTATAGATGCGTTGGAGACGTATCAAGCATCCCTAAGCTTAATTCCTGCTCGTCCTTGAGTAGGTAAATGATAAAAATAGAATTTTTGATGTGGAATGCTACCCAACATACTTATCCATGTAATTTTCTTTATTGTGGCATGAATGTTCAGATCCATAAGATTCAAAACAAAAGTTTAATATTGACATAAAAACAATAATACTTCAAGCATACTAACAAGGCAATTATGTCTTCTCAAAATAACATGGCCAAAGAAAGCTTATCCCTACAAAATCATATAGTCTGGCTATGCTCCATCTTCATCACACAAAATATTCAAATCATGCACAACCCCGATGACAAGCCAAGCAATTGTTTCATACTTTTGATGTTCTCAAACTTTCTCAACTTTCACGCAATACATGAGCGTGAGCCATGGACATAGCACTATAGGTGGAATAGAATATGGTGGTTGTGGAGAAGACAAAAAGAAGGAGATAGTCTCACATCAACTAGGCATATCAATGGGCCATGGAGATGCCCATCAATAGATATCAATGTGAGTGAGTAGGGATTGCCATGCAACGGATGCACTAGAGCTATAAGTTTATGAAAGCTCAAAAGAAAACTAAGTGGGTGTGCATCCAACTCGCTTGCTCACGAAGACCTAGGGCAATTTGAGGAAGCCCATCATTGGAATATACAAGCCAAGTTCTATAATGAAAAATTCCCACTAGTATATGAAAGTGACAACATATGAGACTCTCTATCATGAAGATCATGGTGCTACTTTGTAGCACAAGTGTGGTAAAAGGATAGTAACATTGTCCCTTCTCTCTTTTCTCTCATTTTTTTATTTGGGCCTTCTCATTTTTTTTTTGGCCTCTTTTTTTTATTTTTCGTCCGGAGTCTCATCCCGACTTGTGGGGGAATCATAGTCTCCATCATCCTTTCCTCACATGGGACAATGCTCTAATAATGAAGATCATCACACTTTTATTTACTTACAACTCAAAAATTACAACTCGATACTTAGGACAAAATATGACTCTATATGAATGCCTCCAGCGGTGTACCGGGATGTGCAATGAATCAAGAGTGACATGTATGAAAGAATTATGAACGGTGGCTTTGACACAAATACGATGTCAACTACATGATCATGCAAAGCAATATGACAATTATGAAGCGTGTCATAATAAACGGAATGGTGGAAAGTTGCATGGCAATATATCTCGGAATGGCTATGGAAATGCCATAATAGGTAGGTATGGTGGCTGTTTTGAGGAAGGTATATGGTGGGTGTATGGTACCGGCGAAAGTTGCGCGACACTAGATAGGCTAGCAAAGGTGGAATGGTGAGAGTGCGTATAATCCATGGACTCAACATTAGTCATAAAGAACTCACATACTTATTGCAAAAATCTATTAGTTACCGAAATGAAGTACTACGCGCATGCTCCTGGGGGGATAGATTGGTAGGAAAAGACCATCGCTCGTCCCCGACCGCCACTCATAAGGAAGATAATCAATAAATAAATCATGCTCCGACTTCATCACATAACGGTTCACCATACGTGCATGCTACGGGAATCACAAACTTTAACACAAGTATTTCTCAAATTCATAATTACTCACTAGCATGACTCTAATATTACCATCTCTATATCTCAAAACAATCATAAGGAATCAAACTTCTCATAGTATTCAATGCACTTTATATAAAAGTTTTTATTATATCCCTCTTGGATGCCTATCATATTAGTACTAAATTTATAACCAAAGCAAATTACCATGCTGTTTAGAGATTCTCAAAATAATATAAGTGAAGCATGAGATTTCAACAATTTCTATAAAATAAAACCACCGCCGTGCTCTAAAAAGATATAAGTGAAGCACTAGAGCAAAATTGCCTAGCTCAAAAGATATAAGTGAAGCACATAGAGTATTCTAATAAATCATGATTCATGCGTGTCCCTCTCAAAATGTGTGTACAGAAAGGATGATTTTGTCAAACTAAAAAGCAAAGACTCAAATCATACAAGACGCTCCAAGCAAAACACATATCATGTGGTGAATAAAAATATAGCCTCAAGTAAAGTTACCGATAGACGAAGACGAAAGAGGGGATGCCTTCCGGGGCATCCCCAAGCTTAGGCTCTTGGTTTTCCTTGAATATTACCTTGGGGTGCCTTGGGCATCCCCAAGCTTAGGCTCTTGCCACTCCTTATTCCATAGTCCATCAAATCCTTACCCAAAACTTGAAAACTTCACAACACAAAACTCAACAGAAAATCTCATAAGCTCCGTTAGTATAAGAAAATAAATCACCACTTTTGGTACGGTTGTGAACTCATTCTTTATTTATATTGGTGTAATATCTACTGTATTCCAACTTTTCCATGGTTCATACCCCCTGATACTACCCATAGATTCATCAAAATAAGCAAACAACACAAAGAAAACATAATCTGCCAAAAACAGAACAGTCTGCGAAGATCCAAATTGTTCTAATACTTATGTAACTCGACAAATTATAAAAAAATAGGAAAACATATGAAATTTGTATATAAATCTCGTAGAAAAAATTCAGGGTTTTTCAACGCTCCAGTGAGTTAATAAATTTCTGTGACTGGATGCAAAATTTTCTGTTTTTCAGCAAGATCAAATCAACTATCACCGTAAGCCATCCCAATGGTTTTACTTGGCACAAACACTAATTAAAACACAAAACCACATCTAACCAGAGGATAGATGAATTATTTATTCAAAAACAGCAAGGAAAAATATTGGGTTGTCTCCCAACAAGCGCTTGTCTTTAAAGCCTTTTAACTAGGCATTGATAATTTTGATGATGCTCATATGAAAGAAAAGAATTGAGGCACAAAGAGAGCATCATAAAACATGTTAAAAACACATCTAAGTCTAACATACTTCCTATGCATATGCATTTTATAGGAAAACAAATTATCAAGGCAAGCAAAAACTAGCATATGCAAGGAAGAAGAAAGAGACGATAGCAATCTCAACATGAAGAGAGGTAATTTAGTAACATGAAAATTTCTACAACCATATTTTCCTCTCTCATAATAATTACATGTAGGATCATAAGAAAATTCAACAAAATAGCTATCACATAACATATTCTCAACACGATCCACATGCATGCGAAGTTGACACTCTTCCGAAATAGTAGGATTAACATTAACTAAAGTCATGATCTCTCCAAACCCACTTTTATCAAAAAATTCATAAGATTGAATATTCTCCAAATATGTGGGATCTAAAATTGACACTCTTCCAAACCCACTTTCAATATTATTGCAAACATTATTATCAATCTCATATTCATCATGGGGCTTAAATAAAATTTCAAGATCATAAGAAGAATCACCCCAATCATGATCATTGCAACAAGTAGTAGACATAGCAAAATTAGCATCCCCAAGCTTAGGGTTTTGCATATCATTAGCACAACTGACATTAATAGAATTTATAGTAGAACCATTGCAATCATGCTTTTCATCCAAGGAGCTATCGTGAATCACTTCATAGATTTCTTCTTTTAACACTTCATCACAATTTTTAGATTCACGAATTTCAAGCAAAACTTCATAAAGATAATCTAGTGCACTCAAATCACTAGAAATTGGTTCATCATATCTGGATTTCTTAAAAAGAATAGCAAGTGGATGAGGATCCATAAACTTTTAGCAAGCGAAGATGCGAGCAAAAAGAACGCACATGGTAACACAACCAAACAAAAGATTGAACGGAAGAAGGGCGAATAAAATGGCAAATCTTTTTGTATTTTTCTGAAAATCATTTTAGAAGTGGGGGAGAGGAAAACGAGAGGCAAATGGCGAATAATGTAATGCAAGAGATGAGAGTTTTATGATGGGTACTTGGTATGTCTTGACTTGGCGTAGATCTCCCCGACAACGACGCCAGAAATTCTTCCTGCTACTTCTTGAGCTTGCGTTGGTTTTTCCCTTGAAGAGGAAAGGGTGATGCAGCAAAGTAGAGATAAGTATTTCCCTCAGTTTGAGAACCAAGGTATCAATCCAGTAGGAGACAACGCACAAATCACCGAATACCTGCACAAACAATCAAACAACTTGCACCCAACGCGATAATGGGGTTGTCAATCCCTTCACGGTTACTTGCAAAAGTGAGATCTGGTAGATATAGATGAAACTAAATAAAAGATAAAGTAAATATTTTTGGTATTTTTGGTTTATAGATCGGAAAGTAAAAGATTGCAAAATAGTAGATCGGAAACTTATATGATGGAAAATAGTAGATCGGAAACTTATATGATGGAAAATAGACCCGGGGGCCATAAGTTTCACTAGAGGCTTCTCTCAAGATAGCAAATAATACGATGGGTGAACAAATTACTTCCGAGCAATTGATAGAAAAGCGCAAAGTTATGATGATATCTAAGGCAATGATCATGAATATAGGCATCACGTCCGTGTCAAGTAGACCGAAACGATTCTGCATCTACTACTATTACTCCACACATCGACCGACTCCTGCCTGCATCTAGAGTATTAAGTTCATGAAGAACAGAGTAACACATTAAGTAAGATGACATGATGTAGAGGAATAAACTCAAGCAATATGATGTAAACCCCATCTTTTTATCCTCGATGGCAACAATACAATACGTGCCTTGCTGCCCCTACTGTCACTGGGAAAGGACACCGCAAGATTGAACCCAAAGCTAAGCACTGCTCCCATTGCAAGAAAAACCAATCTAGTTGGCCAAACCAAACCGATAGTTCGAAGAGAATTACAAAGATATCAAATCATGCATAAAAGAATTCAGAGAAGATTCAAATAATATTCATAGATAATCTGATCATAAATCCACAATTCATCGGATCTCGGCAAACACACCGCAAAAAAGTATTACATCGAATAGATCTCCAAGAACATCGAGGAGAACATGGTATTGAGAATCAAAGAGAGAGAAGAAGCCATCTAGCTACTAGCTATGGACCCGTAGGTCTGAGGTAAACTACTCACGCTTCATCGGAAGGGCAATAGGGTTGATGTAGAAGCCCTCTGTGATCGAATCCCCCTCCGGCAGGGTGCCGAAAAAGGTCCCTAGATGGGATCTCACGGGTACAGAAGGTTGCGGTGGTGGAAAAGTGTTTTCGTGGATGCTTGTGGTGGTTTGGGAACATATGTGAATATATAGGCGAAAGAATTAGGCCAGGAGGGTCACGGGGGGCCCACAAGGCAGGGGGCGTGCCCTACCCCCTGGGCGCGCCCTCCACCCTTGTGGCCGCCTCGTGGCTCCTTCGACTTCATCTCCAAGTCTCCTGGGTGTCTTCTGGTCCAAGAAAAATCATCGCGAAGATTTTATTCCGTTTGGACTCCGTTTGGTATTCCTTTTCCACGAAGCAAAAAAACAAGGAAAAAAACAGAAACTGGCACTGGGCTCTAGGTTAATAAGTTAGTCCCAAAAATAATATAAAATAGCCTATCAATGCATATAAAACATCCAAAACAGATAATATAATAGCATGGAACAATCAAAAATTATAGATACGTTGGAGACGTATCAATTAGTAATTTGATTAATTGAACTTAATTTATCATGAACTTAGTCTTAATAGTTTTTGCATATCTATGTTGTAGATCAATGGCCCATGCTACCGTTCCCCTGAATTTTAATGCGTTCCTAGAGAAAGCTAAGTTGAAAGATGATGGTAGCAACTACACGGACTGGGTCCGTAACTTGAGGATTATCCTCATTGCTGCACAGAAGAATTATGTCCTTGATGCACAGCTAGGTGACAGACCTACTGCAGGAGCTACTGCAGATGTTATGAACGTCTGGCAGGCTCGATCTGATGACTACTCAATAGTTCGGTGTGCCATGCTTTACGGCTTAGAAACGGGACTTCAAAAACATTTTGAACGCCACGATGCATATGAGATGTTCCAAGAGCTGAAGTTGATATTTCAAGCTAATGCCCGGGTTGAGAGATATGAGGTCTCTAACAAGTTCTATAGCTGCAAGATGGAGGAGAACAGTTCTGTCAGTGAACACATACTCAAAATGTCTGGGTATCATAACCACTTGACTCAGTTGGGAATTGAGCTCCCAGATGAGTGTGCTATTGATAGAGTTCTTCAATCACTACCACCGAGCTATAAAGGCTTCGTGATGAACTATAATATGCAAGGGATGACGAAAACGATTCCCGAGCTCTTCGCGATGCTGAAATCAACAGAGGTAGAAATCAAGAAGGAGCATCAAGTGTTGATGGTTAACAAGACCACTAGTTTCAAGAAAAAAGGCAAGGGAAAGAAAGGGAATTTCAAGAAGAATGGCAAGCAAGTTGCTACTCCTGTGAAGAAGCCCAAAGTTGGACCCAAGCCTGAAACTGAGTGCTTCTACTGCAAGGGAAATGGTCACTGGAAGCGGAACTGCCCCAAATATTTGGCGGATAAGAAGGATGGAAAAGTGAACAAAGGTATATTTGATATACATGTTATTGATGTGTTCCTTACTAATGCTCGTAGTAGCGCCTGGGTATTTGATACTGGTTCGATTGCTCATATTTGTAACTCGAAACAGGAGTTGCGGATTAAACGAAGATCGGCTAAGGATGAGGTGACGATGCGCGTCGGGAATGGTTCCAAGGCCGATGTGATCGTCGTCGGCACGCTACCTCTACATCTACCTTCGGGGTTAGTTTTAGACCTCAATCATTGTTATTTGGTGCCAGCTTTGAGCATGAACATTATATCTGGATCTTGTTTATTGAGAGACGGTTATTTATTTAATTTAGAGAATAATGGTTGTTCTATTTTTATGAATAATATCTTTTATGGTCATGCACCTTTGATGAATGGTCTATTCTTGTTGAATCTCAGTCGTAGTGATACACATATTCATAATATTGATGCCAAAAGATGCAAAGTTGATAATGATAGTGCAACATACTTGTGGCACTGCCGTTTAGGTCATATTGGTGTAAAGCGCATGAAGAAACTCCATGCGGATGGACTTTTGGAATCACTTGATTATGAATCATTTGATACTTGCGAACCATGCCTCATGGGCAAGATGACTAAAACTCCGTTCTCCGGAACAATGGAGCGAGCTAATGACTTATTGGAAATAATACATACCGATGTATGCGGTCCGATGAGTGTCGAGGCACGCGGCGGGTATCGTTATTTTCTAACCTTCACAGATGATTTGAGTAGGTATGGGTATATCTACTTGATGAAACACAAGTCTGAAACATTTGAAAAGTTCAAAGAATTTTAGAGTGAAGTGGAGAATCGTTGTAACAAGAAAATAAAGTTTCTACGATCTGATCACGGAGGCAAATATTTGAGTTACGAGTTTGGCCTTCATTTAAGACAATGTGGAATTGTTTCACAACTCACGCCACCTAGAACACCACAGCGTAATGGTGTGTCCGAACGTCGTAACCGTACTTTATTAGATAGGGTGCGCTCTATGATGTCTCTTACCGATTTGCCTTTATCATTTTGGGGTTATGCATTAGAGACAGCCGCATTCACGTTAAATAGGGCACCGTCTAAATCCGTTGAGACGACGACACCGTATGAACTATGGTTTGGCAAGAAACCTAATCTATCGTTTCTTAAAGTTTGGGGATGCGACACTTATGTCAAAAGGCTCCAGCCTGATAAGCTCGAACCCAAATCGGAAAAGTGCGTCTTCATAAGATACCCTAAGGAAACTATTGGGTACACCTTCTACCACAGATCCGAAGGCAAGATCTTTGTTGCTAAGAATGGGTCATTTCTAGAGGAGAAGTTTCTCTCGAAAGAAGTGAGTGGGAGGAAAGTAGAACTTGATGAGGTAATTGTACCTTCTCTCAAATTGGAAAATAGCACATCAGAGAAAAACGTTCCCATGATGCCTACACCAACCAGAGGGGAAGCTAATGATAATGATCATGAAACTTCGGATCAAGTTACTACTGAACCTTGTAGGTCGACCAGAACACGTTCCACACCAGAGTGATACGGTAATCCTGTCCTGGAAGTTATGTTGTTAGACAACGGCGAACCTACGAACTATGAAGAAGCTATGATGAGCCCAGATTCCAACAAATGGCTTGAGGCCATGAAATCTGAGATAGGATCCATGTATGAGAACAAAGTGTGGACTTTGGTGGACTTGCCCGATGATCGACAAGCCATTGAGAATAAATGGATCTTCAAGAAGAAGACAAACATTGATGGTAATATCACTGTCTACAAAGCTCGACTTGCCGCAGAAGGTTTTCGACAAGTTCAAGGGGTTGACTATGATGAGATTTTCTCACCCGTAGCGATGCTTAAGTCTGTCCGAATCATGTTAGCAATTGCCGCATTTTATGATTATGAAATTTGGCTAATGAACGTCAAAATTGCATTCCTTAACGGATTTCTTAAAGAAGAGTTGTATATGATGCAACCAGAAGGTTTTGTCAATCCTAAAGGTGCTAACAAAGTGTGCAAGCTCCAGCGATCCATCTATGGACTGGTGCAAGCATCTCAGAGTTAGAATATACGCTTTGAAGAGGTGATCAAAGCATATGGTTTTATACAGACTTACGGTGAAGCCTGTATTTACAAAGAAAGTGAGTGGGAGCTCTGTAGCATTTCTGATATTATATGTGGATGACAAATTGTTGACTGGAAACGATATAGAATTTCTGGATAGCATAAAAGGATACTTGAATAAGAATTTTTCAATGAAAGACCTCGGTGAAGCTGCTTATATATTGGGCATCAAGATCTATAGGGATAAATCGAGACGCTTAATAGGACTTTCACAAATCACATACCTTGACAAAGTTTTGAAGAAGTTCAAAATGGGTCAGTCAAAGAAAGGGTTCTTGCCTGTATTGCAAGGTGTGAAGTTGAGTAAAACTCAAAGCCCGACCACGGCAGAAGATAGAGAGAGAATGAAAGTCATTCCCTATGCTTCAGTCATAGGTTCTATTATGTATGCCATGCTATGTACCAGACCTGATGTGTGCCTTGCCATGAGTCTGGCAAGGGGGTACAATAGTGATCCAAGAGTGAATCACATGACAGTGGTCAAAATTATCCTTAGGTACCTTAAGAAGGACTAAGGAAATGTTTCTTGGTTATGGAAGAGATAAAGAGTTCGTCGTAAAGGGTTACATCGATGCAAGCTTTGACACTGATCCGGATGACTCTGAATCTCAATCTGGATATGTATTGAACATGGGAGCAATTAGCTAGAGTAGCTCTATGCAGAGCATTGTAGACATAGATATTTGCAAAGTACACACGGATCTGAATGTTGCAGACCCGTTGACTAAAAACCTCTCTCACAAGTAAAACATGATCACACCTTAGAACTCTTTGGGTGTTAATCACATGGCGATGTGAACTAGATTATTGACTCTAGTGAACTCTTTGGGTGTTAATCACATGGCGATGTGAACTAGATTATTGACTCTAGTGCAAGTGGGAGACTAATGGAAATATGCCCTAAAGGCAATAATAAAATGGTTATTATTATATTTCCTTAATCATGATAAAGGTTTATTATTCATGCTAGAATTGTATTGACCGGAAACTTAAATACATGTGTGGATACATAAACAAATATTGTGTCCCTAGTGAGCCTCTACTAGACTAGCTCGTTGATCAAAGATGGTTAAGGTTTCCTAACCATATACATGAGTTGTCATTTGATAACGGGATCACATCATTAGGAGAATGATGTGATGGACAAGACCCATCCGTTAGCTTAGCATATGATCGTTCAGTTTATTGCTACAGCTTTCTTAATGTCAAATACATATTCCTTCGACCATGAGATCATGCAACTCCCGGATACCGAAGGAATACCTTGTGTGCTATCAAACGTCACAACATAACTGGGTGATTATAAAGATGCTCCACAAGTATCTCCTAAGGTGTCTGTTGAGTTGGCATGGATCGAGATTAGGATTTGTCACTCCGTGTATCGGAGAGGTATCTCTGGGCCCTCTCGGTAATACACATCATAAGAAGCTTGCAAGCAAAGTGACTAAGGAGTTAGTTACGAGATGATGTATTATGGAACGAGTAAAGAGACTTGCCGGTAACAAGATTGAACTAGGTATGGAGATACCGACGATCGAATCTCGGGCAAGTAACATACCGACAGACAAAGGGAACTACGTATGTTGTCATAAAGGTTTGATTGATAAAGGTCTTCGTAGAATATGTAGGAACCAATATGGGCATCCAGGTCCCACTATTGGTTATTGACCGAAGAGGCATCTCGGTCATGTCTACATCATTCTCGAACCTGTAGGGTCCGCATGCTTAACGTTCGTTAATGATATAGTATTATACGAGTTATGTGAATTGGTGACCGAATGTTGTTCGGAGTCCCGGATGAGATCACGGACATGACGAGGAGCTCCGGAATGGTCCGGAGGTAAAGATTGATATATAGGACGTGCGGCGCCCCTCTCCCTCTAGTTCAGAGTCCCTGACGGTGGAGGGAAAGGGGCAACAGATACCACGATCCCCAAGCCATGTGCGGCGCCCCTCTCCCTCTAGTTCGTCCTTGGTCATAATTTTCATAGTGCTCGGTGAAGCCCTGCAGAAATAGTTGCACCACCACCGTCACCACGCCGTTGTGCTATCGGAACTCATCTACTACCGCCCGTCTTGCTAGATCAAGAAGGCGAGGACGTCATCGAGCTGAATGTGTGCTGAACGCGGAGGTGTCGTACGTTCGGTACTTGATCGGGCGGATCGTGAAGGTGTACGACTACATCAAGCACGTTGATAAACGCTTCCGCTTAACGGTCTACGAGGGTACGTAGACACTCTCTCCCCTCTCATAGCTATGCATCTCCATGGATAGATCTTGTGTGTGCGTAGAATTTTTTTTGTTTTCCATGCAACGTTCCCCAACAAAAACTTCACGGGTGGAAAGGACCGGGCAAAATCTTCCCAAAGGTTCCCAAAAGTAGAAAAAACCACAACTGAATCACCATAGTGTGTGAAGTGGCTCACAGATGATTGAGAAAGTTATGCAAATAATTTTTGTACCGGAGAAATATCCAAGGAGGAAGGAGGACAATAATTTATATTCCATCTACTGAGCGGCACATGATTTATGAAAGTATATTTTCGATAAAAAATTGTGCATGGACCAATTATATATATTGTCAAAAACAAAGAGTGTGAACTCCGCGATATATCCTGCTTACTTGTTGTTTATTCTTTTACCGTACGTTTTACTTGCTTTGTGTGCTTGTGGTTTGCTACTTATCTTGTGGCTATTACTTTCCTAGTGTGTTAGATTTGCTTGTCATATGGTTGTTCTCATCATAGATTGTATATCTAGAGAATTTACTTTATTTGCACTTGACCCTAGAATTGGAAGTTAAGCTAGAAAATTCTATTATCCTATTCACCCCCTTCTGGTCCACTTCTCGATCCTTTCATCGGACCACTTCATATGCGAGGCAAACAATGATGTTGCTGACTATGGTGTTGAAGCCCACATCAATCTTAGAGATACCGAACAACATGCTTGGAGCAGTCGATGTGACAAGATAACCTTTCTCGCCTTCTAATGCGACCAATGGCGATGATACCGTGAGGTCGAGACATGAAGATAATGATGGAGGCTGGGGAAATCCGGGAAGGGAAAGGAGTGGTTTTCAACGTGTTTGCCGGCGAGGAGCGACGATGATGCACAAGCAGAAGAAAGAGATAGGAGCATGAGAAAGAGCAATGAAGTGAGGGGAAAGGAGAGAGCGGCAACACGGTCAAGGCCGATGGCGAGCGAGCCACAATGTGTGAATCAACAATCGAACCAACAATAACCAAAAAGTAGATGAAGAGCATTGAACCGCATAACGCAACTGGGGAAGACGATGTGGAGAAGCGGAGCAGATGGAGGCGGTGCGGAGCAGCAAGAACCCACAAACAGAGCAAGTCCTTCACCCAAGCAACCACCAACACCATCGTGGCCAGCCATAGACCATCACCTCGGTCGCAAACTCACCGCTACCACAGCCCTAATCACCTACACCCGACTCCCCACATCGCACAGAGTGACATGTGAAACAAATAAGTGTTGACTCAGCCCAGACGTTACTGGTGGGAAACCCGGCTAGCACACACGCTACACTACCTAGCATGGAGGTCCCAGACGCCCACCAAAGCCCCTGATGCACCTGAGAGTTTAGTAACTTAGAGCCTTGAACTGGACTCCCCAAATCTAGCTATACGCCCTGTCTGTTCGGCACTCCTCAACCCAGCTCATATGTGGTATGGATTTGGGGCCGCCCGGACGTCGGACCGGCCCACCCGACCCCACAAAATATCCTCCCTACCCTCACCTCGGACAAACCTTAGCCATTCCTATCAGTCCACTCCACATCCAGTCCATTTCACTCGCCCTTCCCTCGGTGGGTTGAGGGATGAAATCCCATCATGAAAGAGAGAAGGCGTGTCGCGTAGCAGCGGTCGACGACAAGGATGCCCGTTACCTGGATCTTGGCAAAGCGACAAACCCGAGTCGCCTGTGCCCTCATCGGCCTTCCGCCAAAGAGGAGGATCTTAACATGTTTGGTGCCATGTCACCGAGCAAATCCGACTTGACCCCTATTACGTCTTTGGCCACTGCTTCCGCAATAACAAAGACATGAGCAAGGGCAAGGGGAAGGACAAGGCATCCGTAAGAGATGGACTTCCCCTATCTATATGGTCCTAATTTAGTTACGTAGAACATGCCATCATTTTGGCTCTGGTATGTATGAACTCACCTATGCCATTATATGTTCGGATTGTGTGCTAGAAATGAGAGTTGCGTTGTTCGCAGACGTATATGACCAGGATGGGAGATGCTACTTGTTTGGAACACAATGCATGCGCAAAACGTCCATACACACACACACGCACACTCACTCACTCACTCCTATGAACACCTTCAAAAGACTAAGCCGACACATCATTCTGAGATTTACAAAGTCGTCACAGACGCCTTCGTAGTCGACGAGAACGTCTCCTCCTACTGTACACACATCGCCGAAATGCCTGAAATAAATCCAGAAAAATGCAAGCACCAATGTCACGTCTAGAACTTGAACTTTGATGTGTTGAGAATACCACTGTCCTCCTAACCATCAAACCACAAATCGGTTCGCAGGATTGGAGGGCACGTACAATGGGCGCTATCAATAGGCGCCAAGGTCCAATTCTCGGCGCCAATTATGTCATGAGGCGCTCCAATCCCTTTGTGAGTTTGTTTTAAACGGCTATATAGGTATCCACATGCTCCTACTAGCGTTCGATACACCGAGACTCTTAACCAAGCACTACGCATAAAATTCAATTTTTTCGATTGGAGATGCCCTTAGAGCAACTCTAGCAGATGCTGTAAAAGTAGTCAAACCTCTAAATTTTGCAGTATCGATGCCGTAAAACGCACGAACCCGTCAAATAGCGTATTTCGGATTTCTTTTTGCGGGTCATCGCATATTATCAGGCATATACCATATCCTATATAAAGTTCATCCCCACTATCTCAATTATCTTGACATACACCCTATCCACCTCATCACACATGCCCCACACATGTCACCTCCTATTTTTGTTCACATGCAATCAACTCACCTCAATGCATGTGCCACATCAGCAGCCCGTTCCAATGAAAGGCTCCATTTCCAGCAACAACCGAAGAGCCAAGGTTTAGACTACAGTTTTTGAACCAGGCCAGTAGTTTTGTACGTGACACGTACCTGGCTTGGTTGTTAGTGATAGCCCATGTAGCTAATGTACGGATGCCTCTTTATTATTTTAGTCCTGGTATTAGCCCATCTATCCAGTTACAGCGAGTAGGGTGGCGTTTGGTTCACGGGCGAAGATACCTGGCTAAGGATATCCTTAACCATGTGGCTGGGGATAGCCATTTTTTGTTGTTTGGTTGTGAGGGATTAGGTGAGTTGGATAACCATATTATTTTGTTTGGTAGGGAGGATACAGGTGGCTAGGGATAACCATTTGTGTGTTTGGTTGAGAGGATGGAAGAGTGGATGATTGTTGCACTCACCATTTTGTTTGAGGTGGTGAGATTACCCCTCTAATATGTAATTTCAGCAATATAGATATATCAAATCTGGGCTCAACTTTGAATTTGAAATTGCAACATAACATCACAGACCAACATAACATGTCAACACCAATATTTTCGAAACTAGGAAAGTGTAACTTCATAATCATAGTCCAACATCTTAGACAAGTAGCATCTATACATAACAAACTAGTAGTGCATGAGATGTAGATATGAAATAGTACATCATCTCTAAGTTATACAACCCATAGTTCATAGTCTGGTTGACATCAAAAGTAAGGCATACAACCCAAAGTCCATAATGTTGGGTTATATCAAAAGAGGTCATGCAAATACCACACATGCCTTCAATCTTCAACCATCCATTGGAGGGAAGGTGTTCTTCACATACCTAGCAACCCAAATACTCTTTTGGTCCTTCTCCAAGAGTTGAAACGCCATTGCAATGTTCGGATTCTCAACCAAGTAGGCAAAATAATGGGCAAGGTAATCAATACCGAAAAAGGGAATATCTTTCATGCCCTCCCAAAGGCCCGCCATCGAGTTGTTCGTAGAGATGCTTGTGGAGCTGTTGTCGGTGCTAACACTCCTCTCTATGGCAATAGCAAGCCTTTCACCCACTGCCATAAGGGTTGATTGCAGCCCCTCATCAACACTAGACTTGGTTTTGGCCCTTTTGGGATTGGGAACCACTGAATCACCTCCATTGCTTGACTTGCTACCTTCTTCAAGTGGGGAAGCTTCATTATCTGAAATGTCATTCACCTCTGTACCAAGGGGGTCATTAGAGCCTTTCGTATATTGACCCGTGGCCATAGTATTGCCATGAATGATAGCCATCTCATTATAGTGCTTGAGAGGCTTGTTCAGAAAAGGCTCATCCTCTTTGTGGTCCTAGAAAAAAGAAAACAACATCAACAAGTAGACATGCAGCAAGTATTTAGCATAAACAAATGAATTTCAGCAAGTATTTGACATAAAGAAACTCATTTCAGGTTATATTTCACATGTAGGAACAAATTCCAGCAAGTAAATGGCATATAGAAACTATATCAAGCAAGTATTTGACATATAAAATTAATTCCAGCAAGTAAATGTCATATTGACACTATTTCCAGCTAGCATATGGCATATACAAACTCATTTCAGCTTATATTTGACATGCAGAAACAGTTTCCAGCAACTAAATGGCATATAGAAATTATATCCAGCAAGTATTTGACATATAAATTAATTCCAGCAAGTAAATGTCACATATACACTATTTCCAGCAAGCATATGACATATACAAACTCATTTCAGCTTATATTTGACATGTAGAAACAATTTCCAGCAACTAAATGGCATATAGAAATTATTTGCAACAAGTATGGCACATAGAAACACATTCCAGCTTGTACTTGACATATAGAGATACCTTAATATGGTTATTGTAGTGCTCATGATCAAGAACGATCATAGACTTCTCATCATCCCATAATGCACCACTCAACCCCCTAAGTCTGAGTATTGTTCTCCATTTCCTCCTCCATGTCCTATTATGATTACCAACGTTGGCATGAGTTAAATTGAGCTGAAAATGCTCATTCATAGCAGTCGCACAACGAGCCAATTGGCACTTCTTGAAGCCAGTTGATGTTCTGAGTCCATCACCCACAATCTTGCATAGGTGATCAAGCATGAAGGAAGTCATCGGAGCTGTCCATACAACTTGTTTAGCCTCCATTTCCTATAAGGTTATGCAAACATGTGTCATGACTATAAATTTTAGTAAGTAAAAGAGGTAAGAACATTATATTCAGTACACAATCTCTCGTCACCAATAAATTTCAGCTTGTAAAAGCGGTAAAAACATTCAATACAGCAAAGTCTGGCTTTACCAATAAATTTCAGCAAGTAAAGGAGGTAAAAACATTCAATACAGCCCATAGTGTGGCATTACAAATAAATTCCAGCTTGTACAAGGTTTCAAAAAAGAAGAACACAACATTACAGTGGTTTAACTCGAGCTACTACATATGATTCTGCTGCATGTAGTTCTGGCGGTCTGCCCACATATTATCACCGATTCCTTGCCTAAAATTAACCATTGATGTATGTTCACTTGCTTGACCACTTGATGATGAAGCATGGTTAATATTGGCAACCCACTCATCCTTGGGTATGATAAACTCATCTATCCCATCATTGATAACCCAATTGTGAATAATGCAGCAAGCTACAACAATGTCTACTTGAGTAGGATATTTGAAAAATGGGGTAGCATCATCAAGTATTTTGAATCTTCCCTTGAGTGACCCAAATCCACGTTCTACGGTCGTGCGAAGAGAAGAATGCCTAAGATTAAACAACTCCTTTTCATTTATAGGAGGATTGTTCCCCCACTCATTCAAATGGTATCTCACTCCACGAAAAGGGGGCAAGAACCCTGGCTTGGCTCCATATCCAGCATCAACTAGATAAAATTTTCCTAGCATATGAGCAACAAGCGGGTTACTTAGCTATATTCGATAGTGCCATTGATAAAATGTTGCTAACTCTCGTTACCTTGTGTTACACGGAGACCATTTGGACGTTGTAACGCATCACGTAAAACTAGCGCATCATGTGCTGACCCCTCCCAACCAGCCAATACATATGTAAACCGAAGATCAAAATCAACGGCTGCCATCACATTTTGAGTTGTATGGATCTTTCTACCACGAAAGGAAGGCTCCATGTCCTTTGTTACGGCGGCTCGTACATGTGTACCATCAATAGCTCCAATACAATCCTATTTCGTGAAAAAAAAGATAAGGAATTAAGATCTAAAGTCAATCCTAGCCTACAAAATCAAATTTCTGTTGTCACTCGTCCTCATACCTTAAAGTATGGATCCCACCGGTAGTTCCCTTCTATTTTGGATTGGGTCTCCAACGAGGGCTTCCTAATTAGGCCACCACGTAGCTCTCCAACAGCATGAAGGACTTTCTTGAAATAACGACTTACAACTTCACCGGATCTACCAAAGTTGCCACCTATTATCCTATTCCTAACATTGTGTCCAACGGTGTGCAAAAACATAGCAACTTGTTGTTCAATGGACAAATGAATTGTATCTTCAAGCAACTTACGGTCTCGGAAAAGTTTACAAAATCGAAAGAAAGGTCCTCTTCCAAGCCTAAGCATGTTCACACATGTCGTTTCATCCCTCCATATTTTATTATCTAGGTACTCACTTCTCATCCTATCCCTCTCATCTATTGGCCCATAACATATGACAACATGCCTTTTTCTTTTTCTAGACTGAACTACCAATGTCATCATCGAGACAAGCATATATGACACAACCGCAAATATTAGCCTCTTTTGCTTGATATCCATCTACAATGCAACATTGAAACAATAATAAATTGATATGAATCTGCTCAATGTCCACTTAATTGAAATATCATAACAAATACATGTTCATGGCAGAAGTACATAGCAAATGCTTTTAAATCTTGCTTATTTTCTCATGGCAGAAGTACATAGCAGAATGTACAGCAGTTTATACCTTGAGAAGAGCAGAGAAGTTGCAAACAAACAGAGAGGATGCAAAAGAGTGTCTCCCGTCCAAGCTGCAGAAAATAAACGAGAGGAAGAAATTATTAGACGCATATATGGGAAGAATATAGAGGTTCGAAACGAACAGCGGGGCTCCTCCCGCCGGCGGTCCATGTTTCTCTGAAACCACCGACCAAACCATGTCGTTCCCCACTGCCACATACCCAGCGACCAAACCCTCTCGTTCCCCACTGCCATAGACCCAGCAAACCCCTTCCCCTCGCCCCCCCACCCCCCGCGGATCTGCCCGTTCCCGGCGGCCGGATCTCTCCGTTTCTTCCCGCCGGCGCTACACTCCCCGCCCGCCCTGGCCATCTGAAGCAACCGGGAGAGGCAAAGGACAGGGAGGATAGAGAGGGGAACGAGGAGGAGTAAGATCTGTACCTTCGCTGCGTCGGAATCCAAGCCGAATCGCGTCGCCGCCTCGATCCAAATCGCCGCCGCCGCCACCGCTTCTTCTATCGGGTGAGGGGGTTGTGAGGGCCTCGGGTGAGGGGTGAGATAAGAAGGAAACGAAAACCCGTTCGCGCGCTGAGCGGTGACCGAAGCGGGAAAAAGAGGCGCTCGCGCACGGGTGGCTCCCCTCGTCCGCGAGAATTTCGCGACTTTCCTCAGCCAGGTTTTGGGCGAATATTCGACAGTACCTGGCTATCCGTATCCTCCCTGGCTGGTCAACCAAACGGGTGGCATCCCTAGCAAAATGGGCTACCCCTGTCCCTAGGGTGGATAGCCACACAACCAAACGCCACCTAGGTCGCTCGGTACATCTTCCCTGGTGCGAGTCTCATCGCTGCTGCTCTCTCTTCCGCCCGACGCGGCAACGATCCAGAAGCTTTCCACTCATTACCATGGACCGACAGCCACAAACGCACAAGAAACGGAAGCATTCATCGCCATCATTACCTGGCCTTATTACCCTGCAGAATATATGATTGGGGCGGCTCTACTTGATGTCAACTCCCCATCTTCTTCATGACAATTACTCCTCCACGGTTCCATCGATTGAACCCCCTCTCCCTCTTCACCTTCTCCCCCATATCTCTCCCCGATTTTGTGAGTCGGCCTGACAATTCAAAAGGTGCCTAGAAGGAGTAGGTCAGAAGGATTCCAGGCGACCGATTTTTTCTACTGCCCGTGTCTGATCTATCAGTCGCCTTCTCCATGTAGCGGGGAGGGGATTGAAGGGTGGGATTAGTTTACGACCCTAACATAAACATACAGATTTGTTCATTTTTTTGGCAGCAGATCTCTGCTTGCGTCATCCTTGGGGGAAATCATGGATGGATAAAGATGCCAGTGAGCAACTGCCCGAAGGCAAATTAAGAGCAGGACAACAATCCAAACAGGGCCAATGGTAAGGCACCAATTGAATAGATTCCATGAATTTACCGTATATATACTGGTTTAATTTTCTTCTTCCGTCCAGAGTAACATCATAGGGTTACCTTGCTGAACCCTTCTGTTTATAAGATTCAGAAAAATTGATCATCACCACATATTATAATCCCTCGACCAACCCTCTTTGCTGCTGCTCATAACCTCCTCAGGCGCATGCAACTCAACAAAGGTTACGAGTTGCCTGGAATCTTCAGTTTTGCAGTATGATATCTATTGATTTAATCATTTGACCATTCTTTTATAACTTTGTTGCAGTTAGTAATAACAAGTCCATCATTTCATGTAGCTTCATAATTTGCAATTTTGGAACAGGAGTTCAATTAATTTATGGTCCGTATTTGATCTTACGGATATCTTCATGACTTTTATCTAGCAATATAAAGGCTTAAAATTTTGGTATCCAATAAAGATCGCACTGCACTCCTCTATCCTTTACCTTGACATTCCTGTCAGGGAGGTAAATGTGTTCCCAAATTCATGACTTCTCTTAATTTCTAAATTCTTGTTCCCCTTTTTACTTTATTGAGTCTCATGGAATTTTGATTATTGATCGAATTTCTATTTGATCTTAAACCACTATCCATCAGAGATTTGGAATGATCACTGCCACCGTTCAATATCAGTGCAGTTACTGATTTTGTTGGGAGAAGCTTTGGTATGTACTTCTATTCATAATTCACATGTCCTCTGTGCAGATTTCTAAAGTTTTTGTCCTTGCACTGAATCTTTACTGATACACTACCAAGTGTCTTATTACTGCAATTTATGGTTATGTTCGTCTTATATTTTACTATGGTCATCCCTCTTTTGTATCAGCTAGACATCTACCCTATATCTCCTAATAGTAACATACAGGTGTTAAACATGGTGCATACAGTTTGCCAAACATGGTGTATTTTTTGGTAGGTTCAAGTGGTCTTTCTGGCCAGTAAAAATATTTTAAGATCTATCACAAACAACCGGTTCCAATCTTGCTTAAACTGATTACAATGTTCATATTTGTATTTTTAAAGCTAGCCAGATTTTCCCACATGTCGTGTTGTACTTGTGCTTACTGACGACATCTGTTTATACTGTTGAAACATTGTAATGGGACTTTGCTGAATTATTGCGTTAGTACAACCGTTTCCTTGGTCTGGCAAGCCTCCTGTAATTTTCAGGATTGAAAAAGTATAGAATATATTTTAGTAGGATAGTTATATATCTTATACATTTTGCAAATGTGCTTTGCGTCACCGAAAATTCATTTTATTTTTTATCCCTTATCTTTGCTCTAAGAATTCACCTCATGAATCTTTACAATATTACACACAAATGTCCCGCAGCAACGCGCGGAGTATTATCTAGTATCTACAGTTTTTGAGGCCGATTTTAAAGTGAACCGTAAACGAGTCAACGCCGGAGCTGGCGGCCTAGAGCTCGGTAGCGGGCGCCGGAGCATCGCCGGAGCAGGCGGAGGTGCTCGGCAACGGCCGCCGGAGTAGGCGGCCTGCCGGAGCAACGCTAGAGCCTCGTCGAAATTTTTCGTTTTGCAGTACAGTTTTAACGTACCTGTTCTGCCAAAGGCAATTTGATACCGCAAAAACAGTTTACGTGACCCGTAAACTAATTTTACAATACCGCTGCCAGAGTTGTTGTTAGGCGATATAGGATTCCCCGTACCCGTTAGAGCATCTCTAGCAGACCCCGTAAAAAGCCCCGACCCGCAAAATAACCGCCAAAATGCGGGTCGGCGTGGAAAATCCCGCCCGAACAGACCCCGCAAAGGCGGCCGGCCCGCAAAAAATTTTGAGGGGCGCGGCAAAAACTCGGTCCCAACCCGCGAATACGCAGGTTTCCCCCTCGCCCTTGCGGTGCCCTGCATATAAGCGGAAGCGATTGGTGGGGGGGGGGGGGGGGGGGGCGCATTTCAGCCCGCGCTTTCCCCACCAACCACCTCCCCTCTCCCCCTCGCCCCGTCGCCGGGCCGCCGCCCAAGTTTTCGGCGAAAGCACGCCGAAAGGCCGCCACACGCACGAGGCCTCCCCTCTCCCCCCTCCTGCGTCGGCGGGCCGAAAAGTTGCGGATCTACGGCCCTTCATCGCGGGCCGCCGGATTTGGCTTTTCCGGCCGCCGGTGGCTGCGCCAAGCGATGGAATGGTCGGGGAGCATCTCCCGCAGCCCCGGCAAGGTCGCATCGCCGCATGCAGGTACGGGTTCGTCATCCCGCCGCCGCCGATGGTTTGCGGGCATGGATTCTTCCGGTCGTCCACCGGGCTCGGCGCTCGCGCAGCGGCTCTGTGGCTCGCCGATGCCGCTCATACAGTGCGACGACTGCGCGCGGACAGTGCTGCGGCTAACTTCGGGCACGCCGAAGCACCCTGGATGGGTGTTCTTCAAATGCGAAAACGATGGGGTACGTGCTGTTTTCGTTCGGCTCATTTTGATAGCTCATTCTTTGGTTCAAGTGCGGTAGCTCATGTCGAACATCATCATGTGTGTAGGAAGATTGATGCTCATTTTGGTTTTGGGAGGATGAATACATTGATTTATTGATAGGAAGAAACTTAATAGACGTTGACGCACTCCTTAGAAGAATCGAAGTCAATGATGCGGCTGCATGTGTGTAACATCCCCAGCCTCACACCACAGTGATCACCCACTGATCATGCCGAGCCACCATGATTAATTATGCTTGATCAACATTGCAACATATCTCCCTTCCAATTCCAATTCAAATTCTAATTCAAATCACAAGTGCAAAATGAAGTTGCACCAAAATTGCTGCAAAAATGTTCACCCTCTAGCAAATATTCCAAAGCAATTTGTTGCTAAATAAAACAACATAACCTTTATGCTAGAATGAGCAGTAGCATTTAAAACAGTGCCATTTCAGCACTTAATAATGCTTTTGCATTTACGAAAATTCCAAATGAAATCCATTGGACTCCAAAATAATTGTGACACTGTCTAAAAACACCAGGGAAATAATGGGACCCTTCCCATATTTTTCCTAAGCTTTTAGGATGCTCAAACAATTCATTTTCTCTCTCTGTTAAATTCATAAAAAGGGCCGTAGCCACTTACCTGACTGCTGGGCCGAACCAGCCCAGCCCACCTTACCTGATCCCCATCGCGGTGTCGTCGTCCCCGTGGTCGCCGCGCCTCCACCGCCCGCAGCTCGACACGCCGACGGGCAGGCAGCCCCGAGAAGATAAGGCCGAGGCCATCCATCTCCCCTGGCCTCCCCACATTCACTCCTCCCTCCTCTACTTTCTCCCACGCGAGCTCGCTCGTCTCTCTCTCTCTCTCTGGTCGAACGCCGCCGTCGTCGCAGTTCGCCATTGCCGTGGCCCTGGGCATCACTCGCCGCTCCAAGCTGTCCGGAAGGACCGTCGCGGTCATCTTCGTCGCCTACGCCAAGTTGTTGGAGCCGGTGAGCACCGCAGCCACCGGATCGACTCGATCCCCTCCGCCGGCCAACTCCACTGTCCCGCGCCTATCTGCCTCGAGCCTGCGCTACTAAGCTCTCACCGGACCACCTTGCGTCCCCACGGTGAGCTCCACATCCTCCCTCCCCTCTGGGTTGCTCTCATTTGCGCGCGTTGCTAGCCGTTGCCATGGCCGAGCCCCTGCTTCCGATGTAGCACTCGCAGCCGTCGCCCTCGTTCACCCCGCGCCGCGCAAAGGCCTCCGCAGTGCTTCTGGGAACCCCAGGCAGCGCGCGCGCGTTTCTTTTCATCCCGGGTGAGTCGCTAGACTCGACCCCGAGCTCGCCGTTTTTGGTCTGCCGCCATTGCTCGCCGTAGTCACTGTTCCGGCCACCCCCGTCGACGCTGCTTTCCCCAGGTCGATGCGCGCCATCGCTCCGGTCACGTAGGTACTTGTGGTGGCCCGAACGGACCACCACAGCCGTTTTCCGACCGGATCCTAGCGCGCCGCCGCGGTAGATGGTCGCCGGAGGCAACTCCGGCGCCGTTCCGGCGCCGCTGACGTGGCCGCACACGTGGCCTCCCCACAGCCACTGCCACTGGGCCCCTGGGTCCTGTTGACCCAGTCAAATGCTGACTGGGCAACGCCCAGTCACTGACCAGTGGGCCCCGCGCTAATTAAAGATTTAAAAGTAAAAGAAAATGTTAAATAAGTTAATTAGACTAATGTCTCACTGACAGATGGGGCCCACACCCCTAATTAACCCTGGTAATTAGTTTAATCCACTGTTAAAGTCACAGAGGCTGACATGTGGGTCCCACTGGACCCACATGTCAGGTTTGACTGGTCAGCCGTCCTGTTGACTTGCTGATGTCAGCATGTCGTCATGCTGACGTCATAATCCAATTCTGTTAATAATAAATAATTTCCAGAAATTCAAATAAACTTTGAAAATGAATAACTTTTAAACCGTAGCTCGGATCGAAAAAGTTAAAACATGAAAGTTGCTCAGAACGACGAGACGAGTCTAATCATGCCGTCTGTTTCTTCATCGGAACCCCCTACGTAGAAGAACTCGTAACTCCGAACCCGTATCTGGTAGATGAATAGTGCACACACCCTGGTTATTAAATTCCAGAATAATTCTAAAAATAACTAAAATGACTTAGATGCATAATTAGGCAACCCTGCACTGCATCATAGCATCACACGCACCGTATTGCATTTGTTTGCATTATGTTTACCTGTTTCTTCCCCCTCTTCTCTCTCGGTAGACCCCGACATTGACGTAGCTCCCGAGGCAGACGCAGCTCAGGAGTACGACTACGTCCCCGACGATACCACTGAAGACCTTGCCCTTGCCCCCGAGCAAACAGGCAAGCACCCCCATTTTGAGTATGCCAATATCGCCTACTCTCATCTCTCTTATGCTTGCATTAGAACTGCTACTGCTACTGTTTTCCTATATCTGCTGCATAGCCTGTTTATTGTAACCTGCCTTGCTACCTTACTGGTTATCCTAGACTGCTTAGTATAGCCTGGGTAGAGACACGACAAAGACCCCCACTTGATCCCTACTGCCTCGCTGGATATCAGAAGACCCGATCAACGGGATTGAAGACTAGACCCTGGCACCGCACATCACTTCCCCCTTAGTTGCCGACACTGCTGGGTTACCGTCGAGTGCCGAGGGTGATACCTCGTCAGCACTTCTGATGTTAACCTTGTAGGTTAGTTACTCGGTCGTGGTAAGCGAGGGTGATTCCTCCTACACCAACCCCGATAACGACATCGTCATGCAACCTCTCAAGTGTGGACCTCGAGGGTGATTCCTCCTTCGTTCACCTTGATGATAACATCGAGCGGGAATTCCATCGAGGGTGATTCCTCAGGGTTCCCTTCGGTGTCAGACACACAGTTACCTTGGATATTATGACTTGACTATGAACCACGATACTAAAGACGGGTCGGCCCTGAGGGGTACCCGCGCGAGCTTAATGCGAAGTGATGTGGAGTCGGGTTGACCTGAGAGGTGCCCGTGAGATAACTACGAGGCGTGGCCGGGCATTCTTAGCCCTTGATGCAAGTCCTCGAGACGGGGCGACGGGGTCACATCGATCGTGAGTCTCTGCTCGTTTCCGCGCGCTCCTAATCCACTACGGTTTGGATATTTGATCCGAGGGGCCTCTGGCCTGATAGCACTAACCATCACGTGGGCATAGTATGGGCGTTCTGCGTCGTATACTTCAGCCGGAGCTTAATAGACGTCAGCGACTGAGCGACGCGCGCTGAATTGGACTAGGAACGCAATCGCGCTTGTATAAGGGGTTGCTAGGTCTGCTTTCAGCCGCGTACGCAACGTGCAGGAGTTCCCGGGGCGAAGGCCCAAGACCCCTGGGCGCATAGGTTTAGTCCGGCGTGCTGACCTCTCTGTTAGGTATTCGGTCGGGTTGCGGCGTGTTGCTTAGCCGAGGCCGGGCATGACCCAGAAAAGTGTGTCCGGCCGGAGTTAAGCGAGCGTGGTGGGTAAGTTGGTGCACCCCTGCGGGGAAGAAACTTCTATCGATAGCCTGTCCTACGGTAACGGACACTCGGAGTTGTATCCCGATCTGTACAACTAGAACATGTGATGAGAACTGGATAGTACGGCTCTGGGATTGCTTTCTCGCAGGGAGTCGAGAAAGGATCTCAGGTCGAGGTTGATGAAACTACTACTACTACTTTCCATTATGTTCATCTGTTCTCTTCTATTGCTGCAAGACTGTCGAAGATTGTTGAAGATGCTAGTCTTCGATAGGACTAGGCTTTCCCCCTCTATTCTGGCATTTCTGCAGCCCAGTCCACATATACAGCCATTCCTTTGACAATGTTGCATATGTAGTGTAGATCCTTGCTTGCTGAGTACTTCGGATGAGTACTCACGTTTGCTTTATTTTCTTTTTTCCCCATATTCCAATTGATGCCACCAGACGACGGAGCCCCTGAGCCAGATGCCCCAGCCGAAGACCAGTACTACTACCCGCCTGGCGAGTACTACTACTACGAGGAGCCGACGGACGACCAGGAGTAGGATCGAAGGGTCCAGGGCAGGAGGCCTACGCCTTTCGATCGTAGTATTTTATTTTACCCCGCCTCTGTGAAGGCTTATTTCTCTCTCTCTGTAATATATCTGTACTCAGATATCTGATGCTTCCGCTGACGCTTGTATGCCATCGAGCTATGTATTCGAGCCCTCGAGGCCCTGGCTTGTAATATAAAGCTTGTATGACTTTATTTATGTTTTAGAGTTGTGTTGTGATATCTTCAAGTGAGTCATTAGGCTTGATCGTGCGCATTTGCGTGTATGATTAGTGCACGATTAAGCCGGGGTCGTCATAGGTTGGTATCAGAGCCGACTGCCTCTAGGTATCCCCCTTTCCAATTCCTTGGCCGAAGTTGAGTCTAGTGGTCGAAAACTGTTTTACTAACTTGGCTGTGTGGCTTACGGGCCCACGTCGCCAACTGGGTGGTATTAGGATCTTTTATTCCTCGTCTATACTCTGGGACTCTGATCTCTCTCCTATTCGGGTTAAAGATTTTACTAACTCCGACATTAGGATCTCGTAACCGTTTTCTCCCGGAGAGCCCCCTCATTCCAGAAGATGACGTGACATCATCAAAAGACTCCGAAGATACTTCCCGAAGTTTTCCGAGACCCTTTACCCACTGCTTTTGCAGTTTACTAACACCAATAATCCCCGTGGATGTCTACACATCCTTACCGTTATATCGTTATGGCCAGTCACTCATGTATGTACGAGGTACCCCGTAATACTCCTCGTTAAACCGGGAATCCTTTGAGTCTACTGCCGTGCGGCTTCCTTCGCACTGCGGATAATTCCACACCTTTACCGGGGAACCGTTCATCACCAGATGTTCATACGTTTCCTAAATACTTTGAAATGCTATCTGATCTCCCGAGAATCCTTTGCAGCCTATCGCTCTTGATTATCCTTGCCGACCTGAATTATGGTTAAATCCATATGTCTGCCTGTATTCATTGGTATCCTTTGACACCGTCATTTTGGTCTTATTGATTCAACATGAGTGCGAAGGCACGCAATCATCAGTTGATCGTTCTAAATTATCTTTCCGGTTCAGACCTTGTTCTAAACATGAGCTGGTTCTCGACCAATCAAGTATTGATTGATTGTCCAACTAAGCATGTACAAATTACTCGTCCCTCTGCCCAGGTGAACTAATTGTCACTCCTGGCTTTGGAAATCGTGAACCCTCTGAATTTTATACTTGGGTTGTTCAAGTGCTTCCTTAATTCGATGTGCTTGCCCCGTCCTTTCTCGGAGGACTCTCAGGTGGAACCAGTTGTTAAACCCTTACCCCGTTAGTTCTCACGGATCGCTTGATTCCTTATGTGGACAATTATCCGACCGATTCTTCTCTATTCTAAGAACTTTGTCAGTACCTTCCCCGTTGCCAATACCTTTGACACTGAAGCTTTCTCTACTTCTTGCCGTCCACTTATTCACCTTGCAGCATGACACGGAAAGGCAGTGCATTCCTTCTCCTTATTAACTTGGGACTGACTACTGACCATGACATGTCCCGTAACCATGGGTGGAGATCTCTGCAAGATGAAGCACTTAAATTGTCCACCTAATTCTACTCAACCTAATCGTCTTTTGATCAGAACTTCTGCTCCTGACTCTTTGTTTGAACCATTATTCCTTTGTACTTAAACGTCGGATTATTCCGATGTTTCTATAATCTGTTCCCGTTACCCGTTTCCTTCTTCTGGTTGAGAGCCAGTATTCACAATCACATCCTTTCCAGCCTGCCAGTTGCTTTGGTGGGTTATTATTTGATAGTGTCCTCCCTCTTCCATAACCTTGACAGTTCCCCCTCTGATACATGATGCCTTCGGTAAATTGTATCATCAAGCTTTGACTTCGATACCCCTGCTTTCGAACTAGTATCCCTTGCTTTGGTTGATAGTTGCATAGCTTCGTAAAATGTCCCGATGGGTTGAACCTATGTTCTCCCTAATTCGTGTGAACTCGAAAGTTATGCGAGTCATACTCTTCTGGTGCTTCACCAAATAAATCCTCAGCACTACAATTTCTTCAAAAACGAGAAGTGAATGAAAGGTTATGCATTGAAGAAGTGGGGGTCGACCTTGAACCTTTGTGTTCATGCCCATGGAAACGATGTAGAACTTATCATGGAAGCTGCTCGTAAGAATAATTATTCCCCTGGTACAAGTTCATCTTGTATCTAAGAATTGATCCTTTGCAAACATGGTTCCGACCATATTTCCTCTTTGGGTTCATTTCCCGGATAAGTTAAAATACTTGTCCTCTGCAGATCATTTTCCCCGTCCAACCTCTGCTCCGACTTACCTTCCGGTGTTACCCCTAGTACTTGTTACTGGGAAGTCTAACACCCCATCACAACATTCCTAGCCGGATTAGCTATATCCCTATCGTGCTAACTTTTAACTGTGCTACCGGGCCCTTCATCCTGGAGCACAATTTTCGATGATGAGATAAGCTCACGTCAACCTTCCTCATCTTGTCATATCATCTCAAACAACAAGCTTGATTTCGATGCTTGTGTCGTACCCGTGATTCCAATAACCTTTCGTTGCATCATTTCTTTTGCTTGATGTCATCGCTACTCGATGGCATCTTCATAGAAACCTTTCGACAAATTTGTCGTGATCACCGTTAACACTTTGACTTCCTCGGAGATGTACATTTAATTCATGGTTAGAATTACCATCCCTGCCCCTCGATGATTTGAGAAGTCATCGAGGACATCCTTGACTTCCTGCTAACACAAACTTGGTTGTGTTTGGTTATTCCCTACGTCCCGAGATACCCTTCTAATTGTTTCTCGACATCTCTTGAGATCTTCTGCTTCAACCCTTAACTGAAACATTATGTTATTGCTTCCTCGAAGCATGACCACGGTATTCTGATTGTCCTTTAGAACAGTGGAAGATCCATACCACCTGTTCCTTAATCAAATATCCCAAACACCGATGTTCGGGTAAACATCATGATTCTTTCCTCGCCCCTTTGTCTAAATGCTTTTGGACTTGCTGATCTAGCAGGTGTATCATGCTCCGTTTATACATGGAAAATGAGATACCCCTAGATCATGTGTGCAAACACATTTTCCTTTCCATTGTTTTGTTTAACCTTTCCTGTAATCTAAATTGTCTGGGCAGAAGTAAATTCTCTGCTTATGAAAACGTATCGTTCTACAACCCTGTCAGTGAGATCCTGTTACTATCGTCGAAGACATTCCGGTAACCACCGATGGACGAGAACTTTGCCTATTGGTCCGCCTCGTTCAACGAGAAGGAAAATGGTTCTCTTCGTCTCTCGCCCTTGGTACCGATGTTGTTGCCAACATAACTGACAGGATACCCTCTGACAGGCTTTGCTGTTATATCCGAGCAAATAACACCGTCCTCCCTATTCTCGACCGACCCTCCCCCACAGTTCCACAGGATCGGAACCTGACTCTTTTATACATCTTTGATTCCTAAGTTTCCGTTGCCCGTGGCCCTGAGTGTTATCACGAGCCACTTTCCGAGAGATGATCTATTCCCGATACCCTGAACCCCTGTTCACACTTCGTTCAGGTATCGATCGAATGTCCATTCGCTTGAAAATTTCTTATGGTATCTTCATACCTTGCTCTCGATGTTTTCTTAAGTCCCAACTCGAGAGATACTTCTACCACATTCCTTGAATTGTTCCCCAGATAATCGACCCGACAAAGGTCAGTTCTTCCGCAGTTACTCTTTACTTCCCTACTTAAATCTCGGGACGAGATTTCTTGTAGTGGAGGAGATTTGTAACATCCCCAGCCTCACACCACAGTGATCACCCACTGATCATGCCAAGCCACCATGATTAATTATGCTTGATCAACATTGCAACATATCTCCCTTCCAATTCCAATTCAAATTCTAATTCAAATCACAAGTGCAAAATGAAGTTGCACCAAAGTTGCTGCAAAAATGTTCACCCTCTAGCAAATATTCCAAAGCAATTTGTTGCTAAATAAAACAACATAACCTTTATGCTAGAATGAGCAGTAGCATTTAAAACAGTGCCATTTCAGCACTTAATAATGCTTTTGCATTTACGAAAATTCCAAATGAAATCCATTGGACTCCAAAATAATTGTGACACTGTCTAAAAACACCAGGGAAATAATGGGACCCTTCCCATATTTTTCCTAAGCTTTTAGGATGCTCAAACAATTCATTTTCTCTCTCTGTTAAATTCATAAAAAGAAAAACAGAGAAATAGAAAAGGGCCGTAGCCACTTACCTGACTGCTGGGCCGAACCAGCCCAGTCCACCTTACCTGATCCCCATCGCGGTGTCATCGTCCCCGTGGTCGCCGCGCCTCCACCGCCCGCAGCTCGACACGCCGACGGGCAGGCAGCCCCGAGAAGATAAGGCCGAGGCCATCCATCTCCCCTGGCCTCCCCACATTCACTCCTCCCTCCTCTACTTTCTCCCACGCGAGCTCGCTCGTCTCTCTCTCTCTCTCTCTCTCTCTGTCCGAACGCCGCCGTCGCCGTAGTTCACCATTGTCGTGGCCCCGGGCATCACTCGCCGCTCCAAGCTGTCCAGAAGGACCGTCGTGGTCATCTTCGTCGCCTATGCCAAGTCGTTGGAGCCGGTGAGCACCGCAGCCACCGGATCGACTCGATCCCCTCCGCCGGCCAACTCCACTGTCCCGCGCCGATCTGCCTCGAGCCTGTGCTACTAAGCTCTCACTGGACCACCTTGCGTCCCCACGGTGAGCTCCACATCCTCCCTCCCCTCTGGGTTGCTCTCATTTGTGCCGTTGCCATGGCCAAGCCCCTGCTTCCGCTGTAGCACTCGCAGCCGTCGCCCTCGTTCACCCCGCGCCGCGCAAAGGCCTCCGCAGTGCTTCTGGGAACCCCAGGCAGCGCGCGCGCGTTTCTTTTCATCCCGGGTGAGTCGCTAGACTCGACCCCGAGCTCGCTGTTTTTGGTCTGCCGCCATTGCTCGCCGTAGTCACTGTTCCGGCCACCCCCGTCGACGCTGCTTTCCCCAGGTCGATGCGCGCCATCGCTCCGGTCACGTAGGTACTTGTGGTGGCCCGAACGGACCACCACAGCCGTTTTCCGGCCGGATCCGAGCGCGCCGCCGCGGTAGATGGTCGCCGGAGGCAACTCCGGCGCCGTTCCGGCGCCGCTGACGTGGCCGCACACGTGGCCTCCCCACAGCCACTGCCACTGGGCCCCTGGGTCCCGTTGACCCAGTCAAATGCTGACTGGGCAACGCCCAGTCACTGACCAGTGGGCCCTGCGCTAATTAAAGATTTAAAAGTAAAAGAAAATGTTAAATAAGTTAATTAGACTAATGTCTCACTGACAGATGGGGCCCACACCCCTAATTAACCCTGGTAATTAGTTTAATCCACTGTTAAAGTCACAGAGGCTGACATGTGGGTCCCGCTGGACCCACATGTCAGGTTTGACTGGTCAGCCATCCTGTTGACTTGCTGATGTCAGCATGTCGTCATGCTGACGTCATAATCCAATTCTGTTAATAATAAATAATTTCCAGAAATTCAAATAAACTTTGAAAATGAATAACTTTTAAACCGTAGCTCGGATCGAAAAAGTTAAAACATGAAAGTTGCTCAGAACGACGAGACGAGTCTAATCATGCTGTCTGTTTCTTCATCGGAACCCCCTACGTAGAAGAACTCGTAACTCCGGACCCGTATCCGGCAGATGAATAGTGCACACCCTGGTTATTAAATTCCAGAATAATTCTAAAAATAACTAAAATGACTTAGATGCATAATTAGGCAACCCTGCACTGCATCATAGCATCACACGCACCGTATTGCATTTGTTTGCATTATGTTTACCTGTTTCTTCCCCCTCTTCTCTCTTGGTAGACCCCGACATTGACGTAGCTCCCGAGGCAGACGCAACTCAGGAGTACGACTACGTCCCCGACGATACCACTGAAGACCTTGCCCTTGCCCCCGAGCAAACAGGCAAGCACCCCCATTTTGAGCATGCCAATATCGCCTACTCTCATCTCTCTTATGCTTGCATTAGAACTGCTACTGCTACTGTTTTCCTATATCTGCTGCATAGCCTGTTTATTGTAACCTGCCTTGCTACCTTACTGGTTATCCTAGACTGCTTAGTATAGCCTAGGTAGAGACACGACAGAGACCCCCACTTGATCCCTACTGCCCCGCTGGATATCAGAAGACCCGATCAACGGGATTGAAGACTAGACCCTGGCACCGCACATCACTTCCCCCTTAGTTGCCGACACTGCTGGGTTACCGTCGAGTGCCGAGGGTGATACCTCGTCAGCACTTCTGATGTTAACCTTGTAGGTTAGTTACTCGGTCGTGATAAGCGAGGGTGATTCCTCCTACACCAACCCCGATAACGACATCGTCGTGCAACCTCTCAAGTGTGGACCTCGAGGGTGATTCCTCCTTCGTTCACCTTGATGATAACATCGAGCGGGAATTCCATCGAGGGTAATTCCTCAGGGTTCCCTTCGGTGTCAGACACACAGTTACCTTGGATATTATGACTTGACTATGAACCACGATACTAAAGACGGGTCGGCCCTGAGGGGTACCCGCGCGAGCTTAATGCGAAGTGATGTGGAGTCGGGATTGACCTGAGAGGTGCCCGCGAGATAACTACGAGGCGTGGCCGGGCATTCTTAGCCCTTGCCGCAAGTCCTCGAGACGGGGCGACGGGGTCACATCGATCGTGAGTCTCTGCTCGTTTCCGCGCGCTCCTAATCCACTACGGTTTGGATATTTGATCCGAGGGGCCTCTGGCCTGATAGCACTAACCATCACGTGGGCATAGTATGGGCGTTCTGCGTCGTATACTTCAGCCGGAGCTTAATAGACGTCAGCGACTGAGCGGCGCACGCTGAATTGGACTAGGAACGCAATCGCGCTTGTATAAGGGGTTGCTAGGTCTGCTTTCAGCCGCATACGCAACATGCAGGAGTTCCCGGGGCGAAGGCCCAAGACCCCTGGGCGCATAGGTTTAGTCCGGCGTGCTGACCTCTCTGTTAGGTATTCGGTCGGGTTGCGGCGTGTTGCTTAGCCGAGGCCGGGCATGACCTAGAAAAGTGTGTCCGGCCGGAGTTAATCGAGCGTGGTGGGTAAGTTGGTGCACCCCTGCAGGGAAGAAACTTCTATCGATAGCCTGTCCTACGGTAACGGACACTCGGAGTTGTATCCCGATCGGTACAACTACAACATGTGATGAGAACTGGATAATACGGCTCTGGGATTGCTTTCTCGCAGGGAGTCGAGAAAGGATCTCAGGTCGAGGTTGATGAAACTACTACTACTACTTTCCATTATGTTCATCTGTTCTCTTCTATTGCTGCAAGACTGTCGAAGATTGTTGAAGATGCTAGTCTTCGATAGGACTAGGCTTTCCCCCTCTATTCTGGCATTTCTGCAGCCCAGTCCACATATACAGCCATTCCTTTGACAATGTTGCATATGTAGTGTAGATCCTTGCTTGCTGAGTACTTCGGATGAGTACTCACGTTTGCTTTATTTTCTTTTTTCCCCATATTCCAATTGATGCCACCAGACGACGGAGCCCCTGAGCCAGATGCCCCAGCCGAAGACCAGTACTACTACCCGCCTGGCGAGTACTACTGCTACGAGGAGCCGACGGACGACCAGGAGTAGGATCGGAGGGTCCAGGGCAGGAGGCCTACGCCTTTCGATCGTAGTATTTTATTTTACCCCGCCTCTGTGAAGGCTTATTTCTCTCTCTCTGTAATATATCTGTACTCAGATATCTGATGCTTCCGCTGACGCTTGTATGCCATCGAGCTATGTATTCGAGCCCTCGAGGCCCTGACTTGTAATATAAAGCTTGTATGACTTTATTTATGTTTTAGAGTTGTGTTGTGATATCTTCAAGTGAGTCCTTAGGCTTGATCGTGCGCATTTGCGTGTATAATTAGTGCACGATTAAGCCGGGGTCATCACAATGTGCAACCAGAGGGGAAGCAACGTCTACTTCTTTAGAACCAAAGAAGAAAAATGAAGAATGCAAAATCAAGAATCCGCAGATCAACAATGAGTGCATGGAGAAGATATTGCTTCAACTAGTGGGAGCAGTTATGGAAGTTGGAAATCTTCTAAAATGCATACTTGTGGTTCTTGTTTTCTTTGGTCTCGCTATTCTAGCAAAGATTTGGTGATGTCTTATGTATCCAATGTTGTTGAAAAAGTAAAGAAATGCATTATGTTGGATCAAATTAAGGTGCAAATTTAGGTTTTCCGGGCCGGGAGGAGCTGCACCAGATCAAACCCCGCAAAGCCGATCCGTAAAAGAGCATATTCCACGAATATCCTTTTTTACGGGTCCGTTATGCGGGGTCTGTATCTGCGGCCGTCTGCGCTAACCCGCAAAGCCGTTTTTCCGCGAACTGCAAACGCGTTTTGCAGGCCGGCCAGATGCGGGGTCTGCTAGAGATGCTCTTACGTGCTTCCCTTGCTCCATTTCACACCCAGGCACGCAGCTGCTTCCACGTGTCACCATCCTTCACCTCCAAGCCACCCCGCCCCCTATCCTCGTGCTCGGCAAAAGACGGCCGCTCCCCAAACAGTACCGGACATGCACCACCCCCACCCCGCACCTATAAATGCCCGCCGAGAGCACCCGCCCCCGGCGCTTAAGTCGCACCGAACCAAATGGTTTCGCTCCGCTCCGGCTCCGCTCCACTTCGGGTCCCGACTAGGCTCATTCGCAGGGCCTGACTCCACTTCGGGTTCGGCTCGGGCTCGGTCGCTTCGCCGAGGAGGAAAAGGATAAGCGGCCACGGACGCCCACCGCGTCGCACCCTGCACCTCCCGTCCCCCCCGAGCGCCGGAGCCCGGAGAATCCTCGCCGCGCCACGGCCGCTCGCCGTCCCGCTCCAGGAGCCTCCCGTGGCCCGCACGCCCGGCGCCCCGGCGGCAGTCCTGCCCACCGCCGTGCGGCAGCCTGCAGGCGGAGGGCGGTGGCGCTCACCGGCTCGCCGTCAGGCCACAGCGGCGGATCTGTCCTCAAGCCGCAGCCGCCGCGGTCGTCGACGCCGGGCAGGGCATCACGGGGCGCGTCTCGGCCTTGTTCCCGCCCCCGACAACCTCAATCTCCAACCCTAAGGTGAATCCCCTTCCAGACTCCCAATCTGAAATCCAATCGTTGACCTGCACATTTGTAGCCTCTGTTTGGATTTAGAGAGATATGATTCATTTCACTCTTCGTACATGTCACTCTCCTGCTCTGATTCATTTCATTAGTGCACGGCTGGTCGCTTGGTACGGATTGGTCCTAGGGCCAAGTGCAATGCTAGGGTTTTGCTGCGCAACATTTGAGTACCTGTAAATTTCGGTCTGTGTGCTTTCATTTCAACCCGCGACAAGTTTCAGTTTGTTGTCTGTGTGTGTGTGTGTGGCTGATGCTGTCTGTCATTATTCAGCAGATCTTCGCCTAGCTATCGCCTCGTAACATGACACCAACGGTCCTCATGGAGTACAGGCCGCAGATGCAGATTAAACGGGGCTACGATGAAATAGCTTACCGGGGCGCGGGGTATGCAGAGACTGTAGGTGAGTCGGGCAGCCCTGTTCGTGTTGACTCCGAAGATTCATCTGCGCCAAAACGCAAGTGCATCAGCCTTAATAGTGATGGCTTTGATGTGAAGCGAGAGATCTTTGTCCCGTCTAAGTTGTCGTCGTCTGAGCGGCGCTACCTTCGAAAGAGATTCCGGGCAGAGCTTGATTCTGTCCGATATCTCCTCAAGAGGCCAGAGTTTTTGGCCATCATGCCTGTCAGCCGAGCACCTGGTTTCTCATCGTCGGCTGCCCCTCGAGCTAAAAAGGTGCAACGGGGGAGCCATGTTCTCCGTGGTGCCAAGGGACGCTTCTTGCCGACAAAACCCCGGCCGGAAATGTCTACAGTGTTGCCTGAAGCTACAATTCTGAAGCAGTGCGAAGCTATTCTGAAGAAGCTGATGACTCAGAAATTTAGTCATATTTTTAATGTTCCAGTAGATGTGGAAAAGCTGAATATTCCAGATTATAATGAAATTATCAAGCACCCGATGGACCTTGGGACCATCAAGAAGAAGCTAGATTCTGGTTCCTACACAAGTCCATTTGATTTTGCAGCTGATGTCAGGCTGACCTTTAACAATGCGATAACGTATAATCCCCGAGGGCATGCAGTGCATGATATGGCCATTCAACTGAATAAAATGTTTGAGTCCAGATGGAAAACAGTTGAGAAGAAGTTAGTTTCTGCCGCCACTAAGCCACATGTTGAGGTTGATAGGGCTGACTCAAAGAGGAGAAAGACCCCTCCTGTGGACCGCAGTGACCTGTCAACAGATTGTGTCAGGCCAACTGAGATTGTGAAACCGAAGATGACATTTGAGGAGAAAGAATCCTTCGGAAACTGCTTAGCTTCTTTGTCCGAGGATCCAGAATTACCTGGTCACATCATTGATATGTTACAGCAGTGTATTGACAACAATACAGATCAGCTTGGGGATGAAGAGATAGAGATTGATATCCATGCACTCAGTGATGACATACTATTAGAATTGAAGAAGCATGTGGACAAGTACTTGCAAGAGAGAGATCATCAGCAGACAAAATCTGAGCCTTCCGAGAATGAGGCTGTGAATGTTTCTGGCCTCAGTCATTCGTCCACAAATCCCTGCAAAGGTATTTTGTCATGTACCCTTTGAGGTTCTCAATAGATTTAACTTTAATGTCATCAATGCAGTTGTTAGAGATCGACCTTTTTGTGCACTCAGGTGGTGAGCCTGTTGAGGAGGATGTGGACATTTGCGGCAATGCATCCCCTATATTGATAGAGAAGGATCCACAGATCAGAACAAGCAAATGTGGTAGTCCAAGTAGTTCCAGCAGTGGCTCGGGATCTTCATCCAGTGGTGTGTACATATGAGTTATTTAGTTATCTACATTGTGTTTACCATTGGTTACATCGTTGTAAAGCATGTTTCTCTGTGACACTGCTTTGATTACTTTGACCATCTTTATATTTCCTTTCTCATGTTCTTTTCATAGAGGTTTGTGCTTATGCCTAGTTCATATTTTTTTGGCTAAACTTCAGTGAACTTTGAGTTTACGAGTTTACAGAAGGTTGTGAAGCAAAAGTTGAGACGCAAAACATTTTTCACTATAGGTGGTACCATCTGAAATTCAGAACATTATATGAGATTGACACGTGCTGCAAATTTGTGCTTGTCATTTAGGAGTACCTTTTAAAACTATTATTATCTTTCTGTAGACCTAGAGGTATCCATAGAAGCTTAATTATATACTCCCTCAGTCCCATAATATAAGAACGTTTTGACACTACTGTAAAAAACGCTCTTATATTATGGGACGGAGGGAGTAGTTAGGATTTCAAGAATGCCATCCTGCAATTACCTCACACTGATTCTTAGTGAACTAATATGTGGTGCAAGGGGTCATACATAGCTGCAAGGGCACCGTAGATGCTTTCTAGAAATTATTATTGGGAACTACAGATACTTTGTACCAGTTAATTTTCTTAAACAGCCCGTCCCAGTTGTCTACGAGACCCTACTGTATTTGATATATTTATCTTGTAAAGCGTGTCCTTAGATCGTATTTGCTATGCTGGTAATGCAGATTTTGACTCAGGCAGTGACGCTGAAAGCGAACCAGAAAAAGCTGGTAGCCCAGCAAAGCTTGTGAAGGTACTTTGGCAATTTCTTACTGGGTGATCCTTCAATTAAGCCAGTTAATGTAGTAAGGACTATCTTAGTTACTCCCTCCGTTCCTAAATATAAGTCTTATTAGATATTCCACTATGGACTACATACGGAGCAAAACGAGTGAATCTATACTCTAAAATATGTCTATATACATCCGTATGTAGTTTGTAGTGGAATCTTTAAAAAGACTTATATTTAGGAACGGAGGGAGTAGTGAACATATGGACCAATGGAGTGTGTTAGCAGGATTAAACCCCACTAATTCTTTCTCTCAGCTCTCTACATTCATCCATTATTCCCTTGTCATTATTTTTACCACATCTGTAGTCAGTCACTAGCCTTTCTGTTCGCAACTTGACCCTCCTTGTCCAATTATCTGATAGTACCATGCCGTATCAGTATTTGCAATTAGTTTTGTAGCTTGTACTTCACTCGCCATGGTCAGACCAAACCAGATAACAGAATGGTGATCTGGTTGCTGTACCTTTACACTAGTCTGAGTCAACTGTGATCAGTAATCACGATATTCAGTTCTACTAATGCTGTGGCAAGAGTTTGTCGTTTCATTTCCATTGACTGGCCAACCTTGTTGCACTGCAATAATTGGTTTCTCCTAATTTGTAGGGTATTAAAATACCAGAACAACCTGCAGAGCAAGAAAAGAGTAATGATGTTATTAGCCCTGTTGATGCTAACCGTAAGTTTTATCCCCATGCTCCCTTTAGCTGCTTGTTGTTGCAAGCTGTTCTTAATATACTTCTATTTGTCATACTTACCATTTACCATTGGTTAAATCACAGACACTACTGCTGATGTGGAACTCCGTGAACAGGATAATGAGTCCAAGGCTGCACCTGAGGGTAAGCACCTCCGTGTGCCCGTGGCTTTTTTCTCCCCACCAGCCATCACTTGCATCATGTCTTTTACAACTTCGGCGACTACCGTGCACTCATATCATTGTGAAAATAATTTGTCACACATTTGACATGTTAATATACAAGAGTAGTGAATATGCGACATACAGCCACAATGGGATTTATGCTGCATATTCAACCTCACGGTGACAATTAGCATTGTTTGTGCTCCTCTTGTCGACTTTGCCTCCACCTAGGATCAAGTCATGTTCTTGTACTTCTTTTTTCTACTCCATGTGGTAGTTGTCCATGCCCTCCTGTGGTAGTTGTCCATGCCCTCCTCTTGTCGGCTTTGCTCCGCCCTGGATCAAGTCACATTCTCCCACTTCTTTTCATCTCCTTATGGCAGTGGTTCCAAGAAAGGACGATACCATATTCAGTATACACATGCATTATGTGAAAGATAAACTAAAGTGAGTAGATGTATAAAATAGGAAACAACTATTTTGTTGATTCTCATCCATGAACTCACAAAATCAACTCCACCAACATTGTTTTTTTTAAGCGCTGGTGCTTATTTGCAGAGGATAGACGCTTAATTAGGCACTTGTGCTTCAGAAACATCCGGTTTATTTTTGAGTACCTCCCTAAGCATCTAGCATTGTACAAGGCCTAAAAGGATAGGGATAGCCAAAATGCTGAGAATATTCCTCAAAAACCTGGTTGGCAACCGCCGGCAAAATATGGCGGATGAGGGCAATCATGCTTGCCTCGCAAGCGGATCGTTTTTTTCGCTCAGTCACCTCTTCCGAACAAAACCAATGTGTCAGTTACCCAAGCTCTCCACGCTCTCTTCTTGCAGCTGACGGCTGCTGCGGCCTCGCCCTTCCTCTCATGTCTATCTAGCCCCCTCTCCAGTCCCGTGCACGTGCCCTCTGTGGAGGCGGCGGCGGCGACGGCTTGGGCGGATCCGCGATGGCGCCGCCGCCACACTTGAGAGCGAGGCTACGTAGAACTGGATCCAGCAGGAGTTAACTCCACCGCGCTCCTCGCGGATGCCCGCCACAGCATCAAGCTCTGCTTGGCTGCCTGCGTCCTATCCTACCTCACCCCCACACCGTTCCTCTGCTGGGTTAGGCTGCGGCTGGCTCTGTCCTTTCAATTCCCATGCTTGTGTGCATACTTGTTAAATTCATAAACTGCAGCATGCGAGGATGTGCGGCTATGAAACTTCTACTCTCTGATTTGTTGCTCTATGAACTGCAGCCTGATCTATTAAATTCATGGATGATTGTGTGCATATTTGTTACTTGTGTACGTATACAAGACAACAGTTGTGTGTACACTAATTTATGCGTGTGCTTACTAGAGCGTACTAGAAGATGTGCGGCTGATTGTGTGTGTGCTTATTATGTGAATCTTGGAAGTTTTTTTCTTTTTCAATTTACTACCGTAGATGAACAGGAAAAATAAGCTATCTGGAAGTTTTTCTTCAATTTACTAGAGGATGCGTGGCTGATTGTGTGTGTGCTTGTGCATCTGTTAGACTTATGATATTAAAGTACAGTCGCATGTCAGACACACAAATAGCTATCCCTAACCACCTCTTATCCTTTGAACCAAACAACAAAACATGTCTATCCAACCAATCTAATCCTACCCTACCAAACAACAAAGAGTGGTTGGATATCCTCAGCCAACCCAGCCTTGCCATCAAACCAAACACCACCTAGAAGTTACTGCAGTAATCTGTATCAACAATAATAGTGCAGGTAATAACCAATTAATCAAGATTGAGCTCGAGCCCTATTAGGAATCAAACCAAGAAGAGAACCTTAAATTTTTTAAGAGAGGCGAGGGAAGAGGAAGAGCTGGGTAGTTGCACCCTTGATCCAGCCGAAGAGGAGCAGTCGACTCTGTGGACTCACTAATGGAAGGCCTCGACGGCAAGCAGGAACTTTCAGCCGGCCATCTTGAGGTTGGTGTTGAGCAATGCCAGGGTGTACCGGTGTGGAGGTGGCCTCGCGGAGTGTGTCACAGAAGACAGTCACACGGAGGATGGGCTTCATCGACAGGAAGATGGACCTCGCATCACCGCCTCTGATCCGTGATGTCCGTTGATGCTCAGCCGGTCGTCGCCTGCGATCTTGGGCTATGGGCCAACCCCCCCCCCCCCCCCCCCCCCCCAACCTCCTCAACAGAGGAGGAGCCCGCTTCCCGTCTCCCGGCGAAGATGAAGGCACAGTGGAGCGAGGACATGGTGTACGGAGACGCAGTTGCGTAGTGCTGTACACCGCCTGGATCGGGGGTGGTCACGGGAGAGGGGGCGTCGCCGTGCGGGCTGGGTGGTTCTGATTCGTGAGCGGGAGAGGTTAGAAGACGAGTACTCTCAGGTCAGGGGAGAAGTTGGAGGATGTACTGATATGTGGTTGTTTTTGTAAGGCGGGTCCTTTTTATGGCCTTTTTTAATGTGGGGAGACCTTGTGTGTGGGCAACAGATGTTTATTTTTTGGTTTTTTCTTTTACGGTAAAAATTGGTGGAGGTGAGAACGTGGGAGGTCAAACCATTAAGAAGGCAAACTCCCCTTTAATAGTAAAGAACACTTGTCATACTTACCAAATGGTTAAATCACAGACACTGCTGCTGATGTGGAACTCCGTGAGCAGGACAATGAGTCGAAGGCTGCACCTGAGGGTAAGCATGATTTTGTAAGCAGGTTCATATGAGACCACCAAGGGGTCTTGGTGCATTAATCTGCATCTGATCCTTTCCCAATGAAAAATATAGGGGAGAATACAAAACCCGACAGGCAAGTCTCCCCGGACAAGCTCTTACGAGCAGCTCTTTTGAGGGGCCGTTATGCTGATGTAATTGTGAAAGCTCGTGGGATTCTCTGCCAGGTTTAGGAGCTTTTACATCTAGCTTTCTTTCCTTCATCATTGGCTGCACCCCTTCCTGACATGTAATTACCTAATGAGCTCAGGGTGGAGATAAACAGGAAGAGCTGGAGAAACTACAGAAGGAAGGTAAAAAGCATATACACGTGTTTGTTTGCTGCCAAGTAGTGAGCTCCTGCTTTTCTGAGAATTGTCTTGCCTATGGACACAGAGAAAGAACGGCTTTTGGCTGAAGGTAATGCAGCTATGGAAGCTCGCAGAGCTGAAGTAGAGGCCGAATCTAAGCGTAAGCTGGACCTTGAGAGGGAAAAGGCTCGTCAGGCCTTGCAGGAGGTAAGTGAATGAAGTACATTTGCTGGTGCTATGAAATTCATCTTTTGTCTTATAGCTAAAAGTTCGTTTAAACCTGATGCAGATGGAGAGAACTGTAGAAATTAATGACAGCGTTGATCCCAAGGACCTAGAAATGCTTGGTACAGTCACCACAGAACATATTGTGAGTTCTGTTGATGAAACGAGTCCAGAGCATTCCCAGGATGGCATGCCCAGTTTTCTTCCTGGTTCTGGCAGCATGTTGGAAAAACTTGGACTATTTATGAAAGTAGACGAGGAAGAAGAGCCGTGCAGCAAAGATGCTGATGAAGGAGAAATCAACTAATGTCTGTTGACATGTTGGAGCCTTCTGGTCAAAGACAGAACAATCGCCTGTTTCAGCTGGCCGACACACATGGGGAAATTGCTGGTAGCTGCGCACATGTCAGACATTTTCTCCCAAACAGTGCATGGAATTTAATGCTGCTGGAGGTGTTAAATCATGTGCTTGCAGGATGCACGCCTTTGGAAGGGAGGGGAGGACAGAGATCGAGGCCACCAAAATCCAGCTGCAAATGAAAATGGAGTTCATCTCTAAAATGAAGTATTCCTCCCGGAATCAAGACGTTGCTGCGAGCTGTTGTTGGGTGTATTAATCTGATGGAGGCTTCTGGAAGATTCCTTCTGACTCGCGCGCGGTCAGATGTTGGCTCAGTACCACTTCTCACCGACACTTTTGCTGCTGTAAGACGCCCAAATCCAGCTGCTTTGGTGATATTGTCTATTGAGACAGTCCAGTACGCATTATGAATACTAAAGTCCTGGTTTGTGGTGTTTTGCTTTCTGTGAGTGTGAAGTGCAAGCGGGACAATATCTGCCAACATTTGTATGCACGTATCTACGATTGTTCATTGTATACACGGATAGACAGATAGTGTGTGTTGTTCACCAGTAAAGATTATATGATTATCACCAGGTACTACATAGTACAGTATAATTTCATGTATTTTGGCTACGGTTCAGTTTGAATTTCGAATGTATTGCCTAGATATGTAGGATGGACTGATCATCTCTATTCTACTAATTTCTAATATATCAGCTCAGATTGTTTAAAGTGTATTCTTCCTCCCAAGCCCTTGTTCAGTTGCAATGGATATAGGGCCAATTCTTTTCTTTTGGGGCTTATGGCAGTTGTGGAAATAAGCCGCCTCCTCCCAGCTTATTTGAAAAGCCTACTTTAAAATTTTATTTTAGAAGTCTACTAGCTAACATTTAATTGGCGGGCTTCTAAAATAAAAATTTAGGCTGAGCTTTTAGAACAAGCTAGGGAGGGAGCAGCTTATTTTCACAGCCGGCCATAATAAGCCTTAAAAGAACTGGCCGTTAATCCTGTAGCGGATTGGGTGAGGGGGTTGGGATCACCCAATCCTTGCTGTGATAATAGTTGTTGTAAAAGGGAGGGGGTGGGCCTTATCTTTTAAAAATTAATATACGCTAGACACAGAAGTCCTGAATTCATTAAGGGCTGGGAATATCTACAGTTTGAGTTGGTATAAACCTTTGTTGAATAAAGGTCAAGATAGAATCTCGGTTTACAGCAATTCCATGGTCCATTTGTCAGGGCAACTCCAACGCGTTTCATCAAAACAAATGTCACCAAATGTCTAGGGATATGACAGATAAGAGCGGAGGCCGTCCAACCGCATACATCAAATTTTCGCCCCTGGTCCAGCTTCCTTCATTTGACATGCATATCTAGATCACTAACAATTTAGCACGAGTTTAATAGTGCAAACATGATTAAAAGCACCAATTGTTCAATAAGTTTTTTTTTACATCCAAATCGATTGCAAAAGATCCCAAAAGTTGCCAGTCCAGTTGTACATGCTAACCTTTTCGACTCTCGGTCCGAATGTCCATGGTGAAGATGTCAATTCTTTGGCTTGTCCGGTCTTCTCGGTTTCGCCAAGCGCTTCAATGTGCTCGCATGGTAGACTTGGACAATCTTTACCGCGTTGGAATCCAAGTCCGGCGTCTTCACAAACAACATTTTGGAGTACTATGAAATGGCCTTGATCTCAAGCTTCTTCTCTTGAAGCTGGAGCTTCTTGTCTTGCATTCCCATGAAGATGCCAAACATACTCCCTCTGTCCCATAATATAAGAGCGTTTTTGACACTAGACTAGTGTAAAAAAACGCTCTTATATTATGGGACGGAGGAAGTACTTCAGAAGCTCAGATATACATAGTGTAACAGAAAATAAGCATGTGTCTATTAGTCTGAATGTGTTTTTTTTAACGTGAAGTCTGAATGTGCACAATGCTGCATCTGTGCCTGCTTGGGTTCGACCTATCTGTTTAAGTACGGAATTAAGTGCATGCATATTAAAGTATGTGGAATGAATTTGTAGGTCCTCTGGTTCTCCTTCTCGTCAATTAATCTTGAAAAAAATACCGAAGTCAAGCAGATGCTATATTTATCGCTTAATGTTAAGAGACTAAACTCAAATACAAAAAAAGTTATGAATCCAAATCCCGCCTCTCTAAAAATCCAAGGCAGCAGGAAACGATCCCGGCTCCGGCGTGGGCACCAAAAGCTGTGGACGCTGATGAGATTCTGAAGTGGTTACGGGTTACCTAGACCTAAAGGCCAAGTGCAAGACTCGTATAATTTTTACTAAATGACCCTTGGGCCGTCTTATTTTACCCACTGACCCCCTCAAAAACTTATTTTGTCTCCTGACCTCCCCCCCCCCCCCCCCCCCCCAATTCACGCCGGACCGCAAGGCGTCACACATGCACGCCGCCGCGCCTCCCGCACAGGCGCCATTGACCGACGACGACCACCGGCCGCCAGTGTGGCAGCCGTCAAACGCGCCTAGCCCGAAGGCGCGACCAGGCTGGATGAGCCGGACTTGTGAGCATGAGCATGTTATCGCTGGGTCAGACTGTCTGGTATGTCCGACTACCGGCGGGTGTGGTAGCTGCATCCGGCTAACATATCGGATAGTCTGATGTGCTCCCACGACACGCTCGGCCATTCGGCGCTGTACGAAGGTAGATAATCCGGCATGTTAGGTGGGCGCGGCTGGGTCGTTGTGGGCCATAGGTGCACGCGGCGGCGCCTAGTAACTAGGCGTTTATGCCGAAATTTAAAAATACCTTGCTAGGCGCTTAAAAAGTCAGACACTCCGGCCCTCCATTAATGTGTGACTGCTGTGTGGGTCCACTGTGGCATTGGATGCGTCCTATTTAGCCGCCCAACCCCCGGTGAAACCATCTGCCATTTCTCCCCCACCGCCCCTCGTCATACTCTTCCCCACCGCCTGTCCTCCTCTTCCTCGCTGAAGCTCGTCCTCATCTTCGCCGGTGTCGGCCCCGCCACCCGCACGCGCCTCCGCCGTGCAGGATTTCTTCTCGATGGCTCATAACCCAAGGAAGGCGATGGTTGATCAGTACATGGAAGAACTGGAGCGGGCAGTTCGTGCGAACATTGCGGGAAAGCAGCCTGTTGGTGGCAAACCCATTGAGGGAGGATCCAACAATCCTTCGTCTCATGTAAGTAATCCCGTGGCAACATTTGTACCGTTGGTTGATTTCAAATCTATAGGATCTATCCTTTGTGGGTGGTTACAAGATTTGATTTATGCATGTAGCATTACTCATTGAATCCTAGGTTTGTGGGACAGTCTAGATTGATGCGTTGGTTCAAAACGTCTGGATCCGTAAATACTTAATATAGTATTAGGGTTTTCTAATGCGCAGAAGGTATCGTAAACCAGTTGTAATAAAATCCGTGATTATAGTTTGGATTTGTTACGGCCCCGATTGCAGTTTGGTTTAGTTATGTAGATCTGCCAAAGCAGTTTGCTCGTATTTGAACGTGATGTCATGCGTTATTTGATTTATTCCCACACGCAGTTAGCAGATTCATCTGTTTGTTCGGATGGCATACATGGGTTATCCACACTGTTGTACATATCGTTCTCTCTCTAGGTTGCTTATTGACCAATTATATGGCACATCCAATTCGTCCTTAGATTGGTCATTCAGCAAACGGCAGCCTGGCCATGGCGAACTTGACTGTAGCTGCCGATAAGGTCCCGGAGGATAATACTGTCCCTGTCCTACGCGTGCGCATCTTTGCAAAGCGCCAAGCGAGAATGGCAGGTGCACTGGCACGCGAGCAAACTGTAGCAGTTCGTTCGCTCGCCGGCCTTCCTCCCAGAGAGGAGGATTTGGAGGATGACTCCAACAGCTCCGGCAGTGAGCAGATAATGCTCGACCCATATTGCGTTTTCGGCCGGTATGCCGACAGAGAAAATGGCAAGTTGAAGAAGCGAAAGCGAAAGCGGAAGAAAGGGAAGCGAAAGGGAAAGGGCGTCTCTGAATTTCCCATGATAGCCATGGCTTAGCTATTACAATGTTGCAACATCTTTGTTTATGTAGATGAATCATGTACTCTGTTTTATCATTTTCTTGACATCGTTTTGTATGGTGGTTTATTGACTTAGTTAATGCAATTCAGGCACTACAGTCAACCAGTGGACCGTCCTGCTTACCACCGGCTATGGATGCTGAACTAAGTCTTCTTGCTGTAAAAAAGCAGTATGTTATGTTTTATGATGTTGTTGTATGTCATTCAACCCCCTACCCTGAAGCTACTTTCATGCTTATCTGAACTTGCTAAATGCAGTCTATAGTGCCAGCAGTTAGTACAGTCTCAGCACCTGCATGTGGTTCTGTATTCTCTGCTGACAGACCCCATAAGGTATGTTCATCTTGTTTTTACAATGGCAACTTTCATTTACGAAAGGATATAAGCTGTACGTCGTTGTCATTGACAGGCGAAGTCGGCGTCTGAAATGAAAAAGCATTATGCTAGCATCGGTCACTTCCACTATGAAAAGAGGCCAAATTGTTTTGTCAGAATCATGCAGGACAAGCGGTGTGAATCTCGTTTGGTAATATCGGACGGTGCAACCTCCCTTTTACAGGCCAGCAATCTGAGCTTGCCTAGGTTTATCAATCTGGAGACGAGCACGGGCTGTGGTTGGCGTGTTGAGTTGAAGCAAGAAGAAGATGGAGTGCTGGAGTTGGGTGCGTTGTGGTGTGCCTTTGCCAAGTTCCATGGACCGAAGCTTGGATGCGTGGCTGAATTTGAGGTTGTACACCCTGAGCTCATGAAGGTGAACATCTACAACGAGGCAGGAATTGAGGTGACATACACACTGTGTGGCGATGTGAACTTCTTTACGTCGGATAAGTCCACCTCATGTTAACTGAGGCTGGTAGTTATTGTATCGTGGTTGCGAGAAGCTTTGCCTTGTCAATGCGTAGAACAAGATGATTTAAGTTGTGTCTTTTGTGAACTTCTTATGGTTTGTTTAAGTTGTATGTCTGCAGAATATAAGTAATGTACCTGTTTATGGTTGATTTAAGGTGTGTTTCTGCAGAATTTAAGCTTAATCATTTGGTGTTGCCCTGTAAGAATTAATTTCCTAGTCATCTTATTAGTGAAAGGACGGTTGGCGATCCTATTTGTTCCTAATATCCTTGGCCGTGTGCCCTATGTCATCCACGTTGAATCTGCCCTCGCGTTAGAAGTTGAGTGAATTTGTCATGGTGTCAACTGTTATCTGAATCTGTCATGGTGTTCAAAGTTAACTGAGTGTTTTTGGGTAACCTAAAATTGTTCTGGTGTCAATTGTTACTGAATGTTTCAGTTAACTCAATTTGTCCTGGTGTTAAGATAACTGAATTTGCGCTAGTGTGAATTGTTAAGAGAATGTTGTACACGCCTACTTGGTTAGCGTTTTAGGAGGTGCACGGTAATATTGGACTGGTCGTCAGCATGAGCCGTCTAATCAGCTGGCGTGTCACCCTTATCTGTTGGTCTGGCCTGGCAGGCGTCCTGTCACGCCTATGTGCCAGGCGCTGCAGGTACAGTAAAAAAAGCCGGATGACCAGGGCCAACTTTTCCAGCATGCAGAGCGTGCGTGTTCCCGATACACGCCTCTTAAATTGTCGTTTTAATAGCTGCTTTGGAAATGTTGGACGGTCCAACTCTCCATAGTCCTGACTATGTGGGCCACACTGCCCTTCTCTCATTATTTATGCGGTTGCGCTCTCCACTCTCCACTCCTCCGAAACCCCTTTTTCATCATCACTCTCCTCCCTCCCGCCGCTCCCACACTCGGACCACACCCACCTCCCTCCAGTCGGCCATGGACTCGGCCAAGATCAAAGAAGAAGAAGATTGGGGGAGTTCTATCCGAAGCTTCTGGGATGGGCAGTACGCATGGAGTGAGAGATTGGCGGCGGAGATAGCTGGCGGTAGTTAGCAGCGAGATGTTTAGTCCAGCAACACCAATGTGCCCCATACTGTAAGTAAGCCGCCCCGTCATTGTTCCTACAACTGATTTGCATGCTAGGTTATCTCAAATCTCCCGTCGTTGCCTGTATTCAAATAGGTAGCTTTAAGGTGGCCGTTCCAATCTAGGCTGATTTGCATGCAAGAGGTTTTTTTATGCAGTTGTTCCTTTAAAAACCGCATGGAATTGGTCACAATAGATTAATTTTAGAAGTTACGCTTAATCCTCATCAAGAATTGATACGGATCTTCTTATCTTTGGAACGAAACCTTTAGATTCGCCCCCAAGCACATAGAAATGCATTATTACGATATTGTAATTGGGGTTTTCTAATAGCAAGTCACTGCCTAAAGATTTGATCATAATGTACTATGTTGTATGGCTTGTACTTTAACTAGTCCCCTGTTCTTGCGAACTGCTAAATGAATGCAGGAGGTTAAAATGAAAATGGAAGAACCGAACCATGCGTTGGCAGCACCGCGCGTTTCAACGCTGGCGGAGACGACTGTACAGGGATCCTTGCTACCAGCAGAACGTGAGAAGAAAAGACAGAGAGCTGTTTTGGCTGGTAGTATGAAGCAAGCAAGTGCCGTTGCGCCCGCTGGTGTAAGTAACTCGCGCTACGTTAAGTACAGATGCATCTTATTTGTCGCTTCAACCTACATTCATCGTGTTATTTCCTCCTCGCAGGATTCATCTCTCCATGGACTTGCACGTTCTCCTGCTGCTCCTGCTGCAGTGCTTCAGCGTTATGCTTCAGCTCGTCCTGCTTCACCAGAACTCCCAGAACGTCCTCACAACAAGCTGCTGAAGGACCAGTATTCAGACAAGACGGTGGTTGTGGATATTCTCGGGGCACGCAGGAGTGAGTACAGGGGTAGGGGCCGTCCCCTGAAAACTGGGCATGTTCCTCATGTTCATACTCCTTGCCGTTTCACGGTTCAGATAGATTTAGATCAGAATTTTCAACTGTTCGTGCTGCCAAAAGGAGTCGAGAAATTCTTCAAGGGCACAATCCCTCGGTGCATACAGTTGCGCACAAGACCTCATTGCCACTGGAACGTACATTTGAGCCGCTACGAGGAGAAACTTGTCTTCAATGATGTGGAATCTGGTTGGCGGAAGTTTGCAGATCACCAAGATCTCAGGAATGGTAACATCCTCACCTTCACCGTGGTTGATGCGAACAAGCTAGATGTGAAGATCTACAGCGCAACGGACTCGATGCAGAAGAATATGAAGTGCCCTGATCACAAACAATTCCCTATCCTGCCTCGTACATGATGGAGTGAAGTTTACTGTACTTAGTGATAACATGGTCTTTTGCGTGCACCACCTGCAGTCATTCAGTGATCTTCGGAACTATGTTTGTCTTCAGAACTATGTTGGTCTGTTACCTTACCTTTTGGTTTTATCATGAACTATGCTGGTCTGCTACCTTACCTTTTGTTTGTATCATGAGCCTGTCCCTTAATCTATTTCAGAGTCTACCTGTATGTTCTCATCTTTGGTCAAATGTTTAAGGCTACATCTTTTTTCATACTACCTGCTAATCATTTTTCGTACCACAACCTGTTCCTCCAGACACGCTTAGTTAGAAAGAAGGCGTGACAATATTGCAGGGATGAAAATATTTCATGAGAGAACCGTCTAGTGAGTTGGCTTGTCTGTCCAATCTGATGTTCAGCTTTGCCCATCACACACGCTAGGTGTGTAGGCGGTACAACACCCTCCCGTCCCATCGGCATCTGTCAGTGCCTGCCTGTTTGACGCTACATACACCATCGGTACAGGCGCGTGTTGCCTACGAAGTCACGCCTACCTGTTTGGCGCAACATACACCATCGGTACAGGCGCGAAGTCAGGCTGATAAGCGAAACCTACAAGTCTCGAAAAAGCCTGGATGTTCTGATTTACGTAAAATGCAATGATTCCCTTCAGTTTGAACTCCCAGACATATTTGAGTTTACTCAAATAATCAGTTAAGTTTGTAGAACAAATTGAGTTAACATGGACATCAGTACAAATTAGTAAACTGCAACGATCCACCTCAATTTGAATGGCAGAAAAACTTCATTGAACTAAAAAATTCAGTTTACTTTAGACAAGAAATTCAGTAAGGTCACAAATTCAGAAAACTAGAAAATGTGTGGTTCAGTTAACGTTTGACAGGATAACAAATTCAGTAAAGTTTGAACATTTCAGTAAACACTTGGAGAAATTCAGTCACGTTACAACACTTGGAGAAATTCAGTGAAGGTTGGACAGGATAACAAATTCAGTTAAGGATACAGTTTATTTTACACACCCGTGCATACTTCAGATAACCGACAAATTTAGTCAACGTTGGAGAGCATAATAAATTCAGTTATGTTACAACACGTGGAGAAATTCAGTTAAGGTTTGACAGGATCATAAATTGAGTTAAGGATAGAGTTTCTTTTAGACACCCGTACATACTTCAGTTAACTGGCAAATTCATTCAACGTTGGAGAGCATAATAAATTCAGTTATGTTACAACACGTGGAGAAATCCAGTTAAGGTTGGACAGGATCAGAAATTCAGTTAAGGATAGAGTTTATTTTAGACACCCGTACATGCTTCAGTTAACTGACAAATTCATTCAACGTTGGAGAGCATAATAAATTCAGTTATGTTACAACAGTTGGAAAAATTCAGTTAAGGTTGGACAGGATAACAAATTCAGTTAAGGATACTCTTATATACATCAGTTAACTGACAAATTCAGTTAACGTTGGACAGGGTAATAAATTCAGTTATGTTAGAACACCCTGAGAATTTCAGTTAGCTGAAAAATACAGTTAACTTTGGATAACTTTGGACAGGACGACAAATTTATCGCAGAGACAACATTTGGTGTGTTTACGATTGCAAATTAGTGGTTCGGAAGTGAAGAAACATGCATACTAGAACTACGTACAGAAAAGAAACGAATTACGGCCAAAAGTTGACTAGGACTACGATGCTGAGGTCGGACAGTAGCACTAACAGAAAAGATATCTTGTGACTGACAAAAGGAGTGCTGGACGAGCTCATCGATGCCTTCGGCGCGTGTACGTCTTCATTGCAGCCGGCATTATCGCATCCACGTTGGGGCCGCTGGAGTCTTGGACAGCGGGAGTGCACGCCGATATATGGTGCTTAGCGTTGAACTCGGCCTCGTCGGCTATGCGTGCAGCCTCTTGTACGCGCGCGGCGTAGTTCCAGACCCTCCTCCTAGTGTCGCGTTCCGCCTCTGTCGCGTGGCGGCGGAGCTCGACGATGCATGCTGACAGGCGCCTGACCTCATCGGCCAGGCGTCCCAGCTGATCGTCTCACGCCTGGATCATCTCTGCCTCTAGCATCGTGTGGTCCCCCATGGAAGCAAGAACCGACGCCGCTTCGTGCACGGATAGGCAATACTTGACTCGGCGGTACCTCCTTTTTGTCCTGGGCCTCCTTGGAGTAGGGGCTGCCAAGATGTCTGTGGGAGGGGATGTAGTTTCTGCGGTGCAATGAGATACGTTGGAGGGGGTGAGAAGGGTTAAAGACGGTGCTGGCTGAGGCAAGTGTACCGACTGGCTTTCGCGGACGTGCCATACGGATATGGCAGGAATGAACTGAGAGGAGAATGCCATGGACAGTGGGGAAATGTGGGCTGGAGGTAGGGGAAATGCATAAATATACCTGCCGTACTCGCCTTTTCATTTGGCGTGTCAAGGTCATGGATGGTCTGACTCGTCTGTCCCATATAAACAAATATCACGCCTTTTTCCGAGACGCTGGATGGTCTAACATAACAGCAGGCACCCCTGACACCTCCACCCGCTTTCGTCCCCCACCTACAAAACCCCCCACACACCGTACCGTATTCCTCTCCCTCTCCCCCCTTATCATGTATTCGGATGGACCCAAGGCGAGGCGACATGGTGCTTATGGATGCAGTGAATGAGGCTACTACAGCGGCTGATTTTGTAAGTATTCCACCCACACAGATCTGCTTTCATGTGGACGTTGTTAGATGGAATAACTGACTTCAAATGTTGTATGAATGGATGTACTGATGAGGAGTGTTGTCCCGTGTGGCTTTTTTGAAGCTGGAAACGTTGTGGTCATTGCTGCCGGCCGGGTTCAGGTTCGATCCCTCAGACCGTGAAATCATGGAGCATCTCCAGGCCATGTGTGATGACGACGGCGTCGGATCTCACCCTCTTATTCATCACTTCATCCCCACCTTGAATGAGGGCGTATGCTCGACCCATCCCGACAAGCTCCCAGGTGATGCGGTCCTCCTTCAAGGGCATGTCATTTTTGTCCGATGAGATGAGCTGCCTCTGATTGTAAATTTACCAGGTTTGAGAATGGACGGCGTGAGCAAACATTTCTTCTACCGTCCCTCCAATGCATACAACAAGGGATCGAGGAAGCGTCGGATGATATAGAGTGAATGCCTGGAGGGAACTACGTGGCACAAGACCGGCAGAAGCTTGGGAATTAAGGTCAATGGCCGGTACGCAGGCTGGAAGAAGGTGTTGGTGCTTCACACCAGGTACGGCGACGCCAAGTACAACACCAACTTGGTCATGCACCAATACCACCTCGGAGAGCAACCCGATGATAAGACGGGAGAGCTGGTCGCCTGCAAGATCTTCTACAAGACGGAGAGAAGGAAAAAGTCAAGGACAGTGCGTTAGGCACTAAGGGATACGTCTGCTTGCTTATGCGAAGGACCTTTTGCGATGTTACATGTTGTACGGGAGAAGGTTTTCGGTTTGCTTAGCATTAGTGTGCCGCGATCTTTTGGTATGGTCTGTACTACGAACGAAGTAACGTCTTCATGAATGATTGAATGGATGGGTTAGGGTACTCAATTTTCTGCTTACGTCCTGATGTATCAATTTATGGTTGTGCAGCCTGTCTTGTGCATTTTACTCTTTAAACTGGATTTGAGCTGGTCACGTGACACAGTTTGGCGTGCTTCAACACCGCTGATGTTCTTGGTTGGATGGTTTAAGCGGCTGCGCATGTAGTCTTTACTACGCCACACCTTTTGGTGTGCTTAGATACAACATCGGAAGGGCCGGAATAGCTGGGTCTTTGGCCTTGGTCACGTCACACAGTTTGGCGTGCAAACACATAGTTGATCCTCTGGGTCGGAGGGTTGGTCCCTTGGAGTGTCTTGGTCTATGGCCCATGTCACGCGACACCTTTTGGCATGCAAACATAGTTCGTGACCTCGGTCCGATGTTTGTTTAGGTGGATGTTCGCCTGTATAACACCTTTCGGCATGCAAACATAGTTCGGCTGTATAACGCCACTCCATGTGGCGTGTTTAGGTGGATTCTATAGGCCTTCATCACGTCAATCCGTTTGGCGTGCTGTAGCGGAATGGATGTTCTCGATTATTGCATTCGAAATGTTGTGTTCGCTTGTCCTATTAAATGCCTCTTCGGCCGAGTACCCCCTACCGGCCCTCCCCACACCCGTCCACGCTATCCATGTACAGTGCTTACCTCTTGTTGTTCACGGTGGATCTGTGCTAATCCCCACAGCCGTCAATGGACGAGGAGGGGAGCTATGGAATTGAATCGCAGTTCGTGGAACGCTGGTTGCACATCCTACGTCTGCCGAAATCTCACGGGCATGGGGACCTCACTCGCACAACAAATGTTCCAACTACCCTACAGACAGATGCACTTACCAAGCCTCCTTCTACTGTAAGTGTTTCAAATCTAGCACACTTCATATTTTCATGCTTGTTCGCAATGTTTACAACTCATTACTGCGCCTCTTGAACTACGTCCTAGGAAATGGTTTGAGCAGCTCTGCAGGCCACAAATCTAGAGCACGCGCTCGACTTGTTCAAGACCAATATAGATGATAGGAACCACCTCTCAGTGAAAATAGTTTATGAGCCCCAACGGATGGACGAAGCATCTGCAGCTCATGATTGGATCAAGAGTGTTCTGAAGTTAGACGATGAAAACGACGACATCCCCAAATCGAAGCTTGCTAGTACGACTGTAAGTAACCCACAGAAAATCCTAATACTTGGTCATTGCAACACTTTATTAAGAACACTGACCATCATGCCCGCACGGTGTGCCTACAGATATTAGGTGCGAAATCGTCGGCCCAGTTCTCCATGGAGGAGAAGGAGCGAGGGAGATGGCTGAGGGACGCATTTTTCGCTTGGTTGAATAGTGGTATGGAGCACAGCAGGGCGAAAAAGATCTTCGCTAATGGTGGACTCACAGAGGCGCAGTTGAAGGAGTATCTCAGGACACACCATCACAAGCTGCATCTGCTGTAAATATGCATATTGATGGAAGTCAACGAGGAGGAGAGGAATCGGATGGGTGCTAAAGCCAGAGAGATAGCATATCCGATGAAATCCATTATGTGGGCTATCCTTGAAGGCGCGTCTCCGAATCCTAAGCAGGCTACGCGATGGTCCTTCCTATGCGGGCGGACACCATTGTTGGATTCCCCTAAAGAGTGTGCTACATTTCTTCCCCTGCCCCGGTTGGGTGGCTAACCATGTAACCATTTAACTGTATGCAATTCATGATAATAGAGTCACGAGTGAATGTGTCTGTCATCTCAAATTTGCAGAACTTTAGTTACTTTCAACAATGAATGGTACATGGCTACAAGACATAACAGAGCGTACATTAATGGTACATCACAGTAAAAAACATAACGTTCTTCAATCCAAGATCGTATTGTACATTATGCATCATATGAGCCTCCTAATCTTATACCTCGACACCTCTCTTTCGTTGATGAGCTGTTGAATCCGTGACTCGAGGCCGATCTTCTCCTCCCTCGCTTTGTTAAGATCTGTGGTCATCCTATGAACCTGAGCCTGCAGCTTCAGCTTCTCCCCCTCCAGCTTGTAATATTCTTTGGCCCTAGAAACGCTGTCCCTGATTCTTCCGCATCTCTCCTCATCATACAACCTCCAAAGCTCTGTCAAAGCTTTCTTCAGACACTCCGGCCATTCCTGGTCAACCCATTGCAAGAACCCACAGTTGGAGCTTCCCTACAAATTGTTAGCACGAACGGACGGACGGATGAGTTACTACTTCCAGATCAGCTACATCATCAGTATATGAAAGCGCCGGTTATCGTACTCAACAGAACAGCACATCCTAAAAATCTCCGGTCGGTGTCAGTTCCTTCGAAAGCGACTAGTCTCCGACAGTAGGCTTGGTGATGGCATCGCGCACTGACATTGACGGCGCGGCCGCAGTATTCCGCGTCGTGGATCGTGTCTAGCACCTGAGTTAACAGATCAGCAACAAAAACATGTCATCCAGTAGTCGGCTGGTCAATTTATTCAGCAAATGATAGATCGACATGTTCTGGGCCACTCCAATTAAGGAATAGATACAACTCACGATGTTGAACCGGGAATCGACGTCGAAGCTGTCTGCTCCGCCGTTGTCCGTGCCGCCGAGAGCTGAGACCATGGACTGGTCGGTCGGCAACGGCGTAGGGGATGGGGTGGTTGCGGGCGTCCGAGCTTACAGGCAGATAGGCGGTGGCATAGGGAGGGTGGCGGTGGGGGGTGGGGGGGATTGGGGAAAGGGTGACGCAGGCATCGCTTAGAGATGGTCCGTGCCTTATATCGTAGTCCAGATCCGCCGTACTCCAAGGGGGCGCACGTTCAAATTTTCGGGGGAAGCGAGGTCCATTCTGAACGTCAACCAGTTTGGCGCCGTAATCCTCGAAAAGGGGAAAAATGGTTTGGCGCGGTACACATGGGATTGTCGTTACCTCTCCTTGGCCCCTCCTTTACGCACGGCATTTATATCGGAAAATCTTTAAAGCGGCAATTCCAATTTGCTTCAACTTCCGTTTTACGCTCCAACCGCCCACGAACCCCACGATCTATTCCTTCCCATTATATTAACTTCCTTCGCCTATTGCCTCCCAGAGGAACGATTCCTGCGGTTTCGTTCTATGCCTAAACACTCACCGGAGGCATGGATGAACCAGGCGGCAGCCGTGCAACACCAGTCGCAGCCATGGATGACCCAGGCGGCAGCCGGCCAACACCAGTCGGAGGCATGCATGAATCAGGCGGCAGCAGGCCCAGATGGCTCGCGGGCGCCATGTCCAAAGATGCATTGGAGGTGATCGCATCTACAATTGACGTCTCCGGCGTTGCGGTATCATGCCGCTGGACAACCCGATTTTCACGGGCACTTGGGTTTCTTCAGACGACGAGGTTAGAAGTCCATAATTAGTCCATGTAACTATGTCGCTATAATCCGTTCATGTCGTTCAATTGTGCACCATTTCGTCCGCTCGTAGGTGTGGGTTGGCGCGAAAGAAGATTGGATGGCGTACATCGGAGAGAACACAGAAATCAGATTACACAATGTGTACACCACTGTGACCGTCGATGCGGAACCGCTGTCTTCAATTGGTTTTGGCCATACTGGTGTGGACCGAAGGACGATGCGATACGATTACACTGAAGCGGAGTTGAAGAAGGTGGTCATTAGCCATGCACCAACACGGTACCACCGGTACAACGACCACTGTCTCATTGCTGTTTTCGACATAGCGGTGGCTACTAGGGACAGCCCACAAGGATGGTGCCGGCTGGCTCCCGCCCAGTTGTGCCCCACCAGATACGAAGATGTTCTGTGCGCCGGCGGCAGGATCTACGCACTCACAGACAAGGGGAGTTGTTTCGTGTGGCCATGCTCACAGCTATGGTAAGAGATCGACCATTAATTAACTTTTGCCTACGCTGTACTAAATGATATTATGTATACTTCACAGGGACGGCACCCCCCCTGTGAAAATCAGTTCGCCATGGCTGGCAGTTCCACCACCCGTAGGGCTCACATGGAACCTTGCGATCGACGACCAGGGATGGGGACGCAACGTGTTCTTCGTCGTCACTTTTGGTCAGGTCACAGGGGAAGAAGTCGAGAAGACTTACCTGGATCGGACCCTCACTGTGTACACAGGTACTATTGATCCTCCAAAGCACGACATGATGTCTAACTTCTTCTAGTTCGGCACTGACCACTTATGTGAACATGATAGGGTTGCACTGCTTGGTATTTTGCTTGGAAGGCGGCGACGATGATGTACGTGACACTACATGGGCACCCAAGAACTTTATCGGCGACCGCTCTATCTTCGTTGGTGACAGCTACCCACTAATGCTGAAGATGCCACCAAACGTGCACCAGGCCGACGGCCTGCCTTTCATGCAAGCGGGGTGTGTTTATAGTGCCCACAGGCGGCTCAGAGGAGGAGCGGCGTACCATGTCCCTGACCTATGCCACTTCAGCCTGAATGGGGCTCCTTCACTAGGTACCGCTCTCAGGAGCTGCCAGGCCTCGTCTAGAAGCCTGCCCATGTGGATGGTGCCGTCCATGGCGCACCTCTGGGACTGGAACATACCGGAGGACAAATCGCAGACCATGGACTATTTCGATGCCATGTGAGCATGGCCCTGAGTTTAATTACCCTTGTACATATTTCATCGTCCTGCAGTTAAATCGTGCAGTTTTAATGTTGCTGTGGAACAATCTAGTTCTTTCACTGCATGTTTGATTGCCAAGTATTGTCTGAATTTAGATATGAACTAACAATGATTCCATACGGGCACCACATGAGAACATCAACATCACAACGATAACAAAGATGATAAAGGTACCATCTCAGTACACTACAGACGGCCTACATCATATGTCCGAACACTAAAAACGCCGGAATGTCTTGTAAGAATCGGCTAGCCAACTGTAGTTCTCCTCCATACGACGCTTCTTCCTTTCTTGCCTTGCAATATCGTCTCGCTCTTGGGCCGCCTTCGTGTCACGTTCTCGCTTGAGCCGCTCAGATTCACTAGCCTCCATTTTCCAACGGCATAAAGCTTCAAATTCTCTGTCTCTGATCTCTTGTTCCATGCGGAGTTCCTCTTCAAAGACCTTCCAAGATTGTTCCAATGTGTCTGGACCGTACAACGAGCACCACCGAGTTATGTCTTGGCAGTGCTCGCACCACACCGCATCTAGCGCCCGCGGTGTTGTCTGACCCGAACGCCATATAGCCGGCGGCGATGGGGGAGGATGGACTGCGCGCGTCCAAGTGTCGGCAGGCTTCTTACGCAGGGCAAAATGGGCTCGACTGCTAAGCAGATAATCGTCTTACACATCTGGGCCATCGATCCATTGGAAAAAGTAGCAACACAGCTGACTCTGAAACGTAGATATGAACTATGTTAACAGGATACCTTGCGTGCATACATCCTATTAGAGGAAATGAGCAAAAAACAGACCTCCCAATGTCCACAATAGTAGTACACACGACCCAGCGTATCTGGATGCATCGATTGGAATATGTATGCTGGGTCGCCGCAGGAGCATAGAGGGACTGGCAGCCTAGGTGGAACTGGAGCATCTTTTGAAGCAACAGTAGGGTACTTACCCTTGCTCTTCTTGGCGAGGGCACGAAGCCTATTGAACTCATCCCAGTGCACATGCCGCTCTGTAAATAAGCTGTTAGGACAGATCTAACAAGTTGGTAACAAAGAAATACAACCCGAAAGCAAGGAAAGCAGGGGGTAATCACCTCCAAGAACCATGGCCATGTGAATCGTGCAATGAACTGGATGCTGTTGCGGCTGCTTTGGGAGAGGAGATGGATAGACTTGAAATACAGTGGGGGGGGGGGGTTGGGGCTGAGGGGTCCTATTATAGTCTTGTGAACAAGCCAGATTGGTTGGTGCAACTGATTACAGATACATACGTCGGACACACCGGTGTAAGCTTCTTGTGACGACCTGTGGTAAGGTGGGCCTGGCCTAGCGGCAAGGTTGGCCTGGCCTAGAGGCCGGTGTGTGATGGGGAAATTACATCTCCCACATTGGCTGCCCTAGCTCGTATTTCCCTAAGCGAATCTCCCCTAAATCCCTAGCCCTTGCCAGCGTCCTGTCTCTCATCGGCATTCCTGCCTACCTGTCGGAGCTATCAATCGGAAGCGTCAGTCCACGTCGCTGGGTCAACACGTACCTATTGGGAACGTTTCATGAAAACAAAAAAAATTCCTACGCCCACGCAAGATCTATCAAGGAGATGCATAGCAATGAGAGGGGAGAGTGTGTCTACGTACCCTCGTAGACCGTAAGCGGAAGCGTTTCACAACGCGGTTGATGTAGTCGAACTTTCTTCGCGATCCAACCGATCTAGTACTGAACGTACGACACCTCCGTGTTCAGCACACGTTCAGCTCGGTGACGTCCTCCGCCTTCTTGATCCAAAAAGACAGTGCGGTAGTAGATGAGTTCCGTCAGCACGACGGTGTGGTGGCGGTGATGGTGAAGTGATCTCCGCAGGGCTTCGCCTAAGCACTACGAAAATATGACCGGGGTGTAAACGGTGGAGGGGGGCGCCGCAGACGGCTAACAATTGATCTGTTGTGTGCTAGGCACCCCCTTCCCACATATATATAGGTGGGAGGGAGGGAGGAGCAGCCAAGGGGGGCGCCCAAGTAGGAGGAATCCTACTTGGGGTCTCTCCCAAGGTGGCGCCCCCCTGCCATGTATAGGAGCGGGGGAAAGGCAGGGGAGGGTGGTGCCCCCCCTTTTCCTTTCTCCCATGAGAGGGAAAGGCAGGAGGGGCTAGCCCTCCCCCTTTCCTTCCCTAGGGATGTTCGGCTAGGGAAAGGGGCGCACCAGCCCCATGTGGGCTGGTCTGTCCTTCCCTTGGCCCATTAAGCCCATATACATGCCGGGGGTGCCCGGAACCCCTTCCGGTGACCCGATTTCTTCCCGGTACGTCCCGAAACACTTCCGGTGTCCAAATACCATCGTACTATATATCAATATTTACCTCTCGACCATTTCGAGACTCCTCGTCATGTCCGTGATCTCATCCGGGACTCCGAACAACATTCGGTCACCAAATCATATAACTCATATAACACTATATCGTCAACGAACGTTAAGCGTGCGGACCCTACGGGTTCGAGAACTATGTAGACATGACCGAGACACCTCTCCGGTGAATAACCAATAGCAGAGCCTGGATGCCCATATTGGCTCCTACATATTCTATGAAGATCTTTATCGGTCGAACCGTTATGACAACATACGTAATTCCCTTTGTCCATCGGTATGTTACTTGCCCGAGATTCGATCGTCGGTATCTCTATACCTAGTTCAATCTCGTTACCGGCAAGTCTCTTTACTCGTTCCGTAATACATCACCTCGTGACTAACTCCTTAGTCATTTGCTTGCAAGTTTATGATGTGTATTACCGAGAGGGCCCAGAGATACCTCTCCGAAACTCGGAGTGACAAATCCTAATCTTGATCTATGCCAACTCAGCAAACACCTTCGGAGATACCTGTAGAGCATCTTTATGATCACCCAGTTACGTTGTGACATTTGATAGCACACAAGGTATTCCTCTGGTATTCGGGAGTTGCATAATCTCATAGTCGAAGCAATATGTATTTGACATGAAGAAAGCAATAGCAATAAACTGAACGATCATTATGCTAAGCTAACGGATGGGTCTTGTCCATCACATCATTCTCCTAATGATGTGATCCCGTTATCAAATGAGAACGCATGTCTATGGTTAGGAAACCTTAACCAACTTTGATCAACGAGCTAGTCTAGTAGAGGCTTACTTGGGACACGGTATTTGTTTATGTATTCACATAAGTTTCCGATCAATACAATTCTAGCATGAATAATAAACCTTTATCATGAATAAGGAAATATAAAATAACAACTTTATTATTGCCTCTAGGGCATATTTCCTTCAGTCTCCCACTTGTACTAGAGTCAATAATCTAGTTTACATCGCCATGTGATTAACACCCAAAGAGTTTACTAGAGTCAATAATCTAGTTCACATCACCATGTGATTAACACCCATAGTTCACATCGCCATGTGACCAACACCCAAAGAGTTTACTAGAATCAATAATCTAGTTCACATTGCCATGTGATTAACACCCAAAGAGTACTAAGTTGTGATCATGTTTTGCTTGTGAGAGAAGTTTAGTCAACGGGTCTGTCACATTCAGATCCGTATGTATTTTGCAAATTTCTATGTCTACAATGCTCTACCTGGAGCTACTCTAGCTAATTGGTCCCACTTTCAGTACGTATCCAGATTGAGACTCAGAGTCATCCGGATCGGTGTCAAAGCTTGCATCGACGTAACCCTTTACGACGAACTCTTTATTACCTCCATAACCGAGAAACATTTCCTTAGTCGTCTTTAAGGCACCTAAGGATAATTTCGACCGCTGTCCAGTGGTCCACTCCTGGATCACTTTTGTACCCTCTGGCCAAACTTATTGGCAAGGCACATAACAGGTCTGGTACATAGCATGTCATACTTTATAGAACCTATGGCCGAGGCATAGGGAATGACTTTCATTCTTTCTCTATCTTCTACCGTGGTCGGGCTTTGAGTTTTACTCAACTTCACACCTTGTAACACAGGCAAGAACCCTTTCTTTGACTGATCCATTTTGAACTTCTTCAAAATCTTTTCAAGGTATGTGCTTTGTGAAAGTCCTATTAAGCGTCTCGATCTATCCCTATAGATCTGGATGCCCAATATATAAGCAGCTTCACCGAGTTCTTTCATTGAAAAATTCTTATTCAAGTATCCTTTTATGCCATCCAGATATTCTATATAATTTCCAATCAACAATATGTCATCCACATATACTATCAGAAATGCTACAGAGCTCCCACTCACTTTATTGTAAATACATGCTTCACCGTAAGTCTGTATAAAACCATATGCTTTGATCACCTCATCAAAGTGTATATTCCAACTCCGAGATGCTTGCACCAGTCCATAGATGGATCACTGGAGCTTGCACACTTTGTTAGCACCTTTAGGATCGACAAAACCTTCTGATTGCATCATATACAACTCTTCTTTAAGATATCCATTAAGGAATGCAGTTTTGACATCTATTTGCCATATTTCATAATTATAAAATGCGGCAATTGCTAACATGATTCGGACAGACTTAAGCATCGCTATGGGTGAGAAAGTCTCATCGTAGTCAACTCCTTGAACTTGTCGAAAACCTTTCACGACAAGTCGAGCTTTATAGACAGTAACATTACCATCAGCGTCGGTCTTCTTCTTGAAGATCTATTTATTCTCTATGGCTTGCCGATCATCTGGCAAGTCCACCAAAGTCCACACTTTGTTCTCATACATGGATCCTATCTCAGATTTCATGGCCTCAAGCCATCTGTCGGAATCTGGGCTCATCATATCTTCTTCATAGTTCGTAGGTTCGCTGTTGTCCAACAACATGACTACTAGGACAGTATTACCGTACCACTCTGGTGCGGATCGTGCTCTGGTCGACCTACAAGGTTCAGTAGTAACTTGATCTGAAGTTTCATGATCATCATCATTTGCTTCCTCTCTAGTTGGTGTAGGCATCACTGGAACAGTTTTCTGTGATGTGCTATTCTCCAATTCGAGAGAAGGTACTATTACCTCATCAAGTTCTACTTTCCTCCCACTCACTTCTTTCGAGAGAAACTCCTTCTCTAGAAAGGATCCATTCTTAGCAACAAAGATCTTGCCCTCGGATCTGTGGTAGAAGGTGTACCCAATTGTTTCCTTAGGGTATCCTATGAAGATGCAATTCTCCGATTTGGGTTCGAGCTTATCAGGCTGAAGCCTTTTGACATAAGTGTCGCAACCCCAAACTTTTAAGAAACGACAGCTTTAGGTTTCTTGCCAAACCACATCTCATACGGTGTCGTCTCAACGGATTTAGACGGTGCCCTATTTAACGTGAATGCGACTGTCTCTAATGCATAACCCCAAAACGATAGTGGTAAATCGGTAAGAGACATCATAGATCACACCATATCTAATAAAGTACGGTACGACGTTCAGACACACCATTACGCTGTGGTGTTCCAGGTGGTGTGAGTTGTGAAATAATTCCACATTGTTTTAAATGAAGGCCAAACTCGTAACTCAAATATTCGCCCCCGCGATCAGATCGTAGAAACTTTATTTTCTTGTTACGATGATTCTCCACTTCACTCTGAAATTCTTTGAACTTTTCAAATGTTTCAGACTTGTGTTTCATTAAGTAGATATACCCATATCTACTCAAATCATCTGTGAAGGTTAGAAAAAATCGATACCCGCTGCGTGCTTCAACACTCATTGGACCGCATACATCGGTATGTATTATTTCCAATAAGTCGTTAGCTCGCTCCATTGTTCCGGAGAACGGAGTTTTAGTCATCTTGCCCATGAGGCATGGTTCGCAAGTATCAAATGATTCATAATCAAGTGATTCCAAAAGCCCATCTGCATGGAGTTTCTTCATGCGCTTTACACCAATATGACCTAAACACCAGTGCCACAAGTATGTTGCACTATCATTATCAACTTTGCATCTTTTGGCATCAATATTATGAATATGTGTATCACTATGATCAAGATTCAATAAACCATTTATATTGAGTGTATGACCATAGAAGGTTTGATTCATGTAAACAGAACAACAATTATTCTTTGACTTAAATGAATAACCGTATTGCAATAAACATGATCCAATCATATTCATGTTCAATGCAAACACCAAATAACATTTATTTAGGTTCAACACTAATCCCGAAGGTAAAGGGAGTGTGCGATGGTGATCTTATCAACCTTGGAATCACTTCCAACACACATCGTCACCTTGCCCTTAACTAGTCTCTGTTCATTTTGCAACTCCTGTTTCGAGTTATTAATCTTAGCAACTAAATCGGTATCAAATACCCAGGGGCTACTATGAACACTAGTAAAGTACACATCAATAACATGTATATCAAATATACATTTGTTCACTTTGCCATCCTTCTTATCCGCCAAGTTTTTGGGGCAGTTCCGTTTCCAGTGACCATTTCCTTTGCAGTAGAACTGTAGAAGCACTTAGTTTCAGGTTTGGGTCTAGCTTTGGGCTTCTTCATGGGAGCGACAACTTGCTTGCCATTCTTCTTGAAGTTCCCTTTCTTTCCCTCGCCCTTTTTCTTGAAACTAGTGGTCTTGTTAACCATCAACACTTGATGCTCTTTCTTGATTTCTACCTTCACCGATTGATAACCCACAAGTATAGGGGATCGCAATAGTTTTCGAGGGTAGAGTATTCAACCCAAATTTATTGATTCGACACAAGGGGAGCCAAAGAATATTCTCAAGTATTAACAGCTGAGTTGTCAATTCAACCACACCTGAAAGACTTAATATTTGCAGCAAAGTATTTAGTAGCAAAGTAGTATGGAAGTAACGGTAACGGTGGCAAAAGTAACAGTAACAGTTTTGTAGCAATCGTAACAGTGGCAACGGAAAAGTAACGAAGCAAAGATCAATATGTGAAAAGCTCGTAGGCAATGGATCAATGATGGATAATTATGTCGAATGGCATTCATCATGCAACAGTTATAACCTAGGGTGACACAGAACTAGCTCCAATTCATTAATATAATGTAGGCATGTATTCCGTATATAGTCATACGTGCTTATGGAAAAGAACTTGCATGACATCTTTTGTCCTACCCTCCCGTGGCAGCGGGGTCCTAATGGAAACTAAGGGATATTAAGGCCTCCTTTTAATAGAGAACCGGACCAAAGCATTAGCACTTAGTGAATACATAACTCCTCAAACTACGGTCATCACCGAAAAGAATCCCAATTATTGTCACCTTGGGGTATGCGGATCATAACACGTAATAGGTGTCTATAACTTGCAAGATAGGATCAATAACACATATATATTCATGAAAACATAATAGGTTCAGATCTGAAATCATGGCACTCGGGCCCTAGTGACAAGCATTAGGCATAGCAAAGTCATAGCAACATTAATCTTAGAACATAGTGGATACTAGGGATCAAACCCTAACAAAACTAACTCGATTACATGATAAATCTCATCCAACCCATCACCATCCAGCAAGCCTACGATGGAATTACTCACGCACGGCGGTGAGCATCATGAAATTGGTGATGGGGGATGGTTGATGATGATGATGGCAACGATTTCCCCTCTCCGGAGCCCCGAACGGACTCCAAATCTGCCCTCTCGAGGAAGAACAGGAGGTGGCGGCGGCTCCGTATTGTAAAACGTGATGAATTCTTCTTTTTTATTTTTTTCTCCCCAAACGTGAATATATGGAGTTGGAGTTGAGGTCGGTGGAGCTTCGTGGGACCCACAAGCCAGGGGGGCGCGCCCAGGGGGGTAGGGCGCGCCCCCCACCCTTGTGGACAGGCGGTGGGTCCCCCTTAGTTGATTCTTTCGCCAATATTTTTTATTTATTCCAAAAATATTCTCCGTGAAGTTTCAGGTCATTCCGAGAACTTATATTTCTGCACAAAAATAACACCATGACAATTCTGCTGAAAACAGCGTCAGTCCGGGTTAGTTCCATTCAAATCATGCAAATTAGAGTCCAAAACAAGGGCAAAAGAGTTTGGAAAAGTAGATACGATGGAGACGTATCAACTCCCGCAAGCTTAACCAATTGCTTGTCCTCAAGCAATTCAGTTGACAAACTGAAAGTGATAAAGAAAAACTTTTACAAACTCTGTTTGATCTTGTTGTTGCAAATACGTATAGCCAGCATTTAGGTTTTCAGCAAAGATTATGAACTAACCACATTCACAATAACACTTAGGTCTCACATTTACTCATATCAATGGCACAATCAACTAGCGAGTAATAATAATAATTCTCGGATGACAACAATTTTCCAAAATAATCATGATATGATATAACAAGATGGTATCTCGCTAGCCATTTCTGAGACCGCAAAACATAAATGCAGAGCACCCCTGAAGATCAAGGACTGACTAGACATTGTAATTCATGGTAAAAGAGATCCAGTCACAGTCATACTCAATATCAATTAATAGCAAAGCATACAAATGATAGTGGTGCTCTCTAACTGGTGCTTTTTATAAGAGAATGATGACTCAACATAAAAGTAAATAGATAGGCCCTTCGCAGAGGGAAGCAGGGATTTGCAGAGGTGCCAGAGCTCGAGCTTTTAAAACATAGATGAATATAATTTTGAGCAGTATGCTTTCATTGTCAACATAACGACCAAGAGATCTCGATATCTTCCATGCTACATACATTATAGGCGGTTCCCAAACAGAATGGTAAAGTTTTTTACTCCCCCTCAACCAACAAGCACACTCCACGGCTGGTTCGAAACAACGGGTACCGTCCATACAAGCAACAATCCTGGGGGAGTTTTGTTTTAATTATTTTGATTTGATTTGAGCATGGGACTGGGCATCCCGATTACCAGCCATTTTCTCGTGAATGATGAGCGGAGTCCACTCATCGTGAGAATAACCCACCTAGCATGGAAGATACTGACAGCCCCAGTCGCTACATGAGCGATTCGGCATAAAAAAATAGATTATCATTTTAAGGTTTAGAGTTTGGCAGATGCAAATTTACTTGGAACGGCAGGTAAATACCGCATATAGGAAGGTATGGTGGACTCATATGGAATAACTTTGGGTTTATGGAAGTGGATGCACAAGCAGTATTCCCGCTTAGTACAAGTGAAGGCTAGCAAAAGACTGGGAAGCGACCAACTAGAGAGCAACAATAGTCATAATCACGCATTGAGAGTAACCAACATTGAGTGCAAGCATGAGTAGGATATAAATCACCATGAACATAAATATCGTGGAGGCTATGTTGATTTTGTTTTCAACTACATGTGTGAACATGTGCCAAGTCAAGCCACTCGAATCATTCAAAGGAGGATACCATCCTATCATACTACATCACAACCATTTTAAAAGCATGTTGGCACGCAAGGTAAACCATTATAAACTCCTAGCTAATTAAGCATGGCATGAGTATCTATAATCTCTAATTGTCATTGCAAACATGTTTCATTCATAATAGGCTGAATCAGGAACGATGAACTAATCACATTTACAAAAACATGATAGGTCGAGTTCATACCAGCTTTTCTCCATCTCAATCATTTCATCATATATCGTCATTATTGCCTTTCACTTGCACGACCGAATGATGTGAATAATAATAATAGTGCACGTGTATTGAACTAAGCTGGAATCTGCAAACATTTATCCAAAGGAGAAGACAAGGTAATATGGGCTCTTCGTTAGATGAACAATAATGCATATGAGAGCCACTCAACATTTTCATCGTGGTCTTCTCCTCTCGACCCCCAAAGAAAAGAAAAAGAATTTCAAAGAAACACACTGAAATGTTTTTGGAGTTTTTGTTTTTCTGAAGAAAGTAAAACAGGAACGAGAAAAACTATTTACACGGGAAAGCTCCCAACAAGCAAAAGAAGAACGATAAATCTTTTTGGGTTTTCTTTAATACTACAACTAAGCATGGTAGGGAAATAAACTACAACTAATTTTTTGTTTTTCTCAAAGTTTTTCAAACACACAAGAAGAAAGCAGGAAAAAGAAAGTAAACTAACATGAGTAATACAATGAAAAAGTATGAACACCGACAATGGGAATGAATGTGTGAACATGAATGTAATGTTGGTGAGAAATACGTACTCCCCCAAGCTTAGGCTTTTGGCCTAAGTTGGTCTACGCCCATGGATCAAAGTAGTTCTCTCCGGTGTACTGAGGAGGATCCTGGGTGTTCCACTGGTTGACGAGTTCCTGCGGCTACCACTGATAAATAGACTCCTGATACGGATCAGGTGATGGCTCTGGCTCAGGAACTGGGGATCGCGTCCCCTCCCAGTATGCGTAAATGTCCGCGGGCAAGATGAAATACCTGCCTGAATGAATATCGAACAAAGAAGGTGCAAGCAAGGTAATAATCTGACAAGTCTTCTCGCTAAATACCAGGTTATAAATGAGTCTCTTGTCATCGTCTTTCTTAATAAAATCATGTGCTACCATACTGTCATAATCTAAGTATATAGTTGGCAGTAGCTTCTCCTCTACCTCATCGTGCCTAATGGGTATCTCGAAGCGTTTAGCGAGGTGGGAGGCATAGATACCTCCAAAGATAGGACCCTTCTTACGGTTCAAACTCAACCGTCGAGCAACCATAGCACCCAAACTAAAAGTTTTATCATGAAGTAAAGCATGGTGCAAAATAGCAAGGTCAGGAGCACTAAGACCTCCACTCTCCCCACGACCAATTAAACATCTCCCAGCAAATAATGAGTAATAGCGTAAAACAGGAAAATGTAAACTAGACACTCTCGCTCTCGACACTCCTCTTCCTTCCCCAATGGTAACTTCATCAATAAAACTTTCCACATCTCTAGGACGTGGCTCATCGACGCTGTCCTCATAAGGTAATTTACAAACCTCACAAAAATCATAAAGCGTCATCTCCTTATGCTCATCATATAAATAAAATTCTACCGTGGGTGGTGATCTCCTAGCATGAAAGTGAAATTTTTGCATGAAAGCATTAGTGAGTAAGAGGTACTGATCACACTTATCATGGAGAAAGTCGGTGATGCCTACATTCCCAGCCAAATAATAGAAATCCTCATAAATTCTGGCCGCCTCCAAGAATGCATCACATGGCCATTCACACGGCCGAACTTCCGCGGTGCGAGGAAGGTTGTACTTGGGTTTCTTCTTCTCTCCACTTTCCTTTTCTTTAGAACCCCGACTTGCAGAGCCTCTTAACAATCTCCTCATCATTTTCTCTGAAAATTTCTGGAATTTTTAGTGACTCAAAATAAAAGTGAACCAAACTCAACAAAATTGATAACAACTACTCCTACAAGTGTCTAGAGGCTATATCATGCATCAAAACTACTTTGGACCATATAAATTTGACATGCACGCTCAAGAACAGGGTCACTACAGCAGAAAAAATTTGCAATAAATAAAGCACTAGAACAAAAACTAATTGGACCATTGGAGGAGTCACATACCGAAGAACAATCCCCCAAAACAGTTTTACAAATGGAGCTTTACACAAGGAGATCGAAAATGGCAGCAAAATGAGCAAGAACACGGGTTTGAGCTACGGGATGATTTTTTCTGGAGGAAGACAAAGTGGATAGGTATTGGAATAAGTGGAGGGGACCCACAAGGCAGGGGGGCGCCCCTAGGGGGGTAGGGCGCGCCCTCCACCCTTGTGGCCCACTGATGCATCCTCCTGGTGCATGCTCAGTGCCAGAAATTCTCAAATATTCTATAAAAAATCATACTAAATTTTCAGGGCATTTGGAGAACTTTTTATTTTTGAGACATTTTTTATTGCACGGATAATTCAGAAAACAGACAGAAAATACTATTTTTGTTTTAATTAATCTAAATAACAGAAAGTAAGAGGTGGGTACAGAAGGTTGTGCCTTCTAGATTCATCCATCTCAAGCCCATCAAAAGGAATCCATTAACAGGGTTGATCAAGTCTTATTAACAAACTTCTTTCGAATAACATGAAACCGGAGAACTTTCAAATAACACTAGGTTACCTCAACGGGGATATGCATGTCCCCAACAATAAGAATATCATATTTCTTTTTGACAGTAGGGAGAGGAAATCCAAAAACTCCAATAGTAATAGTTGAAATTTTTCCAATAGAATTGATACTATGAACTTGAGGTTGTTTCTTCGAAAAGTGTACAGTATGCTCATTACCATTAACATGAAAAGTGACATTGCCTTTATTGCAATCAATAATAGCCCCTGCAGTATTCAAAAAGGGTTTACCAAGGATGATCGACATACTGTCGTCCTCGGGAATATCAAGAATAACAAAATCCGTTAAGATAGTAACATTTGCAACCACGATAGGCACATCCTCACAAATACCGATGGGTATAGCAGTTGATTTATCAGCCATTTGCAAAGAGATTTCAGTAGGTGTCAACTTATTCAATTCAAGTCTACGATATAAAGATAAAGGCATAACACTAACACTGGCTCCGAGATCACATAAAGCAGTTTTAACATAGTTTCTTTTAATGGAGCATGGTATAGTTGGTACTCCTGGGTATCCAAGTTTCTTTGGTACTCCACCCTTAAAAGTGTAATTAGCAAGCATGGTGGAAATTTCAGCTTCAGGTATCTTTCTTTTATTTGTAACAATATCTTTCATATACTTAGCATAAGGAGGCATTTTAAGCATATCAGTTAAACGCATACGCAAAAAGATAGGTCTAATCATTTCAGCAAAGCGCTCAAAATCCTCATCATCCTTTTTCTTGGATGGCTTAGGAGGAAAGGGCATGGGTTTCTGAACCCATGGTTCTCTTTCTCTACCATGTTTTCTAGCAACAAAGTCTCTCTTATCATAACGTTGATTCTTTGATTGTGGGTTATCAAGATAAACAACAGGTTCAATCTCTACATCATTATCATTACTAGGTTGAGCATCAACTTGAACATCATCATTAACATTATCACTAGGTTCATGTTCAGCACCAGATTGTGTCTCAGCATCAGAAATAGAAATATCATTGGAATTCTCAGGTGTATCTATAACAGGTTCACTAGAAGCATGCAAAGTCCTATCAGTTTTCTTCTTTTTATTAGGACTAGGTGCATCAGTATTAATTCTCTGAGAATCTTGCTCAACTCTCCTAGGATGGCCCTCAGGATACAAAGGTTCCTGAGTCATCTTACCACCTCTAGTCATAACCCTAACAGCATTATCATTATTCTTACTATTCAATTCATTAAGCAAATCACCCTGTGCCTTAAGTACTTGTTCTACTTGAGTTGTAACCATGGAAGCATGTTTACTAATAAGCTTAAGATCATTAACAGTTCTACTCATATAATCACCCAAGTAATCAAGCATGTGAGCATTACGTTTCAATTGTCTACTAACATAAGCATTGAAATTTTCTTGTTTAACAATAAAATTATCAAACTCATCCAAGCATTGACTAGCAGACTTATTATGAGGAATATCACCTTCATCAAATCTATAAATAGAATAAACCTCTACTACCTGTGTCGGGTTATCAAGACCATGTATTTCTTCAATAGGCGGTAAATTCTTAACATCTTCAGCTTTAATACCTTTTTCTTTCATAGATTTCCTTGCCTCTTGCATATCTTCAGGACTGAGAAATAGAATACCTCTTTTCTTCGGAGTTGGCTTAGGTGGTGGTTTGGGAAGAGTCCAATCATTATCATTACTCAATATATTATTCAATAGCAATTCAGCTTGTTCAACAGTTCGTTCCCTGAAAATACAACGAGCACAACTATCTAGGTGGTCCCTAGAAGCATCGGTTAGTCCATTATAAAAGATATCAAGTATTTCATTTTTCTTGAGAGGATGATCAGGCAAAGCATTAAGTAATTGGAGAAGCCTCCCCCAAGCTTGTGGGAGACTCTCTTCTTCAGATTGCACAAAGTTAAATATTTCCTGTAGGGCAGCTTGTTTCTTATGAGCTGGGAAATATTTTTGAGAGAAGTAATAAATCATATCCTGGGGACTACGCACACAACCAGGAGCAAGAGAATTAAAGCATAACTTAGCATCACCCTTTAACGAGAAAGGAAACAATTTAAGAATATAATAGTAGTGGATTTTTTCCTCATGAGCAAATAGGGTGGCTATATCATTCAATTTAGTAAGATGTGCCACAACAGTTTCAGATTCATAACCATAGAAAGGATCAGATTCAACCAAAGTAATTAACTCAGGATTGACAAAGAATTCATAATCCTTATCAGTAACAAAGATAGGTGAAGTAGCAAACTTAGGATCATATTGCATTCTAGCATTCAAAGACTTTTCTTTCAGCTTAGCTAACATTTTCTTAAGATCCTCTCTATCATTGCAAGCAAGAAAGTCTCTAGCAGTTTCTTCATCCATAATATAACCCTCAGGTACAACAGGTAATTCATATGTAGGGGGAGAATCATAATCTTCAGTTTCAATGATATCATCAGTTTCAGTAATTTCATTTTCTCTAACCCTAGCAAGTTGTTCATCAAGAAATTCACCTAGTGGCACAGTATCATCAAGCAAAGCAGTAGTATCATTATAAGCATCATGCATAGCAAAAGTGGCATCATCAATTACTTGCGACATATCAGAATTACTAGCAGGTGTAGGTGTCACAAGCTTACTCAAAACAGAAGGTGAATCAAGTGCAGAGCTAGATGGCAGTTCCTTACCTCCCCTCGTATCAGAGGGATAGATCTTAGTTTTGGTATCTTTCAAATTCTTCATAGTGATCAACAGATATAAATCCCAAGTGACTCAGAGAATAGAGCTATGCTCCCCGGCAACGGCACCAGAAAAAGGTCTTGATAACCCACAAGTATAGGGGATCGCAACAGTTTTTGAGGGTAGAGTATTCAACCCAAATTTATTTATATTGAGTGTATGACCATAGAAGGTTTGATTCATGTAAACAGAACAACAATTATTCTTTGACTTAAATGAATAACCGTATTGCAATAAACATGATCCAATCATATTCATGCTCAATGCAAACACCAAATAACATTTATTTATGTTCAACACTAATCCCGAAGGTAAAGGGAGTGTGCGATGGTGATCTTATCAACCTTGGAATCACTTCCAACACACATCATCACCTTGCCCTTAACTAGTCTCTGTTCATTTTGCAACTCCTGTTTCGAGTTATTAATCTTAGCAACTAAATCGGTATCAAATACCCAGGGGCTACTATGAACACTAGTAAAGTACACATCAATAACATGTATATCAAATATACCTTTGTTCACTTTGCCATCCTTCTTATCCGCCAAGTTTTTGGGGCAGTTCCGTTTCCAGTGACCATTTCCTTTGCAGTAGAACTATAGAGGCACTCAGTTTCAGGTTTGGGTCTAGCTTTGGGCTTCTTCATGGGAGTGACAACTTGCTTGCCATTCTTCTTGAAGTTCCCTTTCTTTCCCTCGCCCTTTTTCTTGAAACTAGTGGTCTTGTTAACCATCAACACTTGATGCTCTTTCTTGATTTCTACCTTCACCGATTGATAACCCACAAGTATAGGGGATCGCAATAGTTTTCGAGGGTAGAGTATTCAACCCAAATTTATTGATTCGACACAAGGGGAGCCAAAGAATATTCTCAAGTATTAACAACTGAGTTGTCAATTCAACCACACCTGAAAGACTTAATATCTGTAGCAAAGTATTTAGTAGCAAAGTAGTATGGAAGTAACGGTAACGGTGGCAAAAGTAACAGTAACAATTTTGTAGCAATCGTAACAGTGGCAACGGAAAAGTAACGAAGCAAAGATCAATATGTGAAAAGCTCGTAGGCAATGGATCAATGATGGATAATTATGTCGAATGGCATTCATCATGCAACAGTTATAACCTAGGGTGACACAGAACTAGCTCCAATTCATCAATATAATGTAGGCATGTATTCCGTATATAGTCATACGTGCTTATGGAAAAGAACTTGCATGACATCTTTTGTCCTACCCTCCCATGGCAGCGGGGTCCTAATGGAAACTAAGGGATATTAAGGCCTCCTTTTAATAGAGAACCGGACCAAAGCATTAGCACTTAGTGAATACATAACTCCTCAAACTACGGTCATCACCGAAAAGAATCCCAATTATTGTCACCTTGGGGTATGCGGATCATAACACGTAATAGGTGTCTATAACTTGCAAGATAGGATCAATAACACATATATATTCATGAAAACATAATAGGTTCAGATCTGAAATCATGGCACTCGGGCCCTAGTGACAAGCATTAGGCATAGCAAAGTCATAGCAACATTAATCTTAGAACATAGTGGATACTAGGGATCAAACCCTAACAAAACTAACTCGATTACATGATAAATCTCATCCAACCCATCACCGTCCAGCAAGCCTACGATGGAATTACTCACGCACGGTGGTGAGCATCATGAAATTGGTGATGGGGGATGGTTGATGATGATGATGGCAACGATTTCCCCTCTCCGGAGCCTCGAACGGACTCCAAATCTACCCTCCCGAGGAAGAACAGGAGGTGGCGGTGGATCTGTATCGTAAAACGTGATGAATCCTTCTTTTTTATTTTTTCTCCCCGAACGTGAATATATGGAGTTGGAGTTGAGGTCGGTGGAGCTTCGTGGGACCCACAAGCCAGGGGGCGCGCCCAGGGGGTAGGGCGCGCCCCCCACCCTTGTGGACAGGCGGTGGGTCCCCCTCACTTGATTCTTTCGCCAATATTTTTTATTTATTCCAAAAATATTCTCCGTGAAGTTTCAGGTCATTTCGAGAACTTATATTTCTGCACAAAAATAACACCATGACAATTCTGCTGAAAACAACGTCAGTCCGGGTTAGTTCCATTCAATTCATGCAAATTAGAGTCCAAAACAAGGGCAAAAGAGTTTGGAAAAGTAGATAAGATGGAGACGTATCACCGATTTCAGCATCGCGAAGAGCTCGGGAATCGTTTTCGTCATCCCTTGCATATTATAGTTCATCACGAAGTTCTAGTAGCTTGGTGATAGTGACTAGAGAACTCTGTCAATCACTATCTTATCTGGAAGATTAACTCCCACTTGATTCAAGCGATTGTAGTACCCAGACATTCTGAGTACATGCTCACTGGCTGAGCTATTCTCCTCCATCTTGTAGGCAAAGTACTTGTTAGAGGTCTCATACCTCTCAACACGGGCATAAGTCTGAAATACCAATTTCAGCTCTTGGATCATCTCATATGTTCCATGGCGTTCAAAACGTTTTTGAAGTCCCGGTTCTAAGCTGTAAAGGATGGCGCACTAAACTATTAAGTACTCATCATATCGAGCTTGCCAAACGTTCATAACGTCTGCATCTACTCCTGCAATAGGTCTGTCACCTAGCGGTGCATCATGAGACATGATTCTTCTATGCAGCAATGAGGATAATCCTCAGATCACGGACCCAATCCGCATCATTGCTACTATCATCTTTCAACTTATTTTTCTCTAGGAACATATCAAAAATAAGGGAGCTATATTGCGAGCTATTGATCTACAACATAGATATGCAAAACTATAAGACTAAGTTCATGATAAATTAAGTTCAATTAATCAAATTACTAAAGAACTCCCACTTAAATAAACATCCCTCAAGTTATCTAAGTGATGCGTGATCCAAATCAACTAACCCAAGTCCGATCATCACGTGAGATGGGGTAGTCATCAATGGTGAACATCTCTATGTTGATCATATCTACTATATGACTCACATTCGACCTTTCGGTCTCCAGTGTTCCGAGACCATGTCTGTACATGCTAGGCTCGTCAAGTTTAACCCAAGTATTCTGCATGTGCAAAACTGTCTTACACCCGTTATATGTGAACGTAGAGTCTATCACACCCGATCATCACGTGGTGTCTCGAAACGATGAACTTTCACAACGGTGCATACTCGGGAAGAACACTTATATCTTGAAATTTAGTAAAGGGATCATCTTATAATGCTACCGTCATTCTAAGCAAAATTAGATACATAAAAGATAAACATCACATGCAATCAAAATATGTGACATGATATGGCCATCATCATCTCATGCTTTTGATCTCCATCTCCAAAGCATCGTCATGATCTCCATCGTCACCGGCTCGACACCTTGATCTCCATCATTGCATCGTGGTCGTCTCGCCAACTATTGCTTCTACAACTATTGCTAATGCATAGCGATAAAGTAAAGCAATTACATGGCGTTTACATTTCATACAATAAAGAGACAACCATAAGGCTCCTGCCGGTTGCCGATAAATTACAAAACATGATCATCTCATACAATAACGTATATCACATCATGTCTTGACCATATCACATCACAACATACCCTGCAAAAACAAGTTAGACGTCCTCTACTTTGTTGTTGCAAGTTTTACGTGGCTGCTATGGGTTTCTAGCAAGAACCGTTCTTACATACGGGAAAAACCACAATGGTGAATTATCAAGTTTGCTGTTTTAACCTTCTTCAAGGACCAGCCGCAGTCAAATTTGATTCAACTAAAGTAGGAGAAACAGACACCCGCCAGCCACCTTTATGCAAAACTAGTTGCATGTCAGTCGGTGGAACCGGTCTCATGTACGTGGACATGTAAGGTTGGTCTGGGCCGCTTCATCCCACAATGCCGCCGAATCAAAATAAGGCGTTGGTGGTAAGCTGTATGAACATCACCGCCCACAACTTCTTTGTGTTCTACTCGTGCATATCATCTACGCATAGACCTGGCTCATGATGCCACTGTTGGGGAACGTTGCATGAAAACAAAAAAAATTCCTATGCCCACGCAAGATCTATCAAGGATATGCATAGCAACGAGGGGGGAGTGTGTCTACGTACCCTCATAGACCGTAAGCGGAAGTGTTTCACAACGCGGTTGATGTAGTCGAACTTTCTTCGCGATCCAACCGATCTAGTACCGAACGTACGACACCTCCGCGTTCAGCACACATTCAGCTCGGTGACGTCCTCCGCCTTCTTGATCCAGCAAGACGGCGAGTTAGTAGATGAGTTCCGTTAGCACGACGGTGTGGTGATGGTGATGGTGAAGTGATCTCCGCAGGGCTTCACCTAAGCACTATGAAAATATGACCGGGGTGTAAACGGTGGAGGGGGGCGCCGCACACGGCTAACAATTGATCTGTTGTGTGCTAGGCGCCCCCCTCCCACATATATATAGGTGGGAGGGAGGGAGGAGCAGCCAAGGGGGGCACCCAAGTAGGAGGAATCCTACTTGGGGTCTCTCCCAAGGTGGCGCCCCCCTGCCATGTATAGGAGCGGGGGAAAGGCAGGGGAGGGTGGCGCCCCCCCCTTTTCCTTTCTCCCATGAGAGGGAAAGGTGGGAGGGGCTAGTCCTCCCCCCTTTCCTTCCCTAGGGCTGTTCGGCTAGGGAAAGGGGCGCACCAGCCCCCTGTGGGCTGGTCTGTCCCTCCCTTGGCCCATTAAGCCCATATACATCGCCGGGGGTGCCCGGAACCCCTTCCGGTGACCCGATTTCTTCCTGGTACGTCCCGAAACACTTCCGGTGTCGAAATACCATTGTCCTATATATCAATATTTACCTCTCAAACATTTCGAGACTCCTTGTCATGTCCGTGATCTCATCCGGGACTCCGAACAACATTCGGTCACCAAATCATATAACTCATATAACACTTTATCGTCAACGAACGTTAAGCGTGCGGACCCTACGGGTTCGAGAACTATGTAGACATGACCGAGACACCTCTCCGGTGAATAACCAATAGCGGAACCTAGATTCCCATATTGGCTCCTACATATTCTATGAAGATCTTTATCGGTCGAACCGTTATGACAACATACGTAATTCTCTTTGTCCATCGGTATGTTACTTGCCCGAGATTCGATAGTCGGTATCTCTATACCTAGTTCAATCTCGTTACCGGCAAGTCTCTTTACTCATTCCGTAATACATCACCTCGTGACTAACTCCTTAGTCATTTGCTTGCAAGCTTATGATGTGTATTACCGAGAGGGCCTAGAGATACCTCTCCGAAACTCGGAGTGACAAATCCTAATCTTGATCTATGACAACTCAACAAACACCTTCGGAGATACCTATAGAGCATCTTTATGATCACCCAGTTACGTTGTGACATTTGATAGCACACAAGGTATTCCTCCGGTTTCCGGGAGTTGCATAAGCTCATAGTCGAAGGAATATGTATTTGACATGAAGAAAGCAATAGCAATAAACTGAACAATCATTATGCTAAGCTAACGGATGGGTCTTGTCCATCACATCATTCTCCTAATGATGTGATCCCGTTATCAAATGACAATGCATGTCTATGGTTAGGAAACCTTAACCATCTTTGATCAACGAGCTAGTCTAGTAGAGGCTTACTAGGGACACGGTATTTGTTTATGTATTCACACATGTATTTAAGTTTTCGATCAATACAATTCTAGCATGAATAATAAACCTTTATCATGAATAAGGAAATATAAAATAACAACTTTATTATTACCTCTAGGGCATATTTCCTTCAGTACCCGCTGATACGAACCACTCGCCGGAGACTTCGTGGCAAACCTTAGATGTGAGGGTTTTGTCATGTCGGACCGGGTTAGTGTAATGCTCGTCCCTCAAGTTTATCCACCTAATGTATTCTAAACATTACGAAATTCCTTCGCAGTGCACCAACTGTTTGGACAACAGAGGACTGTGCGGTGATGCCAGGATGGGGCTTATCTTCGATCTCACCCTGCCGGAGGGATTCAGGTTCCGAATGGTACGTTCACACCTTGCAATGGTGCTGTTAGGGTGTTGACATGATCTAAAATAGCAATAGTGCTCACAATTTACATGCAGTCAAAAATAGAAATGTCGTCTGTTAACCATTTATGTTGCAAGCAGTACATCCCTTGCTACGGCAGGACACCTCTCCTGAGAAAGCTTCGGGTTCGGAGGGATCAATGTACTAGAGTTCGGATGTTGCTGAAAACTGAACATGGATTCCTGTGGGGATGTTGGCTGAAGAACTCGAAAGGATGATGCTATATTGATGGAGAGCATGGTGCGTGGGAAGAGTTCTGCAACACTTATGCCCTAATCACAGGTGATCAAATGATCCTCGATCTAGAGAGCTCTGTCATAGGAGACCATGGCGTTATCATCCCTGTGACCTTTCACCCAGATAGAATTCCGTACATGCATCCAAGTAAGTACTCCTGACTGACAGTTCGTTATCATTGTGTTAACTGCACCTTTAACTTCTGTACCCAGTACAAACGTACGCAAATCATACGCAGGTTACTACCAAGTAAGCAAATTGACGCAAACTTTAATTGGGACCATGAGGTTTACTGAGGGGACAACCGGAGTTTCATGGCAAACCTTGGGCCATCTAGTTTGTTTCGTTGATCGTCTTGGGTCTCTGTTCGTTTGTCATCAAGCTGGTACGGCTCAAGGGAATGTGTGCCGTTGTTGCACTCTTTAAGAGAGTCAGATTTGGTGAACAAGCGAATGGTAGTAACTACTATGTTTTATCTATGACCGGACCTTCGTTCTGTTGCACGGACCTAACATGTTTTTTTGTTGTACCAGACTGTGCCCCGTATAATCGTTCCATCCCAATTGCTCGAGAGCGGTGACATGGTGCTAGCGATTGGCAAGAACATTAAGGTCATATCGACCTACTCCACGACACCTACAGATGGAAGCCTTCTCGTTAATGGGTGGCGCTAAATCATGCCCCTCACTCCAAGCTGGGCAAGCGGGGACAAGGTCGCTTTCATGCTCTACCATGGTGATAGACAGACTGTGCTATTCATTCACCCAATTCCGGCAGCTGATCTTCCTGCTACCAGTGTCGTAATATGCAGTCCCTGAAGTTTTGCTCGCCCACTGTATACCGTGGTCCTCCTTGTTAACCGTGATATTCGGTTCGTACCGGGTTAATTGACAAATAACGCGATGACATTCTTATTGTGTTGTCTATTTGTCCGCCTTTGAGTGATGGCAGGTTTGGTATGTGACCACACGATAACCCTAATTGCTATAGTAACTAAATACATCTTTCACCATACGCAATGCAATAGGGTGCATAACCGAAATTAACGATGGAAAGTAACATTGAACACAGTGCGATATGAAACCATGGAAATGCATAGTTGAGCAAAGTATGATACCAAAATGAGCGTCAGTGCCATATGAAACCACATAAGTGCACAGTTGAGCAAAGTACGATAATAAAATGAGCGACACAATCGGAAAGATATCGAATTTAACTACACATTGTGATCTTCGTGATCACATACCATCGGAGCTTCAACCAGTGATGGGTTGAATATCGTCACCTCCCAGTAATCAGGCCACACAACATCGAAATGAAGAATGTAGCTGACCGAGACCTTTGTGTCCTTCACAAAACTAAGCCATCCCTCGCTGAGGAACATGTTTCTACCTGAAGTTCTCAGCTTGACTGACCAGGAGCAGCTTCTGCCAACACGAAGGTTAATGGTACGGTGCCCCAGCTTACCACAGCTCAGGCGCTCATCAAATTTCTTTGGTATAGGAAAGGTTGATTCCATGTGAGGAGGAATGAGGATGCTAACAAATTTTGTTCCATTACTCGGCTGGAGTATATGCCCAATCGAAACGGGCCGACCCCTCTTCATTTTTTTAGCGGAACCTTCAATGTTCTACTCCTCTTCGAGCGGAACCATCATCTTCTCCTGCTCCTCCTGGAGAGCATCCCTTGTCATCTTCATCTTCTTCACCTTCATATTCTTCTTGTTCTGGTCATCCTGTGCAACCTCCTTCATCTTCTTCTTGTTCTGCTTGTCCTGTGCAACCTCCTTCATCTTCTTCTTGTTCTGCTCGTTGTGTGCAACCTCCTTCATCTTCTTCTTGTTCTGCTCGTCCTGTGCAACCTCCTTCATCTTCTTCGCAACAATGGATCGGTGGAAAGGTGGATAGGTAAGCCCGTCCGCCATTTTCTTTAGATTTCGCCTGTGTTTCCGGCACACGCGCACACCACCAACATTATGGTGCTTTTCCTCAGTGCTCACCTCCGTTGGCTTCATGATGGTGGGCATGCTTCCGTCGTGCTCGCTGTCTGAATCTCCGATCAATATAGGTGGGTCAGCCATGCCTCTGCTGGAATTAAGAAACATGAACAGCTTACCATCAGTAAATGGAATGCCGAACCCTATAACAGATCCAAAAGTTATCATCATTCAGAACAAACCAATCCGAAAGTCAAAACTGAAGAACTGCAATGCTTTCTAATGGACTCTCCTAAAAAATGGATCATTACAAGTAGTGCTAAACAGTTTGCGGACGGACCAAGAGGTCAACAATCTTGACCACAAGACTACCAACAAAAGCACTGTGTGACCTTATTTTGCCCACACCCCCGTCCACCCATCCCCCAATCTAATACACATGAAAAAGTTCGAATGCTGTAAAACGATAGATCTAAATTTGTTGGCTACATTTCTAAATCTTAAGCATCAGAAACTTGTGTTCAGGCGCGAATGGAGGGTCCTCTAAACAAGATGAAGAACCTAAATCCAACGGTTAAGACGAGGCACACCTTTAAGGCGGGGGACAAGAGGACGGCGGCAACGACTGGACGACGGCGAGAAGAGGACGACCTAGACGACGGAGCTCCAATGTGAGCAAGCTTCAAGGGCGAACGGTGTGGAATGCGAGAGGGTTGGGGGGTTTTCAGCTGGCGAGGAATGGGAACAGTGCCCGCTACTTTAGATATATTGATGAGCCAGACGGACCAACAAGACCGGACGCATGTTAACTTACTAACTGCACCTGCCTTTTGATGTATGACACGTGGGTCCAGCGTAGGACAGGGCCCACCTGTCATGTAAATGTGAATGGCGCGGTCCACCAAAAGGAATACATGTCGCGCCAGGCGAATAGGCAAGATAGCTGAGACACACCAGCTAACAGAATTGGATGGTCCAAGGGTATGGGCCGCCAGATTATACAGATTCAAGCTTCTAATGAACTAATACAGCACACAGATATAAACTACTGCTTGTGGGATCGTAGTGCAAAATCACAGGATCCAGCCCAATACATGAGAACATGCTCTTTTTCGCGTACGAAACGCCAGCGACAAGCTTGACCAGGTTTGGACGACATCCCTTACCTTATTGCCCAGCCTATGATCTACCCAAGACTATCAATGTCCAGCTCATCTAATTCATCAATAGAGGTCGACGCGGAGATCTGCATAGCCAACCTGTGTTTCAGCTTGACTTCTTCCGCCTGCAGCACCCGAAGAATCTCTTCCTTTTTGCCGACAGCAAGGTCAATCTCTTCTTGTGTAGCGTCGGCGAAAGTGGAGATGTCAGGATAGCACGAAAAATCACTCTCTGCCGTGACAATCTCTTTGCAACACTCAATCCAGCCGTCAATCTCGACCTCGATACGGCGCCGCCAAAGCTCTTCCCGCCGCTCCAGAGTATGGTTGGTTCGAGATCCCAAGACAGCCAGCGAACATGGAGCTGCAAGATCCATCCTGCTTCAGAGATCAGTATACTATACTATAGTACTAGTGGAGGTTTTTGAACGTTCAGAGACAAAACAAAGTATATAGTGACTGAAGTTCAACGCCATGTTAACTGGCGTCGCACCTGACCCGTAAGTGTGACCATGCCATGCGAGCCAGCACGTAACACGCCTAACAAACCAGCGTGTACCATACTCGACCACGGCACTGAACAAAGTTTCAGTATAACGTTAAATGTATCTGAATTTGGGACTATGTTGATAACTAAAAGTACAATGAGGCAAAGAAGCATAAAACATAATGTATGTCACAGCCTTTATAGGAAATAATTCTGGCAATACCATCTAAGGATAAGGATTACATAGTTGCATCCTCTAAGTTAACAACAATAGCAGGTAAGGATACTAAATATAGTAGTTGCATCCTCTAAGCTAATCAGATAGTTCCTGAACCAGTGCGCCTTTGCTGTCATAAAAAAAACTCTTCACACAAGGATTCGCCAAGAAAGTGTCGTAGATTTCCTTAATGGAACCTACAAACTCAGGCACAAGTTCCAGAGTCACTATCTTAAGCATTGGCGAGGATCTGAATATCAGTTTTAGGAAATCATGTTCATGTTCTTCTCCACTGAAGCCGTTGACCTGCAATTCTTCAAGATGGGTGAACGAGATACTTTGGCTTCTCCAATTCTTTGGCTCCTCACAACGGCAATTTCCTCGGCATGCTAGCATCCCCTAAAGCAGATGAAAATTCTGAAAAGTGAGTATTAACATGCATTTAATTTATGCTCCAGAGTAGTATTTAACATGCGGCTATTACTACTATGTATGCCTCCCTCAAGAAGGGAAAAGAGCACGTACTGCAATGTAGTATGGATGCAAGATAGAAGCCCGGGGGAGGATTACTTCCCTCCAGAGCACGTACTGCAATGTATATGCCTCTCATCACAAGAAAAAAGAAAGAACATGTACCATGGATGCAGGATAGAAGCCCGGGGGAGAATTACCTCCTTCCAAACTGGAATGTCGACGATAAGTGTTTTCGTCACGGCACAAATCTGATGCAACCGAAAGAGATGCAACACAAGTCCTCCTAATACGTGACCAGGCGATGCAAGATTTAGGTTCACTACCGAGAAGTCGGTAACCAGAAGCTTCTCCATCTCTTGTGCAAACACCATGTCTTCTGCAGGCTGCGACTCATCATCCAAATAATTATGCAAAACAATACAATTCAGCAGGATACCATGCATAAAAGGAATTGAGGTCTTACTATGCAAATTTAGCAGACTGGGTACAAACATGAAATACTAGACCCGTATAGGGAGCGATATATCCAACTAGAGGACATGAACGGGACTACGGAGCTGCGACCATGTGCATTCCTTTTGCCAATACTCAGGCCTCAAGATCGTGATGCTGCCCAGACGCCAAAAACCGAACACAAGAACCAAGTCTGTGAAGGAGCACTCCCACTCGACCATCTTCAGCATTGGCGCCGAGATGGAGACGCTGAGCTCCGTGCCGGCCTCAAAATCCATTTCCAAATGCTTAAGCATTGGCGTCACGATGTTGATGCTACTGCATACCATGTCGCTACTGAGAACAAGCGTCCGCAGCGACCCGGAGTGGACCACGATGTCATAAGCAGAAGATGTCACCCTCAGCAAGCGCAAGCGTGGGCAGAGGGTGACCAGGGTGCCAACTTCCATGACGCTGCAACCGTCGAGGCATAGTGCCTCCACCACCGGGGACACGCTAGCCGGCAGCCATGTGAAGCAGATGTCATCATACGAGATGATCTGTACCACCGTCGCACACTCGAAGCAGGGCAGCTCTGCTTCCATGTACCTGACGTATTGGTAACTCAATCGGAGCAGCTGCAACAAGAACCTGGCCGCGGCGTGCAGAAGGGAGGATAAGGCAACTTCGTCGCAACAGTGGCTGGGAGAGATCTTGATGTCCAGGGCGTTTGACACCCAAGGCGAACCGGCCAAGCCGGCGAGTGCGGCTTCGACCTGGGCGGGCGCGATGTCGCGGAAGATGAGATCCGGGAGGGACGTCCACAGGCCGTCCCACCGGCGTGATAGGACGCCAGTGCGCGCGGCGCTGCGGAAGCACCATAACCGCTTGAGGACCAGGAGGAGCATATCGTCGGGGAGGGCGCTCAGCCAGTCAGGTCCTCCGCCAGGACCATGCCAGAAGCGAACTCGATGCGGCGGCCACGGTGAGAGCCTCAGAGGACGGCCCATCACGTCGGCATCTGGGTGGCGCATCTCTCCAACCTCTTCCATGGATCCATGGAGTGTCCGTGAGGAATACGCTCGAACACTCAGAACAGAGGAGGACGCTCGAACATTCAGAACTACCAAGGGCAAGCTGCAAGTTCGATTCTCCTGACTCGATCCGACTGCTCCCAAGGTTGGACTTCAGGATTGGTCCCACCTGTCATTCATAATGTGAAAGGTTCGGTCCATCAGAAAGAATTGATGTCGCGCTAGGCGAATAGGCAAGACATGTGAGATGCACCGGTTAAAACAGTTGGACGGTCCGGTTTCTATGGGCCGACTGACTATTAGGCGCGTATACATTGCATGTGACGAGGGGCTCCGTAAAGAGATTTGTAGCACATACAGACGCTTGTATAATGAACTAATACAACTTCAAACTAGTGCTTCTGGAGCTTTCCGAACATTTCAGAGACAATAACAACAGTATGTGGCCACTGAAGTTGAACGCCATCTTAACTGGCATACTCGCACCTGATCCTGTACGTGCGGCCGTGCCATGAGAGCCAGAACTTAACACGCCTAGCGAACTAGCGTCCACCCATACTACCCACGGTGGGCAACACCTACAAAACATACGCCTCAAAAACTTCCAGTTCCCCAAGGCCATCTCCCTTCGGTTCAGATCTATTTTGCTCCTTCCCTTGCTTCCCCACAGACAACACCGCTGCTATGGATCCGCCGCCGCGTGGTCGTCCTTGGCGTGGCTGGGAGACCATCGACGATAATTCTCTGGGACAGATCTTAAATCGCACGGACTTCCTTACCGCCACAAGACTTGACGGTTCCTGCGCCACCTTCTACAGGACGCTTGTGCGTAAATATGCCAGCGACATGCTCATGATAGTTGGTCTTCCATGCGTCTTTGGGGAACACGTCTTTTGGTGGAGAGGTCGAAGGGATCATGGACAAAGATGCAATATTACGCCTCTAGAGTGCCCTACCTTGGAAGGAACGGGACAAGAATTGGAAGACACTAGGATTTTGTCCAATGATGAGGTCAGTGTGATATGCACTTTCTATATTCTGCGATCCTGGTGTACTTTTTGAATATACTTTCTGAATCTGCAGTTCTGCTATCTCGATGTACTTTCTGAATATGCAGTTCAATAGTCTGCTATCTAGATGTGCTTTCTGAATGTACTTTCTTAATATGCAGTTGAATAGTTCGTAAACAAAGCCTAGGTTTCTGAATACACTTACTTGTTCAATCATGCATAAAACACATAGTTTCTGAATCTACTTGTCCAATCATGCATATACTTACTTGTTCAGTCATGCATAGCTTTGGGTTGGCGCAAACAGCGATTGGCTTGTTTACATAACGGAGGATACAGAGGTGAAGATTCACAACATCTATACCGGTGTCGACGTTGACGTAGCCCCAATGTCCACCGTCGGGTTCGGCTGTGCTAATTTGGTCAAGAGGCACATGCGTTACCATGCCGCTACTGCCAAATTGAGGAAGATAGCACTCGCCAAACCCCCCACAAGGTTGCGTGCGTACACGGACTTTCATCTCATCGCGGTGTTCGACATCAGGATAGCCATGACGCAGCCTGAGGAAGACGGGAATGGCTAGTATGTGTTGCCTGTAGCGAGCTTATACCCATACAGGTACAAAAAAGCCGTGTACCATGCAGGCCGGGTCTTCGCGGTAACAAACCAGGGAGGTTGCATATGGGATACGTCATACGGTATGTAATACAACAAATCAAATTCAGTCCTCTTGTACATACATTCCTCTTCACATTTGAATCTGGTATCAAATGTTTTGTAGGACTGAGCCACCCCCCTATCAAATCGCTCTGCCTGATATTGGGGTTAGACACGTTATTACATGGAACCTTGTAACTGACCTTCACCGCATGGGGTGTAATACATTATTAGTCCGTGTCAACAGTCCCGGCGCAGGTGTTACCACAAACTACTCCGATCGGACCCTTACGATGCACCCAGGTATTACTTCAGGACCAAACCCTTAAAATCGTGGGAAAAGCATGAAACCTCAATCTGACCTGACACATGTGACATTTCTTTTTAGGTATGCTTTGTGAGCTATACCAGATGGATGGCACAACGATAGACCTTCGTGATGCTATCTGTGAGCCAGCAAACAATCTAGGCGAACACTCTATTTTCATTGGGGACAGCTACCCACTAGTCAAAAGGATGCCACCTTTAGTGCACGATGCCGAGGGTTTGCCGCTCATGAAGCATGGCTGCGTATATGCAATGCACCGCCGGAAACAAACCTGGGACGGGCCTCTTCCTGATTTATGCCGTTTCAGCTTCGATGGGACTTCTTCATGGGGTATGGAGCTAAGCAGTTGCGAATCATATTCCCGATGCCCTCCACTGTGGATAGTGCCATCTGTGAGAAACTGCTTGGACTGGAACTATGAAGGCCAAACTAGGTCACCAAAATATGACTCCTCCCAAAGTTCGAGCCTGAACACTTAAAAATATGTTCGATCAGTCTGAACATGCTCTATATTGGTGTCTGTACGGGGACATATTGTTACTTATTACCTGTGTAACTAAATGTAAGACGATCTTATACTTAGAGCCATCGTATACAACTATGGATGCACAAACTGCTGGCATTTTTTAAAGTTCGGAAATTGCAGTGGCGTTAGTCGGAATCACCAGAATTCAAGTGGCATTTATCCAATTAAGAACACTATCTCCTAAACTAATGAAAGAAGCAGCAAGAACCATGCAAGTCACAGCCTTTATAGGCAATAATTCTGGCAATGCCATCTAAGGATAAGGATTACAGAGTTGCATCCCCTAACTTAACAACAATAGAAGGTAAGGATAATAAATATAGTAGTTGCATCCCCCTCGCACAGAACAATCTTCTTGCATCATGGAGCATGCTAATCAGATAGTTCCCGAACCAGTGGGCCTTTGCTGTCATAAACAGAACTCTTCACACAAGGATTCGCAAAGAAAGTGTCGTAGATTTGCTTAATGGAACCTACAAAGTGAGGCACAAGTCCTAGACTCACTATCTTAAGCTTTGGTGATGATCTGAATATCAGTTTTAGGAAATCATGTTCATGATCTTCTCCACTGAAGCCGTTGACCTGCACTTCTTGAAGACGGGTGAACGAGATACTTTGGCATCTCCAATTCTTTGGCTCCTCACAACGGTAATTTCCTGGGCATGCTAGCATCCCCTGAAGCAGATGAAGAGTATTAACATGTGGGTATTACTACTATTTATGCCGCCCTCAAGAAGGGAAAAGAACCATGCAAAACTACCGTCCACCCATACCACCCACGGTGGGCAACACCTACAAAACTTCTAGTTCCCCAGGTAAGACGCAGCAAGAACCATGCAAGTCACAACCTTTATAGGTAATTCTTTCTAGCAATACCATATAAGGATAAGGATTACAGAGTTGCATCCCCTAACTTAACAACAATAGCAGGTAAGGATAGTAAATATAGTAGTTGCATCCCCCTCGCACAGAACAATCTTCTTGCATCATGGAGCATGCTAATCAGATAGTTCCTGAACCAGTGCGCCGTTCCTGTCATAAACAGAACTCTTCACACAAGGATTCGCCAAGAAAGTCTCGTAGATTTCCTTAATGGAACCTACAAACTCAGGCAGAAGTTGCACACACACTGACTTAAGCCTTGGCGATGATCTGAATATCAGTTTTAGGAAATCATGTTCATGATCTTCTCCACTGAAGCCGTTGACCTGCAGTACTTCAAGACGGGTGAACGAGATACTTTGGCATCTCCAATTCTTTGGCTCCTCACAACGGCAATTTCCTGGGCATGCTATCCTCTGAAGCAGATGAACAGTATTAACATGCATTTTATTTATGATCCAGAGTAGTATTTAACAGGTGGCTATTACTACTATTTTTGCCTCCCTGAACAAGGGAAAAGAGCACGTACTGCAATGTATATCCCTGTGAACACAAGAAAAAAAAAGAAAGAACATGTAGCATGGATGCAGGATGGAAGCCAGGGGCAAAATTACCTCCTGCCAAACTGGAATGACGACGACAAGCGTTTTCGTCACGGCACAAATCTGATGCAAATGAAAGAGACGCAACACAAATGGTCCAAAAACATGCCCAGGCGACGCAACTTTTATGTACAATAGCGAGAAGTGGGTAACCGGAAGCTTCTCCAGCTCTTGTGCAAACAACATGTCTTCTACATGCTCCCACACATCATGCAAATAATTCTGCAAAACAATACAATTCAGCAGGATACCATGCATAAAAAGAATTGAAGTTTTGATGTGAAAATTTAGCAGACTGGGTACTAACATGAAATACTAGACGCGTACAGGGAGCGATATATGCAACTCGAGGCCATGAACGGGAGGACGGAGCTTTCGCCAGTACTCAAGCATGAAGACCGTGATGCTGTCCACACGCTAACAACCCACAGGAGCCGGGTCTGTGAAGCAGCAGTCCCAGTCCAAAATCTCCAGCATTGGCGCCAAGATGGAGACGCTAAACTCCGGGCCGGCCTCGAATTCCATTTTCAAATGCTTAAGCATTGGCGTCACGAAGTTGATGCTACTGCATACCGTGTCACTTGTGAGAACAAGCGTCCGCAGCGACCCGGAGTGGACCATGATGTCGTATGCAGAAGATGTCACCCTCAGCAAGCACAAGCACGGGCAGAGGGTGACTAGGGTGCCGATGTCCATGACGCTGCAACCGTCGAGGCATAGTGCCTCCACCGCTGGGGACACGATGGCCGGCAGCCGTGTGAAGCAGATGTCGTCATACGAGCTGATCTATACCACCGTCGCGCACTCGAAGCAGGGCAGCTCTGCTTCCATGTACCTGACGTATTGGTAACTCAATCGGAGCAGCTACAACGAGACCCTGGCCGCGGCGTGCAGAAGGGAGGATAAGGCAGCTTCGTCGCAACAGTTGCTGCGAGAGATCTTGATGTACAGGGCGTTCGACACCCAAGGCGAACCGGCCAAGCCGGCGAGCGCGGCTTCGACCTGGGCGGGCATGACGTCGCGGAAGATGAGATCCGGGAGGGAGGTCCAGAGGCCGCGCCACCTCCACGACAGGACGCTGGTGCGAGCGGCGCTGCGGAAGCACCCTAACCGCGCGAGGACCAACAGGAGCATGTCATCGGGGAGGGCGCTGAGGCGGTCAGGTCCTCCGCCGGGACCATGCCGGAAGCAAACTCGATGCAGCGGCCGCGACGAGGGCCTCAGAGGACGGCCCGTCACGTCGGCATCTGGGTAGCGCATCTCTCCAGCCTCTTCCATGGATTTGTGGAGTGTCCATGAGGAATACGCTCGAACACTCAGAACAGAGGAGGACGCTCGAACATTCAGAACTACCAAGGGCAAGATGCAAGTTTGATTCTCCTAACTCGATCCGACTGCTCCCAAGGGTTGGACTTGAGGATTGGTCCCACCTGTCATTCATAATGTGAAAGGATCGGTCCATCAGAAAGAACTGATGTCGTGCCAGGCGAATAGGCAATACAGGTGAGACGCACCGGTTAAAATAGTTGGACGGTCCGGTTGGTATGGGCCGACTGACTATTAGGCGCGTACACATTGCATGTGATGAGGGGCTCCTTAAAGAGATTTGTAGCACATACAGGCGCTTATAATGAACTAATACAACTTCAAACTAGTGCTTCTGGAGCTATTGACGTTTCAGAGACAATAACAACTTAGGTTCGTATGTAACCATTAGCACTCCATGGACGCCTGTTTCAGAGACAATAACGTCCACACTTGTAGTTATTCGCGCCTGCAAGATAGATGCTGCTAGTGCAACTTATGTAACCATTGATACTCAATAGACGTCTGCTTAACTGCCGCTCTATTATTCCCGCCTGCAAGGAACACATTGGCACTGCAACTTATGTACTAACCATTTGTACTCCATACACGACTGTTTAACTACCGTTCTACGAAACTGCTGCTACGAAAGTTGATTACACGCATTGGGAGAAGGCGTATATAAATGTTTTTTTGGTTGCCCACCGCGTACTTGTTAGATGTGGGAGCAACTACCCCACGCGTGTTGACCATTAGAAGTTTACAACTCCCAACTTAAAGTTTACAACTCCCAAGTACTTATAAAAGCATGCATGCACACTTCCATTTCCCAAGTCCCCGTGGAAACGCCAAATGCTCTGGCGTCCTATCGTCGGCATACACGCCCAATCAAAATACGCGGCTGGAGCAGACGAATCGTCCAGCCATCTTTAAATTGGTACGTCCATGTGCTCGGGAATCGCTGCACATTCATCCTCACCATCATCAAACAGAACAAGCCATTCTTCTCTGTGCTTGGGTCTGCCATGGCCAGTGGGAGGAGCTCTGGATGAAAAAACAACCAAGGAGCTTTGACCAAGGCTGCGGAAGCAAAAGACAGGTATAGACGTCTCGCGGCTGCCACAGGGGCAGGCGAGAGCTCTAACAAGCGCACTCGTCCCGGGGGTGAGCAGGCACGCGAGGGCTCTGAGAAGCGGAGTCGTCCCGGGGCCGACCGGCCGGCGTATGCCTCTAACAGGCCCGCTGAGGACATCGCCGACTGGGCGAAGCTGAGCAATGACGCGCTGGACAAGGCGACAACTCTCATCCACAAACTTATGGATGGCAAGGAGAAGGCGACCGCTCTGATTGTCAAACTTATGGATGAGAAGGAGAAGCTATGCATCGAGCGAGACCTCCTCAAGGAGGAGATCACCGGAATGGCAAAGCTAAACGACGACAAAAAGGCCTTACTGCAGGACGCAGCCGCCGTCATCGTCGAACTAATAGATGAGAAAGAGAAAAGCAGCATCGAGCGCAACCTGCTGATGGATGAATCCATCACAGCTTTGAAGCAACGTCGTGAAGACATCAAAGAGATCATTCGAGCTCGCGTCGACAAGGACAAAGCCATGGACGCAATGAAGAAGATGGCGGAAGACAAGCAAGAGGAGATGATGTTGGTGGAGGCGCTGAAGAAAAAGATTCAGGAATTACTCGCCGATCAACCCATCATGAACGTGGCTGTAAAAATCGAATAGAGCATCCACCCCTATAGTTGTAAGGGTTTACTGAATCTGCCATCCTGTTAAAGGTTAACTGAATTGTCCGATGTTAAAAGTAACATATGCAGTTAACTGAATTTGTTTTAGTGATCAACTGTAACTCCTTCTTTACAGTTAACTCAATATGTCCTGGTGTTAAAAGTTTACTGAAGTTTTCACTTAACTGAAGGAGACATGGTGTTAATACTTTACTGCATTTTCAGTTGACTGAAATTGTCTAACTATTGAAATTTAAATCAATCTTTTCAGTTCACTTAATCTCTCTGGGTGTTAAAATTTTACTGAATTTCTTAGTTTACTGCATCTGTCCTCGTGTTAAAAGTTTAATGAATTTGTACATCAACTGAATATTCCAGTTATCTATCTCAAGTTGTCCTGAGAGTTCAAAGTTAACTGAATTTTTAGGGTAAACTGATTTTGTCCTCATGTCAATTCTGAATTTAACTCAATCTGTGCTGGTGTTCAAATTTAAGTCAATTTGTCTGGGTTAAATAATTTTGTATCAGAGTTCAAATGTAACTAAATATCAAAACAACAAAAGCAACAGTGATAACTTGTTAACTGCATATCAAAGGCACGAACCCAAGTTCACAGCATACATAAGCAACAAAAGCAACATTGATAAATTGCTAACTTATATGCTGAATGTATACCTAATCAGCATACCTAACTAGCCTTCACTTTGTTCTGCAACTTCTTCACTTCTTCAGAGCCTCCGAACGACACGAACAAAACGATGCTTAAACAAGTCACGACAATCAACAGTCAAACCAAACCTTCTTCAGTTCTTCAGAACCTTCTGACGGCACAAACTAAACGATGCCAAAACAAGTGATGCCAATCAGCAATCATACCAAACCACCGAAGTTACTCAGCTTCTCCAGGCGAACGACGGTGGTAAGGCAGGGAGCCACTGCCCGCAGAGCCCGCTCCCGGTCCACAGGAGCCAGCTCGTCGAAGACGGCGTCGAATGGCACGAATGGATTGCGGTGATGAAGTCCGGACAGGATTCGACCGCCAACGGCGACGGCACCATGAACCCCCTCATTGTCCAGCGCCTCACCCATCGCCGCACGGAGACGGTTCAGCTCCTCGGAGAGATAACTGAAGAAGGAGACCAGGTTAGGAAGCCGGAGCTCGTGGAAGTCGATGGGGTGACTGAACGGGTTTAGCCCAACGACCGGCATGGTCGCGGTCGCACGACGGTACGCGTCGCGAAGCCTCACCACCTGCGTGGTGACATGATCCAGCAAGCGGTCCAGGCGACCCTGGAGATCCTCACGCTCGGAGCGCTCCCGCACCAGCGCAGCTGCCGCTTCCTGCAACAACGCCGACGATGCCACAAGCATCTTAGTCTTTGACTCCTGACGCTCATGAAGCTTCGTCAGCTGACACTCATGACGGAGGAGCAAGTCACTCTTCTCCTCCCGGAGCTGACGGAGCTCCACATCCTTGGCCCGGAGCTACGCATCCTTGGCCACGAGCTCCTCTCTCAGCCGCCTCACCTCTGACACCGTGATATCGTGGGCACCCATGAAAACCGGTACAAGGAATGGGGGGCCAAGCAGGAGGAGGGGGTGGAAAGGATGAAGATGGAGGTCTGCAGCCTGATAGAGCGAAGATCGATCTAAATCTTTTGTTTTCCCCAGTCCATGCCCTTTCACATCAGCGGGTTTCCTTAGACCGGCCGCCCATAAAGATCAAAGTAACGCAGTGGTGATATTTTCATTTTACCTGGCAGTCAAAAGCGACAAACGCATGGGCGGTATAACGACGGAACACGCTTGACGCCTAGGCATCTCACCTGTGGCTGGATACACGCCACACAAAAACCCGTGACTACCGTTAACACGTGCACGCCATATTTATAGGCATTTCTCCGATTGTGGTTACACGACGTATTGACAGGCATGTCAGAAGCGGCGACGCCTTCGGGCCAGGCGCGTTTGACGGCTGCCACGCTGGCGGCCGGTGGTTGTCGCCGGTCAATGGCGCCTCGGCGGGCGGCGCGGCGACGTGCAAGTGTGGCGCCTTGCGGTCCGGCGCGAATGGGGGGGGGGGGGGGGGGGGGAGGGGGGAGGGGTCAGGCGATGAAATAAGTTTTTTGGGGGGGTCAGTGGGCAAAATAAGGCGGGCCACGGGTCATTTAGTAAAAATTATACGAGACTCCACTGTGCGACTCTGCTGGCTGGATTGCTGCTTCGGTCGCATTTCTGCAGAGCTACGTGCGTAGCCTAAATCTTGAAGGAGAATCAGAATAGTTTCGACCAAGGGGAAGAAACTGGCAGTGGTGCAGGGCTTGAACACTCGTATCTCATCTGTTCGAAGGCAGAGGAGGCTGAGGCGAGAGCCTGTGTCCTGGGACTAAATCTAGTTCTCTGTTTTGCTCAAGACAAATTAATTCTAGAAAGTGATAGTGCTAATGTGGTCATGATCATCACCAACATAAAGTCTGGAGGCTGTAGCCACCAACCTGTCCAGCTGGAGGAACGCCTATATGGAGATCGAAGAGCTTCTTTTGAGGAAATAGGCTGAATATAATATCATGGTACACAAGATCGGGAGGAATGCAAACATGAACCCAAATGATAACGCCCACACGATGTGTCACGAAGACATTCGGTCCAAACACCTCCTTTATCGTTAGATGTTTCGCACGAATCTTGAAGCACACAAAATCGCCACGTCAGCCAACGAGCTCGTGCGGGTATACCTGGCCAAATGGGCCGGCCTTAGCGTGCCGGCCCGATAGCCCGCGTGCCCGGCACGTCATGGGCCAGCCCGGCACGTGGCCCGCCTCGGGCCGTGCCTGGGCCACGAGGCTGGGCACGCGTGCCAGCCCGGCACGGCACGCCAGGTTTGCATGCGCATACTTGCATAGTTGCATTGCATGCCAGGCTTGCATGCGCATACTTGCATTGTTGCATTGCATGCCAGGTTTGCACTGACGACCGGCCGTTGCATTTGCATACTTGCATAGTTGCATTGCATGCCAGGTTTGCATGCGCATGCGAGTGACGACGAGGAGAGGAGCGTCCCGTGCACGCCGACCTGACGTGCATTTTTTTTTTTGAAAAATCGGGCGGACGTGCTGCTCGTGCCTTCCCGTGCCAGACGTGCCTACGGGCCAGCCCGTTTAACCAGGGGCCGTGCTTGGGCCTCGGAGGCCAGCACGCGTGCCGGCCCGGCACGGCCCGAGTACTTCGCGTGCCTGGCCGGGCCGTGCCGTGCCTGGCCCGTTTAATCCAGGCCGTGCCGTGCCGGGCCGGGCGGCCCATTTGGCCAGGTATACGTGCGGGTCAAGACCAACCGGCCCGAACGGCACCTACTCCTCCCGTCCCGAACGGCGCCCACTCTATCTCACTTTCTCTTCCCCACTCATCTACACTTCTCTTCCGCTATCCTCGTGACCGCCTCTAATCCGGCGAGCCCCGTGGATCCCGGTGACTGCCGGCGAGGTCCGCGCTAGATGCACGGTGGGGGTCATGGGACGGAGGTAGTTGGTTGTGGATGCGGGTGGTGGCGGGCGGAGGCCACGGCGGCGGTGAACAACAGTTGGATCCGGTTGAATCTTCCCATTGTCCTCCCCCGACTGCCTCTAATCCGACGAGGCCCGCGGATCCCGGCGACCGCCGATGAGGCCCGCGCTATATGCGCAGTGAGGGGGCACGAGATGGAGGTAGATGGCTGGCGAGGCGGGGCGAAGGCCGCGGCAGCGGTGAACAACGGTTGAATCCAACCGACGATGAGGGAAGGCGCCGCTGCTGCTGGGCTTCGAGCTCCGCCGCGCCCATTTCGTGCTACACTGGGAATGGAGGGGGCGCGTGCGCGCAGCTAGGGTCCCTGGCGCGGCTCGGCCTTCCCGGTGGACGCCGACGCGGGACGGAGCTATTCAACCCCGAGGGCAAGCACCACGTCGCGCGACGACTACTCGCGACGACCGGGTGAACCAGGTCGGCAGCGTGGCGGCGACCCCCTTTTTTGTCGTTGTGTGGAGGGGATGAGAAGCAGGTGGCGGCCATGGCGGGGCGGCAACGGCGCGTGGCCGCTGCTCGGGACGGCCGGTGACGACGCTGCTTCCCTCCTGCACCTCCATCCCCGCTCGTCGCGCGCGGAGCCCTGTGTGCAAATCCTCTACCCCGCTCATGCAAAGTTTGTTCAGGCAAGTTTTGTTAATGTAGATGCGCACTTGTTCCCCTAGGAGTAGGCAATTCAATTCATAGATGTTTGCCCTTACGCAGCTCCTTTTTGCCCCTCATTAGCATTCAAGTTCGCAGATGCAACTGTAGGGGGCAAGTTCGAACAGATGCAAGTGTAGGAGAACATTTCTTTAGAAGAGGGATCAGGCAATAGGCAATAATGCCAATATGAGAGGATCCCCACACGCAATAGAGTAGTGCATCATTAGGAAATTCTGTGTTAAAAACGCCGCAATTCTGCATATAGTGTATGTAGTCTGTAGCATGTAGTTCCCTGTTTCTGTATGAAATGAGTGTCTCTAGTATGCATATCTTTTTCTGCACATTTTTGTCAGTCTATTTTCTCTGCTGGTTAGCGAGGATCCTCAAATCTCTTACTTCCAGTCTCACCCAATTGCTGCTGTGCACAGAAAAATTGCAAGCCGGCGATGGAGCAATCTAGAGTAGTTGCCACGGCAAATTTGTCGTAATAGTTGCTCCGGACAGAATTTGTACGGTAGTTGCCACGGCAATTTTTTTTCTGTAGTAGTTGCCGTGGGCAGAATTTCCAGAGTAGTTGCCATGGCAATATTTTTGTAATAGTTGTCATGGGCAGAATTCCTACAAGCAGTTGGCATGGCAAAAAAATTGGTATAGTTACCATGACACAATTCTGGAGTAGGAGTCATTGCCATGTCATAATTGTTAAGAGTAGTTGCCATGGCAAGTTTCTGCGGTAGTTGTCATGGCAAGTTTTTTGGGTAGTTGCCATGGCATAATTCAACAGCTACATCAGCCATATGTCAACTTTTCTTTTGTAGCATGATCTAATTCTAATATGGTAGTTTTAGTTAAATACCATGGAAATTCTAATATGAATTTTCCATGGCAAATTCATGTTCATTTTTCCATGTTTTTTTACATTTTTTTTAAAAGGAGGATGACCCCCGGCCTCTGCATCTGGGAGATGCATGCGACCACTTTATTGATTATTCTCGAGGACCTTACAAAGTATTACAACAATATGCCTGAATCCGCCATCTTGGCAACATATGCCAGTACTCCTATCCATATGATGAAGGGGTGCTAGCTGGGCCAAATACCCAGACCACTCACCTAAGCCTATCATCAAAAGCCGGAAGCCCCAGCCGAGCCACATACCGGGTTTGGGGCACAAACCGGTCTGACGCACTCACATGTGTCGTCGCCGCCATCTTCCACAGGTCCGTCTTCAGAGCAGATATTGAGGCATCTACCTTGTCAGGCCAATCTGCCATCGACGCCACCATGACGCCAGACAGCTACCTCCTCCTGCGCGAGTCCATCGCTGCGCATCGGGCGCCGAGTCTCCACTGCGCCACGCCGCCGAGATCCGCCGCCATCAGTGTGTAGGATGAAGCACCGCTCCACCAAAGAAGCCGCCCACTGGTCCCTCGATCCCGTGTACGCCTCCAAGAATGACGCCCCCAAGGAGGAAACGACACCAACGCGCCGCCATCATCCGATCTACTGATCTAGGGTTTCTCCCGGAGGTAGCGGATAGAGGTCTGGAGCTTCTCCACGGCGATGCCTTCAAGAAGGTAATGACACAAAAGAGTGCCGCCAACGCCGGTCTTGGCATCAAGCCGAGAACGAGGTTTTCACCCGGATCCGCTCGAAGAACCTCCATCAAGCATCGTGTGCACGGGTCGCCGCCGATCTGAGCCGCCGCGCATCGAGCAGGCCGCACCGGCCAGATCAGATCTGTCCGGAGGGCAAACCATGCATGGCGCCGACCCAACCACCAGGCCCTCCATGCCGCCACCACCGATCCGAGGTCAGATGGTCCGTCGCCGCAGACCCGGCCGCCGCCGCCGAACGCAGCCAAGGCCGCTGCCCGAAGCAGGGCCGGCCGCCGCACCCGCCACCATCGCCGCCCTAGGCCGAGGCGGCCGCCGTGCCGCCGCCGGTCAAGGCAGGCCCGCCACGCCGCCAAGGACAGATCGGCCGTGCCACCACACGCCGCGGGGCTCCGCACCGCCCCCATGGCGCAGGAGAGAGGGAAGGCCCCCGCCACCGCCGTCAGCGCCCGGGCTATAGGCCGGCGGCGTCCTTCAGCGGCGGCGAAGGGAGGGATGGAAGGACGGGGAGCCCCCGGCGGCTAGGGTTGCGATCCCGCCCGAGTCGCCCGAGCGGGGGCGACGCGGGGGCTAAACTCCGTATCAGGAGAGACGACGTTACAAGCAGCAATCGATTTCCCCCATGTTCTTTTACATACATGGCAAAATCTCTCAAATAAAACATGTATATGTTCAAAAGTATGGCAACTTAAGATGTTGAAAAATATGGCAAAGCTATAGATGTTCAAAAACATGTCAAAGTTATAGATGTTCAGAAACATGGCAAACTTGCCATGTCAACTTAATATGTGTACATAGCATGCCAATTTTTCTGCATTTGATCACATAACAAGTTTAGAAAATGTTCCTATGACTTTTCAAAGTTTGCCATGGCAAAAATGTCATGTTTATTTGCCATGGCAAATTTAGGTTTTTTTTAACACGCCCACCACAATCTTTCTGCTTTTGTTTCTTACTTAGCTATGGCAAATTTAGTTTATTGACCATGGCAAATTTAGTTTATTGACCATGGCAAACTGATTTTATTTGATCATGTCAAATTTCGTTTATTTGGTTCATGGCAAATTTAGTTTTCAAATCATGGCAAGTTTTATTTGCGTGAATTTCGCTGTGACAAGTTTTGATACGAATCTGCCATGGCATTTTTCTTGTTCATATTTGACTTTCAAATTTTTGTGTTTTTTTCACACACGACAAATTCATCATACAAACACACGACAATTCTTGATACGAAATTGCCATGGCAATTTTCTCGTTCATATTTTTAGTTTTTCAACTTTTTGTGCTTTTTACACACACGGCAAATTCATCGTACCAAAACACGGCAATTCTTGATACAAATCTGCCATGCCAAGTTTTGATACAAATTTGGTTTATTGATTATGGCAAATTTTAGTTTATTGGTTCATGGCAAATTTAGTTTACAAATCATGGCAAATTTAGTTTATTGATCATGACAAATTTAGTTTTCAAATCATGTCAATTTAGTTTACATGATTTTTCTGCCATGGCAAGTTTCAATATGAATCTGCCACAATAATTTTTCTTGTTCATGGCAAATTTAGTTTACGTGAATTTCGCCGTGGCAAGTTATGATACGAATCTGCCATGGCATTTTTCTTGTTCATACTTGATTTCCAACTTTTTGTATTCTTTTCACACATGGCAAATTCAGCATTCAAACACATGGCAATTCTTGGTACGAATTTGCCATGACAAATATCTTTGTTCATACTTGATTTTAAAATTTTTGTGTTTTTTCTCACACACGGCAAAATCCTCCTTCAAAACACGGTAATTCTAATTAAACTTTCATGGCAATTTTAATTAAAAATGCCATTGCATTTTTACCTTTTATTGTCCTGTCAAAATTTTGTGTTTTTTTCACATGAATTTTTCAACTATTTGTGTTTTTTTCACATGGCAATATTGATTATTTTGTCATGGCAGATTTGCCATAGTTCATTTGGGGGATTAAATATGTGTTTATAAACCTTTGCCATTGTTAAAAAACAATATAATGGCAAATAGTTTGGTCAACTCGAATGACAATTTTTCTGCTATTTTCTAAGCTGATGGCATTTTTTAGTAGCTGAGCAAAATCTGGGCTTTTATTTGACACAGAAAAAAAATTCAAAATCTGGGCCTTTTCATTTAATTCGTTGTCAGTGGGATTTTTGTTCCTTTTTTTCACAGAGGAAAAGGGCCTGGTGTGATGGAGGCGTGCGGGCGATGGGTTCCCCCCGCCGAACGAATTAGTGCGGGGGATCGATCCCCTCGTATCGAACGAGTCGTGTGGTAGGATGCTCCTCCTGCCACATGTGTGGGCAGTTTTAATATTCGCCCACACACGATCGTATGGGCTGCCTGTTGGATATGCCACACAGGGTCGTGTGGGCGGGTGACCATTGTGCTACACGTGTGGCAGTTATCGGCGTCCAACATGAAGTAGCAAATCTCCCACGAAACATAAAAATAAAATATCCCCTCTTTTTTTTAACAACGAGCCTCCTCATCGGTTTTCATTGAAAACATAAAAATAAAAACATAAAAAGAAACCGCTAGCATCAAGTACCACATAACCCAGAAATAGAAAAACAAACCAGGCAAAAGCCGAAACGCAAAGAAAGTTTTTACTGACATCCTACATACGTAGTACGTACTAGCCAAACTACCCTATCCCAGGTAGGGTGTAAAGGCTACGGCGCGCCAAACCCCGAGAGCAAAGAGTCGAAAACAGAGTATCACAAGGCACAAGACGGAATTAGACAAAGCAAAAGCACTTCCCCAGACTATCTCCAGGAAGCTTCAGCAAAGCTTCTCCCCTTGTTCACCCCACACCAATCCTCTGACGCAAGGGATTCCATCCATGGCTCCTAGCATAGATCTCCTCCAGCACCCTCTTGATTCGCTCCACGCCCATCTCATTGTTTTTTCTGTCTAGCGGTTTCTGCAATATACTCCCACATGTTAAGATAGAAACATAGCCTGTATGTTACAGATGCAGGGTCGTCATGAAAAACTTTATCAAAACAGGCTCTATTTAGGATCGTCATGAAAAACTTTATCAAAACAGGCTCTATTCCTAGTTTTCCAAATTGTCCAACATATAGTAACCCCTCCACATAGCACTAATCTTCTCTCCTTTTTAGGGAAGGTCCTAATCCAGACCACAATCGTATCAGAAAGATTAGATGGCAATGTAGGGATACCCAAAGCAAAGGTGACCACTAGCCAAATCATTCTGGCCAAAGCACACTTTGTGGATAATTCTTGTTCTGGCGTATCCATGGCACGGACTCCATTGCATATACATCAGGAACAATCTCATACAGAGAAATCACCACGCAAAAAAGAAAAAAACACTCACACAAGGAAAGAAAAAACCGATTAGATCCAGACGTAGTACTGACGATGCAAGATCACAAGGGAGACAAAGTGGGGCTGGGTAAGGAGGAGCTATGGCCCGTGAAGCAAGCCAGAAAATTTCCCCTTGGGGTAACTACATAGCTCCACATGGGCATCAATCAGCAAGCACAAATCTTACGCCGCTAGGCCATCCCACGCCGCAGTCTTCCTCGCTCGGATGCACCAAATCGAACAACCCAATCATCAACACATCTCGAGATAGATAGGGGAAGGACCCGGGGGTGGGGGAAGCGATCGTACATACCTTGACACCCTCGATCTCGACGTGCTGCTCCTCCACCACGTCCACCACCACCATCGTGTACTTCTCCGCCAGCCACCAGTAGGAACGCCCATCTCCGGCGCTAACCTTGAGTTCAAGGCTCCAGGATGAGCTGCAGGCCAACCGGCGCGCTGTCGACCTGGGCGACCTCGGCCAGCTGCAGCGACCTTCCGTGTTCACAAGGTCGACGACGGGGATGCGGGCTCCACGGACGACCCCCTCTGGCGGCGTCGGCGCGTTGGCCCTCTTCTGCGGCGAGGATGGCGTGGGCGAGGGGATGTGGCGGCGCGGGAGCTCCGGGCGCGAGATGGAGAGGGCGCGAGCGCGGGGAGGGCGGCGGCGGCGGTAACCCTAGCTGTGGGAGTGGGGCGCTGAGCGCGAGGGGAGGAAGTGGCTCGCTGGCTCGCTGCCCAGTCCAGCACTCACGAACGAGTCTTGTTTCGTTTGGTACAGTAAAACCTGCACAGTAAAAATAGACAGGTGTACCACGCGAGCGAGCGCCTTTTACGCGTAGCTTATTGTTTTGGATAGGTGTATCACGCGAGCGAGCGCCCTTTACGCGTAGCTTATTGTTTTGGATGTTCTACCACCATATCAGTAAGAGAAGCTCAGAAGAAACACACAGATGCAATTGCAAAGATGACGAGCACAAAAAGACCCGGTTTTTATTACTTTTAAACGGGAGTCGAAGCCTCAAGACACCACTAACCCACTGTCTGGTGACCATCCATTCTCATATGTTGGATACCTTACTGAGTATGAAAAGAAAGGGATACCATACGTCCAGGCTGTAGTAACTGCAGAAGGCACACCTACAAACAACTTCAAATATATCCTGTAAGAATATGGTTCATGCTACAAATTTTTTTTTTGCGGGAGGTTCATGCTACAAACTGCTACGGTTTAACCACGCGGTACATATTTGTACCAACAATAAATTTCAATCTTGCATATATAAGAAATCTAACATTTTATTGACTCAAATTATGTTATTTGAGATGTCGATGTTACTCTGAAAATCCACAAAACAAATTCCGCAGCAACGCACGGAGCATCACCTATAGTTGAACAAACAGGTCGAACCCAAGCAGGCACGGATGCAACAATTCGCACATTCAGATTTCGCCTTTAAAAGAACAGCGGAAGCCATCTAACGCGGGTGTGTATTGGTCCGCGGCATATGATCCAAACGTGCTTTCTTCCATAAATCAGAGACAAACGTGGAAATCTTTGCGGGAGTCTAGACTGGTCCCACACCCGCTTCTGACCGTCCTGGCCCACCAAAAAACCCTCACCCGTCCCTCCCGCGCTTTCTTGCATGCGCTGCTTACCGCGTCGCATTCATGCCGACCCAGAGCACGCGGAGACCGGCATTGATGTCGCGATGTGGTCGGAGGAAGGGAGGTCAGCGCTGACTGACGCGACCTCTCGGCATCCGCCACTTCAATGCGGACGCAAGTTCCCGAGGAACCAACTCCGGCCGCTGCGCCGCATTGAAGCGGCTGACCGGCCCTTCGCATGGCGTGACCGCGGCTATATAAGCCGCCCTCCGGCGCCGTCCACGTCGCATCCTTCTCCTCCTTCCCTCTCCCCGCCCGTCTCTCTCCACATCTCCGGCGTTTGGCAAGTCCTGGGCGTCGGCTCCGGCAGGCAGTTCCGGGGCGGGATCTGGCAGATTGTGGCTGCGCCGCCCTTGAACTCCGGGGCCGTCGTCCTCATCGGCGGGCGGCTCGTCGGCAAAGGCGGAGATCGTCATCTCCTCCGGCAACGAGGAGGGCCAGCAGTCCGCGCCGGCGGTGCTGGGCCAGGTCTACGCCGTCTCTGACGCCGAGTTCAAGGAGCAGATGGAGCTGATGCTCCGTCGCTCCGTCGTCCACATCAACGGCCCGGCTCCACCACCGGGGACGCTCCTCTCCGTGAAGCCGGAGCTGGCATCCCCTCCATGCTCTCCGCCGCCGCGCAGCCGCGACGTCCAAATCGAACGCATCATTAAGGAAGAGCGGCTTTCGCCGCCGCCCCGGCGTGTCGTAAAGGAGGAGCGGCTCTCGCCGCCGCCCCGGCGCTTCGTCAAGGAGGAGCGCCGCTCGCCGCCGCCACGACGCGTCGTCAAGGAGGAACGCCGCGCGCCTCTGCCCAAGGCACGCGGCCGCATTCTCCACTACCTCAGCAACGGCGGGGCCGGCGACAGCTGTTTGTCGTCCCGGAACACCATGACGGCGCAGGAGTACGCCGACCGCCGAGAGCAGCGCCGGTGTGACAACCACAATGACGCGCCGGTCCAAGTTCGTGGACTCAGACGTCCCGCCACCACACATCGCGGCGGACCCGGTGTATGTGGAACATATTTTTAAATTGCATGAATATTTTTACAGATATAGATGCTTTTTTAAACACACAATTTTTTAACGAGAAAGCTAATTTCCAGTCGTCCGGTATTTAGCAATAGATCCGAACATCGTTGTCACTGTCATCCGAACGTCGCTGTCGGTCCTGCTCCCACCGAACCTCGCTGTCGCTGCTGATTTTCTTTTCCTGTTTTCGTTTTTCCTTTCCGATCCAAAGGATGCTGCCTGCTGCTTTCACGTCGCTGTCGGTCCACAGTAGGGTTCGAACCCCAGGTCTGTTGATTGTTCTACGATGCCAATAACCAACTCATCTAATACTAATTGTTGTCTTACGAATGAAAACTACCTATGTGACCTTTTTAAACCCCATGGCAGGAAATGAAAAACTCTTTTTTGTTGTTTGTTGGCCTTCTCTTGTACTTCCTTCGTCTCAAAATAAGTGACTCGATTTTATACTAACTTTGTACAGAAAGAGTACATCATTTTGTACTATATTATAAGTTGTGAAATATCATGATAACTCACACGTTATAGACCTGATAATTTATGTACCCCGGTCCTGATAACTTTGGCGGAAGGGAGGGGGGGGGGGTGATTAAATATCCCCCGGTAACTTTTGTGTGAATAGCATGGTAACTCACACATCGGAGACCTGATAACTTATGCGCCCCGGTCCTGATACTTTTTGCGAGGGAGGGGTGATGAAATATACCCCCCCTAACTTTTATATGAATAGTACGGTAACTCACACATCGTAGACCTGATAACTAATGTACCCCAGTCTTGGTAAATTTGGTGACCGGGTGGGGGGAGGGTGGTTGATGAAATATACCCTTGGTAACTTTTTGTGTGAATAAAATGATAACTCACACATCGCAAATCTGATAATTTATGTGCCACAGTCCTGATAACTTTTGGCGATGGTGGTGAGGGGTAGGGGAGGGTTGTTGATGAAATATACCTCCGGTAACTTTTTTGTCAATAGCATGATAACTCGCACATTATAGACATGATAACTTAGGTATAAACAACGTGATAACTTTAGACCTGAATAAAAAGTTATTGAAACATACCCCAGTTACTTCTGTACAAATAGCATAGTAACGTATGCATCTGGAGCTGATAACTTAGGTATAAATACCACGGTAAATATGACCCAGGGGAAAGAAGTCATTGAAAACACATCTCCGGTCATTTCTGCATAAATAACATGCTAATTTACATATAACATAACTGATAACTTTACGGTAACTTTTGAACAAAAAAGTGATCAAAACATGTCAACATGAGATCTAGTTTCGAAGTTCTCATCGCGATTGATTTTTATGTGAAAACGGTTTTCCAATCAAAAACGACAGTTTGAGCTATAAAACATTTGACAGTTTCGAAATAGCGAGAATTTACAATGACACCAGGTTTCCTGTGCTCTACTGCATTTGCATGTGGAGAGAATGTTGGAGGAGCTATTTTTGTGCCCGGTAATTTCTATGTAAACAGGATGGTAACTGGCGTACCACATAGGTGATAACTTATTTAGCCTAGGTCTGATAACTTTTGACCCGAAAAAAAGTCATCAAAACATACCAACATGAGATCTAGTTTCGAAAGTCTCGTCGCGACGAATCTTTTATGTGAAAACGGTTTTTCAATCGGACCAACGGTTTGAGCTACAAAACATTTTGAAGTTTCGTTTTTAATGGAATCTTTGCTGACACCATCTTTTTTTCTTATCTACATGGATGCATTGTTAATTGGGTTCAATACGTGCACTTCATGTAAACAAAAGAGATGTGCATGCGAGATTGCACCGAGATGTGTTCAGATCTATTACTAAAATCCTGCCGTCCGGAAGTTAGTCACGTCCATTTTTTAAAGTGCATGAATATTTCATGAAATTGCTCGATTTGTTTTAAATGCGTAGGCTTTTTTGAAAAAAATAAACATTTTTAAATTCATGAACATTTAAAATGCAATATTAAATTTGTCTTAATACATGATATTGATTTATCAATTACATGAACTAAAAAATTACTCCAAAACATTTTAGAAATCTATAATACCTAAATAGTTGATCCTCACTATGTGATTTCTCTTGACATGCAGCCTATCCACCTCATCGTTGTGCCACATCATGATCTTTGTCTTCAATGTCATCTGTCTCTGCCGCAGAATTTTCTTTCTCGCTGCTGCTCGCACAGTGGAGGAGTCGCTACCTTCCCGCTACTGAATGTCTTCCACGTCGGTTTTACAAATCCTGGCTCAATTATCCCGAATTACTCCCCCACCCATCTCCCAATTAACTCCCCTACCTATTGATTTCTGTAACTACTGTAGATCCTATTCATCTTCCCAACCGAATAGCAGATGGAGCGATTATCCCCTTTTAAGCTTCCATCTTCATTAGAATTCTCCTCCCTTTAAAGCTTCCTTCGCCACATCAACTAGCGCTTCTGTTCAAGAGGAAATCCCGACGGTCCATGCCCTTCACCTGCTGGCAAATCTCGAGGAAGAGGCGGGGTGTGGAAGCTTTTAGACCCAGACGACTGTTGATGGGAGACGCCCGCCCGCCCGCCGCCACCGTCGCGCAGCCACAACCCGCAAGGTCACCATCCTTCTCCTACGATTCTACCTGACCGAGTTCAACAATTGTCCAGTCGCCGCCATCGTTCTCGATTCGCCATCACCAGTTCATCAAAATCTGCACCACATGGTATGCCTCTCCCGCCCTATACCATGGGGTCTGTTGCTGGCTGGACCTCATACGTGTATGCATACACTGATCCCAGACCCTTGGTGCCACGAGCAATGACCAAATTCATGCCGCCACATCTCCCCACGAGTAGTGACTGCCTAAGTGGCTAACCCTCAAGCAATGAATAAAGAGTATGTGCTACCGTTCCTGTACTGATGTTTGAGTGTTGTATTCTCAAATCTTTGTGTGCATGCATATCCTTCCTTGCAGGTTGATTCCCCTAACTGATTACTTTGTGTTTTGTTAAAAGTTCTGAGTGGCAACTTTGTTTTCTTGCAGATTGTAAACTCATTTACAGATTCGCTACTGATCCTATTTTCTCAAGCAGGTTGCGTCAGTTATATATTGAATCCCTTTGAGATTGGCAATGCTACCATCCACTAGAGGTAACTCCAGCTCTGCCATTATGTTAGTAGGACTGCATCAATTTTGCACGGATTGTAGTATCGTGCATCGCTAAACAAGACCTCTGAAGAAATTACCTTACAAAAATGCGCAAACATCTTTTGATGGTACCATGCCATAATCTTCTTTGTGCTTCAACACATCTTCTATCTGTAATTACTGGTGTGTGCTGAATGTATTTCTGAATAATCAAAATATCTTGATTATTGCAGGTTACTTTTGTTAGGATTTTGCAGTTGTCTTCTAGTCATTTTCATGTGTTAATGTCGTGAGTTACTTCAACATATATGCACACCCAAGAATGTTGACATGATATGAAAAATTGTTGAAGAAATAATATTTTTTTTTTGAAAAAGAAGGTGGCTCAAGGCCAACCTTATATTTCAAAACAGGCTGAAAACCTGTTAGGGAAAGTCAGTTACATGGAAATTGTGAGATGCACCCAGGTGCAAAGTCACAAGTAGTCGAGTGGGGGGGGGAGGAGAAAGGAGGAGATTACAACAGCCTAGGCTGAGATTAGTCGTCAATTAGGCTACTCCAAACATGAAGATCACTCTTGTCTTGCTGCTTTTTTGCCCTATTGCTCCAAAGACGGATCAAATCAGCTGCATAATATCTGATGTAGGCTTCAGACCATAGTTTTGAATTAAAAACTCTATCATTCCGTGCATGCCATAAGGTGATGGCGCAGGCAGCAAAAGCAACATTCCATTTGCATCTGAAAGGCAGTTGTCGACCTGCTTGCTCAGCAAAGGATAGGATATCAGGGGAGACACACGCCAGAGAGCCCAACAGCAACTTGTTCCATAGAGCAGAAGCTGCTCGGCAGCGTAGCACCAGGTGACCAATGCTTTCCACAGCAGGACAAATATCACAGTCGGCGAACGGGGCAACAGCAGACCAAAACTTTTCGGCCATGTTATCTCGTGTGTTGAGCCGGCCCCAGAAGGCTAACCAAAGAAAAGTTCTGTGTTTGAGAGGGATTAGCGGATCCCAAATCCATTGTTCTGATGAGCACTTGACCCCACGAAACATGAGCAGCTGATAAAAATAACGGGTGCTTATCTGATTACAGGCCACTGACGGTGTGCGAGCATCCTTATTTGCGCTGTTGGGAACCACCCCCTCAAGGAGCTGATTAAGAACCGTTAACTCTGCTGCGGCAGTTTGAGTTAAGTTTGGGTGAAGCTGCACCACCCAAGACCCTTGGCAGAACTGGGACTGAACAGAGCAAGACAAACTTCTGGCGAAGGAATATAACACCGGGAACATCTGACGCAGCCTGCCGGCATGAAGCCACTGGTCATGCCAAAAGGATACCAGGTCACCAGAACCCAAAACACAGCGCGACGAGTTGATCACCATAGGAATGTGCTCCTTGAATCCCTTCCACATAGCTGTGTCCCTGCTGCTAGCGCTGCGAGGTATAGCGTTTTTGCAGTATTGTGAAGCAAACCATTGGTACCAGGGGACCTCAGAGAACTGTAGGACTTTGGTGACAAACTTGCATAACATAGCCTGGTTGTGAGCATGTAAGTTTCGGACACCCAAACCACCATTAGCACGGGGTAGCGTAACTTTGTCCCAAGCCACAAGGCACTGCCCCCCTTTAACCTTATTCTTGCCCTGCCAGAAAAAAGCTCGTAGAAGACTGTCCAAGGCGTCAATGGATTCCTTGGGCCAAGAAAAACAGGACATGAAGTAGCTAGGGATGCCAGCAAGGACATAGTTGATGAGAGTAAGCCTCCCTCCCATGGACAGGAAGGTGGCCAACCAGCCGGAGAGTCTCCGATCTACCTTGTGGATGACAGGGAGTAACATGCCATGTGTAAGCTTGTGCAGAGAGAGCGGTAGCCCAAGGTAAGTGCATGGAAAAGAAGAGACAGGGCAGCCGAGTAGTTGGGCAATCTCGGAGGCCACATACGCATTCATGGAAACAGGCACGAGTGTGCTTTTGTGAAAATTGATCGTCAGCCCAGAGAATTCTGAAAAAGAATTAAGGATGCTCTTGATCACAGAGGCCTGTTGGATGTCACCTCGAAAGAGTATCAAGGTGTCGTCCGCGTACTGCAGTACTGGAAAGAAACTATCGGAACCAAGGGGATGCAACAAGGTACCCTCCTGGAAGTGTTGGCAACATAATCTCTGAAGCACGTCCGCGACAAGGATGAAGAGGTACGGGGACAAAGAATCACCTTGCCGGCAGCCTCTCTTAGCAAGAATGGGATCACCCAGCTCGCCATTAATTAACACTCTGGAGCGTCCAGTGGAAAGGAGAGTATGAACCCACTGAATCCATGAGGGTGGAAAACCCCGGGCCTCAAGAACTTGATCAAGGCAATGCCAACTAACATTGTCAAAAGCTTTGTGGAAATCCAGTTTCAAGGCGATAACTGGCAGCTTCCTTTTGTGAGCACACTGTACCATTTCAGCAGCCAAGGCAAAATTCTCCACTATCGAGCGGCCTCGCATGAACCCAGATTGCAAGGAATGGATTAAGCCGGGGATCCTCCTTTTCAGTCTATTGGTCATCACCTTGGAAGCCAGCTTTGGCGTACTGTGCACCAACGAGATAGGCCGATAATCACGCATTTCCAAGGGGGTGTCCTTCTTAGGCAGCAGAGTGATGAAAGCTGTGTTAATTCCATCTAAAACCACACTGTTGTTATGAAAGTCGCCGAAGAACCTGAGAAGATCTTCTTTCGGGAGGGATTTGAAAACTTTGTAGAATTCATTTGTGAAACCATCCGGCCCTGGACTTCTGTTATTTGGTAATTTGTCAATGGCCTCAACTATTTCAGCCCAAGGAAAAACCTCCCCAAGCTCTGACAGATCCGTACGCGCATACAAAGAACTTAACTGAACAGTAGGTTTGGAAGGAGCAGGCTGGCCCAGGATCTCAGAGAAATAGTTCGTAGCCAGGCTGAGCTTTTGGCAATTCTGGAAGTGCTCCACCCCATCCTTAACAATAACCTTACTGTTATTACGATGTGCCTGGCAGTTGGCAGCTGCATGAAAGAATTGGCAATTCTCATCCCCAGAAACACACCATCGCACCTTGGCCCGCCGCCGCCAAATTGCCGTTTGCCAAAGAATTAGTTGCTCTACTTTGGCAGAAGCAAACTCCCTGAGAACAGCCTCCAAGACAGACAAATTTCTCCTTTCCTCAACAACATTTAAAAAGCAGACCACGTGTTTGTTATTATCTAACAGTGCCTTTAGGGTGGATTTCTGCCTGCACCATGTTCGAATAGCAGCCCTTGTACGCCTCATCTTGAAGTTGATGATAGAAGCAGAGGATTTTATATCTCTGGTACCCCTTAACCAACAATCGATGATAATGTTTCTAGTCTCCTCCATTTCTAACCAATGATTCTCCATTCTGAAAAGCTTGCTCTTGGGTGTTTTCGCAGAGAAAGACACAAGTATAGGTGCATGGTCTAATGTGGTTGTTGGTATGCAAGTAGCGGTTGATTGTAGGAAACCTAGATTCCACGCAGCGTTGACAAGCACACGGTCCAAACGAGCAAGAGTAGGCGAGCTTCTCTTGTTGGACCAAGTAAAGCGCCTGTTGTCAATGTGAACATCATCCAAATCATGTCCCCGGATCCATGAGTTAAAACTTTCCATCATCCTCCAACTGATGTGGCCGCGAGACTTCTCATGTGCAAACCTATACATGTTAAAGTCCCCAAGAACAATCCAGGGGATATCAGACGACACAGCTGCATTGTTGATGGCTTCAAAAAAACTCTGTCTATCCCTGCTACGGCACGGTGCATACACAATGGTCAGCAGGAAGGAGCTGTTGGCAGTAGGAGAAGTCATCTTCATGGTGATATGGTACTTGTGAGTTGCAACAACTTGACCCAGAACACAGCCGGGATCCCAGGCAACCAGGATACCACCGGAGGCGCCGTCAGAAAGAGTGACAGAATGATCTTTGAAGTTGGTAGGCAGGAAGGATCTCAACTTGAAGCTAGAGAGGGACAACAACTTGGTTTCCTGCAAGCAAACAACACTAGCGCAGCAAGAGGTTATAGTATCACGAACCAGCGAGCACTTATCGTTCTCCCCTAGACCACATACATTCCAGCTTAGAATCTTCATGGATTAGCAATGAGTACACAACCCAAAGGAAGAACTAGAAGCATGTTTATGAGAATGCAAACGGGGACAAATGCTGAAACATACTTGTTGAAACAGAAGCATACATGGTACAGACTGACACTTGACACAACTGACATGATAATCCTGCCCCTAGAGCAGTACAAACTACAGCCACTAGACTGCCTACGATAACTTGGAGATTGACAACAACTTGCAAGGCTAAACATGGAAGCCATAACTAAGATAGACTCGAACACTGATGCACAAAGGCTGAAATCAACAGCACAAGAGCTACTCATTGGAAGAGCCGAGGACGCGCACGGAAGAAGCAGAGGAGCTGCTAGCAGCAGGGGATGCATCACCAGATGAGGCAGATGCCGCTCGGTTCCTGACTTGATCGAGGATGGCAGGGGCATTGAGGTCGCACACTTGAGCAATTTGACGCAGCTTGCCCCGCGTCAGCGGAGACGGGGTGTCCAGAAGTGGCAGCTCAAGGAGACCCACCACAGCCGCCGCCTTCGCCTTCTTCTGACCCGATGAGCTGGGACGGCGAGATGGCCCGCTGTCGGAGCCGGACTCGGACGCCGCTGCCTTCCGCTTGGCAGCACGCTCCACCGAGCCCACGCGCACACCATCATAAGCGCTCCTGATGAGCTGACTGCGTCGGGGGGACGTAGGCAGCGCAGGCTGCGCCTGCACCACCTCCACTTGCTGGGTCTGGGTTGGATCCGGGGCTGCATCAGGAGCAGCACGAACAGCAGCCCCCGAAGGCCGGGCCGTCGCGCCCAGATTCAGATCGAGAGCCGCAGCGGCTGGCGCACCTAAGGGGACAACAGCGGGACCCGGAAGAAGGGGGGGAACAACTGTAGCATAGGCTTGGATAAGTTGAGATCACCGGCAGCCAGCTCGCGCTGCGGCTCCCGGCAGCTGCAGAAGACGGTGGCCACCTGCGGGGGGAGCGCCGCACAGGCCCCGTGCCTGAGGTCAGTGGCCACCACTGGGGAAGGCTGGCCGCTTGGAAGAACCCCAGGCTCAGGTCTTGGGATATGGGTGAAGGGCTGCGAGCAGATGGGCCGGGAAGTGAGGATCTGGTGAGCTCGGTAGTGGGCTTGGGCCGGGAACTGGGCTTCCGAAGGGAAGATGTCTTCTATGGAGGAGAGCAGTGGGCCGACCGCAGGCAGCAGGCTGGAGGGCACATTTGCTTTGGGCGGGTACCTGCTCTCCACAGACGGCAAAAGCGGCAGAGTCCGAGGACAAAGCCCACCCTCCATTAGCTTGGGCCAGAATTTGAAGAGGAGAGAACGACAACTTTCCCGCGTCAGCGACACCGTGAGGTAATCGAAGCAGGGGAAGAAGCCGTCGTCCATCGTCACCGGCCGCACTGGGATAGAACCCGCAGTGGCCCTGCAGTTGCTCAGCTCCAGCTTGAAGGAGAAGCTCATAGCTTCTGGGTCGAAGGAGACCGTAACCCACAGCGTACGCATGTCTGCCGCGAGCAACGACGAGTGGAGGCAGAGGCGCATCTCGTCTTCATGAGTGATCCGCGCCACCATGGGGATGGAGAAGGTGGCCCCCTTGATGAGCTTAGGCTTGGCCGCCAGCTTGAGCATGGCGAGGAAATCTCCTTCAGAAGCCATGTGCGGGTGCAGAAAGGCTCGGAAGGCACGGTCCGCCATGCCCTCCCCCCCCCTCCGAGCGCCCACGAGCCGCCGAGGAGCGAGGGTGCGCGTGGCCTTGCCGTGGTGGAGCAGGGGGGCGTGAGCCGCCGGCACCCCCCTCATGCTGACCAGACGGGCGTGGCGGAGCAGTAGGGGCGCCAAGCGTCCGGGCCACGTCCCAAATCTCGTTGATGATGACGTCGGCGTAGATGTCGTTGCCGTCGACGCGATGGAAGGTGAGATGGTGAGGGATGTGGTGCAAGGCCTCCACTTTGACGAGGACGAAGATACTCGAGAACTCGCTGCCTTGAAGGCATGCGTGCTCCACGCGGAACAGGTTGGCGAAGCCAGCGACGCTTGCCGCCACCCCCCGCCGGTTCCACAGCTCCAGCAACATCTTTTCAAGTGAGAGGCACACCACATGGCGGTATGAGAAGCGGAACGCGTTGTCCCCCGCATTGTGCGGTAGGATCCAGACCAAGCGGTCGCCCACATCGATCGGACTGGCGCGCAAGGCAGCAGCCTGCTCAGATTCCCGCTGGAAAACCACAAAAGCGGTGGCCACATCACAACCGGCAAAGCGCACAGCAGTGATGCCCAGCTGGTGCCTAAAAACACGTCTGAGCCATGGGAGGAAGGCAGCTTTTGGTGGGGAGATGTTGATTAGGCATACGAGGGAGTTCTGTGTAACACCCCCAGTGGTTAACTACAGTAATCACCCTTTTGATAATGCCATGTCATCGTGATCAACAGTGCCTAATCATCATTTGCTTTCAGCTCCTAACTAAAAGTTCAAATTAAAACTAAAGTGAAAACTAAAAGTTGTCTAAACCTGAAAACAAAAATGTGCCTCATGTTGCAAATATTCCCAAAGCATTTATAAAAATGATTGCAACGTTTAATGGAGTTGGAAAAGGACTAAAACATCAAGGAACAGCAGCAAAACAGCACTATTAAATCCTTTTCAAATTAAATAAAATCCCAAATGAAAACCTTTGTGCTCAAAACCATTTTATTGCAGAGGCATACAATGCACTGTGATTTATGGGCTAGGTCTCATATTTTACAAAAACCTTCTGGTGCTCAAACATTTAATAAAAAAAAAGAGAGAAGAAAACAGAAAAAGAAAAACAAAAGAAAACAAAAAGAGAAAAGGACCCCCCCCCCCCCCCCCCGCTGGGCCTCGACCCAGCAGCCAAGCGGCCCACCAGGCCGGCCCAGCTCCCCCCCTCCCTGGCCTATATGGCCCCCGGGGCCACCCCAACAACCTAACCCCCAGTCACCCCCATCCCCCCCCCCCCCGATCTAGAAAATCTGGATCGGGATCGAACCCCGGCGCTCCCGTCGCCCGCGCCGCCTCGGCGCCCGTCGCCGGCCGGCCTCCCCCGACGCCACCGCCGGCCTGCCTGCCCCGCCGCCGGCCGCCTCCTCCTCCTCGCCACGCTCGCAGCCTTGACCCTGCGCCCCCATGTGAGCCGCTCCCCCCTGCCCCGCTCGCCTTCCCCCCGCGCCCGTCGGCCCCCTCCCTTCCCGCGTGACCGCGCGCATGCGCACGCGCCGCCGCGCCCGCACGCACCGCGCTGCGCGCCCCCCGCACCGCTCCCGCGCGCCACCCACGCCCCGCGTGTGCCCGCGCCCGCCACCCTCGCCCCAGCTCTTCCCCGGCACCAGCCCTGCGGCCCCGCGTCCGCTGCTTCGCATCGCCATCGGCCGCGCGCGCCGTCGCTCCCGCCTGCCCCGCACCTAACTACTCGCTGCGACCGCCGCGAGCCCCGCGCCCTTCCCGCCCGTGGTCGCGCCCTCCTGCTCTGCTGCCTGCTACTGCTGCCATCGCAGCTCCGCCCACTACCTTCCCGCCGCCCTCACCACTTCTTCCCATTAGTCCCTTAGCCCCCCCCCCCATTTCCGCGTCGCCGTTCCCCCTGCTCCCGCGCCGTCGCCCTGCGTCCGCCCCGCGACAGTCCTGCCGCTGCTCCACGCCGGCGCGCCGCCCTGGCCCCCCTGCTCCTTGCGGCCGCCCTGCCATGGTCGCCGGCGCCCCGCAGCGCCCAGTTGGGTGCGCCCCGCGGGTCAGCGCCCGTTCAGGCCGCGCCCGCTAGGCCTCCCCTGGGCCTATGACGTATGGGCCCCGCCCAGACAACATTTAAAAAAAATAAAATAATAATAATAATTAATTAAATAATTAATTACTAATTAACCTAATTAACTCTGATTAATTAAGACTAATTAAGTTTAATTAACTAAATGTTTAATTAAGCTAATTTAACTACTGCCAATTAACTAACAGAGGCTGACAGGTGGGCACCACCTGTCAGGTTGACTGCTGACATCATGCTGACGTCAGCATACACTGTTTCGGATAATGTTGATTTAAAATAAATAATTAAATTCCAAAAATTAATAAAAACTTTAGAAAATCATATAAAATAATCCGTAGCTCAGATCGAAAAACTTTGTACATGAAAGTTGCTCAGAATTTCGAGTCGAACCCGAAAGCGCGGTCCGTTCATCCGTCACACGTCCCTAGCTACCCGAACATGCAACCGTTCCCCTCCGGTCATCTGTCTGACAAATGTCCGGAACCGGGAAAACATTCCCGGATGGATTCCCCCTTCCTCGGTGACGTGCAACCTTACGTTAGACTACACCCGGCACAGCGTATTGTCATGTTATACCTTGTGTAGCACCTGTTTGCTTAGTATTTACTGTTTCCTCCCCCTTTTCTCTCTCGTTAGACCCCGACGTCGTCCCCGAGACCGACGCAGTTCAGGAGCCCGACGCCACCATTGACGACCTTGCCCTTGCCGCCGAGCAACCAGGCAAGCCCCCCTTTGATCATCCCGATATCGCCCATTCTATTTTCTCATGCTTGCATTAGAATTGCTGCTGCTACCGCTTTACCTATTCTGATGCATAGCCTGTTTATTGTATCCTGCTGTTGATAATTACTTGCATATCCTAAACTGCTTAGTATAGGCTGGGTAGAGACCTATCAGTGACCCCACTTATCCCGACTGCCCCGCTGGATTTTCCGAAGACCCGATCAACGGGATTGAAGACCAGGCCCCGGCACCGCACCTCACCCCCTTAGTTGTAACGACACTGCAGCGTTACTATCGAGTGCCGAGGGTGAAACCTCTTGTAGCACTTCTGATGTTAACTCTGTAGAGTAGCTATTCGGTCGTGGTCATCGAGGGTGATTCCTCCTTCACCACTTCCGGTAACGACGCCGTCGTACAACACCTCAAGTGTGAACCCAGCGAGGGTGATTCCTCCGAGTTCACCTTGACGGATACATCGAGTGGGAATTCAACGAGGGTGATACCTCGGATTCCTCTGATGTTATGGACACACGGATACTTGGACTTTACACTGTTACTTGGATAGGCGGGTCGACCCTGAGGGGTACCCGCGTGCACCTGAGAGGCGAGTGTTGTGAAGACGGGTGCCTGTGTGGTGCCCGAGTGAGAATACAAGGCGTGGCCGGGCATTCTTGGCCCTTGCCGCAAGTCCTCGAGACGGGGCGATGGGGTCACATCTTTCGTGAGTCTCTGCTCGTTACCGCAAGCCCTAGTCCATTAACGATTTGGATATTTGATCCGAGCAGGTCTCTGGCCTGATAGCACTAACCATCACGTGGGCATAGTATGGGTGTTCTGCATCGTAGCATCAGCCGAAAGCTCTGTCAGACGTCTAGTTCAGCCTTGCGACCGGGACGGACCGGCGCCCCCCTGGTGCCTGGCTTCCCCCTGCACGCAATGACTCGGAGTGCACAGTGCGATGGCCCAAGACCTCTGAGCGCTTAGGATGTAGACCGACGGGGACCTCTCTGCTGAGCTCTAGGTAGGGTTGTGATGTGTCGTTTGGCCGAGGCCGGGCATGACCCAGGAAAGTGTGTCCGGCCGGAGTTAATCGAGCGTGTTGGGTAAGTTGGTGCACCCCTGCAGGGAAAAAAACTTCTATCGATAGCCTGTCCTACGGTAACAGACACTCGGAGTTGTATCCTGATTGATACAATTTAGAACTGGATACTTGGATACTATGGCTCTGGGATTGCTTCTCGCAGGGAGTCGAGAAGGGATCTCAGGACGAGGTTGATGACTATATGGCTCTGGGATTGCTTTCTCGCAGGGAGTCGAGAAAGGATCTCTGGGTGAGGTTGAGACTTAATGATACTGCTACATTATATTGTACTGTTCTACCCTCTTCTATTTCTGCAAGACCGATGAAGATGCTAGTCTTCGATAGGACTAGGCCTTCTCTCTATTCTGGCATTTCTGCAGCCCAGTCCACATATACAGCCTCCCTTTGAAAATGTTGCATATGTAGTGTAGATCCTTGCTTGCTGAGTACTTCTGAGTACTCACGGTTGCTTTGTTTTCCTTTCCTCCCCATATCAGTTTGTCGTGACCAGATGACGGAGCCCCCTGAGACAGATGCCCCATCGATCGGCTACTACTACTACCCAGAGGATGGATACTACTACGAGTTGACTGACGACCAGGAGTAGGATCGGAGGGTCCCAGGCAGGAGGCCTACGCCTTTCGATCGTAGTGTTTTATTTTGCCCCGCCTTTCTAAAGGCCTTTTTGTTTCTCTTTTAATATCTGTACTCAGATATCTGATGCTTCCGCTGACGCTTGTTCGCAAGCTTATGTATTCGAGCCCTCGAGGCCCCTGGCTTGTAATATAAAGCTTGTATGACTTTATTTATGTTTTAGAGTTGTGTTGTGATATCTTCCCGTGAGTCCTTAGGCTTGATCGTGTGCATTTACATGTATGATTAGTGCACGATTGGGCCGGGGGCGTCACAAGTTGGTATCAGAGCTGACTGACTGTAGGAACCCTCCTTTACAACTCCTTGGCCGAAGTTGAGTCTAGTAACCGAAAACTATTTTACTAACTTGGCTGTGTGGCTTACGGGCCCACGTCGCCAATTGGGTGGTATTAGTATCTTTTATTCCTCGTCTATACTCTGGGACTCTGACCTCTCTTCTATTCGGGTTAAAATTTTACTAACTCCAACATCAGGTTCTCGTGATCACATCCACCCGGTGTTCTGAAAATTTTCCCCCTTCCTTCAAGATTGTGGGCCAGGTTCTGCTTGCAGGATCCTCTTATCGAGGGCACCCTGTGTTTCACTTGCAGATTCCTCGCCCCAATAGTTTTCTCCGATGTTGATGTAGCCTCTGCTATGTCTCGTTGTGTACTTCCCTACCACGTGCCTGCGCGCCGCCTAGTTGTCTAGCCTTCCCCTTTCAGCTGTCGAGTTTGTCATCGACTTGAAACCAGGCACAACTCCTATTGCGAAGCGTCCTTATAAAATGCCTCCGCATCATCTTCTCGAGCTTAAGGAAGAAATCGACACGTCACTTAAGAAAGGTTTCATCCACCCCAGTTCCTCTGCTTAGGGAGCACCTTCACTCTTCATTAAGAAGAAGGTTGGAACTAACCGATTGGTTCAGGATTATCGGCCCATTAACCAAGCAACAATTCAAAACAAGTATCCGCTTCCTCGGATAAATGATTTGTATGATCAGCTTGCTGGATCATCGGTATTCTCTAAACTTGATTTGAGGTTGTGTTATCATCAGATCCGTGTTCGTGAAGAGGATATTCCCAAGACTGCATTTGTTACTCGTTATGGCTCCTACGAGTACACGGTCATGTCCTTCGGCTTAACCAATGCTCCAGCCACATTCTCCCGTCTGATGAATTACATCTTCATGGATTACCTCGACAAGTTTGTCATGGTATATCTGGATGATATTCTGGTATATTCGAAGAATAAAGAAGAACATGCTGAACACCTCTGTCTTGTACTGGAAAGTCTCCGAGAACACCAGTTGTATGCCAAATACTCCAAATGTGAATTCTGGCTTTCTGAAGTAACGTATCTTGGTCATGTGATTTCCAAGGATGGAATTGCTGTTAACCCAGAACGAGTTCAGGCTATTCTTGACTGGACTCCTCCGAAGAACGTCAAGCAAGTGAGAAGTTTTCTCGGCCTTGCAAGCTATTGCCGTCGATTTGTTGAGAATTTTTCTAAGATTGCTAAGCCCCTGACTGATCTGCTTCACAAGGGCGTTAAGTTTGAATGGACAGAAAAATGTCAGGAAAGTTTCCAGACACTCAAAGACAAGCTGACATCTGCCCCAGTACTATCTCCTCCAGATACTCGCAAAGACTTCATGATTTATTGTGACGCATCCCGTGAAGGATTAGGCTGTGTCCTAATGCAAGAGCGTAAAGTGATCGCTTATGGCTCTCGTCAGTTGCGCCCACATGAAGAGAATTATCCGGTACATGATCTAGAACTAGCTGCTGTCATCTATGCACTGCAGTTGTGGCGACATTACCTCCTCGGTAATCGTTGCGAGATCTACACGGATCATAAAAGTATGAAGTACTTGTTCACTCAACCTTCTCTAAACCTCCGTCAGCAAAGATGGATGGAGGCCATTGCAGACTATGATTTGGGTATTTCCTATACCCCTGGCAAGGCTAACGTGATGGCTGATGCCTTAAGCCGCAAGTCCTATTGCGACAACCTCATGGTTAGGCGAGCTCAACCTCGTCTTTTTGAAGAACTGCGCAAGCTGAATCTCCGTATTGTCCCACGGGGTTCTCTTAATAACCTTGTGATACAACCAGATCTTGAGAAAGCTGTTAAGAATGCGCAAGCTAAAGATGCTGAAATTGATCTGATGAAGAAAGATCTTCACCTTCAAAAGTACAGGGATTTCTCGCTGTCTGAAGATGGAACCTTGTATTTCACAGACCGCATTGTGGTACCTCGCTTCGAACTCATGACTGACAAGGTCATGAAGGAGGCACATGATACATCGCTGTCTATTCATCCGGGTAGCACCAAAATGTATCGTGATCTCCGTCAAAGGTACTGGTGGTCTAAAATGAAGCAGGATATTGCTCGCTATGTTGCTGAATGTGATGTGTGTCGTCGCGTTAAAGTAGAACATCAGAAACCTGCTGGAATTCTGCAACCACTTCCTATTCCTCTATGGAAATGGGATAAGGTTCAGATGGATTTCGTTACAGGACTTCCCAGGTCACAGAAGGGTCACGATGCTATTCTTGTCGTCGTCGACCAACTCTCTAAAGTTGCACACTTTCTGCCTGTCAAGGAGACGATCACTGCTAGCCAGTTAGCAGAGTTGTATATCTCCAGAATTGTTTCACTCCACGGTATTCCGAAGGAGATCAGTTCGGACCGTGGCGGTCTTTTCACTTCCAAATTCTGGGAAAGTTTCCAAACAGCTATGGGAACTCATATTACCTGGAGTTCAACTTATCATCCCCAATCCCAAGGCCAAATTGAGCGAGTCAATCAGGTTCTTGAAGACATGCTACGAGCTTGTGTTATATTGTTTGGCAAGAAGTGGGAAGAATCTCTTCCGTATGCCGAGTTCTCTTATAACAACAGCTATCAAGCCAGCTTGAAAATGGCCCCCTTCGAAGTTCTATATGGACGTAAGTGTCGAACCCCTCTGAATTGGTCAGAAACTGGGGAATGACCACTCGTGGGACCGGACATTATTCCACACGCCGAAGAACAAGTCCGTATTGTCCGGGAAAATCTCAAGGCGGCTCAGGACCGCCAGAAGAGCAACTATGATCGCAAACGATGGGGTTTGACTTATCAACCTGGTGATCAGGCTTATCTGCGAGTCACCCCGATGAAAGGCACTCACCGTTTTGGAATCAAGGGCAAGCTAGCTCCATGCTACATTGGTCCTTTCCGCATTATTGCTAGACGTGGTCAGGTGGCTTATAAATTGGAATTGCCGCCGCAATTCTCTCATATCCACGACGTCTTCCATGTGTCGCAACTTCGTCAATGCTTCAAGGAATCTCCGCACCGAGCTGTGGATCACGAGATGCTCGAATTGCATGATGATCTTTCATATAAGGAGCATCCGATCCGCATTCTCGATGAAGCTGAACGTCGGACCCATCAGAAGGTTACCAAGTTCCTCAAAGTGCAGTGGTCAAATCATACTGAAGATGAAGCCACTTGGGAACGCGAGGATAATCTTCGTGCGGAATACCCCGAACTTTTTCCTTCTACTTCTTAATTCTCGGGACGAGAATTCTTGTTAGTGGAGGAGACTTGTAACACCCCCAGTGGTTAACTACAGTAATCACCCTTTTGATAATGCCATGTCATCGTGATCAACAGTGCCTAATCATCATTTGCTTTCAGCTCCTAACTAAAATTTCAAATTAAAACTAAAGTGAAAACTAAAAGTTGTCTAAACCTGAAAACAAAAATGTGCCTCATGTTGCAAATATTCCCAAAGCATTTATAAAAATGATTGCAATGTTTAATGGAGTTGGAAAAGGACTAAAACATCAAGGAACAGCAGCAAAACAGCACTATTAAATCCTTTTCAAATTAAATAAAATCCCAAATGAAAACCTTTGTGCTCAAAACCATTTTATTGCAGAGGCATACAATGCACTGTGATTTATGGGCTAGGTCTCATATTTTACAAAAACCTTCTGGTGCTCAAACATTTAATAAAAAAAAGAGAGAAGAAAACAGAAAAACAAAAACAAAAGAAAACAAAAAGAGAAAAGGACCCCCCCCGACTGGGCCTCGACCCAGCAGGCCAAGCGGCCCACCAGGCCGGACCAGCTCCCCCACCTCCCTGGCCTATATGGCCTCCAGGGGCCACCCCCGAAACCCTAACCCCCAGTCACCCCCATTCCCCCCCCCCCCGATCCAGAAAATCTGGATCAGGATCGAACCCCGGCGCTCCCGTCGCCCGCGCCGCCTCGGCGCCCGTCGCCGGCCGGCCTCCCCCGACGCCACCGCCGGCCTGCCTGCCCCGCCGCCGGCCGCCTCCTCCTCCTCGCCACGCTCGCAGCCTTGACCCTGCGCCCCCATGTGAGCCGCTCCCCCCTGCCCCGCTCGCCTTCCCCCCCCCCGTCCGGCCCCCTCCCTTCCCGCGTGACCGCGCGCACGCGCACGCGCCGCCGCGCCCACGCACCGCACTGCGCGCGCCCCGCACCACTCCCGCGAGCCACCCGCACGCCCCGCGTGTGCCCGCGCCCGGCCACCGTCGCCCCAGCTCTTCCTCGGCACCCGCCCGTGCGGCCCCGCTGCCGCTGCTTCGCATCGCCATCGGCCGCGCGCGCCGTCGCTCCCGCCTGCCCCGCACCTCCCTACTCCGGCTGCGACCGCCGCGAGCCCCGCGCGCCCTTCCGCCCGTGGTCGCGCCCTCCTGCTGCTGCTGCGCTGCGACTGCTGCAATCAGCAGCTCGCCCACGACCGTCCCGCCTCGCCCGCGCCTACCACCGCCCATGCCCGTAGCCCCCCCCCATTTCCGCGTCGCCGTTCCCCCTGCTCCCGCGCCGTTGCCCTGCGTCCGCCCCGCGGCAGTCCTGCCGCTGCTCCACGCCGGCGCGCCGCCCTGGCCCCCCTGCTCCTTGCGGCCGCCCTGCCATGGGCGCCGGCGCCCCGCAGCGCCCAGTTGGGTGCGCCCCGCGGGTCAGCGCCCGTTCGGGCCGCGCCCGCTAGGCCTCCCCTGGGCCTATGACGTATGGGCCCCGCCCAGACAACGTTTAAAATAAAATAAAATAATAATTAATTAATTAATTAATTAATTAATTACTAATTAACCTAATTAACTCTGATTAATTAAGACTAATTAAGTTTAATTAACTAAATGTTTAATTAAGCTAATTTAACTACTGCTAATTAACTAACAGAGGCTGACACGTGGGCACCACCTGTCAGGTTGACTGCTGACATCATGCTGACGTCAGCATACACTGTTTCGGATAATGTTGATTTAAAATAAATAATTAAATTCCAAAAATTAATAAAAACTTTAGAAAATCATATAAAATAATCCGTAGCTTAGATCGAAAAACTTTGTACATGAAAGTTGCTCAGAATTTCGAGACGAACCCGAATGCGCGGTCCGTTCGTCCGTCACACGTCCCTAGCTACCCGAACATGCAACCGTTCCCCTCCGGTCATCTGTTTGACAAATGTCCGGAACCGGGAAAACATTCCCGGATGGATTCCCCCTTCCTCGGTGACGTGCAACCTTACATTAGACTACACCCGGCACAGCGTATTGTCATGTTATACCTTGTGTAGCACCTGTTTGCTTAGTATTTACTGTTTCCTCCCCCTTTTCTCTCTCGTTAGACCCTGACGTCGTCCCCGAGACCGACGCAGTTCAGGAGCCCGACGCCACCATTGACGACCTTGCCCTTGCCACCGAGCAACCAGGCAAGCCCCCCCTTTGATCATCCCGATATCGCCCATTCTATTTTCTCATGCTTGCATTAGAATTGCTGCTGCTACCGCTTTACCTATTCTGATGCATAGCCTGTTTATTGTATCCTGCTATTGATAATTACTTGCATATCCTAAACTGCTTAGTATAGGCTGGGTAGAGACCTATCAGTGACCCCACTTATCCCGACTGCCCCGCTGGATTTTCCGAAGACCCGATCAACGGGATTGAAGACCAGGCCCCGGCACCGCACCTCACCCCCTTAGTTGTAACGACACTGCAGCGTTACTATCGAGTGCCGAGGGTGAAACCTCTTGTAGCACTTCTGATGTTAACTCTGTAGAGTAGCTATTCGGTCGTGGTCATCGAGGGTGATTCCTCCTTCACCACTTCCGGTAACGACGCCGTCGTACAACACCTCAAGTGTGAACCCAGCGAGGGTGATTCCTCCGAGTTCACCTTGACGGATACATCGAGTGGGAATTCAACGAGGGTGGTACCTCGGATTCCCCTGATGTTATGGACACACGGATACTTGGACTTTACACTGTTACTTGGATAGGCGGGTCGACCCTGAGGGGTACCCGCGTGCGCCTGAGAGGCCAGTGTTGTGAAGACGGGTGCCTGTGTGGTGCCCGAGTGAGAATACGAGGCGTGGCCGGGCATTCTTGGCCCTTGCCGCAAGTCCTCGAGACGGGGCGATGGGGTCACATCTTTCGTGAGTCTCTGCTCGTTACCACAAGCCCTAGTCCATTAACGATTTGGATATTTGATCCGAGCAGGTCTCTGGCCTGATAGCACTAACCATCACGTGGGCATAGTATGGGTGTTCTGCATCGTAGCATCAGCCGAAAGCTCTGTCAGACGTCTAGTTCAGCCTTGCGACCGGGACGGACCGGCGCCCCCCTGGTGCCTGGCTTCCCCCTGCACGCAATGACTCGGAGTGCACAGGGCGATGGCCCAAGACCTCTGAGCGCTTAGGATGTAGACCGACGGGGACCTCTCTGCTGAGCTCTAGGTAGGGTTGTGATGTGTCGTTTGGCCGAGGCCGGGCATGACCCAGGAAAGTGTGTCCGGCCGGAGTTAATCGAGCGTTTTGGGTAAGTTGGTGCACCCCTGCAGGGAAGAAAACTTCTATCGATAGCCTGTCCTACGGTAACAGACACTCGGAGTTGTATCCTGATTGATACAATTTAGAACTGGATACTTGGATACTATGGCTCTGGGATTGCTTCTCGCAGGGAGTCGTGAAGGGATCTCAGGACGAGGTTGATGACTATAAGGCTCTGGGATTGCTTTCTCGCAGGGAGTCGAGAAAGGATCTCTGGGTGAGGTTGAGACTTAATGATACTGCTACATTATATTGTACTGTTCTACCCTCTTCTATTTCTGCAAGACCGATGAAGATGCTAGTCTTCGATAGGACTAGGCCTTCTCTCTATTCTGGCATTTCTGCAGCCCAGTCCACATATACAGCCTCCCTTTGAAAATGTTGCATATGTAGTGTAGATCCTTGCTTGCTGAGTACTTCTGAGTACTCACGGTTGCTTTGTTTTCCTTTCCTCCCCATATCAGTTTGTCGTGACCAGATGACGGAGCCCCCTGAGACAGATGCCCCGTCGATCGGCTACTACTACTACCCAGAGGGTGGATACTACTACGAGTTGACTGACAACCAGGAGTAGGATCGGAGGGTCCCAGGCAGGAGGCCTACGCCTTTCGATCGTAGTGTTTTATTTTGCCCCGCCTTTCTAAAGGCCTTTCTATTTCTCTTTTAATATCTGTACTCAGATATCTGATGCTTCCGCTGATGCTTGTTCGCAAGCTTATGTATTCGAGCCCTCGAGGCCCCTGGCTTGTAATATAAAGCTTGTATGACTTTATTTATGTTTTAGAGTTGTGTTATGATATCTACCCGTGAGTCCTTAGGCTTGATCGTGTGCATTTGCGTGTATGATTAGTGCACGATTGGCCGGGGGCGTCACATTCTGGTCAGCCACCATGGGGTAGTGGACGTCCAACGAGGAAGGGCGGCCATGCACGACAGGCTCCATCTCCGAGCAGGCTTGGAAAGGAAGGCTGAAAGGGGTAGATGCGAGGGGGGCACTAGGGATGGGAGGAGGGGAAGGTGAAGATGTGGTGGAGGAGGCTACAACGACGCTGCTACTTAAAGACGCGGAAGGGCAGCGATTTGAGGACGCAAGGAGGCAGCGAGCTGGAGGATGCAAGAAGCGAGAACTACATTGAAAGCTAAGGTGGCCAACCAAGCAGCATAGCCAGCAGATAGCCGGATTCCTGCAATCCCGCCGTTGATGGCTATACGAGAGACATCGAAAGCAACGTTTATGCAGGTCTTTAGGTTTGCCAAATCTGAAAAGCGGATATGGCGCAGCTCGCGAGGGGGTAGCAGAAGGGGGCGTGCCCTTATTAGAGAGCAGAGCGTCCTTGTAGGGAGAGCCGCCATGCAGAGGTAGGGACATAGGTTGTGACTCTAGTAGGCCAGCCGAAGCGTTGCCAGCATCCTCGAGAGAACCTAAACGTTGAACGGCTGGCGGTTGGCCTGTAGCGAGCGGCCACGGCGTAATGCGAGGATTTGGGGCAGATAAGCAATCCGGCAATTGATTGCATTCAGGCGTGCACCCGCTTGTGCCAGAACGCCCCCCATGCAAGCCAATGGAAGGAGCCCCGAAAACCTGGGCACGCGGGTCCGGGGCAATCAAGTGATTGCCATCGCGAGCCAGAGACGGAGCGCGCACCGGCTGAGGTCTGAGGAGCGACGACAAGCGAGAATTAACCAGCCAGGCCCGATAACGTGCATCAGAGCATGCATGGCCTGGTGCAACAAAGCGACGTGCAGACGGGGTCAAGCTAGAAAGTGACATACTGACAGAGAGGATGCCAGACCTCCAGGGTTCACGGAGCACGATCTCCTTGGCAATGCACTCATGAGCCACCTGAAAAAGAAAGCTGCCGCGCTGACATGGCAGCACACGGTAGCCGTTGGCGTTGCCCCCAAACCAGCTGACTAGGAGAGAGGCGAAAGCCCCAGGGAAACATGATACAGATTGTTTCTGTCCATTGTCATTGGTCCTGCATGAACCTTACAATAGTATTGTGAAACAGGGAAACATGATACAGATTGTTTGAAAGTTCTCCAATGGATACGCATTAGTAGTGATCACTCCTTATTTTTTTCTAACCTCCATTTTTGGTATTTTTTATGATTTTTTATTTGTTATCTATGACAACAAATTTGGTGGACGTGCTCGCAAATGCTAATTTCCCTATCTATAGAAGTAAGAACATGTCCTCTTTTATCATTACAGATTGTTATTGACTTGCTTCAGTTCGACTTTGTGGAATTGATAAGATTCATTTCACCATCTCTCTTCATTGTCATAGTTGTTCGACTTAGCGTACATGTCGTTCTTTTGGAACAGGTTATTCTGACTTCCCAAACCATAATTATTACAATATTATTTAGGATAGAAAATACAGAATTCATAAAATGCTCATGGAGTGTTGTGTTTAATTAGTGAACTAAAGTTCACCATCGTGCTAAGTTTAAAGGCCTTCTTCCTTGACTGGTCTTACCTTACTAAGCAAATTGTATCACTATTTTATATCATCTGGATACTTATTTTTACAATATTGCGTCACTAAATGTAGTAGAGGTTGAATTCTTTTGCAAAAATTATGGTACCATCTGAATTGGCATGTTTCTATTTTTACCATCACCCAACTCTTCTTACATGTTTTGTTTATTACTTTTGAAGTGCCTGTACTAGGTGACTGTTTATTGTCCTCACCAAGATGAAGATAAAAAGTGAGCTATGATACACGCAACTAAGAATATTCATTACCACATCCCAAGGAAATTTCCAAGGCCTATTTGATTTCAGATATATAAATATACACATGTATTTGATCTCTGTAGATGTTTTGGATGCACATTTGGACAGCTGGGTAACTACATATTTTTTAGCCTAAAGAGTCAATATATTAAGTCAATGGAAACTGAAGCACCGACTGATGTTCATATTTCTTTAAAGAAATCTTTTGTGTTTTCTTATGCAACATGCACTATTCAATCTCATTAAATGGTTTTATTTTGCTGAGAGACGACATGGATATTAACAAGTATATTCAAATTATTTATATTTTATATATTTTCTTACTACAAATCCCGCAACAATGTGCGGGGTATCATCTAGTATATATAAAAGGCGAAAACATAAAAAGTGAAAAATAAAACAAAAACAAACAAATAGCGAAGCAAAAAAGGGAATATTGAAAAGTACTACGGCCAGGCCGAGATACCTGAGTTACGCGATGCTATATATACAAGCGATTCATGAGATCCTATTCTACGCGCTAAAAGACAAATAGTTGCTATAACATGCAATGAGCCAGCCCAATTGCGCTCCCGCTCGGACTCTCCTGCTCAGGAGAAAATCAACTTCTCACCTATGTTGTTCATTTACCCCTCAAGAAAAAACCTTTTTTTTAATTGTTTACCACATGTGTCACGTGGTAAAAACAAACATATGTTGTTCATTTGGAAGTACGAAAGCATTTCCAAAAAAAACGAATGCTCTTAGCCTTGGAAAAAAAACTGGTCACCTGGTTTAACAAATGTTCGTGGGTTTTAAAAAGGTTCATGTGTTTAGAAAATGTTATTGATTTTTTAAGAAGTATTCAATAATTTTAAAAATTATACGTGAAATTTAAAAAATGATCACAGATTTAAAAATTGTTCATCTTAGCTGTGGTAAGATAAGGTTTTCGTCCGTGATGTATGTTTCGAGGTCGATCATCTACGGCGGGTTTCCTGATAGTTGCCCCAACTCGCTCTCTTTTCTAGTCTCCTGTTCTAGCTTGCTCTTAAGGTAGTTTAGCAAAAAGATGGTTGTAATAACTGATCCAGAGCAAGGGAAAGGATAGATCAATTTATGCATCAATTGTCAAAGAGATCAAATTCCTGAGAGGGTTTCGTTTATCTTGTACTCCCTCCGTTCATAAATATAAGTCTTTGTAGAGATTTCACTATAAATCACATACGGATGTATGTAGATGCATTTTAGAGTGTAGATTCACTTATTTAGCTCCGCATATAGTCCATAATGAAATCTCTACAAAGACTTATATTTAGGAACGGAGGAAGTATTACTCATGCTTCCCGCCTTTGTAATAAGGCTAAGCGGCGGAGGCGGCAAAGGCAGCCCGCGAAGCGGCATCCGAGGAATCCATCCGTGCCCGAATAGCTAAGAAGCGGTGAAGGAGGTTAGTGAAAGAGATGGCAAAAGAGAAAAGTTGGGCGGTCCGTGCCATGGCAGTGAGGAGGTCCGCCTCGATCCGTTCTACGTCTTCGACCGCTACGGGCACACGGAAGATGGGAAGGGCAAAGGAAAGGGCAGCCGTGGATGAACTTCTGCCATTGTCAGTTTGTTTGTAGCATGTCAATTTTTCGTAGTCTGATGACATGTGTTTAGCTACATACATACGTTGTACGTGAACAATATGGATTTGAGGATTCGGTTGTGGAGGAGAAATTTTGTGTATTGTTTGGTGACTGTCTGCGGTTCAGGGGCCGGAATTTGCTACTTGTGGTTGTTGTAGATGCTCGTAGATCCTTTTTTCTTTCTAAATGCCATGCACATCATCCATACAAAAGGTCCTGAAAAAAATGAATTTGAACTAAGAAGCCCCAAACTAAACCGAAGAAAAACATCAAAAGGTAAGCCTTTGTTTTACAGGCAACAGATGTTGATTGAGCTCATTTGGGAATTCAGTGAGGTGGCATGCTTGAAATGTTAAGCAGGGCCGTTGAAGGGCCTGTGCGAGCTGTGCGCTCGCACAGGGCCCCCAAAATCCAGAGGCCCCGATTAGGGTCCATATATTTTTATGCATATTCTGAAAAAAATTCAGTTTTGGGCACCACGTTGCCCCTTGTGTCACCTGAAGGCTGAAAGCACTCGATTTGACCGCTCAAGGCGTCAAGCCATACGCGCTGCCCATCCTCGCGTGGATCGATCCAAGCGATGTAGACGAAAGGACAGCCCCAACGCAGTACGTACGTTCCGTTACTTCTGCCGTTCCCTATTCCCTAATCTCTCTTCGCTTTCCATCTCGTTTCTCTGCGGCGGTGCGATCGATCTTTTCGGGACGACTGAATCGACGGCTCAGCGGAGATCGCTTTGCAGCCAAGCGACGGGCGGAAGCGAAAAACTGCACAGGACTTGCGAGCGCCGAACGCCGCCGCGCTGGCAAGACATTGCCGCGGTGCCGGCGAACAGAAGGCCAACGGCCAACCGCAACCGGTGCCCTGCGCTCGTCCCCTTTTCTCTAATTTTAATACAAACTGCAAAGTTGTATTAATATTTTAATAATATGTTTTGGAACTATTTTTTGTCTAGTTCTTCAAGTTCAGATGCATTGATACACTACTGTGACCATCATAAATAGTAGGTCGTCCTGTCGTCCACATCCAAAATCAAGGTTCTGTTTGATTCTAACTATCTATACAAGTCACAAGACTATAAATTATGTGAGTTCATCGGTTCCAATGCATTGATATTATTTTTGTTTGGTTCATAAACAGAAAGAATCATGCATTCTAGTTCTAGAAGAAAGTATGATTCTGGTGCCTTAAAGCATAAGAAGTAACAGAAATTAGAAGATGCTCAATCTCAAAGGGGTGCTCTTGATAAATTTGTTGTGAAAGAACCCCCAACTAATTCTGAAAATCAAACTCTGGATGCTAATATTGATGATGGTCACGATGATGATGTAGTAGAGGTAGAGGTTGTCGCTGTAGAAATTCATGAAGGTGATCATGGTCGTGGTGATAATGTAGAAGAGGTTGAGGCTACCACTACAGAAATTGACGAAGGTAATGATGGCAATATTGCTGATGAAGATCATGACCCTAACAGGATGACATGAATAATTATGTGGCCTGATATATTTGATCCTAGAAATTGGGATAGACTTGATCCTAAAATGATTGATATTTTGCTGCAAAAGGGTCCTAAAAGAGAAGATATGGAGCATGGTCCTTATGACAAGTTCTCTAGAAGGTTTTCTTCATTATCATTTAATAGAATTCTCTCAAATGATGTGTTGGTGAAGATTATTATGAAGACTTCATTTCAAGGAACACAAGACGGATGACACTTTTCAATAGAGCATGACGTCAGTATATTGGTTTTAGTATTTTGCATTGATACTTGAGAATTTTCTAAAAAATTGTACGGAATAACATAAATTAAAATTATACAATTAAGTGATTATGCTTATTATTATATGTTTTTTGAAGCCCCATTTTACTTTTCGCACCGGGGCCCCGAATTCCTGGAGACGGCCCTGATGTTAAGCTGTACCTAATCACAGCCTACGGGAATTTAGTCCATGGTGCATTGTATATGTCTATTCAGGAAACATAACACAAAAACCAACGAGTTGATGCTCATATGCTAACAAATACAAACCAGTGCAACGCAAAGTAAATATTGTAATACAGAAAAACAGATCTCGCGTATAATATGAATTTAGAGTTTCAGATATAATGCATAGAGCAGAACCTGATTTGCACAAAAACCAATCTGATCTCTGCATCGAAAAGGACTGGACAGTTTTGTTTCCTTTGTGCACAAAAATCATTTGCATCGTTGCCTGAATAAGGACAGAGTGCAAATAATTAAGCCGAATGCCTCAGGAACAAAATATCTAGTACCTTGGCCTCGTACAGATGGTGGAACCAATCGTTGAGGAAACTGCATCGCCTAGGCCGTCGTTGTTTGCTGGCAAGGATCTTGGCGTGGACCAGCGCCGTCCTTGGCACAACGTGTCCGTCGGGCTGAGAGGATTCCTGCCGGCGAGGTGTGTGCTGCGCGGGGAGGAGGCCGCGCACGTCGACGGCGTACTCCCCCTTGGGCCTTGGCAGTGCGGGTGGGTTATTAGATCAGATCACGGGCAGCGACAACTCACGTATGGTTGCGGCGGCCAGGATCGATGAGGCGGCACCTCTGGTGTGCGTGGTTAGAGATTGTGGAGGTGGCGCTCGGGCAAGCGCATCATTGTAATATGACGTGATTGATTCCCAAAATTGGGCTGTAATATGACGGGAATGATTCCCATAGAGATGTGTTACCAAAAAATTATGCCCTGATTGATTCCGTAGAGATGCTAACAGCCGGTTTAAATGGAAACGAAGGCCTGAAAACAATCGGTGGAAGGGGTGGTCGTACAATCTTCAGTCCCATGACACAGGCTTCCACCTTGGATTTTCAGAGGGGTGGGGTTTGACATATATCATCTGCTTGACTTAGTATTTTTCAAGACGAATTGTCGAGAAGGAGAATTAGAGGACCTAGAAATTCATTCCACAGACTTCAATATGTGTGCACTTTTTCTTTGCGAATAAAAAAAAAATGCACACATATTGAACAAACAGGTCGAACCCAAGCAGGCACGGATGCAACAATTCCCACATTCCGATTTCGCGTTTAAAAGAACAGCGGAAACGCGGGTCTGTATTGGTCCGCGGCATATGATCCAAACGTGGGAAGCTTTGCGGGAGTCTAGACTGGTCCCACACCCACTTCTGACCATCATGGCCTACCAAAAAATCCTCACCCGTCCCTCCCGCGCTTTCCTGCAAGCGCCGCTTACCGCGTCGCATTCATGCCGACCCAGAGCACACGGAGACCGGCATTGATATCGCGATGTGGTCGGAGGAAGGGAGGGCAGCGCTGACCGACGCGACCTCTCGGCATCCGCCACTTCAATGCGTACGCAAGTTCCCGAGGAACCAACTCCGGCCGCTGCGCCGCATTTAAGCGGCTGACCGGTCCTTCACATGGCCCGACCGCGGCTATATAAGCCGCCCTCCGGCGCCGTCCACGTTGCATCCTCCTCCTCCTTCCCTCTCCCCGCCCGTCTCTCTCCACATCTCTGGCGATTGGCAAGTCCTGGGCGTCGGCTCCGACAGGCAGTTCCGGGGCGGGATCTGACGGATCGTGGCTGTGCCGCCCTTGAACTCCGCGGCCGTCGTCCTCATCGGCGGGCGGCTCGTCGGCGAAAGCGGATATCGTCATCTCCTCCGGCAACGAGGAGGGCCAGCAGTCCGCGCCGGCGGTGCTGGGTGTGACGCCCCCGGTTCAATCGTGCACTAATCATACACGCAAATGCACACGATCAAGCCTAAGGACTCACGGGAAGATATCACAACACAACTCTAAAACATAAATGAAGTCATACAAGCTTTATATTACAAGCCAGGGGCCTCGAGGGCTCGAATACATCAGCTCGCATACAAACATCAGCGGAAGCATTAGATATCTGAGTACATATATTAAAAGAGAAACAAAAAGGCCTTTAGAAAGGCGGGGCAAAATAAAACACTACGATCGAAAGGCGTAGGCCTCCTGCCTGGGACCCTCCGAACCTACTCCTGGTCGTCGGCAAGCTCGTAGAAGCATCCACCCTCGGGGTAGAAGTGGTAGCTGAAGTCGTCAACTGGGGCAGCGGTCTCAGGGGCTCCGTCCTCTGGTCACGACAAACTGATATGGGGAGAAAAGGAAAACAAAGCAACCGTGAGTACTCAGAAGTACTCAGCAAGCAAGGATCTACACTACATATGCAACATTTTCAAAGAGAGGCTGTATATGTGGACTGGGCTGCAGAAATGACAGAATAGAGAGGAAAGCCTAGTCCTATCGAAGACTAGCATCTTCATCGGTCTTGCAGCAATAGAAGAGAGCAGAACAGATCAATATAAAGTAGCAGTATCATTAAGTCTCATCCTCACCCAGAGATCCTTTCTCGACGCCCTGCGAGAAAGCAATCCCAGAGCCATACAGTCATCAACCTCGTCCTGAGATCCCGTCTCGACTCCCTGCGAGAAGCAATCCCAGAGCCATATATCCAGGTCTCATCTCATGTTCTAGCTGTATCGATCGGGATACAACTCCGAGTGTCCTTTACCGTAGGACCGGCTATCGATAGAAGTTTTCTTCCCTGCAGGGGTGCACCAACTTACCCAACACGCTCGATTAACTCCGGCCGGACACACTTTTTGGGTCATGCCCGGCCTCGGCCAAACGACACACAGCAACCCTACCTACAGCTCAGCAGAGAGGTCCCCGTCGGTATACATCCTAAGCGCAAGGGGGTCTTGGCCATCGCCCCTCGCCCTCCGGGTCGTTGCGTGCCGGGCGAACCAGGCTCCACCCCTCAGGATGGTGCCTGCCCAGCCCGTCCGCAGTGCTGAACTGGACGTCTGACAGAGCTTTCGGCTGATGCTACGATGCAGAACTCCCATACTATGCCCACGTGATGGTTAGTGCTATCAGGCCAGAGGCCTTCTTGGATCAAATATCCAAATCGTTAGTGGACTAGGGGCTTGCGGTAACGAGCAGAGACTCACGAAAGATGTGACCCCATCGCCCCGTCTCGAGGACTTGCGGCAAGGGCCAAGAATGTCCGGCCACGCCTCGTAATCATCACTCGGGCACCATACAGGCAACCCGTCTTCACATCACATGCGGGTACCCCTCAGGGTCGACCCGCCTATCCAAGTAACAGTGTAAAGTCCAAGTATCCGTGTGTCCATAACATCAGAGGAATCTGAGGTATCACCCTCGTTGAATTCCCACTCGATGTATCCGTCAAGGTGAACTCGGAGGAATCACCCTCGCTGGGTTCACACTTGTGGTGTTGTACGACGGCGTCGTTATCGGAAGCGGTGAAGGAGGAATCACCCTCGATGACCACGATCGAACAGCTTCTCTACAGAGTTAACATCGGAAGTGCTACAAGAGGCTTCACCCTCGGCACTTGATAGTAACGCTGCAGTGTCGTTACAACTAAGGGGGGTGATGTGCGGTGCCGGGGCCTGGTCTTCAATCCTGTTGATCGGGTCTTCTGATAATCCAGCGGGGCAGTCGGGATAAGTGGGGTCACTGATAGGTCTCTACCCAGCCTATACTAAGCAGTTTAGGATATGCAGGTAATTATCAACAACAGGTTACAATAAACAGGCTATGCATCAGAATAGGTAAAGCAGTAGCAGCAGCAATTCTAATGCAAGCATGAGAAATTAGAATGGGCGATATCGGGATGATCAAAGGGGGGGCTTGCCTGGTTGCTCGGCGGCAAGGGCAAGGTCGTCAATGGTGTCTTCGGTCTCCGGAGCTGCGGCGGTCCCGGGGACGACGTCGGGGTCTAACGAGAGAGAAGAGAGGGAGGAAACAATAAATACAGAGCAAACAAGTGCATGACATGTCAATAAGCAGAGCTAGCGGTGTTCTATCGTAGTGCTAGGTAATCCTGGCGAAGGGAAAAAACGTCCGGGAAAGTATTCCCAGTGTCCGACATTTCGGACAGACGAAAAGAGGGGAACGGTTGTATGTTCGGATAGTTAGGGACGTGTGGCGGACGAACGGACCGCGCAATCGGATTCGTCTCGTCGTTCTGAGCAACTTTCATGTACAAAGTTTTTCGATCCGAGCTACGGATTATCTTATATGATTTTCTAAATTTTATTATTTTCTGAAATTTAATTATTTATTTAAATTCAACATTATCTGAAACAGTGTATGCTGACGTCATCATGACGTCAGCATGACATCAGCAGTCAACAGTGCAGTTGACTGGGTCAACCTGACGTGTGGGTCCCACCTGTCATTCTCTGATTAGATTAATTAGGGTTAATTAACCTAATTACAATTTAATTAAACTAACTAATTAATTAATTAGATTAACTTAAACATGATTAATTAAATTAATTAATTCACTAATTAATTAATTAATTATTAATTCATTTTTATTTTTTGTTTTCTGGGCAGTGGGCCCCGTTTGACAGTGACCCGAGCCGGACATGTCCGTCGGTGCCCGTTCGGGCGCCGGACACGTCTGGGGCACACAGCGCGCGCGCGCGGGCAGCGGCAGTTGCTGCAGCCGCAGCAGCGAGGGCGGCGAGCGCGAGCGCGCCGGAGGGCGAGCACGTGCGGCTGCGGGCGAACCATGGCGGGGCGAGCAGCAGGCGCAGCGGTGGAGGCCGACGAGGGGCGAGAGCAGCAGCAGAACGCAGCAGCGGCGGCAGTCGGATGCGCTAGCTGAAGCGGCGAGCAGCAGCGCGCGGGCAGGGCGAGCGAGCTGCGGGCGAGGGAGCAGCGCAGGGGGCGAAGGACACCGGTGCGGACGGGGCGTTGGCGGTGGTCGCGAGCGGCAGGCGGCGGCGGCGTCGACGGGCGCGGCCACTCGTAGTCTGGGGCGTGCGGGGCGAGGCCGAGCGTGGCTGGCGAGCCAGCGGGTGCGGTCGGGCGCAGTATGCCGAGCGCGCGAGCGCGTGACCACGGGGGGGGGGGGGGGGGAGGGGGGAGCAGAGAGGGAGAACGGGCGGTGCTCGTGCTCGTCGTGAAGGGGAGGGGGGGGGCGGCGAGGCTTGAGGTCGGCCGGTGGGGGAGGAGGACGAGGAGGCGGCGTGGCGACGTGAGGCGAGGTGGCGTCGGGCGCGGTCGACGGCGACGGGCGCAGCGGCGCCGGCCTCCAGCCCGATCGATCTGGATCGGGGCAGAGGGAGAGAGGATCGGGGTAGTGGGGGGGGGGGGTGGGAGGGATGGGCTATGCTAGGTTTGGGGGTGCCAGGGAGTTATGGAGAGGCGGCTGGGCCTGGCTGGTTGCGGCCAGCTGGGCCACGACCCCGGGGGGGGGGGGGGGGGGGGGGGGGGGGTTCGTTCCTTTTTATTTTGGCTTACTTTTTTTTTCTTATTTTCTTTTCTCTCATTTTCTGTTTTGTATTTCTTTTTAAACCAAATGACTTTTGCAAAATATGATACTTGCCAAAATAAATGCTATGCAATATTTACCACTGTTAGAAAATGGTGTGGAGCATAAATGATTTCATTTGTATTTTATTTAATTGCAAAAAGGATTAAATCCTGCTGTTTTGTTGCTGTTTGAGTCAGCTAATCAATTTTGTGAATGTCGGTTATAATTTTAGAATTGTCTGTGGAATCTTTGTCACATGATGCATAATTTAGTTTTCAGGTTTGGACAACTTTTATTTTCCACTTTAGTTTTAATTTGGATCTTGAGTTAGGAGCTGAATGCAAATGTTCATTAGGCACTGATAACCATGATGACATGACATAATCAACAGGGTGATTACTGTAGCTTAATACACGGGGTGTTACACTGGGCCAGGTCTACGCCACCATCGACGCGGAGTTCAAGGAGCATATGGAGCTGATCTCGCCGTCAGGGATGCTCCTCTCCGTGAAGCCGGAGCCGGCATCCCCTCCATGCTCTCCGCCGCCGCGCAACCGCGGCGTCCAAATCGAACGCAGCGTTAAAGAAGAGCGGCTCTCGCCGCCGCCCCAGCGCGTCAAGGAGGAGCGGCTCTCGCCGCCGCCCCGGTGTGTCGTCAAGGAGGAGCTGCTCTCGCCACCACCCCGGCGCTTCATCAAGGAGGAGCGCCGCTCGCCGCCGACCCGGCACGTTGTCAAGGAGGAGCGCCGCGCGCCGCCGCCTCTGCCAAGGCACGCGGCCGCATTCTGCACTACCTCAGCAGCGGCGGGCCGGGCCGGCGACAGCCGTTCGTTGTCTTGGAACGCCATGACGGCGCAGGAGTACGCCGAGGGGGAGCAGCGCCGGTGGGACAACCGCAATGACACGCCGGTCCAAGTTTGTGGACTCAGACGTCCCGCCGCCACACATCGCGGCGGACCCGGTGTGTGTGGAACATATTTTTTAATTGCATGAATATTTTTACAGATATAGGTGCTTTTTTAAACACACAATTTTTTAAAGTGCATGAATATTTCGTGAAATTGCTCGATTTGTTTTAAATGTGTAGGCTTTTCTGAAAAAAACATAAACATTTTTAAATTCATGAACATTTAAAATGCAATATTAAATTTGTCTTAATACATTATATTGATTTATCAATTACATGAACTAAAAAATTACTCCAAAACATTTTAGAAATATATATAAAAGGCGAAAACATAAAAAGTTAAAAATAAAACAAAAACAAACAAAATAGCGAAGCAAAAAAGGAAATACTGAAAAGTACTACGGCCAGGCCGAGATACCTGAGTTAGAATTTTTTTATTTTTCAGAAATTGCAAAACTATATACTTGTTTTAAGATATTTCAGTTATATTACCATGCCGGCCGCGTGCTGGCCGAAAAGTGACTCTTCGGTTGAGCACGGGCCGAAGAAGTACTCTTCGTCCGCACCCAGGCCGAAAAGCTTCTCTTAGGATGCGTTTGGTTCACGGCATAGCCACCCGAGGGATAGGGATAGCCACTTTTTATTGGATAGCAGGCGTTTGGTTTGTGAGCGAGCTGGGATAAGATAGGATAAGGATAGCCATATGCTTGGAATATACATAGAAAATCCTACCCCCCTGGCGCGCCAAAATGTCGCGGATATGCGCATCCACCCGCGCGCCGCGCGCGCGAACGCAACGTTTTCTCGCGCCGAGGAACTGGCGTTCCCAGAAGCAATGCATGGGCATCCGTACGTTGTGTTAGTGAGCTGCGTGCATGGGCAGCCTGGGTAGTGTACGTTGTACGCGGGCAGCCATTGCTGTATTTGTACGCGGACGATCGATATTGTACGACTGTACATGGTGTATGCGGGCGGCTGTATTTGTACGCAGACGGCCGATATTGTACGTCTGTACGTGATGTATGTGGGCGGCTGTATTTGTACACAGACGGCTGATGTTGTACATCTGTACGCGGTGCACGTGGGTGGTTGTATTCTATGTACGCGGCCAGCCAATGTAGTACGCTGTGTACGCGGAGGCGTGCATGGTGTACATGCTGTGTATGATGTGTGCGTGAGCTGCGTGGTGCTGGGAGTTGCTATGCCCCAATTGATGGGAGAGATAGGATGAAAAGCGGAAAGTCATTTCTTAGCCCGAGCTCAAATGAGCTCGGGTGAACAGTAAAATCGAAAACATTTTAAAAATGTTTAAAAAATTATGAAATTTTTTTGTGGTAAACTTTGACAAATATTCCAACTTCTTGCAAAATTTTATCTTCAGATCACATTCATACAAGGCATGGCAAAAAAAAACAAAATCAGTGCTCTAAAATGCTTTGAAAGTAGCATTTTCAGAGCATCGATTTTGTTTTTTTTTGTCACGCTTTCCACGAATATGATCTGAAAATGAAATTTTGCAAGCAGTTAGAACATTTGTCAAAGTTTACCACAAAAAAATTTCAGAATTTTTTGAACATTTTTTAAATGTTTTTCGATTTTACTGTTCAGCCGAGCTCATTTTGATAGAAAAGTACTTCCTCCGTTCCTGAATATAAGATCTATTAGAGATTTCACTACGAACTACATACGGATGTATATAGACATACTTTAAAATATAGATTCACTTATTTTGCTTATATTTAGGAAGGAGGGAGTATGAAAAAATTGGCTATTCCAACCATGATACATCCTCCAAACAAAACAAAATATGGGCTAACATTATCCCCAAACCAAACAGAAAAAAAGCTATCCCTAGCCAGCTGGATGGAAATACGCATAACCACCTTAGCATCTCCCTCTAATCAAACACACCCTCAGTAGCATGTCTGGCCGAAGAGTTTCTCTTCGTTCGCCTGTTGGCCGAAGACGTGTTCTTTGTCGCCTGCAAAAACAAAAAAGCACAGTGCCATGCCCATGCATGCACGTATAAACCTAGTTCAGATTAGCTTTTGACGTGGATGATACCCGTAACTATACCAGTAAACTAGCTGGACAAACGCACGGAGACACACACTAGTGCATCTGCACATGCATTGTTCAGATTAGCAGCTGCCTACGGATTCCTAAGGGCATGCATGCATGCAAAGACTCAGTGTGGCCGACAGGTACGTGTGTTTACTACGTATTCGAATGCCAACATCAGTACAGTCATTAAGCTCCAAGGAATTGGAGGTCGGGTGTTTTCTTTTTTCTTACCGTGCCTTGTTTGTCACAACCAATGTCCTTCTTCGAAAGAAGCTTATATCACAACGATCTTGAAGACACATAAATAAAGATGAACAAAGGTTGGATCTAAACAGATCCATCAAAGACAACCACCGGCCGGGATCTGCCGGAGACACATCTTCATGTGCCCTTCGACGATGCTAGACGCACAACCGAGACCGAAACTGTTGGAAAACGTTGCATGAAAAGCAAAAAAAAATTCTACGCACACGCAAGATCAATTCATGGATTACCCGCAAAAAAAAAGAACTATCCATTTAGATGCATAGCTACGAGAGGGGAGATCATCTTCATACCTTTGAAAATCGCTAAGCAGAAGCGTTTATCAACGCGGTTGATTTAGTCGTACACCTTCACGATCCGTCTCGATCAAGTACCGAACGTACGGCACCTCCGCATTCAGCACACGTTCAGCTCGATGACGTCCTCGCCTTCTTGATCCAGCAAGACGGGCGAAGTAGTAGATGAGTTCCGGCAGCACGACGGCGTGGTGACGGTGTTGGTGAAGAACAATCTCCGTAGGGCTTCGCCAAGCACAACGAAAACTATGACGGAGGATAAACTAGAGGAGACGGGGTTACCGGCACACGGCTTGGTTATTCTTGATGTGTTCTAGGTGCTAACCCTGCCCCTCTATTTATATGTTGAGCCCTGGGGTCGTAACTTGGAGAAAGAGCCTCCTCAAAGTCGGGTTTGCCCGCAAGGAAGAGTCCTTCTCGGACTTCCAGGACCAGACGCCACAGTCCTTGGCGTCTAGCCCAGACGCCATGGGCCTCGGCGTCTGGCCCGTCTGGCCCAGGGCCAGACGCCAGGGTCTCCGGCGTTTGGCCCCCTGGCCTCCGCAAAACTCCTTTTGCACCGACTTAAAGCCCCGTGGGCCTTACCTCTTGTCCTAACCATATCATCCTATATACCAATCTTTACCACCGGACCATTCCGGAGCTCCTCGTCATGTTCGTAATCTTATCCGGGACTCCGAACAACATTCGGTCACCAACATACATAACTCATATAATACTGTATCGTCAACGAACGTTAAGCGTGCGGACCCTACGGGTTCGAGAATGATGTAGACATGACCGAGACGCTTCTCCGGTCAATAACCAATAGCGTGACCTGGATGCCCATATTGGTTCCTATATATTTCACGAAAATCTTTATCGGTCGAACCTTTATGACAACATACGTAGTTCCCTTTGTCTGTCGGTATGTTACTTGCCCGAGATTCTATCGTCGGTATCTTCATACCAAGTTCAATCTCGTTACCGGCAAATCTCTTTACTCATTCCGTAATACATCACCTCGTAACTAACTCCTTAGTCATTTGCTTGCAACCTTATGATGTGTATTACCGAGAGGGCCTAGAGATACCTCTCCGAAACTCGGAGTGATAAATCCTAATCTTGATCTATGCCAACTCAACAAACACCTTCGGAGATACCTGTAGAGCATCTTTATGATCACCCAGTTACGTTGTGACGTTTGATAGCACACAAGGTATTCCTCCGGTATCCAGAAGTTGCATTATCTCATAGTCGAAGGAATATGTATTTGACATGAAGAAAGCAATAGCAATAAACTGAACGATCATTATGCTAAGCTAACGGGTGGGTCTTGTCCATCACATCATTCGATCCCGTTTTCAAATGACAACACATGTCTATGGTTAGGAAACCTTAACCATCTTTGATCAACGAGCTAGTCTAGTAGAGGCATACTAGGGACACGGTATTTGTTTATGTATTCACACATGTATTTAAGTTTTCAATCAATACATTTCTAGCATGAACAATAAACTTTTATCATGAATAAGGAAATATAAAATAGCAACTTTATTATTGCCTCTAGGGCATATTTCCTTCAGTCTCCCACTTGCACTAGAGTCAATAATCTAGTTCACATCGCCATGTGATTAACACCAATAGTTCACATCGTCATGTGATTAACACCATAGTTCACATCGCCATGTGACCAATACCCAAAGGGTTTACTAGAGTCAATAATCTAGTTCACATCGCCATGTGATTAACATCCAAAGAGTACTAAGGTGTGATCATGTTTTGCTTGTGAGAGAAGTTTAGTCAACGGGTCTGTCACATTCAGATCCGTATGTATTCTGCAAATTTCTATGTTTACAATGTTCTGCATGGAGCTACTCTAACTAATTGTTCCCACTTTCAATATATATCCAGATTGAGAGTCAGAGTCATCTGAATCGGTGCCAAAGCTTGCATCGACGTAACCCTTTACGACGAACTCTTTATCACCTTCATAACCGAGAAATATCTCCTTGGTGTTCTAAGGATAATTTTGACCGCTGTCCAGTGATCTACTCCTGGATCACTATTGTACCCCCTTGCCAAACTCATGGAAAGGTACACAACAGGTCTGGTACACAGCATGGCATATTTTATAGAACCTATGGCTGAGGCATAGGGAATGACTTTTATTCTCTCTCTATCTTCTGCCGTGGTCGGGCTTTGAGTCTTACTCAACTTCCCACCTTGCAACACAGGCAAGAACCCTTTCTTTGACTGATCTATTTTGAACTTTTTCAAAACTTTGCCAAGGTATGTGTTTGTGAAAGTCCCATTAAGCGTCTCGATCTATCCCTATAGATCTTGATGCTTAATATGTAAGTAGCTTCACTGAGGTCTTTAATTGAAAAATTCTTATTCAACTATCCTTTTATGCTATCCAGAAATTCTATATCATTTCCAATCAATAATATGTCATCCACATATAATATCAGAAATGCTACAGAGCTCCCACTCACATTCTTGTAAATACAGACTTCACCATAAGTCTGTATAAAACCATATGCTTTGATCACCTCATCAAAGCGTATATTCCAACTCCGAGATACTTGCACCAATCCATAGATGGATCGCTGGAGCTTGCACACTTTGTTAGTACATTTAGGATCGAAAAAACCTTTCTGATTGCATCATATACAACTCTTCTTTAATAAAATCCATTAAGGAATGCAGTTTTGACGTCCATTTGCCAGATTTCATAAAATACGGCAATTGCTAACATGATTCGGACAGATTTAAGCATCGCTATGGGTGAGAAAGTCTCATCGTAGTCAACCCTTTGAACTTGTCAAAAACCTTTTGCGACAAGTCGAGTTTTGTAGACAGTAACATTACCATCAGCATCAGTCTTTTTCTTAAAGATCTATTTATTTTCTATGGCTTGCCGATCATCGGGCAAATCCACCAAAATCCACACTTTGTTCTCATACATGGATCCTATCTCAGATTTCATGGCCTCAAGCCATCTGTCGGAATCTGGGCTTATCATAGCTTCTTCATAGTTCGTAGGTTCGCCATGGTCTACTAACATGACTTTCAGGACAGGATTACCGTACCACTCTTGTGCGGATCGTGCTCTGGTTGACCTACGAAGTTCAGTAGTAACTTGATCTGAAGTTTCATGATCATCATCACAGCTTCCTCTCTAGTTGGTGTAGGCATCACGGGAACGGTTTTCTGTGATGTGCTACCTTCCAATTCGAGGGAAGGTACAATTACCTCATCAAGTTCTACTTTCTTCCCACTCACTTCTTTCGAGAGAAACTCCTTCTCTAGAAAGAATCCATTCTTAGCAACAAAGATATTGCCTTCGAATCTGTGGTAGAAGGTGTACCCAATAGTTTCCTTAGGGTATCCTATGAAGACGCACTTCTCCGATTTAGGTTCGAGCTTATTAGGCTGAAGCCTTTTGACATAAGCGTCGCATCCCCAAACTTTAAGAAACGACAGCTTAGGTTTCTTGTCAAACCATAGTTCATACGGTGTCGTCTCAATGGATTTATATGGTGCCCTATTTAACGTGAATGCAGCTGTCTCTAATGCATAACCCCAAAATGATAGTGGTAAATTGGTAAGAGACATCATAGAACGCACCATATCTAATAAAGTACAGTTACGATGTTCGGACACACCATTATGCTGTGGTGTTCCAGGTGGCGTGAATTATAAAACTATTTCACATTGTTTTAAATGAAGGCCAAACTCGTAACTCAAATATTCGCCTCCGCGATCGGATCGTAGAAACTTTATTTTCTTGTTATGATGATTCTCCACTTCACTCTGAAATTATTTGAACTTTTCAAATGTTTCTGACTTGTGTTTCATCAAGTAGATATATCCATACCTACTCAAATCATCTGTGAAGGTCAGAAAATAACGATACCCGCCGCGTGCTTCAACACTCATCAGACGGCATACATCTATATGTATTATTTCCAATAAGTCATTAGCTCGCTCCATTGTTCCGAAAAACGGAGTTTTAGTTATCTTGCCCATGAGGCATGGTTCGCAAGTATCAAATCATTCATAATCAAGTGATTCCAAAAGTCCATCCGCATGTAATTTCTTCATGCGCTTTAGACCAGTATGACCTAAACGGCAGTGCCACAAGTATGCTGCACTATCATTATCAATTTTGTATCTTTTGGCATCAATATTATGAATATGTGTATCACTACGACCGAGATTCAATAAACCATTTACATTGGGTGTATGACCATTGAAGGCTTTATTTATGTAAACAGAACAACAATTATTCTCTGACTTAAATGAATAACCGTATTGCAATAGACATGATCTAATCATATTCATGCTCAACGCAAACACCAAATAACATTTATTTAGGTTCAACACTAATCCCAAAGGTAGAGTGAATGTGCGATGGTGATCGTATCAACCTTGGAATCAATTCCAACACACATCGTCACCTCGCCCTTAACTAGTCTCTGTTTATTCTGCAACTCCTGTTTCGAGTTACTAATCTTAGCAACTGAACCGGTATCAAATACCCAGGGGCTACTACGAACACTAGTAAGGTACACATCAATAATCTGTATATCAAATATACCTTTGTTCACTTTGCCATCCTTCTTATCCGTCAAATGTTTGGGGCAGTTCCGCTTCCAGTGACCATTTCCTTTGCGGTAGAAGCACTCAGTTTCAGGCTTGGGTCTAGCTTTGGGCTTCTTCATGTGAGTGGCAACTTACTTGCCATTCTTCTTAAAGTTCCCTTTCTATCCCTTAGCCCCTTTTTCTTGAAACTAGTGATTTTGTTAACCATCAACACTTGATGCTCTTTCTTGATTTCTACCTTCGCCGATTTCAGCATCGCGAAGAGCTCGGGAATCATTTTCATCATCACTTGCATATTATAGTTTATCACGAAGTTCTAGTAGATTGGTGATAGTGACTAGAGAACTCTGTCAATCACTATCTTATCTGGAAGATTAACTCCCACTTGATTCAGGCGATTGTAGTACCCAGACATTCTGAGCACGTGCTCACTGGCTGAGCTATTCTCCTCCATCTTATAGGCAAAGTACTTGTCAGAGGTCTCATACCTCTCGACACGGGCATGAGTCTAAAATACCAATTTCAGCTCTTGAAACATCTCATATGCTCTGTGGCGTTCAAATCATTTTTGAAGTCCCGGTTCTAAGCCGTAAAGCATGGCGCACTAAACTATTAAGTAGTCATCATACTGAGTTTGCCAAATGTTCATAACGTCTTCATCTACTCCTGCAATATGTCTGTCACCTAGCGGTGCATCAAGGACATAATTCTTCTGTGGAGCAATGAGGATAATCATCAGATCACGGACCCAGACCGCTTCATTGGTACTATCATCTTTCAACTTATTTTTCTTTAGGAACATATTAAAAATACAGGGGAACGGTAGCACGGGCCATTGATCTATAACATAGATATGGAAATACTTTCAGGACTAAGTTCATGATAAATTAAGTTCAATTAATCAAATTACTAATGAACTCCCACTTAAATAAGCATCCCTCAACTTATCTAAGTGATACGTGATCCAAATCAACTAACCCATGTTCGATCATCACGTGAGATGGGGTAGTCATCAATGGTGAACATCTCTATGTTGATCATATCTACTATATGATTTACGTTCGACCTTTCGGTCTCCAGTGTTCCGAGACCATGTCTGTACATGCTAGGCTCGTCAAGTTTAACCCAAGTATTCTGCATGTGCAAAACTGTCTTACACCCGTTGTATGTGAACGTACAGTCTATCACACCCGATCATCACGTGGTGTCTCGAAACGATGAACTTTCGCAACGGTGCATACTCGGGGAGAACACTTATATCTTAAAATTTAGTGAAGGGATCATCTTATAACGCTACCGTCGTTCTAAGCAAAAGAAGATGCATAAAAGATAAACATCAACTGCAATCAAAGTATGTGACATGATATGGTCATCATCATCTTGTGCTTTTGATCTCCATCTCCAAAGCATCGTCATGATCTCCATCGTCACCGGCTCGACACCTTGATCTCCATCGTTGCGTCGTCGTCGTCTCGCCAACTATTGCTTCTACAACTATCGCTAACACATAGCGATAAAGTAAAACAATTACATGGCGTTTGCATTTCATACAATAAAGAGACAACCATAAGGCTCCTGCCGGTTGCCAATAAATTACAAAACATGATCATCTCATACAATAACGTATATCACATCATGTCTTGACCATATCACATCACAACATACCCTACAAAAACAAGTTAGAAGTCCTTTACTTTGTTGTTGCAAGTTTTACGTGGCTACTACGGGTTTCTAGCAAGAACCGTTCTTAACTACGCAAAAGCCACAACGGTGATTTATTAAGTTTGCTGTTTTAACCTTCTTCAAGGACCGGCCGTAGTCAAATTCGATTCATCTAAAGTAGGAGAAACAGACACACGCCAGCCATCTTTATGCAAAACAAGTTGCATGTCTGTCGGTGGAACTGGTCTAATGTACGTGGACATGTAAGGTTGGTCCGGGCCGCTTCATCCCACAATACCGCCGAATCAAAATAAGACGTTGGTGGTAAGCAGTATGACTATCACCGCCCACAACTCTTTGTGTTCTACTTATGCCTATCATCTACGCATAAACCTGGCTCTGATACCACTGTTGGGAAACGTTGCATGGAAAACAAAAAAATTTCTACGAACACGCAAGATCTATCCATGGAGATGCATAGCTACAAGAGGGGAGAACAACTTCATACCCTTGAAGATCGCTAAGCGAAAGGGTTTATCAACGCGGTTGATGTAGTCGTACACCTTCACGATCCGTCCCGATCAAGTACCGAACGTACGGCACCTCCGCGTTCAGTACACGTTCAGCTTGATGACGTCCTCGCCTTCTTGATCCAGCAAGACAGGCGAAGTAGTAGATGAGTTCCGGCAGCACGACGGCATGATGACGGTGTTGGTGAAGAACAATCTCCGTAGGGCTTCGCCAAGCACAACGGAAACTATGACGGAGGATAAACTAGAGGGGACGGGGTTGCCGGCACACGGCTTGGTGATTCTTGATGTGTTCCTGGTGCTAACCCTGTCCCTCTATTTATATGTTGAGCCCTGGGGTCGTAACTTGAAGAAAGAGCCTCCTCAAAGTCGGTTTTGCCCGCAAGGAAGAGTCCTTCTCGAACTTCCAGGACCAGACGCTACAGTCCTTGGCGTTTGGCCCAGACGCCATGGGCCGCGGCGTCTGGCCCAGGGCCAGACGCCAGGGTCTCCGGCGTTTGGCCCCCTGGCCTCCGCAAAACTCCTTTTGCACCGACTTAAAGCCCCGTGGGCCTTACCCCTTGGCCTAACCATATCATCCTATATATCAATCTTTACCTCCGGATTATTCCGGAGCTTCTCGTCATGTTCGTGATCTCATCCGGGAATCCGAACAACATTCGGTCACCAACATACATAACTCATATAATACTATATCGTCAACGAACGTTAAGCGTGCGGACCCTACGGGTTCGAGAATGATGTAGACATGACCGAGACGCTTCTCCGGTCAATAACCAATAGCGGGACCTGGATGCCCATATTGGTTCCTATATATTCCACGAAGATCTTTATCGGTCGAACCTTTATTACATACGTAGTTTTCTTTCTCTGTCGGTATGTTACTTGCCCGAGATTCGATCGTTGGTATCTTCATACCTAGTTCAATCTCATTACCGGTAAGTCTCTTTACTCGTTTCATAATACATCACCTCATAACTAACTCCTTAGTCATTTGCTTGCAAGCTTATGATGTGTATTACCGAGAGGGTCCGGAGATACCTCTCCGAAACTCGGAGTGACAAATCCTAATCTCGATCTATGCCAACTCAACAAACACCTTCGAAGATAGCTGTAGAGCATCTTTATGATCACCCAGTTACGTTGTGACATTTGATAGCACACAAGGTATTCCTCCGGTATCCGGGAGTTGCATAATCTCATAGTCGGAGAAATATGTATTTGACATGAAGAAAGGAATAGAAATAAACTGAACGATCATTATGCTAAGCTAACAGGTGAGTCTTGTCCATCACATCATTCTTCTAATGATGTGATCCCATTATCAAATGACAACACATGTCTATGATTAGGAAACCTTAACCATCTTTGATCAACGAGCTAGTCTAATAGAGACATACTAGGGACACTGTATTTGTTTATGTATTCACACATGTATTTAAGTTTCCGATCAATACAATTCTAGCATGAATAATAAATCTTTATCATGAATAAGGAAATATAAAATAACAACTTTATTATTGCCTCTAGGGCATATTTCCTCCCACTTGCACTAGAGTCAATAATCTAGTTCACATCGTCATGTAATTAACACCAATTGTTCACATCGTCATGTGATTAACACTCATAGTTCACATAGTCATGTGACCAATACCCAAAGGGTTTACTAGAGTCAATAATCTAGTTCACATCGCCATATGATTAACATTCAAAGAGTACTAAGGTGTGATCATGTTTTGCTTGTGAGAAGCTTATTCCATCTTCAGAGAGCCGCCACCACCTCCGGCGGTTTCTGGCCGTCTTCGGCATGGCGGGCAGCGGATCCGACTCCTTCCGTCGGTAATCCATTGCGTCCACCTAAATGGCGCATGGATCCGGCGCTAGGACAGCCGTAGCTGCCTCGCCGGAGGCGGTGCAGTCCGTCTAGCGTCCAAACGCGGTGGCGGATGCGCAACCCCTTCGTTGACGCGCGGAGCATCGGGACGCGCGGTGTCTTGAGTCTCGTGAGCCAGCTCGTGTCCCATGCCCTACTCTACATTGCTGGGGACCGGACCAATACTCTGGGGAGCGCAGCCGGCCGCCGGACATGGCCACGGCAGAACCAGGCGAGCTCCGGTTAGATTAGGTTTCACGTTGCATGTAATAATATGGATTTGAGGTTTCTAATTTGAGGTGTCCGGTTGTAGAATCAAATATTTGAGACGTGATCGGTCAGCGTCCGTGGACGCGCCCGGGCGCATCCACGGACGTTTGAGGGGCCAGATTTGTCCACCATAGCTGTAGATGCTCTAAGTGCATGCATGCAAAGGTTGCCTACCTTTTTTTATTTGCATATTCCTAAGTGCATGCATGCAATGAATCGATGCGGCCCATGGGCACGTATTCAAATACCCATACATGTACATACTTGATACTCACGCACCGGCCGGCATGTAAACATGGACAGCCACGAGCTGATTTTTTTTTTAGAGCGCAAGCCACGAGCTGATAGAATGGCTGAGATAAACAAGAGTTGCGCGAGTCGCTCAGATTCTATCGGCCACGTGAATGAAGGACTCTCTTTGGCCTGGTGAACTACGAAGAATAGCTCTTCGGCTAGAAACGAAGAGACCTCTTCGGCTTTCTCGCAGACGAAGAGTCCGTCTTCGGCCACGGCTCAGCCGAAGTGCCACTCTTCGGCCTGGACACGGCCAACAGGTAATATAACTGAAATATCTTAAAACGAGTATATTGGTTTGCAATTTCATAAAAATAAAATAATATTTTAAAAAAATTCCAGTACGCGATGCTATATATACAAGCGATTCATGAGATCCTATTCTACACGCTAAAAGACAAATCGTTGCTATAACATGCAATGAGCTCCCTTCAAAAAAAAAAAACATGCAATGAGCCAGCCCAATTGCGCTCCAGCGCGGATTCTCCTGCTCCAGAGAAAATCAACTTCTCACCTATGTTGTTCATTTACCCCTCAACAAAAAACCTATATTTTTTTAATTATTTGAATTGTTTACCACATGTACCACGTGGTAAAAACAAACATATGTTGTTCATTTGGAAGTACGAAAGCATTTCAAAAAAAAAAATGCTCTTTGCCTTGGAAAAAAAAACTGGTCACCTGGTTTAACAAATGTTCGTGGGTTTTAAAAGGTTCATGTGTTTAGAAAATGTTATTGATTTTTTAAGAAGTATTCAATGATTTTAAAAATTATATGTGAAATTTAAAAAATGATCACAGATTTAAAAATTATTCATCTTAGCTGCGGTGAGATAAGGTTTTCGTCCATGATATATGTTTCGAGGTCGATCATCTACGGCGGGTTTCCTGGTAGTTGCCCCAACTCGCTCTCTTTTCTAGTCTCGTGTTCTAGCTTGCTCTTAAGGTAGTTTAGCAAAAAGATGGTTGTAATAACTGATCCAGAGCAAGGGAAAGGATAGATCAATTTATGCATCAATTGTCAAAGAGATCAAATTCTTGAGAGGGCTTCGTTTATCTTGTACTCCCTCCGTTCCTGAATATAAGTCTTTGTAGAGATTTCGTACGTGCGTGCCGTGGCCATGGGCGCGCACCCAGCGAATACACCGGCGAGGACCCATGCCACCGCCGCCGCGTACTCCGCGGATGCGACCCAATTCCACCGACACCACATGCGCCTAAGCCCAACACAGGTCCGGTGGTGGAGGTGGAGGTGGAGGCTCCGTCGAGCTACGCCACGGCCGGCAAGGTCCCGTTCGTCGCGGCCGGGGCGTTCGCGGCCGTCCTCCTGGCCCTCGTCGCGCTGCACCTGTACAACAGCGGCCGGCGCCGGCGCGCGCGAGAGGGTCGCCGCCTCCACCGCAGCCTGGCCATCTACGTCGAGGCGCCTTCGCCGCGGGGGCTCGACGCCCTCGACCCCGCGGTGCTCCGCGCGCTCCCCGTGGTCGCCGCGGCCGTCGGCGCCGGGGACTGCGCGGTCTGCCTCGCCGAGTTCGAGCGCGGCGAGGAGGCGCGCGCGCTGCCGCGGTGCGGCCACCGGTTCCACGTCGACTGCATCGACGCCTGGTTCCGCGGGAACTCCACGTGCCCCCTGTGCCGCGCCGCTGTCGAGGCGCCCGACGACGCCGAGGTGCGCATCGATGTGGTGGCGGGGGACGACGCCGCGGCCAAAGGCGGAGCGCCGGCGATAGGGAGGATGTCTACCGGCACGGATCTTGACAAGACGAGGCGGGTCTTTGCTTCCACCCGATCCGCTTCCTTCTGACGTGCCCCTGGATGACAGGAAGCTTTTCCTTGCTCCTTCCGGCACAGATGTGCACCAGCGTCAAGGACCATCATCAGTTTGGGGGCATTTATTCCATCTGACTGTGCATATATTTGTGTTGGTGATGATGCTCGGTGTGGCTAATTTTCTACTACAAATTTGGTACATGGATTTTTTTAGGGAATTCGGCACATAGTTAGTATTGCACTCGAAGAAATAACGCGCTACGCCGAGCGATGCCCCAAGGCCCGACCTTAGTTGGTGGTGTCATGGTGATGTGTTTGTTGCCCTATTAGATTGTTCGATGTAATCTTCAGGGTGAAAACATATGATCTGAACTCAAGTAGTTGAATTTGGCAACGGCAGCGATTGCGCGCCGTTCACTTCCTAGAGGCATTATTTTCCAGACAATCTTTCTCGCGGTCATGTGTTGTCAAGGGATGGTCGATGTTGCTTCTTGTATCGTGGATCATTGCTACTCTTTCTTTCTTAATAATTTGGATGTGTGCATTCTTGAAGTCTTGACTAGCTCTTGGTATCGTGTTGTTGCGGAAGCTGGGTTTAATTAGTATATTTTTTATATTAAATTTTTACCCTTTATTGAAAAGATGTTGCTTTGATGCTCAAGCTATTGATTTTTGTTATTGCCGATGGCGATTACTAATGTATGGCCTATCGTCTAACAAATAAATGATTCTAAAAAAAAAGTCTAACAAAAAAATAAAATAAAATAAAATAACATATATGGCCATGATTAACTAATCAATGGTAGTATCTATTCTAAGAATTTAAATTTTAAAAGCAGTTTACTGTAGCATAGGCCTACATAATCACCGCCACTGCGGTGAAGCCGCAACCATCTCACGGGCCCATGTGCCCGCCGGTCCGAAGAGCGAAACAGAGGGACATATGACCGGTGTGACGAGAGGGTAAAGGGATGGGCGTGCCGATGCGGCAAGCAGAAGGTCTCCGTAGAGGTAGTAGATCTATGTGCATCCTCTTCGGTCTGACATGCGAAGCGGTAGGACGCGGTCGTACAATGGAAGGAAAAGGAGAGGTGCAATGGGCCTTTCATCATGACAAAAGCAAAAATATCATAGAAGTGAAGGCGAGAGTCTCTCTGTAATTTCTTGGAGAAGTTCTGCCTCGCTCGGTATATGGCCCACCACCAACCCAACAATGTGCGCCTTGGACTGCGCCGTCTCAGGTCGTATTAGTACAAATTTGGCACATGGACTTTTAAGGTGAATTTGGCATAGATAGTATTGCAATGTAAGAAATGGGGCGCTACGACCCGGTGAAAACCCAAGGCCCAGCCTTAGTTGGTGGTTTCATGGTGATGTGCTTCATTGCTCTATTATTGAATGTATTGTTTGGAGATTGTTCGATGTAATCTTCAGGGTTAGAACGTATGATCCGAACTCAAGTAGTTGAATTTGGCAACGACAGCGATTCCGTGCCGTTCACTTCCTAGAGGCCTAGAGCCATGTGCGGTGACTCCGGGTCCACCTGGCAGGATCATTGATATTAAGAAGATTTCTTAAAGGGGAACTCGCATGTCGAGCCGAATACTCCGGATCCGAAGAGATGACTTCGGCATCGAAGACCTGTTCAGGGGCAAGTGACGGTGTCCTGGATTGGGGGGGGGGGTACTGAAGGAAATATGCCCTAGAGGCAATAATAAAGTTATTATTTTATTTCCTTATGTCATGATAAATGTTTATTATTCATGCTAGAATTGTATTAACCGGAAACTTGATACATGTGTGAATACATAGACAAAATAGAGTGTCACTAGTATGCCTCTACTTGACTAGCTCGTTAATCAAAGATGGTTATGTTTCCTAACCATAGACATGAGTTGTCATTTGATTAACGAGATCACATTATTAGAAGAATGATGTGATTGACTTGACCCATTCCGTTAGCTTAACACTTGATCGTTTAGTATGTTGCTATTGCTTTCTTCATAACTTATACATGTTCCTATGACTATGAGATTATGCAACTCCCGTTTACCGGAGAAACACTTTGTGTGCTACCAAACGTCACAACGTAACTGGGTGATTATAAAGGTGCTCTACAGGTGTCTCCGAAGGTACTTGTTCAGTTGGCGTATTTCGAGATTAGGATTTGTCACTCTGATTGTCGGAGAGGTATCTCTGGGCCCATTCGGTAATGCACATCACTATAAGCCTTGCAAGCATTGTAACTAATGAGTTAGTTGCGGGATGATGTATTACGGAATGAGTAAAGAGACTTGCCGGTAACGAGATTGAACTAGGTATTGAGATACCGACGATCGAATCTCGGGCAAGTAACATACCGATGACAAAGGGAACAACGTATGTTGTTTTGCGGATTGACCGATAAAGATCTTCGTAGAATATGTAGGAGCCAATATGAGCATCCAGGTTCCGCTATTGGTTATTGACCGGAGACGTGTCTCGGTCATGTCTACATAGTTCTCGAACCCGTAGGGTCCGCACGCTTAAAGTTCGGTGACGATCGGTATTATGAGTTTATGTGATTTGATGACCGAAGTTTGTTCGGAGTTCCGGATGAGATCGGGGACATGACGAGGAGTCTCGAAATGGTCGATAGGTAAAGATCGATATATTGGAAGGCTATATTCGGACATCGGAAAGGTTCCGAGTGATTCGGGTATTTTTCGGAGTACCGGAGAGTTACGGGAATTCGTATTGGGCCTTAATGGGCCATACGGGAAAGGAGAGAAAGGCCTCAAGGGTGGCTGCGCCCCTTCCCCATGGACTGGTCCGAATTGGACTAGGGAAAGGGGGCGCCCCCTTCCTTCCTTATCCTTCTCCCTTCCCCTTTTCCTATTCCATGTGGGAGGTGGAATCCTACTAGGACTAGGGAGTCCTAGTAGGACTCCACACCTTGGGCGCGCCCTGTGAGGGCCGGCCTCCTCCTCCCTCCATCCTTTATATACGTGGCCAGGGGGCACCCCATAGACACAACAATTGATCATTGATCTCTTAGCCGTGTGCGGTGCCCCCCTCCACCATAATCCACCTCGATCATATCGTAGCGGTGCTTAGGCGAAGCCCTGCGTCGGTAGCATCATCATCACCGTCACCACGCCGTCGTGCTGACGAAACTCTCTTGTGAAGCTTTGCTGGATCGGAGCTCGCTGGACGTCATCGAGTTGAACGTGTGCTGAACTCGGAGGTGCCGTGCGTTCGGTACTTGGATCGGTCGGATCGTGAAGACGTACGACTACATCAACCGCGTTGTGCTAACGCTTCCGCTTTCGGTCTACGAGGGTACGTGGACACACTCTCCCCTCTCGTTGCTATCCATCACCATGATCCTGTGTGTGCGTAGAATTTTTTTGAAATTACTACGTTCCCCAACAGTGGCATCCGAGCCTGGTTTTATGCGTAGATGTTATATGCACGAGTAGAACACAAGTGAGTTGTGGGCGATACAAGTCATACTGCTTACCAGCATGTCACACTTTGGTTCGGCGGTATTGTTGGATGAAGCGGCCCGGACCGACATTACGCGTACGCTTACGCGAGACTGGTTTTACCGCCGTGCTTTGCACACAGGTGACTAGCGGGTGTCAGTTTCTCCAACTTTAGTTGAATCGAGTGTGGCTACGCCCGGTCCTTGTGAAGGTTAAAACATCACTAACTTGACGAATTATCGTTGTGGTTTTGATGCGTAGGTAAGAACGGTTCTTGCTTAGCCCGTAGCAGCCACGTAAAACTTGCAACACAAAATAGAGGACGTCTAACTTGTTTTTGCAGGGCATGTTGTGATGTGATATGGTCAAGACATGATGTTATATTTTATTGTATGAGATGATCATGTTTTGTAACTGAGTTATCAGCAACTGGCAGGAGCCATATGGTTGTCGCTTTATTGTATGCAATGCAATCGCCCTGTAATTGCTTTACTTTATCACTAAGCGGTAGCGATAGTCGTAGAAGCAATAGTTGGCGAGGCGACAACGATGCTACGATGGAGATCAAGGTGTCGCGCCAGTAACGACGGTGATCATGACGGTGCTTCGGAGATGGAGATCACAAGCACAAGATGATGATGGCCATAACATATCACTTATATTGATTGCATGTGATGTTTATCCTTTATGCTTCTTATTTTGCTTTGTTTGACGGTAGCATTATAAGATCATCTCTCACTAAATTTCAAGGTAAAACTGTTCTCCCTGAGTATGCACCGTTGCCAAAGTTCGTCGTGCCGAGACACCACGTGATGATCGGGTGTGATAAGCTCAACGTTCATCTACAACGGGTGCAAGCCAGTTTTGCACACGCAGAATACTCGGGTTAAACTTGATGAGCCTAGCATATGCAGATATGGCCTCGGAACACTGAGACCGAAAGGTCGAGCGTGAATCATATAGTAGATATGATCAACATAGTGATGTTCACCATTGAAAACTACTCCATTTCACGTGATGATCGGTTATGGTTTAGTTGATTTGGATCACGTGATCACTTAGATGATTAGAGAGATGTCTATCTAAGTGGGAGTTCTTGAGTAATATGATTAATTGAACTTTAATTTATCATGAACTGAGTCCTGGTAGTATTTGCAAATTATGTTGTAGATCAATAGCTCGCGTATAGCTCCCCTGTTTTATTTTTGATATGTTCCTAGAGAAAACTAAGTTGAAAGATGATAGTAGCAATGATGCGGACTGGTTCCGTGATCTGAGGATTATCCTCATTGCTGCACAGAAGAATTATGTCCTTGATGCACCGCTAGGTGACAGACCTATTGCAGGAGCAGATGCAAACGTTATGAACGTTTAGCAAGCTCGATGTGATGACTACTTGATAGTTTAGTGCGCCATGATTTACGGCTTAGAATCGGGACTTCAAAAACGTTTTGAACGCCACGGAGCATATGAGATGTTCCAAAGAGATGAAATTGGTATTTCAGACTCATGCCCGTGTCGAGAGGTATGAGACCTCTGACAAGTACTTTGCCTACAAGATGGAGGAGAATAGCTCAATCAGTGAGCATGTGCTCAGAATGTCTGAGTACTACAGTTGCTTGAATCAAGTGGGAGTTGATCTTCCGGATAAGATAGTAATTGACAGAATTCTCTAGTCACTATCACCAAGTTACTGGAACTTCGTGATGAACTATAATATGCAAGGGATGACAAAAACGATTCGCGAGCTCTTCGTGATGCTGAAATCAACGAAGGTAGAATTCAAGAAAGAGCATCAAGTGTTGATGGTTAACAAGACCACTAGTTTCAAGAAAAAGGGCAAAGGGAAGAAGGGGAACTTCAAGAAGAATACCAAGCAAGTTGCTACTCCCGGGAAGAAGCCCAAGTCTGGACCTAAGCCTGAAACTGAGTGCTTCTACTGCAAAGGGACTGGTCACTGGAAGCGGAACTGCCCCAAGTATTTGGCGGATAAGAAGGATGGCAAAGTGAACAAAGGTATATTTGATATACATGTTATTGATGTGTATTTTACTAGTGTTCATAGTAGCCCCTGGGTATTTGATACCAGTTCAGTTGCTATGATTAGTAACTCGAAACAGGTGTTGCAAAATGAACAGAGACTAGTTGTGGACGAGGTGACGATGTGTGTTGGAAGAGATTCCAAGGTTGATAAGATCACCATCGCACACTCCCTCTATTTTCGGGATTAGTATTGAACCTAAATAAATGTTATTTGGTGTTTGCGTTGAGCATGAATATGATTGGATCATGTTTATTGCAAAATAAATGTTATTTGGTGTTTGCGTTGAGCATGAATATGATTGGATCATGTTTATTGCAATATGGTTATTCATTTAAGTCAGAGAATAATTGTTGTTCTGTTTACATGAATAAAAACCTTCTATGGTTATACACCCAATGTAAATGGTTTATTGAATCTCGATCGTAGTGATACACATATTCATAATATTGAAGCCAAAAGATGCAAAGTTAGTAATGATAGTGCAACTTATTTGTGGCACTGCCGTTTAGGTCATATTGGTGTAAAGCGCATGAAGAAACTCCATACTGATGGACTTTTGGAATCACTTGATTATGAATCATTTGATGCTTGCGAACCATGCCTCATGGGCAAGATGACTAAAACTCCGTTCGCCGGAACAATGGAGCGAGCTACGGACTTATTGGAAATAATACATACCGATGTATGCGGTCCGATGAGTATTGAGGCTCGCGGCGGGTATCGGTATTTTCTGACCTTCACAGATGATTTGAGCAGATATGGGTATATCTACTTAATGAAACACAAGTCTGAAACGTTTGAAAAGTCCAAAGAATTTCAAAATGAAGTAGAAAATCATCGTAACAAGAAAATAAAGTTTCTACGATCTGATCGCGGAGGCAAATATTTGAGTTACGAGTTTGGTCTTCATTTAAAATGTGGAATAGTTTCGCAACTCATGCCACCTAGAACACCACAGCGTAATGGTGTGTCCGAACGTCGTAACTGTACTTTATTAGATATGGTGCGATCTATGATGTCTCTTACCGATTTACCACTATCGTTTTGGGGTTATGCATTAGAGACAGCTGCATTCATGTTTAATAGGGCACCATCTAAATCCGTTGAGACGACACTGTATGAACTGTGGTTTGGCAAGAAACCTAAGCTGTCGTTTCTTAAAGTTTGGGGCTGCGATGCTTATGTGAAAAAGCTTCAGCCTGATAAGCTCGAACCCAAATCGGAGAAGTGCGTCTTCATAGGATACCCAAAAGAAACTGTTGAGTACACCTTCTATCACAGATCCGAAGGCAAGATATTTGTTGCTAAGAATGGATCCTTTCTAGAGAAGGAGTTTCTCTCGAAAGAAGTGAGTGGGAGGAAAGTAGAACTTGATGAGGTAGTGGTACCTTCTCTTGAATTGGAAAGTAGTTCATCACAGAAATCAGTTCCAGTGATGCCTACACCAATTAGTGAGGAAGCTAATGATGATGATCATGAAACTTCAGATCAAGTTACTACAGAACCTCGTAGGTCAACCAGAGTACGTTCCGCTCCAGAGTGGTACGGTAATCCTGTTCTGGAAGTCATGTTACTAGACCATGACGAACCTACGAACTATGAGGAAGCGATGATGCGCCCAGATTTCGCGAAATGGCTTGAGGCCATGAAATCTGAGATGGGATCCATGTATGAGAACAAAGTATGGACTGTGGTTGACTTGCCCGATGATCGGCAAGTCATTGAGAATAAATGGATCTTCAAGAGGAAGACAGACGCTGATAGTAGTGTTTCTATCTACAAAGCTCGAATTGTCGCAAAAGGTTTTCGACAAGTTCAAGGTGTTGACTACAATGAGATTTTCTCACTCGTATCGATGCTTAAGTCTGTCCGAATCATGTTAGCAATTGCCGCATTTTATGAAATTTGGCAAATGGATGTAAAGACTGCATTCCTGAATGGATTTCTGGAAGAAGAGTTGTATATGATGCAACCTGAAGGTTTTATCGATCCAAAGGATGCTAACAAAGTGTGCAAGCTCCAGCGATCCATCTATGGACTGGTGCAAGCATCTCGGAGTTGGAATATACGCTTTGATGAGTTGATCAAAGCATATAGTTTTATACAGACTTGCGGTGAAGCCTGTATTTACAAGAAAGTGAGTGGGAGCACTACAACATTTCTGATAAGTATATGTGAATGACATATTGTTGATCGGAAATAATGTAGAATTTTCTGGAAAGCATAAAGGAGTATTTGAAAGGAGTTTTTCAAATAAAAGACCTCGGTGAAGCTGCTTAAGTATTGAGCATCAAGATCTATAGGGATAGATCGAGACGCTTAATAAGACTTTCACAAAGCACATACCTTGACAAAGTTTTGAAGGAGTTCAAAAAGTATCAGTCAAAGAAAGAGTTCTTGCCTGTATTCAAGGTATAAAGTTGAGTAAGACTCAAAGCAAGACCACGACAGAAGATAGAGAGAGAATGAAAGTCATTCCCTATGCCTCAGCCATAGGTTCTATAAAGTATGCCATGCTATGTACCAGAACAGTTGTGTGCCTTGCTATGAGTTTAGCAAGGAGGTACGATAGTGATCTAGGGATAGATCACTGGATAGCGGTCAAAGTTATCCTTAGTTACCTAAGAGGACTAAGGAAATATTTCTCGGTTATGGAGGTGATAAAAGAGTTCGTCGTAAAAGGTTACGTCGATGCAGGCTTTTACACCGATCCAGATGACTCAGAGTCTCAATCTGGATACATATTGAAAGTGGGAGCAATTAGCTAGAGTAGCTCCGTGGAGAGCATTGTAAACATAGAAATTTGCAAAATACATACGGATCTGAATGTGGCAGACCCGTTGACTAAACTTCTCTCACAAGCAAAACTTGATCACACCTTAGTACTCTTTGGGTGTTAAACACATGGCGATGTGAACTAGATTATTGACTCTAGTAAACCCTTTGAGTGTTGGTCACATAGCGATGTGACCTATGGGTGTTAATCACATGGTGATGTGAACTATTGGTGTTAAATCACATGGTGATGTGAACTAGATTGTTGACTCTAGTGCAAGTGGGAGACTGAAGGAAATATGCCCTAGAGGCAATAATAAAGTTATTATTTTATTTCCTTATTTCATGATAAATGTTTATTATTCATGCTAGAATTGTATTAACCGGAAACTTGATACATGTGTGAATACATAGACAAAATAGAGTGTCACTAGTATGCCTCTACTTGACTAGCTCGTTAATCAAAGATGGTTATGTTTCCTAACCATAGACATGAGTTGTCATTTGATTAACGGGATCACATCATTAGGAGAATGATGTGATTGACTTGACCCATTCTGTTAGCTTAGCACTTGATCGTTTAGTATGTTGCTATTGCTTTCTTCATGACTTATACATGTTCCTATGACTATGAGATTATGCAACTCCCGTTTACCGGAGGAACACTTTGTGTGCTACCAAACGTCACAACGTAACTGGGTGATTATAAAGGTGCTCTACAGATGTCTCCGAAGGTACTTGTTGAGTTGGCGTATTTCGAGATTAGGATTTGTCACTCTGATTGTCGGAGAGGTATCTCTGGGCCCACTCGGTAATGCACATCACTATAAGCCTTGCAAGCATTGTAACTAATGAGTTAGTTGCGGGATGATGTATTACGAAACGAGTAAAGAGACTTGCCGGTAACGAGATTGAACTAGGTATTGAGATACCGACGATCGAATCTCGGGCAAGTAACATACCGATGACAAAGGGAACAACGTATGTTGTTATGCGGTTTGACCGATAAAGATCTTCGTAGAATATGTGGAAGCCAATATGAGCATCCAGGTTCCGCTATTGGTTATTGACCGGAGACGTGTCTCGGTCATGTCTACATAGTTCTCGAACCCGTAGGGTCCGCACTCTTAAAGTTCGTTGACGATCGGTATTATGAGTTTATGTGATTTGAGGACCGAAGTTTGTTCGGAGTCCCGGATGAGATCGGGGACATGACGAGGAGTCTCGAAATGGTCGAGAGGTAAAGATCGATATATTGGAAGGCTATATTCGGACATCGGAAAGGTTCCGAGTGATTCGGGTATTTTTCGTAGTACCGGTAATGGGCCATACGGGAAAGGAGAGAAAGGCCTCAAGGGTGGCTGCGCCCCTTCCCCATGGACTGGTCCAAATTGGACTAGGGAAAGGGGGCGCCCCCTTCCTTCCTTCTCCTTCTCCCTTCCCCTTTTCCTGTTCCATGTGGGGGTGGAATCCTACTAGGACTAGGGAGTCCTAGTAGGACTCCACACCTTGGGCGCGCCCTGTGAGGGCCGGCCTCCTCCTCCCTCCATCCTTTATATACGTGGCCAGGGGGCACCCCATAGACACAACAATTGATCATTGATCTCTTAGCCGTGTGCGGTGCCCCCCTTCACCATAATCCACCTCGATCATATCGTAGCGGTGCTTAGGCGAAGCCCTGCGTCGGTAGTATCATCATCACCGTCACCACGCCGTCGTGCTGACGAAACTCTCTTGTGAAGCTTTGCTGGATCGGAGCTCGCTGGACGTCATCGAGTTGAACGTGTGCTGAACTCGGAGGTGCCGTGCGTTCGGTACTTGGATCGGTCGGATCGTGAAGACGTACGACTACATCAACCGCGTTGTGCTAACGCTTCCGCTTTCGGTCTACGAGGGTACGTGGACACACTCTCCCCTCTCGTTGCTATGCATCACCATGATCCTGTGTGTGCGTAGGAAATTTTTGAAATTACTACGTTCCCCAACAGGTACTAACCCAGTCAGCCCACTCTCCTCGGGATGGGCCGGCCAACCCTCATTCGTGGTCAAGGTGGACTCCGGAGGACGCATGCGGGAGACGTGATCAACGCTGCCTCCTCCGAAGACTTGACGTATACTCCAAGATCTCTGTTGCCTCCTAGCTCCTAGCTACCAACCTTGTAAACCCTTGATACCCCCCTTGGCATGTATATAAGCCAGAGGGTTTAGCCCGTAGAGGGGACATCAACACAAAATCATTCACCTAGCCCTAGAGTTAGACCACACATTACGATCTCGAGGTAGATCAACTCTATACTTGATACATCTCCATTGATATAAAAAAGAGCAGGACGTAGGGTTTTACCTCCATCAAGAGGGCCCGAACCTGGGTAAACATCGTCTCCTTCCTTCCTGTTACCCTCGATCCGAGATTCACAGCTCGGGACCCCCTACCCCGAGGTCTGCCGATTTTGACACCGACAATGGGGATGCCGGCACACAATAACGAGAAAGAAGAACAAAACCGGAAACAAGGATTTTGGTATAGTGAGCATGGTGATGACTCGGGAGTATACCGATCCATCCCGAGTTTTGTGTGTTGGGGAACGTAGTAATTTCAAAATTTCCTACGCACACACAGGATCATGGTGATGCATAGCAACGAGAGGGGAGAGTGTGTCCACGTACCCTCGTAGACCGAAAGCGGAAGCGTTAGCACAACATGGTTGATGTAGTCGTACATCTTCACGATCCGACCGATCCAAGTACCGAACGCACGGCACCTCTGAGTTTAGCACACGTTCAACTCGATGACGTCCAGTGAGCTCCGATCCAGCAAAGCTTCACAGGAGAGTTTCGTCAGCACGACGGCGTGGTGACGGTGATGATGATGCTACCGACGCAGGGCTTCGCCTAAGCACCGCTACGATATGATCGAGGTGGATTATGGTGGAGGGGGGCACCGCACACGGCTAAGAGATCAATGTTCAATTGTTGTGTCTATGGGGTGCCCCCTGGCCACGTATATAAAGGAGTGGAGGAGGGGAGAGGGCCGACCTAGCTATGGCGCGCCCTGGAGGAGTCCTACACCCACCGGGAGTAGGATTCCCCCCCTTCCAAGTAGTAGGAGTAGGAGAGAAGGAAGGGGAAGAGAGAAGAGAAGGAAGGAGGGGGCGCAGCCCCTCCCCCTAGTCCAATTCGGACTAGGCCTTGGGGGGGCGCACGGCCTGCCTCTCTCTCTCCCCTAAAGCCCAGTAAGGCCCATATACTCTTCCCCGTATTCCCGTAACTCCCCGGTACTCCGAAAAATACCCGAACCACTCGGAACCTTTCCGATGTCCGAATATAGTCGTCCAATATATCGATCTTTACGTCTCGACCATTTCGAGACTCCTTGTCATGTCCCCGATCTCATCCGGGACTCCGAACTACCTTCGGTACATCAAAACACATAAACTCATAATACAAATCATCACAGAACTTTAAGCGTGCGGACCCTACGGGTTCGAGAACTATGTAGACATGACCGAGACACATCTCCGGTCAATAACCAATAGCGGAACCTGGATGCTCATATTGGTTCCTACATATTCTACGAAGATCTTTATCGGTCAAACCGCATAACAACATACGTTGTTCCCTTTGTCATCGGTATGTTACTTGCCCGTGATTCGATCGTCGGTATCTCAATACCTAGCTCAATCTCGTTACCGGCAAGTCTCTTTACTCGTTCCGTAATACATCATCCCGCAACTAACTCATTAGTTACAATGCTTGCAAGGCTTATAGTGATGTGCATTACCGAGTGGGCCCAGAGATACCTCTCCGACAATCGGAGTGACAAATCCTAATCTCGAAATATGCCAACTCAACAAGTACCTTCGGAGACACCTGTAGAGCACCTTTATAATCACCCAGTTACGTTGTGACGTTTGGTAGCACACAAAGTGTTCCTCCGGTAAACGGGAGTTGCATAATCTCATAGTCATAGGAACATGTATAAGTCATGAAGAAAGCAATAGCAACGTACTAAATGATCAAGTGCTAAGCTAACGGAATGGGTCAAGTCAATCACATCATTCTCCTAATGATGTGATCCCGTTTATCAAATGACAACTCATGTCTATGGTTAGGAAACATAACCATCTTTGATCAACGAGCTAGTCAAGTAGAGGCATACTAGTGACACTCTGTTTGTCTATGTATTCACACATGTATTATGTTTCCGGTTAATACAATTCTAGCATGAATAATAAACATTTATCATGAAATAAGGAAATAAATAATAACTTTATTATTGCCTCTAGGGCATATTTTCTTCAGTCTCCCACTTGCACTAGAGTCAATAATCTAGTTCACATCGCCATGTGATTTAACACCAACAGTTCACATCACCATGTGATTAATATCCATAGTTCACATTGTCATGTGACCAACACCCAAAGGGTTTACTAGAGTCAATAATCTAGTTCACATCGCCATGTGATTAACACCCAAAGAGTACTAAGGTGTGATCATGTTTTGCTTGTGAGAGAAGTTTAGTCAATGGGTCTGCCAAATTCAGATCCGTATGTATTTTGCAAATTTCTATGTCAACAATGCTCCGCACGGAGCTACTCTAGCTAATTGCTCCCACTTTCAATATGTATCTAGATTGAGACTTAGAGTCATCTGGATCAGTGTCAAAACTTGTATCGACGTGACCCTTTACGACGAACCTTTTGGCACCTCCATAATCGAGAAACATATCCTTATTCCACTAAGGATAATTTTGACCGCTGTCCAGTGATCTAATCCTAGATCACTATTGTACTCCCTTGCCAAACTCAATGTAGGGTATACAATAGATCTGTTACACAGCATAGCATACTTTATAGAACCTATGACTGAGGCATAGGGAATGACTTTTCATTCTCTTTCTATTTTCTGCCGTGGTCGGGTTTTGAGTCTTCACTCAACTTCACACCTTAAAACACAGGCAAGAACTCCTTCTTTGACTGTTCCATTTTGAACTACTTCAAAAACTTTGTCAAGGTATGTACTCATTGAAAAATCTTATCAAGCGTCTTGATCTATCTCTATAGATCTTGATGCTCAATATGTAAGCAGCTTCACCGAGGTCTTTCTTTGAAAAAACTCCTTTCAAACACTCCGTTATGCTTTCCAGAAAATTCTACATTATTTCCGATCAACAATATGTCATTCACATATACTTATCAGAAATGCTGTAGTGCTCCCACTCACTTTCTTGTAAATACAGGCTTCACCGCAAGTCTGTATAAAACTATATGCTTTGATCAACTCATCAAAGCGTATATTCCAACTCCGAGATGCTTGCACCAGTCCATAGATGGATCGCTGGAGCTTGCACACTTTGTTAGCATCCTTTGGATCGATAAAACCTTCAGGTTGCATCATATACAACTCTTCTTCCAGAAATCCATTCAGGAATGCAGTCTTTACATCCATTTGCCAAATTTCATAATCATAAAATGCGGCAATTGCTAACATGATTCGGACGGACTTAAGCATCGCCACGGGTGAGAAAGTTTCATCGTAGTCAACTCCTTGAACTTTGTCAACAACCTTTTTCGACAAGTCTAGCTTTGTAGATAGTAACACTACTATCAGCGTCCGTCTTCCTCTTGAAGATCCATTTATTTTCTATGGCTTGCCGATCATCGGGCAAGTCAACCAAAGTCCATACTTTGTTCTCATACATGGATCCCATCTCAGATTTCATGGCCTCAAGCCATTTCGCGGAATCTGGGCTCATCATCGCTTCCTCATAGTTCATAGGTTCGTCATGGTCTAGTAACATGACTTCCAGAACAGGATTACCGTACCACTCTAGAGCGGAACGTACTCTGGTTGACCTACGAGGTTCTGTAGTAACTTGATCTGAAGTTTCATGATCATCATCATTAGCTTCCTCACTAATTGGTGTAGGCATCACTGGAACTGATTTCTGTGATGAACTACTTTCCAATTCAAGAGAAGGTACCACTACCTCATCAAGTTCTACTTTCCTCCCACTCACTTCTTTCGAGAGAAACTCCTTCTCTAGAAAGGATCCATTCTTAGCAACAAATATCTTGCCTTCGGATCTGTGATAGAAGGTGTACCCAACAGTTTCTTTTGGGTATCCTATGAAGACGCACTTCTCCGATTTGGGTTCGAGCTTATCAGGCTGAAGCTTTTTCACATAAGCATCGCAGCCCCAAACTTTAAGAAACGACAGCTTAGGTTTCTTGCCAAACCACAGTTTCCATACGGTGTCGTCTTCAACGGATTAGATGGTGCCCTATTAAACGTGAATGCAGCTGTCTCTAATGCATAACCCCAAAACGATAGTGGTAAATCGGTAAGAGACATCATAGATCGCACCATATCTAATAAAGTACGGTTACGACATTCGGACACACCATTACGCTGTGGTGTTCCAGGTGGCATGAGTTGCGAAACTATTCCACATTTTAAATGAAGACCAAACTCGTAACTCAAATATTTGCCTCCGCGATCAGATCGTAGAAACTTTATTTTCTTGTTACGATGATTTTCTACTTCACTCTGAAATTCTTTGAACTTTTCAAATGTTTCAGACTTGTGTTTCATTAAGTAGATATACCCATATCTGCTCAAATCATCTGTGAAGGTCAGAAAATAACGATACCCGCCGTGAGCCTCAATACTCATCGGACCGCATACATCGGTATGTATTATTTCCAATAAGTCCGTAGCTCGCTCCATTGTTCCGGAGAACAGAGTTTTAGTCATCTTGCCCATGAGGCATGGTTCGTAAGCATCAAATGATTCATAATCAAGTGATTCCAAAAGTACATCAGTATGGAGTTTCTTCATGCGCTTTACACCAATATGACCTAAACGGCAGTGCCACAAATAAGTTGCACTATCATTACTAACTTTGCATCTTTTGGCTTCAATATTATGAATATGTGTATCACTACGATCGAGATTCAATAAACCATTTACATTGGGTGTATGACCATAGAAGGTTTTTATTCATGTAAATAGAGCAACAATTATTCTCTGACTTAAATGAATAACCGTATTGCAATAAACATGATCCAATCATATTCATGCTCAACGCAAACACCAAATAACATTTATTTTGCAATAAACATGATCCAATCATATTCATGCTCAACGCAAACACCAAATAACATTTATTTAGGTTCAACACTAATCCCGAAAATAGAGGGAGTGTGCGATGGTGATCTTATCAACCTTGGAATCACTTCCAACACACATCGTCACCTCGTCATTAACTAGTCTCTGTTCATTTTGCAACTCCTGTTTCGAGTTACTAATGTTAGCAACTGAACCAGTATCAAATACCCAGGGGCTACTATGAACACTAGTAAAATACACAACAATAACATGTATATCAAATATACTTTTGTTCACTTTGCCATCCTTCTTATCCGCCAAATACTTGGGGCAGTTCCACTTCCAGTGACCAGTCCCTTTGCAGTAGAAGCACTCAGTTTCAGGCTTAGGTCCAGACTTGGGCTTCTTCCCGTGAGTAGCAACTTGCTTGCTATTCTTCTTGAAGTTCCCCTTCTTTCCTTTGCCCTTTTCTTGAAACTAGTGGTCTTGTTAACCATCAACACTTGATGCTCTTTCATGATTTCTACCTTCGTTGATTTTAGCATCACGAAGAGCTCGGGAATCGTTTTTGTCATCCCTTGCATATTATAGTTCATGACGAAGTTCCAGTAACTTGGTGATAGTGACTAGAGAATTCTGTCAATTACTATCTTATCGGGAAGATCAACTTCCACTTGATTCAAGCAACTGTAGTACTCAGACATTCTGAGCACATGCTCACTGATTGAGCTATTCTCCTCCATCTTGTAGGCAAAGTACTTGTCAGAGGTCTCATACCTCTCGATATAGGCATGAGTCTGAAATACCAATTTCATCTCTTTGGAACATCTCATATGCTCCGTGGCGTTCAAAACGTTTTTGAAGTCCCGATTCTAAGCCGTAAATCATGGCGCACTAAACTATCAAGTAGTCATCACATCGAGCTTGCTAAACGTTCATAACGTTTGCATCTACTCCTGCAATAGGTCTGTCACCTAGCGGTGCATCAAGGACATAATTCTTCTGTGCAGCAATGAGGATAATCCTCAGATCACGGAACTAGTCCGCATCATTGGTACTATCATCTTTCAACTTAGTTTTCTCTAGGAACATATCAAAAATAAAACAGGGGAGCTATACGCGAGCTATTGATCTACAACATAATTTGCAAATACTACCAGGACTCAGTTCATGATAAATTAAAGTTCAATTAATCATATTACTCAAGAACTCCCACTTAGATAGACATCTCTCTAATCATCTAAGTGATCACGTGATCCAAATCAACTAAACCATAACCGATCATCACGTGAAATGGAGTAGTTTTCAATGGTGAACATCACTATGTTGATCATATCTACTATATGATTCACGCTCGACCTTTCGGTCTCAGTGTTCCGAGGCCATATCTGCATATGCTAGGCTCGTCAAGTTTAACCCGAGTATTCTGCATGTGCAAAACTGGCTTGCACCCGTTGTAGATGAACGTTGAGCTTATCACACCCGATCATCACGTGGTGTCTCGGCACGACGAACTTTGGCAACGGTGCATACTCAGGGTGAACACTTTTACCTTGAAATTTAGTGAGAGATCATCTTATAATGCTACCGTCAAACAAAGCAAAATAAGATGCATAAAGGATAAACATCACATGCAATCAATATAAGTGATATGATATGGCCATCATCATCTTGTGCTTGTGATCTCCATCTCCGAAGCACCGTCATGTCACCATCGTCACTGGCGCGACACCTTGATCTCCATCGTAGCATCGTTGTCGTCTCGCCAACTATTGCTTCTACGACTATCGCTACCGCTTAGTGATAAAGTAAAGCAATTACAGGGCGATTGCATTGCATACAATAAAGCGACAACCATATGGCTCCTGCCAGTTGCCGATAACTCAGTTACAAAACATGATCATCTCATACAATAAAATATAGCATCATGTCTTGACCATATCTTATCACAACATGCCCTGCAAAAACAAGTTAGACATCCTCTACTTTGTTGTTGCAAGTTTTACGTGGCTGCTACGGGCTGAGCAAGAACCGTTCTTACCTACGCATCAAAACCACAACGATAGTTCGTCAAGTTAGTGTTGTTTTAATCTTCACAAGGATCGGGCGTAGCCACACTCGGTTCAACTAAAGTTGGAGAAACTGACACCCGCTAGTCACCTGTGTGCAAAGCACGGCGGTAAAACCAGTCTCGCGTAAGCGTACGCGTAATGTCGGTCCGGGCCGCTTCATCCAACAATACCGCCGAACCAAAGTGTGACATGCTGGTAAGCAGTATGACTTGTATCGCCCACAACTCACTTGTGTTCTACTCGTGCATATAACATCTACGCATAAAACCAGGCTCGGATGCCACTGTTGGGGAACGTAGTAATTTCAAAAAAATTCCTACGCACACACAGGATCATGGTGATGCATAGCAACGAGAGGGGAAAGTGTGTCCACGTACCCTCGTAGACCGAAAGCGGAAGTGTTAGCACAACGCGGTTGATGTAGTCGTACGTCTTCACGATCCGACCGATCCAAGTACCGAACGCACGGCACCTCCGAGTTCAGCACACGTTCAACTCGATGACGTCCCGTGAGCTCCGATCCAGCAAAGCTTCACAGGAGAGTTTCGTCAGCACGACGGCGTGGTGATGGTGATGATGATGCTACCGACGCAGGGCTTCGCCTAAGCACCGCTACGATATGATCGAGGTGGATTATGGTGGAGGGGGGCACCACACACGGCTAAGAGATCAATGATCAATTATTGTGTCTATGGGGTGCCCCTGGACACGTATATAAAGGAGTGGAGGAGGGGAGAGGGCCGGCCTAGCTATGGCGCGCCCTGGAGGAGTCCTACTCCCACCGGGAGTAGGATTCCCCCCCCCCTTCCAAGTAGTAGGAGTAGGAGAGAAGGAAGGGGAAGAGAGAAGAGAAGGAAGGAGGGGGCGCTGCCCCTCCCCCTAGTCCAATTCAGACTAGGCCTTGGGGGGCGCGCGGCCTGCCTCTCTCTCTCCCCTAAAGCCCAATAAGGCCCATATACTTCTTCCCCGTATTCTCGTAACTCCCCGGTACTCCGAAAAATACCCGAACCACTCGGAACCTTTACGATGTCCGAATATAGTCGTCCAATATATCGATCTTTATGTCTCGACCATTTCGAGACTCCTCGTCATGTCCCTGATCTCATCCGAGACTCCGAACTACCTTCGGTACATCAAAACACATAAACTCATAATACAAATCGTCACAGAACTTTAAGCGTGCGGACCCTACGGGTTCGAGAACTATGTAGACTTGACCGAGACACATCTCCGGTCAATAACCAATAGCGGAACCTGGATGCTCATATTGGTTCCTACATATTCTACGAAGATCTTTATCGGTCAAACTGCATAACAACATACGTTGTTCCCTTTGTCATCGGTATGTTACTTGCCCGAGATTCGATCGTCGGTATCTCAATACCTAGCTCAATCTCGTTACCGGCAAGTCTCTCTACTCGTTCCGTAATACATCATCCCGCAACTAACTCATTAGTTACAATGCTTGCAAGGCTTATAGTGATGTGCATTACCGAGTGGGCCCAGAGATACCTCTCCGACAATCGGAGTGACAAATCCTAATCTCGAAATATGCCAACTCAACAAGTACCTTCGAAGACACCTGTAGAGCACCTTTATAATCACCCAGTTACGCTGTGACATGTGGTAGCACACAAAGTGTTCCTCCGGTAAACGGGAGTTGCATAATCTCATAGTCATAGGAACATGTATAAGTCATGAAGAAAGCAATAGCAACGTACTAAACGATCAAGTGCTAAGCTTACAGAATGGGTCAAGTCAATCACATCATTCTGCTAATGATGTGATCCCGTTTATCAAATGACAACTCATGTCTATGGTTAGGAAACATAACCATCTTTGATCAACGAGCTAGTCAAGTAGAGGCATACTAGTGACACTCTGTTTGTCTATGTATTCACACATGTATTATGTTTCCGGTTAATACAATTCTAGCATGAATAATAAACATTTATCATGAAATAAGGAAATAAATAATAACTTTATTATTGCCTCTAGGGCATATTTCCTTCATTGTGAGGTATCACGAAGCAAAGGGAACATCCTATGATAACCAAAGGTTCACTCTAATATCATTCATGTACTCATAGGGACCAATATGGACATCCACGGTCCCGCTATCGGTCATTGAACGAACAATTTCGTCCATGTCTGTGAGTTACCAAACCTACATGGTCGCAAGCTTAAGGAAATCACGATCTCCTGAGTGTTAGTACGACGGGAGTCATGAGAATATATTTGTGGAATTATTTCATGAATATCCGGAATAGTTTCGAGAGGATCCGGAAGCATTTCGGGGTCACGAGAAGGGTTTCAGTGAGTATCGGGTAATACCGGGTATTACGATAAATTATGTATAGGTGGAAAAAGTTTACGGAGATGTTAAAAAATATATATAATGGTCTAGAAGTATTTAGAACATTTTATATTTAATTCAAATATCAACGGACCTAAATTACCAAGAGGTTGAAGGCAATTTAGGCCAAAAAGGCCCAAGTGGGAAAGTGCCTCCTTCCCTAAGGAAGGAGGCCAGGGAAGGAGGCTGAATTGGGGAAGGGGAGGAGTCAAACTCCTACCCTAGGCCTGCGTGGCAGCCCTCCCTCCCTCTCCCTCCAACCTATATATACATGAGGATTTTGCTCTTTTAAATATACAAGTTTTGGAGCCTCCTCTAGTTCTTCTAGTTCTAGTTCTAATTGGTCCTAGTTGACTAATTAGAGCTAGGCTAATCCTCTTGTCCTCATAACTAGAAGCTCAGTGTGGTTCTAATATCGTCCCTCTAATTGTCCGGGGATGATTAGCTCTGGACGGCGAAGCGCTGCCGGATCGTGAAGGCTGCACGCTTGCAACCAAGTAGAGAGATTGTGCTATCGGTCTTTGGTTCAAGGGACTGTTCATGGGCATTACGAGGGATCGTTCATCGACAGTTCAAGCGACTCCATGTATGATCTACACTGACATGTTCTTCTTTCGCTGCAACTCGGTGACGGTAAGGATCGTGATCCCAACCCGTTATGCATCTTTATATTGATCTTGGGTGATCGTCGGTGTGAATTTTTTTGTTTTCTACTACGTTTCCCAACATTATCACGACGGTTTATCTTATCAATCGTATTCCTAGTAGAGCCATGCACAATCAAACATCTCTTGAACGTCTCTTTGGCACCAAACCAGACTACTCATTTCTTCACATTTTTGGTTGTGCGGTGTGGCCAAATTTGCGCCCCTTCAACTAGCACAAGCTTGAATTCCGGTCAAAATAGTGTGTGCTTTTAGTGTACAGTAGCCTCCACAAGGGATACAAGTGCCTAGATGTGTCCTCCGTTCGTGTCTATATTTCCCGTGACGTGGTCTTTGATGAGCATATTTTTCCTTTTGTTAATCTCCACACAAACACCGGTGCACAACTTCGCAAGGAGCTTGTTCTTCTTCCATCACATCTCCTCCCTTCACCTAATTTTATTCCAGGGGCGTAGTAGATCCTGTTGATCATGTGTCCATGTCTAATACTCATGGAGAAAGCTCTGCTGAAAGTGTGCAGGAACCTGGCAAAGAAATTGGCGAAAATTCCTTTGATTGTATGCAACAAACAGAAACTACAGGAGATATTGATGCACACGTCTGGGCTCTGATGCCGGAGCTCATTCTGGTGGATGGATCTCCTCGCAATCCCGTGTTGTCGGTGCTGCAAGCGGATCTCCCATGGGATCGACACCAACGCCAGGCAGGCTAGCCGACCTGTCTCCTGGTCGGTCTCCATCGAGGACGACAATGGGCGGGCCACCCGCATGTGGGGTTGGTCTGGGTGGTGCATCGCATCTGGCCGGCGATTCCATGCAGCCTAGTCAGGAACTGCCAGCTGGCGGTTCCGAAGGTGAGTCCGCCTCCGTGTCGCCTGGTTCGCTGCATACGGACCAGGAGCTACCACAGGAGTCCAGCGCCATATCTTGTGTGGACTCTAGATCCGCTCTATCTTCTGCGTCGAACCAGCTACAACAACACATGGCCCGACCTCCTTTGCCTCCTCCCGTGCTTGCGCACACCAGGTCGCAGAGTGGTATTTTTCAAACTAAAATTTACAAAGATGGTTGTATCCCTTGGGGCTCTTTCTGCACTACAGGTGAACCACAGAATCTGGGAGAAGCACTTGGTGAATCCAGGTGGAAGTCAGCCATGGATGAAGAATATTCTGCTCACATGGCTAATAGAACCTGGCGCTTGGTTCCTCCTATCAAGGGCAGAAATGTGATTGACTGCAAATGGGTTTACAAGGTAAAAAGAAAATCTGATGGCACTATTGACAGGTATAAGGTGCGTCTGGTTGCCAAGAGATTTAAGCAGAGGTATGGACTTGGCTACGAGGACATCTTTAGTCCTGTAGTAAAGGCTGCTACTATTATGTTAATTCTCTCAATTGCAGTATCTAGAAACTGGTGCATGCGACAGCTAGATGTGAAGAACGCGTTCTTGCATGGTGTTCTGGAAGAGGGAGTCTTTACGAAGCAACCCCATGGGTATGGACATCCGAAGCTACTGCAGCATGTTTGCAAGCTTGACAAAGCGTTGTATGGACTAAAGCAAGCACGTAGAGCTTGGTACTCTCGGCTATCCTCGAAGTTGCAATCTATTGGTTTTATTCCCTCTAAAGGGGGACACTTCACCGTTCTTTTATCATCGGCATGGAGTCACTATTTTTAAGCTTATTTATGTTGATGACATAATTGTTACAAGCTCATCATCTCAGGCGGTTAAAGCTCTTCTCAAGGATTTGCGCATGGACTTTGTACTCATGAATCTAGGTAGACTTCATTATTTCCTTGGGATTGAGTTAAAAATGTGAAAGATGGCATTGTGTTGTCACAAGAAAAATATGTGCAGGATATACTTCAGCGAGTAGGTATTGTAAGCCATCATCCACGCCTTTATCTACCTCTGAATTTTTTTCTCTTCATGATGGAGAAGTACTTGGAACAGAGGATTTCATCAAGTACAGAAGTATTGTAGGAGCCTTGCAGTACTTAACATTTACTAGACCAGATATTTCATATCTAGTTAACAAAGTCTGTCAGTTCTTGCATCCTCCTAGCAGTGCACATTTCATAGTAGTAAAGAGGATACTCAGATATCTCCAAGCAACAAAGAGTCATGGGCTTAGGCTATGCTTTTTCTGATGCGGATTGGGCAGGTTGTCCTGATGATAGGAGATCAACATGAGGCTTTGCAGTATTTCTAGGGAGTAACTTAAGGTGAATATAAAGCCTTAGCAAATGCTACTGCTGAAGTTATATGGGTGCAAAATATGCTGACAGTATTGGGTATTCAACACCCTAAGGCAACGTCACTTTGGTATGATAATCTTGGAGCTACATACTTGTCTGCTAATCCTATCTTTCATGCCAGGACCAAGCATATCGAGATTGACTATCACTTTGTTCAAGAAAGGGTAGCTAGTAAACTTCTGAATATCAGGTTTATTCCCACAAGTGATCAAGTTGCAGATGGGTTTACCAAACCGCTTTCTTTGAGGCAGCTAGAAGCCTTTCGACACAATTGAGGGGGAGTGTTAAACATTGTAACATACGGTAACGTATAAACCGTATATAGATAACTCTTTTGTTTGTTAGGTTGTTGTGATTGCATCCTTGGAGATCAATCCAACGCCATAGCCATGTATATCTCTTGTAACAACCTGGCTTCGGCCTATATATCAACATGCAATGCGTCCATGTTAGGCATATGCTTAACCCTACTTTTCACAGTCACATAGTAGAGTTTGCACTTGGCCTCTAGCTCTAGGTAACAAGAGCTTCAGAATCTCAACAGATCAGCGTATCCAGCCTAGAAAATGTTCCGCACCAGTGGCTCATTCAACTATTTGCTACTCCCTCCGTCCCATAATATAAGAGCGTTTTTGCTATTCCAGCAACAACAATTGCAGCCCACACAGGAGCCGGGATCGTTTCCTGCTACCTTGGATTTTCAGAGGGGTGGGATTTATATTCATAATTTTTTTGTATTTGAGTTTAATCTCTTAACACTAAGAGATAAATATATCATATGCTTGACTTTAGTACTTTTCAAGATGAATTGACGAGAAGGAGAATCAGAAGACCTAGAAATTCATTCCACAGACTTCAATATGCACGCACTTAATTCCGCATTTAAACAGACATGTCCAACCCAAGCAGGCACGGATGCAACATTTTGCACATTCAGACTTCCCATTAAAAATACTCACATTCGGACTAACAGGCAAAGGCTTATTTTCTGTTACAGTATGTATATCTGAGCTTTTGAAGTAAGTTTGTTTGTGTAGATTAGCTAAATCAAACTATCATGGACTATGGATGTCAGGATGATACGCCTTTTTGTTTCTACATTTATATGACTAGTAAATGGGTTGGTAATATTATTGTATGGAAGCATATGGCTAATTGATATTTATCTGTCAATAGTTTTACTCTTGCAAGTGTTTTGTTACTAGTAGATGGTCAAGATTTAAACAACCACTTGGCTAGTGTGTAAAAATGCACTACTCATCAGTAAGTAAAACTGTGGAGTATGGAGCATTTGATCGCGTAGCCTGCACAGCCAGTCACCGCAACCGTGGAGTATATTAAAGTACCTGCATAGGACTAAGAGCGTGTTCAGATCTGTGACTCCCCCGATTCGACCGTACACTAATCATACACGCAAACGTGTACGATCAAGATCAGGGACCCACGGGAAGATATCACAACACAACTCTAAACTCAAATAAAAGTCATACCAGCATCATATTACAAGTCAGGGGCCTCGAGGGCTCGAATACAAGTGCTCGAATAGAAATGAGTCAGCGAAAGCAACAATATCTGAGTACAGACATAAAGTTAAACAAGGTGCCATAAGATGGCTAGCACAAACTAGGATATAGATCAAAAGAGGCGCATGCCTCCTGCCTGGGATCCTCCTAACTACTCCTGGTCGTCGGCGACCTGCACGTAGTAGTAGGCACCCTCGGTAAATAGGAGTCATCGTCAATGGTGGCGTCTGGCTCCTAGGCTCCAGCGTCTGGTTGCGACATCTGAGAAGAATGGAAAAGGGGGAAAAGAGGGAGCAAAGCAATCGTGAGTACTCATCCAAAGTACTCGCAAGCAAGGATCTACACTACATATGCATTGGTATAAATGAAAAGGGTAGTATTTCTGGACTGAACTGCAGAATGCCAGAATAAAAGGGGGATAGCTAGTCCTATCGAAGACTACGCTTCTGGAAGCCTCCATCTTGAAGCATGTAGAAGAGAGTAGCAAGTGCAGCATCGAGTAACATCGCATAGCATAATCCTACCCGGCGATCCTCTCCTCGTCGCCCTGTGAGAGGGCGATCACCCGGTTGTATCTAGAACTTGTAAGGGGTGTGTTTTATTGAGTATTCAATTCTAATTGTCATAAGGTCGAAGTACAACTCCGGGTCGTCCTTTTACTGAGGGACACGACTATTCGAATAGATAAACTTCCCTGCAGGGGTGCACCACATTGCCCAACACGCTCGATCCCTCTGGCCGGGCACACTTTCCTAGGTCATACCCGGCCTCGGAAGATCAACACGTCGCAGCCCTACCTAGGCTCAACAGAGAGGTTAGCACGCCGGTCTAAATCCTAAGCGCGCAGGGGTCTGGGCCCGTCGCCCATTGCACACCTGCACGTTGCGAACGCGACCAGAAGTAGACCTAGCCCCCTTAATACAAGCGCAGGCGTTCCAGTCCAATCCAGCGCGCGCCGCTCAACCGCTGACGTCAAGAAGGCTTCGGCTGATACCACAACGTCGAGAGCCCATAACTGTTCCCACGTAGTTGGTTAGTGCGTATAGGCTCGTAGCCAGACTCAGATCAAATACCAAGATCTCGTTAAGCGTGTTAATTGATGTAACCGCAGACGCTGACTAGGGACTAGGCCCACCTGTCTCCTAGGTGGTCGCAACCTACCCTTTGCTCCGCCACAAAGTAACAATCAGGGGGCTGTCGGGAACCCAGGCCCACCACTACCTGGGTGGAACCACCTGCCCCTTCAGCCCCCATCTCCGAACAGTAACATAAGTAATGTAAAAGTATATAGTATATGTACCCGTGATCACCTCCCAAAGTGATCACGACACAGTAGTATAGCATGGCAGACGGACAAGAGTGTAAGGCCACTGATGATAAACTAGCAACCTATACTAAGCATATAGGATTGCAGGTAAGGTAACAACAGAAGTAACAAGGACAGGCTATGCAGCAGTATAGGATCAAACCGATGAAACAATAACACTACTCTAATGCAAGTAGTACAGGGAAAGAGTAGGCGATATCAGGATGAACAAGGGGGGTTGGCTTGCCTGGAAGCTCGGCAGAGAAGGACGGGTCGTCAACACCGTAGTCGATCGGGGCAGCAGCAGTGGCGTCAGTCTCGAAGTCTAATGGAGAGAAGAGGGGGAAGAAACAATGAATACAATGCAAACAGATGCATGACGATGCATGACAAGACATTAAGCAATGCTAGATGTGCCCTAACGCGGTATTAGGCGGTACTGGTGAAGGGGGAAAATATCCGGGAAAGTATCCCGGTGTTCGGCGTTTCCGGACAAATGGACTGGAGGGGGACGGTTTGCAGGTTCGCTATGCTAGAGATGTGCGGCGGACGAACGGACCGCGTATTTGGATTTGTCTCGTCGTTCTGAGCAACTTTCATGTACAAAGTATTTTCATCCGAGTTACGAATTAATTAATATGATTTTACAAAGTTTTAATTCATTTACTAGGATTATTATTATTTAATTAATTCAAAAAAGAATTACGGCGTCATCATGATGTCAGCGGTCAAAGTTGACTGTTAACCAGTCAAACTAACGCGTGGGTCCCGCATATCATAGGTTGTACACTAATTAACAGATTAGAGAGTTTAATTATCAGGTTAATTAGGTTTAATTAGTTAACTAACAGAATTAATTAAGTTACTTAATTATTTAACTAATTTATTTTTTATTTTTTATTTCTAAATCTTTTTTTTAATAAAACAGGGGCGTGGGCCCCTACGGTCAGTGTCACAGGGGAGGAAACGGGGCAGGTTAGCGGGCGCCCGGGCAACGGAGCCCTGAGGCGAACCCAGCGCGGCTAGCCGGCGCAAGGGCGCGCGTGCGCACGGCGGGGCGGTGGCGCAGTGGCGAGGGGAGGCGGGGCTGCGACTGGCGGGGTGGCGCGGCAGCAACGGCGGAGGCGGGGCGCCGCGGCAGCAGCAGTGGAGAGCGGCAGGCGCCGGGCGATCCGGGTGAGGGGCGCAGCTGGCACGAGCGGCGTGTGGCTTCGGCGGCCTGCGGCCGATCGGAGCAGGGGGCGCGGCTGGGCGAGCCAGTGCGGGCACGGCGGGGCAAGCAGCGTCAGGCAGTGGCGCGAGGCCACGCTCGGGCAGACGCGGTGTTGAGCATGCCGTGGTGGTGCGGTGAGCGTGGCAAGGAGGCGAGGGCGAGTGGGGGCGCGCGGGGATGCCGGTGCAGAGCAGTAGCAGAGAGAGAGGGAGGAGAGGCCAGGGTACGAGGCGGCGGCGCGTGCGGTGCCGGAGCACGGCTGTGGTCGGGATCGGTGTTGCGGGGGTCAAATCGACCAGCGGTCGGCATCAACGGCACCCACGCGAGGTAACTAAGCGAATGGCGGCTAGAACGGGACCAAAGGTCCACCGGAGCCTCGCCGGAGACGAGCTCGTGCGGCGGAGCAACTCGGCGGACGGCGAATCGGGAGCCAGAACTCGCAATCGAGCGTGTGGAGTGAGGGGAAGGAGGGAGATGCTCACTGCCGTTGTTGGGAAGGCCCAGGGAAGCCGGTGGTGGTCGGAGGGCGGCGGAGTCCGGCGATGTCGACGACGAAGCAGAGGAGGGAGACAAGGTCGCCGCGGTCGCTGCAGGGGCTCCGAGCTCCAACCCGAGGTGGCAGGCGGCGTAGGGGACGACGGCGGGGCTCGTGAACGCGTCGGCGAGGTGAGTGAGGGTCGGTGGCTGCGTCGACGGCGAGCTGTGGCGACGAGCTCGAGCGGCTAAGCTCGAGATCGAGCGAGAGGAGAGGGGAGAGGTGAGGTGGGTTTGGCGAGGGGGATGGGGAGGAGCAGCTAGGGTTCGCCCCGGCGAAGCGGGGCCAGCTTATAGGCGAGGCAGCGTCGGCGGATGGCCGCCACGGCGCCGACCGGTGCCGTGGCGGGCATCGGCCGTTGCCACGGGGGGGGGGGGGTGAACAGGGGTAGGGGAAATCGGCGCGGGTGGGCCAGCCTGGCTGTTGGCTGGGCCAAGGCCCAGGGAAAGGGGGGGTTTCTTTTCTGTCTTTATTTACCTTTTTGCATTAGTTTTTCTTTCAAAACTTTTCTGTTTTATTTATTTTAGTTAGCAAAATAGTTTTACAAAAAAAAAATATAACCCCTGCTCCTAAATTAGCATAATAACATAGGCCACTTCCTCAAAAAGTTGGGTGACTAAATAAACTAGTTTAATATTTGTTTAGTATTTAAAAGCATTTAAATAATTGTTCTTGCTATTGTTTTATTTATTACAGTGCATTTAAACACATTATAAAAGTGTGGTTCCTTCACCAATATCATTTCTGGTTTATTTGTCACAATCCAAACAATTTAGTTTTAATATTTGAAAACTTTTGTTGTTAGCCTTGATTTTGAATTTGAATTTGAATCGGTTTTTAACTAATGCGAGATTAACTACAGTGACAGTGGTGACATGGCATCATTAGTAGAGGGGTATTGTAGCTTAATTATCCGGGCATCACAATTCTCCTCCACTACAAGAAATCTCGTCCCGAGATTTAAGGGGTGGAGTAAGGGGGAAGGTTTGGTTACGAAATTCTAGCGAGTGTTCTCGGTCTTGGTTGCTCTTCTCGAAGAGGTCGATCCCTTACTTTGATGTCTTCATTTCTCTGCTTCCGGTCATCATGATGAAGTCGGCATCCTTTCTTCGGAAACTCCATCGTACTTACGAAAGGTAAGGGGTAGCTCGACAATGATAGAATGCTATAATGGGTAATCATCGGGGGGTTATCCCTTGAATGAACACATGAGTATCTCTCGAGTTGATCAAATGAAACACATCGAGAGCCAAGTAGGAAGGTACAATAAGAAGTTTCAAGTGGATAGACAATCGTTCATTACCTGAAACGAAGTGTGAAAGGGGTTCAAAGCAATGGGAATAAGTATTGCGTCTGATACCAGAATAGATCACTAGGCAGGTGGCCCGTGAATTACATACGAAGTCAAGCGCGAGGAATAACTTTGGCAACAGGGTGTACAGGAGAGTCAGGTTTCGATCCTGTGGAACTGTGGGTTATGGGCCCACCATGTGGGTTAAAGTAAGAGGGGCCGCGACATCTTGCATGGTCATGATAGCAAGGCATGTCAGAGGGTAGCATGTCAGTTATGTCGGCAACAACGTCGGTACCAAGGGCGAGGGACGAAGAAAACCATTTTCCTGCTCGTTGAACGAGGCGGACCAATAGGCAAGGTTCTCGTCCATCGGTGGCTACCGGAATGTCATCAACAATAGTAACAGGTGTTGGGCAACGTAGCATGCAATTTCAAAAAAATTCCTACGCTCACGCAAGATCTATCTAGGAGATGCATAGCAACGAGAGGGGGAGAGTGTGTCTACGTACCCTTGTAGACCGAAAGTGGAAGCATTTGTTAACGCGGTTGATGTAGTCGAACTTCTTCTCGTTCCGACCGATCAAGCACCAAACGTACGGCACCTCCGAGTTCTGCACACGTTCAGCACGATGACGTCCCTCGAACTCTTGATCCAGCAAAGTGTCGAGGAAGTATATGAGTTCTGTCAGCACGACGGCGTGGTGACGGTGATGGTGAAGTCATCCGTGCAGGGCTTTGCCTAAGCACCGCGAGAATATGACCAAGGGTGTAATCTGTGGAGGGGGGCGCCGCACACGGCTAACAATTGTTGGTGTCTTCTAGCGGTGCCCTGCCCTCATATATATAGGTGGGAGGGAGAGGGAGCAGCCAAGGGGGTGCCTAAGTAGGAAGAAAACTACTTGGGGCCCTAATCCTATTCGCCCCCCCCCCCCCCTACCATAACTTCCGGAGGGGGAAGGAAGGAGGAAGGAGGAGGGAAGGAAGGGGGAGGCCGAATCCCTCCCCTTCCTTTCTCTCTTCCCCTCTTTCCTTCCCCTCCAGGTTCGGCCTACATGGGGGGTGCAGAAGCCCATGCTGGCTGCTGCGTTTCCCCTCTTGGCCCATTAGGCCCATATCTTTCCCGGGGGTGCCCGGAACACCTTTCCGGTGACCCGATATGTACCCGGTACCCCCGGAACACTTCTGGTGTCCGAATACTATCGTCCTATATATGAATCTTTACCCCTCTACCATTTCGAGACTCCACGTCTTGGCCGTGATCTCATCGGGGACTCCGAACAACATTCGGTCACCAAATCACATAACTCATATAATACAAAATCGTCATCGAACGTTAAGCGTGCGGACCCTACGGGTTCGAGAACTATGTAGACATGACCGAGACACCTCTCCGGTCAATAACCAACAGCGGAACCTGGATGCTCATATTGGTTCCCACATATTCTACGAAGATCTTTATTGGTCGAACCGTTATGACAACATACGTTATTCCCTTTGTCATCTGTATGTTACTTGCCCGAGATTCGATCGTCGGTATCTTCATACCTAGTTCAATCTCGTTACCGGCAAGTCTCTTTACTAATTCAGTAATGCATCATCCCTCAACTAACTCATTAGTCATATTGCTTGCAAGGCTTCTTATGATGTGCATTACCGAGAGGGCCAAGAGATACCTCTCCGATACTCGGAGCGACAAATCCTAATCTCGATCTATGCCAACCCAACAAACACCTTCGGAGATACCTGTAGAGCATCTTTATAATCACCCAGTTACGTTGTGATGTTTGATAGCACACAAGGTATTCCTCCGGTATCCGGGAGTTGCATAATATCATAGTCAAAGGAATATGTATATGACATGAAGAAAGCAATAGCAATAAAACTGAACGATCAATATGCTATGCTAACGGATGGGTCTTGTCCATCACATCATTCTCCTAATGATGTGATCCCGTTCATCAAATGACAACACATGTCTATGGTTAGGAAACTTAACCATCTTTGATTAATGAGCTAGTCTAGTAGAGGCTTACTAGGGACATGGTGTTTTGTCTATGTATCCACACATGTATCAAGTTTCCGGTTAATACAATCCTCTAAGGATAATTTTGACCACTGTCTAGTGATCTACTCCTGGATCACTATTGTACCCCCTTGACAAACTCATGGCAAGGTACACAACAGGTTTGGTACACAGCATGGCATACTTTATAGAACCTATGGCTGAGGCATAGGGAATGACTTTCATTCTCTCTATATTTTCTGCCGTGGTCGGGCTTTGAGTCTTACTCAACTTCACACCTTACAATACAGGCTAGAACTCCTTCTTTGACTGATCCATTTTGAACTCCTTCAAAATCTTGTCAAGGTATGTACTCATTGAAAATCTTCTCAAGCGTCTTGATCTATCTCTATAGATCTTGATGCCCAATATGTAAGCAGCTTCACCGAGGTCTTTCATTGAAAAATTCTTATTCAAGTATCCTTTTATGCTATCTAGAAATTCTATATCATTTCCAATCAGCAATATGTCATCCACATATAATATCAAAAATGCTACAGAGCTCCCACTCACTTTCTTGTAAATACAGGCTTCTCCAAAAGTCTGTATAAAACCATATGCTTTGATCACCTCATCAAAGCGTACATTCCAACTCCGAGATGCTTGCACCAGTCCATAAATGGATCGCTGGAGCTTGCACACTTTGTTAGCACCTTTAGGATCGACAAAACCTTCTGGTTGCATCATATACAACTCTTCTTTAAGAAATCCATTAAGGAATGCAGTTTTGACGTCCATTTGCCAGATTTCATAATCATAAAATGCGGCAATTGCTAACATGATTCGGACAGACTTAAGCATCGCTACGGGTGAGAAGGTCTCATCGTAGTCAACTCCTTGAACTTGTCGAAAACCTTTTGCGACAAGTCGAGCTTTGTAGACAGTAACATTACCATCAACGTCAGTCTTCTTCTTGAAGATCCATTTATTCTCTATGGCTCGCCGATCATCGGGCAAGTCAACCAAAGTCCATACTTTGTTCTCATACATGGATCCTATCTCAGATTTCATGGCCTCAAGCCATTTATCGGAATCTGGGCTCATCATCGCTTCTTCATAGTTCGTAGGTTCATCATGGTCTAGTAACATGACTTCCAGAACAGGATTACCGTACCACTCTGGTGCGGAACGTACTCTGGTTGACCTACGAGGTTCAGTAGTAACTTGATCTGAAGCTTCATGATCATCATCATTAGCTTCCTCTCTAGTTGGTGTAGGCATCACGGGAACAGATTTCTCTGATGAGCTACTTTACAAATTGAGAGAAGGTACAATTACCTCATCAAGTTCTACTTTCCTCCCACTCACTTCTTTTGAGAGAAACTCCTCTAGAAAGGACCCACTATTGCAACAAAGATCTTGCCTTCGGATCTGTGGTAGAAGGTGTACCCAATTGTTTCCTTAGGGTATCCTATGAAGACGCACTTCTCCGATTTGGGTTCGAGCTTATCAGGCTGAAGTTTTTTCACATAAGCATCGCAACCCCAAACTTTAAGAGAACGATAGCTTAGGTTTCTTGCCAAAACACAGTTCATACGGTGTCGTCTCAATGGATTTAGATGGTGCCCTATTTAATGTGAATGCAGCTGTCTCTAATGCATAACCCCAAAACGATAGTGGTAAATCGGTAAGAGACATCATAGATCGCACCATATCTAATAAAGTACGGTTACGACGTTCGGACACACCATTACGTTGTGGTGTTCCAGGTGGCGTGAGTTGTGAAACTATTCCACATTGTTTTAAATGAAGGCCAAACTCGTAACTCAAATATTCCCCTCCGCAATCAGATCGTAGAAACTTTATTTTCTTGTTACGATGATTCTGCACTTCACTCTGAAATTCTTTGAACTTTTCAAATGTTTCAGACTTGTGTTTCATCAAGTAGATATACCCATATCTGCTCAAATCATCTGTGAAGGTCAAAAAATAACGATACCCGCCGCGAGCCTCAACACTCATCGGACCGCATACATCGGTATGTATTATTTCCAATAAGTTAGTGGCTCGCTCCATTGTTCCGGAGAACGGAGTTTTAGTCATCTTGCCCATGAGGCATGGTTAGCAAGCATCAAATGATTCATAATCAAGTGATTCCAAAAGTCCATCCGCATGGAGTTTCTTCATGCGCTTTACACCAATATGACCTAAACGGCAGTGCCACAAATATGTTGCACTATCATTATCAACTTTGCATCTTTTGGCATCAATATTATGAATATGTGTATCACCACGATCGAGATTCAACAAAAATAGACCACTCTTCAAGGGTGCATGACCATAAAAGGATTTATTCATGTAAACAGAACAACAATTATTTTCTGACTTAAATGAATAACCGTATAGCAATAAACATGATCCAATATATTCATGCTCAACGCAAACACCAAATAACATTTATTTAGGTCCAACACTAATCCCGAAGGTAGAGGGTGTGTGCGATGGTGATCTTATCAACCTTGAATCACTTCCAACACACATCGTCACCTCGTCCTTAACTAGTCTCTGTTCATTCTGCAACTCCTGTTTCGAGTTATTAATCTTAGCAACTGAACCGGTATCAAATACCCAGGGGCTACTATGAACACTAGTAAAGTACACATCAATAACATGTATATCAAATATACCTTTGTTCACTTTGCCATCCTTCTTATCCGCCAAGTATTTGGGGCAGTTTCGCTTCCAGTGACCATTTCCTTTGTAGTAGAGGCACTCAGTTTCAGGCTTGGGTCCAGCTTTGGGCTTCTTCATGGGAGCGGCAACTTGCTTGCCATTCTTCTTGAAGTTCCCTTTCTTTCCCTTGCCCTTTTCTTGAAACTAGTGATCTTGTTAACCATCAACACTTGATGCTCTTTCTTGATTTCTACCATCGCTGATTTCAGCATTGCGAAGAGCTCGGGAATCATTTCTGTCATCCCTCGCATATTATAGTTCATCACGAAGTTCTAGTAGCTTGGTGATAGTGACTAGAGAACTTTGTCAATCACTATCTTATGTGGAAGATTAACTCCCACTTGATTCAAGCGATTGTAGTACCCAGACATTCTGAGCACATGCTCACTGGTTGAGCTATTCTCCTCCATCTTGTAGGCAAAGTACTTGTCAGAGGTCTCATACCTCTCGACACGGGCATGAGTCTGAAATACCAATTTGAGCTCTTGGAACATCTCATATGCTCCGTGGCGTTCAAAATGTTTTTGAAGTCCCGGTTCTAAGCCGTAAAGCATGGCACACTAAACTATTAAGTATTCATCATATCGAGCTTGCTAAATGTTCATAATGTTTGTATCTGCTCCTTCAATAGGTCTGTCACCTAGCGGTGCATCAAGGACATAATTCTTCTGTGCAGCAATGAGGATAATCCACAGATCATGGAACCAGTCCGCATCATTGCTACTATCATCTTTCAACTTAGTTTTCTCTAGGAACATATTAAAATAAAATAGGGGAGCTATACGCGAGCTATTGATCTACAACATAGATAAGCAAATACTATCAGGACTAAGTTCATGATAAATTAAGTTCAATTAATCATATTACTTAAGAACTCCCACTTAGATAGACATCCCTCAAGTCATCTAAATGATACGTGATCCAAATCAACTAAACCATGTCCGATCATCATGTGAGATGGAGTAGTCATCAATGGTGAACATCTCTATGTTGATCATATCTACTATATGATTCACGTTCGACCTTTCGGTCTCCAGTGTTCCGAGGCCATGTCTGTACATCCTAGGCTCGTCAAGTTTAACCCGAGTATTCCGCATGTGCAAAACTGTCTTGCACCCGTTGTATGTGAACGTAGAGCCTATCACACCCGATCATCACATGGTGTGTCAGCACGACGAACTGTCGCAATGGTGCATACTCAGGGAGAACACTTATACCTTGAAATTTTAGTAAGGGATCATCTTATAATGCTACCGCCGTACTAAGCAAAATAAGATGCATAAAAGATAAACATCACATGCAATCAAAATATGTGACATGATATGGCCATCATCATCTTGTGCCTTTGATCTCCATCTCCAAAGCACCGTCATGATCTCCATCATCACCGGCTTGACACCTTGATCTCCATCGTAGCGTCATGGTCGTCTCGCCTACTATTGCTTCTACAACTATCGCTAACGCATAGTGATAAAGTAAAGCAATTACATGGCGTTTGCATTTCATACAATAAAGCGACAACCATAAGGCTCCTGCCAGTTGCTGACAACTTTTACAAAACATGATCATCTCATACAACAACGTATATCACATCATGTCTTGACCATATCACATCACAACATGCCCTGCAAAAACAAGTTAGACGTCCTCTACTTTGTTGTTGCAAGTTTTACGTGGCTGCTATGGGCTTCTAGCAAGAACCGTTCTTACCTACGCATCAAAACCACAACGGTGATTTATCAAGTTTGTTGTTTTAACCTTCAACAAGGACCGGCCGTAGTCAAATTCGATTCAACTAAAGTTGGAGAAACAGACACCCGCCAGCCACCTTTATGCAAAACTAGTTGCATGTCTGTCGGTGGAACCGGTGTCATGAACGTGGTCATGTAAGGTTGGTCCGGGCCGCATCATCCAACAATACCGCAGAATCAAAATAAGACGTTGGTGGTAAGCAATATAACTATCACCGCCCACAACTCTTTGTGTTCTACTCGTGCATATCATCTACGCATAGACCTGGCTTGGATGCCACTGTTGGGAAACGGAGCATGTAATTTCAAAAAGATTCCTACGCTCATGCAAGATCTATCTAGGAGATGCATAGCAACGAGAGGGGGAGAGTGTGTCTACGTACCCTTGTAGACCGAAAGCGGAAGCGTTTGTTAACGCGGTTGATGTAGTCGAACTTCTTCTCGTTCCGACCGATCAAGCACCGAACGTACGGCACCTCCAAGTTCTGCACACGTTCAGCTCGATGACATCCCTCGAACTATTGATCCAGCAAAGTGTCGAGGAAGTAGATGAGTCCCGTCAACACGAAGGCATGGTGACGGTGATGGTGAAGTGATCCGCGCAGGGCTTCGCCTAAGCACCGCGAGAATATGACCGAGGGCATAATCTGTGGAGGGGGGCGCCGCACACGGCTAACAATTGTTGGTGTGTTCTAGCGGTGCCCTGCCCTCATATATATAGGTGGGAGGGAGAGGGAGCAGCCAAGGGGGCGCCCCGGTAGGAGGAATCCTACTTGGGGCCCTAATCCTATTCGCCCCCCCCCTTACCATAACTTCCGGAGGGGGAAGGAAGGAGGAGGGAGGAGGGAAGGAAGGGGGAAGCCGAATCCCTCCCCTTCCTTTCTCTCTTCCCCTCTTTCCTTCCCCTCCAGGTTCGGCCTACATGGGGGGCGCAGCAGCCCATGCTGGCTGTTGCGTTTCCCCTCTTGGCCCATTAGGCCCATATCTTTCCCGGGGGTGCCCGGAACCCCTTTCCGGTGACCCGATATGTACCCGGTACCCCCGGAACACTTCCGGTGTCCGAATACTATCGTCCTATATATGAATCTTTACCTCTCGATCATTTCGAGACTCCTCATCATGTACGTGATCTTATCCGGGACTCCGAACAACATTCGGTCACCAAATCACATAACTCATATAATACAAAATCGTCATCGAACGTTAAGCGTGCGGACCTTACGGGTTCGAGAACTATGTAGACATGACCGAGACACCTCTCTGGTCAATAACCAACAGTGGAACCTAGATGCTCATATTGGTTCCCACATATTCTACGAAGATCTTTATCGGTCGAACCGTTATGACAACATACGTTATTCCCTTTGTCATCGGTATGTTACTTGCCCGAGATTCGATCGTCGGTATCTTCATACCTAGTTCAATCTCATTACCGGCAAGTCTCTTTACTCGTTCTGTAATGCATCATCCCGCAACTAACTCATTAGTCACATTGCTTGCAAGGCTTCTTATGATGTGCATTACCGAGAGGGCCCAGAGATACCTCTCCGATACTCGGAGTGACAAATCCTAATCTCGATCTATGCCAACCCAACAAACACCTTCGGAGATACCTGTAGAGCATCTTTATAATCACCCAGTTATGTTGTGACGTTTGATAGCACACAAGGTATTCCTCCGGTATCAGGGAGTTGCATAATCTCATATTCAAAGGAATATGTATATGACATGAAGAAAGCAATAGCAATAAAACTGAACGATCAATATGCTATGCTAACGGATGGGTCTTGTCCATCACATCATTCTCCTAATGATGTGATCCCGTTCATCAAATGACAACACATGTCTATGGTTAGGAAACTTAACCATCTTTGATTAACGAGCTAGTCTAGTAGAGGCTTACTAGGGACATGGTGTTTTGTCTATGTATCCACACATGTATCAAGTTTCCGGTTAATACAATTCTAGCATGAATAATAAACATTTAGCATGATATAAGGAAATATAAAATAACAACTTTATTATTGCCTCTAGGGCATATTTCCTTCAACAGGGTCTTACTGACAGAGTTGTACACCGAGGTGTTTACATAAGTAGTGAATTATTACTACTTAGATCATATAGATCACAAGAAAGATTAAACAAAACAATGGAAAGGAAAATGTGTTTAAACACATATTTCAGGGATATATCCTTCCCAAGGACAAGCGGAGCATGATACCCATGACAGGATAGAAAGTAGGAAACCATTAAGGTAAGGGGGGATTAATTTCATGATATTACCCATACAACGGTGTTAGGATAAATGATAAAGAAATTTAGCATTGTGCTACAAATGTTCTTATTGAAAATCAGAGTACCATAGACATGCTTCGAGATAGCATTGACATGGTCATTGGGTAAAGATCAGACTTTGGATTCACAAAGGATCCATCAGGAACAACTTATAGAATAAGTCTTACAATTTCCTGATGGAAGAATGGCTAAACTTGCTAAAAAAGATACTATAACAATAGGTCCTCCGCCCAGGTGTGCTAGGCATGACATCACCTTACCGGGTCTTATAAAGACCAATGTTATAACTCTTGGAAATATGTTCCAACCATCATATCTGACCGAGATTCAAATCTGATTGGTGTCAGGATACCTCAGACTCGGGATGCCTGAGAAGAAAAGGTGTAACACAATTAACGAGATGACATTGTAAGATTCTCAGGAAATGAACTATGGAAGCGAGTTCCGAAACAAGAGTTCACCATTAATCCAAGGAGAGGATGCGGGGGTGGCTGATGGACTCAGCGACAATTCCCCGAGATTTCAAAAAAGATGGATTTCCACAATTATGTGAACAAGGAGATAACATTTGTCAGGTCAAATGATATAATGATGTATGCTCGGGGAAAGCATACACAATTAAACATTGGTTGAAAGGTGCACCCGAAATATGGGCTTAGGTAGCATGATCAATGTTAATGGTGGTTCAATAACCAATAGTTTAAGAATGAAGTATCGACCATTAACTTCAAAGCAATAGGGTTGCTAGAAGTACAGAATCCAAGCATCACCGTTCACTTGTTGGTATTCCGGTTAGCATCAACACGGGGACCAAGAAATGAATGTAGATGGCGAGATGTATCACTTGTATCAAGAATTCTTAAGAGGTGGAGCAATCCTCGCAACATCCTTGACATAAAAGACAGTAATACTTCAAGGTAGAACATAATACAAGTTGGATAGCAAGTTGTGTCCATAACATGAACAAGTTTGTGATGAAAGGGAGGTAAGGATGTTGTCGATGGTAACTCAAATTACCAAGGGACGAGGATGGCACTTATGATCATGAATTTGACTGATATCTTGGAAGGAGTCAAAATGTTGATGATGATCACGACAAATTTTGTCGAGAGGCTCCACGAAGAAGCAATCGAACAGCGACTGCATCAAGCAAAAGGACTGATGCGGCGAAGATTATTGGAACCACAGATACGACACAAACTTGGAATCAAGTTTGTTGTTCAAGGCGGAATGATATGTCGAGGAAAATCAATGTAAGCTTAGCTCATCGTCGAAAGTGGTGCTCCGGGAATAAGGACCAGGTAGCACAGTTAAAATCATCACGATAATGATATAGCCAAACAGGCTAGGAATGACATGATCGGGTACAAACTCGTAAGTAAAGAAGATTACTAAGAGTTGTTGAGCCGTAATGCGGACTCGGTTCAGTTATCGGTGTCTTTGAGTGTTTAAAAACTTGGAGCCCGTGAAAAATTGGAATCAGTGAGGATGTAGTACTTGATGAAGAACTCATAAGAGGTTATGCAGTTCCGTGATAATCTCGAGATACCAGGGGGTAATACTCGATGACAGATCAAAGTAGAGGTTGGACTGGGGCATTGCTCTGCAGAAGACAAGTGCTTAAACTTGCACGAGAAATGGTATTTAAAGGAGAACATGGTCGGAACCATGATTGCAAAGGGCTAGATCCCAGATACAAGATGAACTTATACCAAGGGAATAATTTAATTTAAGAGAAGCCTTTAATGGTAAGATCTACATCGTGTCCATGGGCATGAACACAAAGTTCAAGGTCGACTCCCACTTCTTCAATGCATAACCTTTCATTTACTGCTCTACTAAAAATGATTTGAGTGCGAAGATCTACCTGGTGAATTACCAGAGGAGTATGAACCTTGGTAAACTTTCGGGTTCACACAGATTAAGGAATGCATAGGTTCAACACATAGGGGCATCTTACAAACATATACCACAAGTTTCAAGAGTAAGTATCACCAGCTCAAAAGCAGAGCATGGTTGGCCAATCAGAGAATAGGATTTACCAATGGCATTACATATCAGAGAAAGAACTACTCGAGGTTTAGTATACGAAGGACACTGTCGGATGATAATTCAACAAAGGATCCGACGGTCCACAACAGAGCTGATGTGAGCATCGGCACACAATCAGAGGAAGAAAACAATGCAAAGACATTGGATTATAGAAACAACTGACTAATTCAAAAGCTCAAATGCAAAAGAATTATGATTTCCAAATCAAGGGACCAGAAGCAAATGCTCTGATTAAGGATGGATAAGTTGAGTAGGCTTAAGGTACAATCGATGGCAATTTGATTGGTCGAGATCCAGCTCATGTTTAAAATGAGGTCTGAGGCGGAAGGATGAGTTCTATGATCTTATTGAGGATTGCGAGCATTCGCAAAATATTGAATCGAGGGACTCGAAATGATAGTGACAAAGGATGTCAGCGGAGATTGCTAGAAATATGGAATTAACCATAGTGCCGAAAGGCAAGGAATTCAGGAGCAATAGGCTCCTGAGGATTTTCAGAAAACCGAATAGTATTCCGAAGAATTTTGTGAAACACAAGAACAACTAGGAATGAAGAAATCCTCGATAAGTGTGAGGAATTATTCGTAGGTGTAATCGTGCAGAAAAGAGCTGCAAGGCAGTAAGCACAAAGGATTCTCGGAATAGCGGGAAGTAGTTCAGGGTATCTTGTACTAACAAGAGTGATCGATAATGAAGGTATGGGTGGCAAGTATAAGTAGTTATCCATAGGGATGTCTCAGTGGTAGGGAATTGCAAACCTGATGAGCACAAGTTCTCGAAAGAACATCAGAGAGTATCTTCGGAATCTTCTGGTGCAGCAGGTGATCATCTGTAATGAGGGGCTCTCCGGGTGGAAGTGATCCAGAGTCCCAAAGATCCTAATGTTAGAGTTAGCAAAATTCGTTTAACCCGAAGGGAAGAGAGGTCAGAGTCCCAGAGTATAGACGAGGAGTAAAAGATCCTAGTACCACCCAATGGCGACGTGGGCCCGTAAGGCACACAGTCATGTTAGTTAAAGTTTTGTAATGTCTAGACTCGACTTCGGCCAAGGAGTGTGGAAGGGGGATTCCTACAGGCAGTTGGTGTAACACCCCTGTGTAATAGCCATTGCGATCATCTGCTAATAATGACAAGTAACTTTCATTTGCATTGCCTAGTCACCTTGGCTAAAGATTCAATTCAAATCCCTCTATGAAAATCAACTTAAATTCAAAAGTGCAAAATAAAGTTGCTCAAAACTTGTGGGAAAAATGTTCACCATATAGCAAATAATCCAAAAATATTTGCTGTTAAGGAACACAACATCACCATCAATCACAGAAGGGCCTAAGCATTTAAAACAGAGCCTAAACAGCACTTAAATGCCCTATTCATTTTTGAATAAATTCAAATGGGTTCCAAAAATGCCCAAACTTTTTGTGGCAGTGCTGGGTATTGCAATACACTAGTGTGAGCAAGTTTCACATTTTTGCAAACTCATTTAAATGCTCAAAATATTCCAAAGCTATCTCTGTTAAAAGAAAAGGGCTGAAACAGAAAAGAAAAATAAAAAGAGGCACTGTGCACTGTGCCTAAGTGCACAGTGCCCCGATCCAGCCCACCAGGCCCAACTCCCCTTCTCTCTCCCCTGCGTGTCAACACCGCCGTGGACGAGCGCACGGACACCGGCAGCGCGCCGATAGCGCGACGGCCGCCGACGCCGCGGCTCGTCGAGGGGGATAAGGACGAGCTAGTGCAACCCCCTGGCCTCCCCATCCATTCCCTCTCCCTATCCATCGCTCTCTTCCCTCAGATCCACCGACACCGGCGCCATCACCGCCATGCCTCGCCTGTCATCGTGGCCACGGCCACCACCTCGCTCTGCCGTCTTGTCGAGGAGCTCCGCCATCGTCTTCTCCTTCGGCCAGTGGCCTCAGCTGGAGCTGGGGAGCATCGAAGAGCCGGATCCCCTTTGTCCACCTTTCCGGTTGCCGCCGATCTTCCTCGTCTCCGGCGCCGGCCTCTGCTGCTACTAAACCATCACGGGCCTGCGTGCGTGCCGCTTGGTGAGCATGCCTTCCTCCTCTGCCCTTTAGGCCCTTTAATTCGCGCCATAGCCGCTGCTTCGTTTGCGCCCGAACCCGCTGCCGCCGGCGAGCTTGCTTCCGTGGCCATCGTTGCCGTCACACTCGTCCGAGCTCGTAGACGAGCTCCTGGAACTCATAGAAGCCCAACGCCGCTTCCCGCGTCGCTTGCCGTGCACCGTAGCGCCGAAACCGCCTTCGCCCGAAGTCCAGCGCCGCCTGCAGTGGTCATCGTCGACGTTCCCGGTCGCCTCAGCCTCTCCCGCCGATGCCATTTGACGCGGCGTCGTCTTCTCGTTCGAGCGCAACAAACCCCAAGCGAAATGGCACACCGTAGCGCGATTCCGGCCAACTCCGGCGAGGCGCCGCCATAGTTTTGGTCGCCGGAGCAACTCCGGCGCCGGCTGCCGACGTGGCTGGCCTGGGGTCACCCCAGAGCAACTGCCAGTGGGCCCTGCGGGCCCCCCGTTGACTGGTTTGACCAGTCAACGTGCTGACTGGGCGCCCACAGCCACTGACATGCGGGCCCTTCCGCTTAATCCTTTAATTAAAACATTTAAATAACTAAAACTTAATTAGATATATTGATTAGTCAATGACATGTGGGGCTTGCTAGCTAAATAATTTGTTTTAGTTAAAATTAATACTCTGTTAACCAACAGAGGCTGACAGGTGGGCCCCACTGGTCAGGTTTGACCTGGTCAGTGCGGCTGTTGACTGCTGACATCATTCCCATGTCATGCTGACGTCATAAATACAATTATGTTAATTTAAATAATTTCAGAAAAAGCAATAATCTTCGAAAATTCATAGAAAATAAACCGTAGCTCTGATCGAAAAACTTAATACATGAAAGTTGCTCAGAACGACGAGACGAATCTGATCGTGTCGTCTGTTTCTATGTCGGAACCCTCTACATAGGTGAACCCATAACTTTTAGCCTGATTCCGGTATATGAATAGTGCATATTCACCGGTTATTAAATCCCACCTAAATCCTAAAATAACTAAAATGGCTTAGACAAATCCTTAGGCAACCATGCACTGCATCTTAGGCATTGCATGCTCTGTGTTGCATTGTTTGCTGTGTATTCATCTATTTCCTCCCCCTCTTCTCTCTCGGTAGACCCGACACCGACATAGTCCCAGAGGCCGACGCAGCTCCGGAGGTCGACTACGCCCCTGACGACCAGACACTTGCCGCAGAGCTTCCAGGCAAGCACCCCCCTTTTGAGCATACCGATATCGCCTATTCTTCTCTCTCTTGTGCTTGCATTAGAAGTTGCTGCTGTTACTGTTATCCTATTTCTGCTGCATAGCCTGTTTATTGTAACCTGCTGTTGATACCTACCTGCTTATCCAAAACTGTTTAGTATAGGTTGGGTAGAGACCCATCAGAGACCCCACTTTATCCCGACTGGCCCGCTGGATTATCAGAAGACCCGATCAACGGGATCGAAGACCAGGCCCCGACACTGCACATCACTTCCCCCTTAGTTGCTCGACACTACTGGGTTACTATCGAGTGCCGAGCGTGATACCTCGTCAGCACTTCTGATGATAACCTTGTAGGTTAGTTAATCGATCGTGGTCAGCGAGGGTGATTTCTCCTACACCACCCCCGGTAACGACGTCGTCGTGCAACTCCTCAAGAGTGGACCTCGAGGGTGATTCCTCCTTCGTTCACCTTGATGATAACATCAGGTGGAATTCCGTCGAGGGTGATTCCTCAGGGTTCCCTTTGGTGTTAGACACACGGTTACTATGGTTACTATGACTTTACACTGAACCATGTTAATAAAGACGGGTCGGCCCCTGAGGGGTACCCGCGCGAGCATAATTGCGAAGTGATGTGGAGACGGGTTGACCTGGAAGGTGCCCGAGAGTTGAATACGAGGCGTGGCCGGGCATTCTTAGCCCTTGCCGCAAGTCCTCGAGATGGGGCGACGGGGTCACATCGATCGTGAGTCTCTGCTCGTTACCGCACTACCAACACACTAACGGTTTGGATATTTGATCCGAGGGGCCTCTGGCCTGATAGCACTAACCATCACGTGCGCATAGTATGGGCGTTCTGCGTCGTATACTTCTGCTGGAGCTTAATAGACGTCAGTGACTGTGCAGCGCGCGCTGGGTTGGACTGGTAACGCCCTGCGCTTGTATAAGGGGGGCTAGGTCTGCTCACCGGCTGCGTACACAACATGCAGGAGTTCCCGGGGCAAAGGCCCAAGACCCCCGGGTGCATAGGTTTAGTCTGGCGTGCTGACCTCTCTATTAAGTATTCGGTCGGGTTGCGGCGTGTCGTTTGGCCGACGCCGGGCATGGCCCAGGAAAGTGTGTCCGGCCGAAGTTGAGCGAGCGTGGTGGGTAAGTTGGTGCACCCCTGCAGGGAAGAAACAATCTATCGATAGCCTGTCCTACGGTAACGGACACTCGGAGTTGTATCCCGATTGATACTACTAGAACCTGATACTTGAGATGATAACTGGATAGTATGGCTCTGGGATTGCTTTCTCGCAGGGAGTCGAGGAAGAATCTCTGGGCGAGGTTGATGACACTACTACTACTTTACATTATGTTATTCTGCACTCTTCTAATGCTGCAAGACCGCTGAAGATGATGAAGATGCTAGTCTTCGATAGGACTAGGCTTTCCCCTCTATTCTGGCATTTCTGCAGCCCAGTCCACATATACAGCCTTCCTTTGAAAATGTTGCATATGTAGTGTAGATCCTTGCTTGCTGAGTACTTCGGATTAGTACTCACGGTTGCTTTGCTTTCTTTTTTCCCCATATCCTTTTTGGTGCAACCAGACGACGGAGCCCCGGAGCCAGCTGCTCCCGCCGACGGCTACTACTACTACTACCCTCCTGGCGAGTACTACTACGAGGAGCCGTCCGACGACCAGGAGTAGGTTCGGAGGGTCCCAGGCAGGAGGCCTGCGCCTTTTCGATCGTAGTGTTTTGTTTTGCCCCGCCTTCTTAAAGGCTTATCTGTTTCTCTTTTATATCTGTGCTCAGATATCTAACGCTTCCGCTGATGCTTGTTGACATCAAGCTCATGTATTCAAGCCCTCGAGGCCCTGGCTTGTAATATAATGCTTGTATGCCTTTATTTATGTTTTAGAGTTGTGTTGTGATATCTTCAAGTGAGTCCTAGGCTTGATTGTGTGCATTTGCGTGTATGGTTAGTGCACGATTAAGCCGGGTCGTCACAGGTTGGTATCAGAGCCGACTGCCTCTAGGAATCCCCCTTTCCAACCGAAAACTGAAAACTGTTTTACTAACTTGGCTGTGTGGCTTATGGACCCACGTCGCCAACTGGGTGGTATTAGGATCTTTTATTCCTCGTCTTTACTCTGGGACTCTGATCTCTCTTCTATTCGGGTTAAATAAATTTACTAACATCAATACTTAGGATCTCGTAAATCCTGTCCTCCTGGAGAGCTGGATATCTGTGCGATTTTCCTGTCATTGATCTGATTAGTCTGATAATCATTTTCCTTTCCATTGTTTTGTTTAACCTTTCTCTTCGATATCTGTTATACTTCTCATCGTCAAATGACAATCCTGAATTTCCTTTATTTCAGATGGATCGTCTGTTTCCACCGCGCCCTACGACGCAGCTTGTGCTTCGTACTTGGGCCCGTGATGCCCCTGGTTTTCCAGCTGTCCTGATCGCCCTCCTGACCAGACTGGGTTACCGCTGGTACCCCGAGTACATGGTCTACGAGGATTATCGCGAGTTCAACCAGGAGCAGTACCATGCTGATGTTCATATCTATGATCAGCACGATGACTCAGACACTGAGCTGCACCTTTTCCACGGTATCGGCGTGACGATTGAGATGGCAGTCCATGATGCCGCTACTCTGCTATCGCACGTCTCCGAGGAGAGCAGATCACTAGCTTGGATGCCTCTGAGTTCCGATACATTTCGTATGCCCCTGCTGGAGATGCTACTGGTTACTACATAGCTATCTGTGCCCCGTACGAGCCTCGTCGTTACGACCCGCAGGTTCTGATTCAGTGCACTCAGGCTCTAGATCGCACTACTCGGGCTCTTGCCGTCGAGTTGTTTGCCACTCGAGCACGCCTCTACGATGCTATGACGCAGTTGCTACCAGCTGTTCATGCAGGGATACATCCGGAGCACATCCTTTACCCGCGCAGGACTCAGATGTATACTGGTATTGATTGGCCTGCTGTTGGAGGTCACACACCTGCACGTGGACCTCTTCTTTCAGCTCGAGACCGGATTCTGCATCAGAGTGCACATGGAGCGCAGGATCCTTCCGCAACGAACATTCATCGTCCGCACTTGCAGTTACCCCGTTTCGGTGGTTCTTCTCGACGTTGATGTAGCTTGTCGCTATGCCGCGTTGTTGAATCCCTCCACCGCGTGCCTGCGTGCCGCCTAAGTTAATTAGCTTACCCTCATGCTGTTATAACGCTAGTCTGTAACCGAACTTATGTATGGATCTGTATGTCATGATGACTATGATGTTGCATCTACTGCACTTCCTTCTGTTGTGTGTGAGTACTTCATGAATGATTCCATACAATGCCAATGCTTGTTGCTGAATGTGACGTTTGCCGTCGCGTGAAAGCAGAACATCAGAAGCCTGCTGGAATTCTGCAGCCGCTCCCTATTCCTTTATGGAAATGGGATAAGGTTCAAATGGATTTCATTACTGGTCTTCCCAAGTCACAGAAGGGTCACGATGCTATTCTTGTCGTCGTCGACCAACTCTCTAAAGTTGCACACTTTCTGCCAGTCAAGGAGACTATCACTGCTAGCCAGTTAGCAGAGCTTTATATCTCCAGAATTGTTTCACTCCACGGTATTCCGAAGGAGATCAGTTCAGACCATGGTGGTCTTTTCACGTCCAAGTTCTGGGAAAGTTTCCAACAAGCTATGGGAACTCATATTACCTGGAGTTCAGCATATCATCCACAATCTCAAGGCCAAGTTGAGCGAGTTAATCAAGTGCTTGAAGATATGCTTCGGGCTTGTGTTATTTCGTTCGGTAAGAAATGGGAAGAATCTCTTCCTTATGCGGAATTCTCATATAACAACAGCTATCAAGCCAGCTTGAAAATGGCCCCCTTCGAAGTACTTTATGGACGAAAGTGTCGAACCCCTCTGAATTGGTCAGAAACTAGGGAATGACCACTCGTGGGACCAGACATTATTCAACACGCCGAAGAACAAGTCCACATTGTCCGAGAAAATCTCAAGGCGGCTCAGGACCGCCAGAAGAGCAACTATGATCGCAAACGATGGGGTTTGACCTATCAGCCTGGTGATCAAGCTTATCTGCGTGTCACTCCTATGAAGGGCACTCGACGTTTCAGAATCAAGGGCAAGCTAGCTCCACGCTACATCGGCCCCTTTCGCATTATTGCAAGACGTGGACAGGTGGCATATAAATTGGAGTTGCCGCCGCAATTCTCTCATATCCACGATGTCTTCCACGTGTCGCAACTTCGTCGTTGCTTCAAGGAATCTCCGCACCGCGTAGTGGATCACGAGATGCTCGAATTGCAAGATGATCTTTCTTATAAAGAGCATCCGATCCGCATTCTCGATGAAGCTGAACGTCGAACCCGTCAGAAGACAACCAAGTTCCTGAAAGTGCAGTGGTCGAATCACACTGAAGATGAAGCCACTTGGGAACGCGAGGATCATCTTCGAGAAGAATATCCCGACCTCTTTCCTTCTACCTCCTAAATTCTAGGGACGAGAATTTCTTTTAGAGGAGGAGAATTTGTAACACCACTGTGTAATAGCCACTGTGATCATCTGCCCATAATGCCAAGTCACTTTCATTTGCAGTGCTTAGTCACCTTGGCTAGAGATTCAATTCAAATCCCTCTCTGAAAATCAACTTAAATTCAAAAGTGCAAAATAAAGTTGCTCAAAACTTGTGGGAAAAATGTTCACCATATAGCAAATAATCCAAAATTATTTGCTGTTAAGGAACAGAACATCACCATTAATCACAGAAGGGCCTAAGCATTTAAAACAGAGCCTAAACAGCACTTAAATGCCCTATTCATTTTTGAATAAATTCAAATGGGTTCCAAAAATGCCCAAACTTTTTGTGGTAGTGCTGGATATTGCAATACACTAGTGTGAGCAAGTTTCACATTTTTGCAAACTCATTTAAATGCTCAAAATATTACGAAGCTATCTCTGTTAAAAGAAAAGGGTTAAAATAGAAAAGAAAAATAAAAGAAGGCACTGTGCACTGTGCCTAAGTGCACAGTGCCCCGATCCAGCCCACCAGGCCCAACTCCCCTTCTCTCTCCCCTTCGTGTCAACGCCGCCGTGGGCGAGCGCGCGCGCACTGGCAGCGCGCCGACAACGCCACGGCCGCCGACGCCGCGGCTCATCGAGGGGGATAAGGACGAGCCAGTGCAACCCCCCTGGCCTTCCCATCCATTCCCTCTACCTATCCGTCGTTCTCTTCCCTCAGATCCACCGACACCCGACGCCATCGCCGCCGTGCCTCACCTATCATCGCGGCCACGGCCACCACCTCGCTCTGCCGTCTTGTCGAGGAGGTCCGCCATCGTCTTCTCCTTCGACCGGTGGCCTCAGCTGGAGCTGGGGAGCACCGAAGCGCCGGATCCCCTTCGTCCACCTCTCCGGTTGCCGCCGAACTTCCTCGTCTCCGGCGTCGGCCTCTGCTGCTACTAAACCATCACGGGCCTGCGTGCGTGCCGCTTGGTGAGCATGCCTCCCTCCTCTGCCCTTTAGGCCCTTTAATTCGCGCCATTGCCGCTGCTTCGTTTGCGCCCGAACCCGCTATCGCCGGCGAGCTCGCTGCTGTGGCCATCATCGCCGTCACGCTCGTCTGAGCTCGTAGAAGCCAAACGCCACTCCCCGCGTCGCTTGCCGTGCACCGTAGCACCGAAACCGCCATCGCCCGAAGTCCGGCGCCACCTGCGGTGGTCACCGTCGACGTTCCCGGTCGCCTCAGCCGCTCCCGCCGATTCCATTCGACGCGGCGTCGTCTTCTCGTTCGAGCGCAACAAACCCCGAGCGAAACGGCACACCGTAGCACGATTCCGGCCAACTCCGGTGAGGCGCCGCCGTAGTTTTGGTCGCTGGAGCCACTCCGGCGCCGGCTGCCGACGTGGCTGGCCTGGGGTCACCCCAGAGCCACTGCCAGTGGGCCCTGCGGGCCCCCGTTGACTGGGCGCCCACAGCCACTGACATGCGGGCCCCTTCGCTTAATCCTTTAATTAAAACATTTTAATAACTAAAACTTAATTAGATATATTGATTAGTCAATGACATGTGGGGCCTGCTAGCTAAATAATTCGTTTTACTTAAAATTAATACTCTGTTAACCAACAGAGGCTGACAGGTGGGCCCCACTGGTCAGGTTTGACCTGGTCAGTGCGGCTGTTCACTGCTGACATCATTCCCATGTCATGCTGACATCATAAATACAATTCTGTTAATTTAAATAATTTCAGAAAAAGCAATAATCTTCGAAAATTCGTAGAAAATAAACTGTAGCTCTGATCGAAAAACTTAATACATGAAAGTTGCTCAGAACGACAAGACGAATCTGATCATGTCGTCTGTTTCTATGTCGAAACCCTCTACATAGGTGAACCCATAACTTTTAGCCTGATTCCGGTATATGAATAGTGCATATTCACCGGTTATTAAATCCCACCTAAATTCTAAAATAACTAAAATGGCTTAGACAAATCCTTAGGCAACCATGCACTGCATCTTAGGCATTGCATGCTCTGTGTTGCATTGTTTGCTGTGTATTCATCTGTTTCCTCCCCCTCTTCTCTCTCGGTAGACCCGACACCGACGTAGTCCCGAAGGCCGACGCAGCTCTGGAGGTCGACTACGCCCCTGACGACCAGACACTTGCCGCAGAGCTTCCAGGCAAGCACCCCCCTTTTGAGCATACCGATATCACCTATTCTTCTCTCTCTTGTGCTTGCATTAGAAGTTGCTGCTGTTACTGTTATCCTATTTCTGTTGCATAGCCTGTTTATTGTAACCTGTTGTTGATACCTACCTGCTTATCCTAAATTGTTTAGTATATGTTGGGTAGAGACCCATCAGAGACCCCACTTTATCCTGACTGCCCCGCTGGATTATCAGAAGACCCGATCAACGGGATCGAAGACCAGGCCCCGACACCGCACATCACTTCCCCCTTAGTTGCTCGACAATACGGGGTTACTATCGAGTGCCGAGGGTGATACCTCGTCAGCACTTCTGATGATAACCTTGTAGGTTAGTTAATCGATCATGGTCAGCGAGGGTGATTTCTCCTACACCACCCCCGATAACGACGTCGTCGTGCAACTCCTCAAGAGTGGACCTCGAGGGTGATTCCTCCTTCGTTCACCTTGACGATAACATCAGGTGGAATTCCGTCGAGGGTGATTCCTCAGGGTTCCCTTTGGTGTTAGAGACACAGTTACTATGGTTACTATGACTTTACACTGAACCATGTTAATAAAGATGGGTCGGCCCCTGAGGGGTACCCGCGCGAGCATAATTGCGAAGTGATGTGGAGATGGGTTGACCTGGAAGGTGCCCGAGAGTTGAATATGAGGCGTGGCCGGGCATTCTTAGCCCTTGCCACAAGTCCTCGAGACGGGGCAATGGGGTCACATCGATCGTGAGTCTCTGCTCGTTACCGCACTACCAACACACTAACGGTTTGGATATTTGATTCGAGGGGCCTCTGGCCTGATAGCACTAACCATCACGTGGGCATAGTGTGGGCGTTCTGCGTCGTATACTTCAGCTGGAGCTTAATAGACGTCAGTGACTGTGCAGCGCGCGCTGGGTTGGACTGGTAACGCCCTGCGCTTGTATAAGGGGGGCTAGGTCTGCCCACCGGCCGTGTACGCAACGTGCAGGAGTTCCCGGGGCGAAGGCCCAAGACCCCCGGGTGCATAGGTTTAGTCCAGCGTGCTGACCTCTCTGTTAAGTATTCGGTCGGGTTGCGGCGTGTCGTTTGGCCGACGCCGGGCATGACCCAGGAAAGTGTGTCCGGCCGGAGTTAAGCGAGTGTGGTGGGTAAGTTGGTGCACCCCTGCAGGGAAGAAACAATCTATCGATAGCCTGTCCTACGGTAACGGACACTCAGAGTTGTATCCCGATCGATACAACTAGAACCTGATACTTGAGATGATAACTGGATAGTATGGCTCTGGGATTGCTTTCTCGCAGGGAGTCGAGGAAGAATCTCTGGCAAGGTTGATGACACTACTACTACTTTACATTATGTTATTCTGCACTCTTCTAATGCTGCAAGACCGCTGAAGATGATGAAGATGCTAGTCTTCGATAGGACTAGGCTTTCCCCTCTATTCTGGCATTTCTGCAGCCCAGTCCACATATACAGCCTTCCTTTGAAAATATTGCATATGTAGTGTAGATCTTTGCTTGCTGAGTACTTCGGATGAGTACTCAAGGTTGCTTTGCTTTCTTTTTCTCCCCATATCCTTTTTGGTGCAACCAGACGACGGAGCCCCGGAGCCAGCTGCTCCCGTCGATGACTACTACTACTACCCTCCTGGCGAGTACTACTACGAGGAGCCGTCCGACGACCAGGAGTAGGTTCAGAGGGTCCCAGGCAGGAGGCCTGCGCCTTTTCGATCATAGTGTTTTGTTTTGCCCCGCCTTCTTAAAGGCTTATTTGTTTCTCTTTAATATCTGTACTCAGATATCTAACGCTTCCGCTGATGCTTGTTGACATCAAGCTCATGTATTCGAGCCCTCGAGGCCCTGGCTTGTAATATAATGCTTGTATGCCTTTATTTATGTTTTAGAGTTGTGTTGTGATATCTTCAAGTGAGTCCTAGGCTTGATCGTGTGCATTTGCGTGTATGGTTAGTGCATGATTAAGCCGGGGTCGTCACAGTCGGCTCTGATACCAATTTGTGACTCCCTCGATTCGACCGTACACTAATCATACACGCAAACATGTACGATCAAGATCAGGGACTCATGGGAAGATATCACAACACAACTCTAAACTCAAATAAAAGTCATACCAGCATCATATTACAAGTCAGGGGCCTCGAGGGCTCTAATACAAGTGCTCGAATAGAAACGAGTCAGCGGAAGCAACAATATCTGAGTACAGACATAAAGTTAAACAAGGTGCCATAAGATGGCTAGCACAAACTGGGATACAGATCGAAAGAGGCGCAGGCCTCCTGCCTGAGATCCTCCTAACTACTCCTGGTCGTCGGCGGCCTGCACGTAGTAGTAGGCACCCTCGGTAAGTAGGAGTCGTCGTCAACGGTGGTGTATGGCTCCTGGGCTCCAACGTCTGGTTGCGACATCCGAGAAGAATGGAAAAGGGGGAAAAGAAGGAGCAAAGCAACCGTGAGTACTCATCCAAAGTACTCGCAAGCAAGGATCTACACTACATATGCATTGGTATCAATGAAAAGGGTAGTATCTGTGGACTGAACTGCAGAATGCCTGAATAAGAGGGGGATAGCTAGTCCTATCAAAGACTACGCTTCTGGCAGCCTCCATCTTGAAGCATGTAGAAGAGAGTAGCAAGTGCAGCATCGAGTAACATCGCATAGCATAATCCTACCCGGCGATCCTCTCCTCGTCGCCTTGTGAGAGAGTGATCACCGGGTTGTATCTGGAACTTGTAAGGGGTGAGTTTTATTGAGTATCCGGTTCTAGTTGTCATAAGGTCGAAGTACAACTCCGGGTCGTCCTTTTACCGAGGGACACAGCTATTCGAATAGATAAACTTCCCTACAGGGGTGCACCACATTGCCCAACACGCTCGATCCCTCTGGCCGGGCACACTTTCCTGGGTCATGCCCGGCCTCGGAAGATCAACACGTCGCAGCCCTACCTAGGCTCAACAGAGAGGTCAGCACGCCGGTCTAAATCCTAAGCACGCAGGGGTCTGGGCCCGTCGCCCATTGCACACCTGCACGTTGCGAACGCGACCGGAAGCAGACCTAGCCCCCTTAATACAAGCGCAGGCGTTCCAGTCCAATCCGGCGCGCGCCGCTCAACCGCTGACGTCAAGAAGGCTTCGGCTGATACCACGACGTCGAGAGCCCATAACTGTTCCCACGTAGTTGGTTAGTGCGTATAGGCTCGTAGCCAGACTCAGATCAAATACCAAGATCTTGTTAAGCGTGTTAATTGATGTAACCGCGGACGCCGACCAGGGACTAGGCCCACCTATCTCCTAGGTGGTCGCAACCTACCCTGTCGCTCCGCCACAAAGTAACAATCAGGAGGCTGTCGGGAACCCAGGCCCACCACTACCTAGGTGGAACCACCTGCCCCTTCAGCCCCCATCTTCGAACAGTAACATAAGTAATGTAAAAGTATATAGTATATGTACCCGTGATCACCTCCCGAAGTGATCACGGCCCAGTAGTATAGCATGGCAGACGGACAAGAGTGTAAGGCCACTGATGATAAACTAGCAACCTATACTGAGCATATAGGATTGCAGGTAAGGTAACAACAGAAGTAACAAGGACAGGCTATGCAGCAGTATATGATCAAACCTATGAAACAATAACACTACTCTAATGCAAGCAGTAGAGGGAAAGAGTAGGCGATATCGGGATGAACAAGGGGGGTTGGCTTGCCTGGAAGCTCGGCAGAGAAGGACGGGTCGTCAACACCGTAGTCGATCGGGGCAGCAGCAGTGGCGTCAGTCTCGAAGCCTAACGGAGAGAAGAGGGGGAAGAAGCAATGAATACAATGCAAACAGATGCATGACAAGACATTAAGCGATGCTAGATGTGCCCTAACGCGGTAGTAGGCGGTACTGGTGAAGGGGGAAAAGTATCCCGGTGTTCGGCGTTTTCGGACAAATGGACCAGAGGGGGACAGTTGCAGGTTCGCTATGCTAGGGATGTGCGGCGGACGAACGGACCGCGTATTCGGATTCGTCTCGTCGTTCTGAGCAACTTTCATATACAAAGTATTTTCATCCGAGTTACGAATTAATTAATATGATTTTCCAAAGTTTTAATTCATTTACTAGGATTATTATTATTTAATTAATTCAAAAAAGAATTACGGCGTCATCATGACGTCAGCGGTCAAAGTTGACCGTTGACCAGTTAAACTGACGCGTGGGTCCCGCATGTCATAGGCTGTACACTAATTAACAGATTAGATAGTTTAATTGTCAGGTTAATTAGGTTTAATTAGTTAACTAACAGAATTAATTAAGTTACTTAATTATTTATTTTATTTTTTTATTTCTAAATCTTTTTTTTAATAAAACAGGGGCGTGGGCCCCTGCGGTCAGTGTCACAGGGGAGGAAACGGGGCGGGTTAGCGGGCGCCCGGGCAACGGAGCCCCGAGGCGAACCCAGCGCGGCTAGCCGGCGCAAGGGCGCGCATGCGCACGGCGGGGCGGCGGCGCAATGGCGAGGGGAGGCGGGGCTGCGGCTGGCGGCGTGGCGCGGCAGCCGCGGCGGAGGCGGGGCGGTGCGGCAGCAGCGGTGGAGAGCGGCAGGCGCCGGGCGAAGCGGGTGAGGGGCGCAGCCGGCGCGAGCATCATGTGGCTCCGGCGGCCTGCGGCCGGTCGGAGTAGGGGGGCGCGGCTGGGCGAGCCAGCGCGGGCACGGCGGGGCAAGCAGCGTCAGGCAGTGGCGCGAGGCCACGCTCGGGCAGGCGCGGTGTTGAGCATGGCGAGGTGGTGCGGTGAGCGTGGCAAGGAGGCGAGGGCGAGTGGGGGCGCGCGGGGATGCCGGTGCAGAGCAGCAGCAGAGAGAGGGAGGAGAGGCCAGGGTACGAGGCGGCGGCCCGGGCGACGCGAGCGGTGCCGGAGCACGACTGTGGTCGGGATCGGTGTTGCGGGGGTCAAATCGACCGGCGTTCCGCATCAACGGCACCCACGCGAGCTAACTAAGCGAATGGCGGCTAGAACGGGACCAAAGGTCCACCGGAGCCTCGCTGGAGACGAGCTCGTGCGGCGGAGCAACTCGGCGGACGGCGAATCGGGCGCCAGAACTCGCAATCGAGCGCGTGGAGTGAGGGGAAGGAGGGAGATGCTCACTGCCGTTGCTGGGAAGGCCTGGGGAAGCCGGTGGTGGTCGGAGGGCGGCGGAGTCCGGCAATGTCGACGACGAAGAAGAGCAGGGAGACGAGGTCGGCGCGGTCGCTGCAGGGGCTCCGAGCTCCAACCCGAGGTGGCAGGCGGCGTAGGGGACGACGGCGGGGCTGGTGAACGCGTCGGCGAGGTGAGTGAGGGTCGGTGGCCGCGTCGACGGCGAGCAGTGGCGACGAGCTCGAGCGGCTGAGCTCGAGATCGAGCGAGAGGAGAGGGGAGAGGTGAGGTGGATTTGGCGAGGGGGGGTGGGGAGGAGCAGCTAGGGTTCGCCCCGGGGAAGCGGGGCCGGCTTATAGGCGAGGCAGCGCCGGCGGATGGCCCCCACGGCGCCGACCGGTGCCGTGGCGGGCATCGGCCGTTGCCACGGGGGGGTGAACAGGGGGGTAGGGAGGAATCGGCGCGGGTGGGCCGGCCTGGCTGTTGGCTGGGCCAAGGCCCAGGGAAAGGGGGGGGGTTCTTTTCTGTCTTTATTTACCTTTTTGCATTAGTTTTTCTTTCAAAAAATTTCTGTTTTATTTATTTTAGTTAGCAAAATAGTTTTACAGAAAAAAATATAATCCCTGCTCCTAAATTAGCATAATAACATAGGCCACTTCCTCAAAAAGTTGGGTGACTAAATAAACTAGTTTAATATTTGTTTAGTATTTAAAAGCATTTAAATAATTGTTCTTGCTATTGTTTTATTTATTACAGTGCATTTAAACACATTATAAAAGTGTGGTTCCTTCACCAATATCATTTGTGATTTATTTGTCACAATTCAAACAATTTAGTTTTAATATTTGAAAACTTTTGTTGTTAGCCTTGATTTTGAATTTGAATTTGAATTGGTTTTGAACTAATGCGAGATTAACTACAGTGACAGTGGTGACATGGCATCATTAGTAAAGGGTTACTGTATCTTAATTATCCGGGCATCACAGGATCCCCTCTACTCGTTTAGATCCTTGACTCCACTCCCCGCTCCTGGACCGATGGCTCCTCCCGCCAAATGGGGAGTTGATAACACGTTCGGCAACTGACTCCACTCCAGAAGGGTGCAGGGAACAGCACTAGTGTGTGGTTCCGTCCGGAAGGGTGCAGGGAACAGCGCTAGTGGGTTCAATGGTCACAGGGAGTCGCCCGCGGAGTTAGGAAGTAGCCACTCCACCGGACTGAACTAAATCCGGCTCCGCTCCACTCTTCCTACTACGAGGAGCTGCAGCGTTCGGCGCCACTCCGCCCACTCCGGGAGCGGAGCTGTGGAGCGGAGTGAACCCGAGCGGGCTCTAAGACAACCAGTGTTCGGTGTTCTTCTAAACAAAGAGCATGCGATGGGCATTTTTCCAAAAGACTAGAAAATGTTTTAAAATTACGTTAATACATTTTTAAAATTGTACGAACATTTAAAAAATACATAGACATTTTTTTCAAAAAGCAGGTACAACTTTATATTCATGCGAATATTTTAAATATATAGGAAAACAATTTTTAATTGCACAAAAAAAATTAAAGGTACATGTACTTTTTTAAAACACGCAATTTTTTAAAGCTCATGAATATTTCTTTAAATTATTCGATTTGTTTCAATTTCATATTTGTTTTGAAAGAAAATTCATTTTTCAAAATTCATGAACATTTTAAATGCAAGATTAAATTTGTTTTAATACATGATATTGATTTATTATTTACATGAACTAAAAAAAATTATCCCAAAACAGTTTAAATATATATATAAGGGGAAAACATGGAAAATTTAAAAATAATAACAAAAGAATAGCAAAGCAAAAAAAAGGGAATATTGAAAAGTACTACCACGCTTAAAAGTCGGCCCAGGCCAAGCTACCTGAGTGACGCGATGCTATATATACAAGCGATACACGGCAGGGTAATGGATACATGGCAGGGTAATGGGCTTCTACCTTCTCCAGGATGGGATCCACGACAAGATTAACAAGGTTCGATCTCGCTTCTTCTGGGAGAAGGAGAATGGGAAGCAGTGATACCATATGGTAAGCTGGGAGAATATATGTCAACCCAAAGAGGTGGGTGGTTTGGGGGTGATCAACACCAAAGTCATGAACTGGTGCCTCATGACAAAGTGGGCGTGGAAGATATTAACGAGACAGGGAGGCCTTTGGTTAGATATATTTTCTACCAAATATCTGGTCCAGGGTGGGGTGGATTTTAGACGAAACATCAAAATGTCTCGATTTGCGAGGGATATTAGGAAAGTACAACCTCTATTGGATTGGGGACCAAATTTACCATTCATGATGGTAAGACCGCGTATTTTTGGACTCATATTTGGTGTGGGGAGGAACGGTTATCATTGGCATTCCCAGCGCTATTTGCCATTACTTCTCATCAAAACGCTAAAGTGGTAGATGTATGGACGCTTGGACAGTGGGCGCCCCAGTTTAGACGGCCACTAGGGGTGATGGAAAGTGCGGAGTGGGAGGAACTCCGCACTAGATTACAAGGGCACCCGCCGGGACAAGGAAAGGACGAAGTGGCATGGCGCTTGGAACCTTCCGGCATCTTTTCCACCGGATCTCTGTATAAAGAGATCTTTAAGTCTACGACTCCATGTGCCTTGTCTAGGATTTGGAAGGCCCGGATCCCAGCAAAAATAAAAATCTTCCTTTGGCAAGTGGTGCGTAATCGTATTACTAGTGGTGACCAGGTGCAAAAGAGAAGAGGCCCGGGTGATAGTAATTGCGTCTGGTGCGGTGAACATGAAGACCGTGATCACATCCTCTTTCGATGTATCATGGCTAGATTCATGTGGAGCTCGGTTAGAGAGGCAACGGGATCGTCGTGGAATCCAAGTGGGTTCTCACATTTCTATAGACTGGTGTCGTCCACCACTGGGCGGGATCGACGGATGGCCTGGCCAGGATTTGATGCTATGGCCTGGTCACTTTGGACTACAAGAAATAAGGCGTTGATAGAGGGACAATTCATCAAACACCCGGTTGATCTTCTGCTATACAAACTGGTGTCTTTCTTGCAGCTGTGGAAGTCACTAACAAGGGCGCAAGACCGAAGGCACGTGGAGGAGCTCGCTTCAAAGGTGCGGGCAAAGTGTACTGAGCTACGTCGACTGCCACAGGGGACAGCACCGACTGGACGTCGCCACTCGCTACCATGAGAGCCCAGATTCCGTAACAGCGCTGCGTCGCTTGTTCTCGCCCACGGGCCTGTATCGCATGACTTTAGCTTTAGCTTTAGTTTAGCTTTGCTCTCTGTTGTCTTTTGTCGTACTGTGTTTCTGTGTTACATTGTTGAACTCGTAAGGGCCTCAGTCTAAGGCCGGGCAAGCGTCTCTTTTCTAAAAAAAATACATGGCAGGGAGATCCTATTCTACGCGCTAAAAGACAAATTGTTGCTATAACATGCAATGAGCCGGCGCAATTGCGCTCCCGCGCGGATTCTCTTGCTCCGGAGAAAATGGACTTCTCACGTATGTTGTTTATTTGGAAGTACAAAAGCCATTTCCAAGAAAAAAAATGCTCTCAGCCTTGGAAAAAAAACTGGTCACCTGGTTTAACAAATTCATGGGTTTTAAAAAGGTTCACGTGTTTAGAAAAATGTTAATGATTTTTAAGAAGTATTCAATAATTTTAAAAATAGTACGTGATACTTAAAAAATAATCACGGATTTAAAAATTGTTCATCTTAGCTGTGGTGATATAAGGTTTTCGTCCATAATATATGTTTCAAGGTCAATCATATATGGCGGTTTTTTTTCTGATAGTTGCCCCATCTCGCTCTCTTTTCTAGTCTCCTGTTCTAGCTTGCTCTTAATGTAGTTTAGCAAAAAGATGGTTGTAATAACTGATCCAGAGCAAGGGAGAGGATAGATCAATTTATGCGTCAATTGTCAAAGAGATCAAATACCCGAGAGGTCTTCATTTATCTTGTATTACTCATGATTCCCGCCTTTGTAATAAGGCTAGTGATAGTTTAACTAGATTTGCTAGAGTTGAAAATAGAACCATGACTTGGCTAGGGTCAGGTCCTGCAGAAGTGGTAGAAATTGCAAACAATGATTGTATGAACACCTTTCCTGAGTAATACAAGGCTTCTCCCGCAAAAAAAAAGGAATACTGTTATCTTTCCGTTGAGATTTAATTCTTTTTAGGGGTATAGCTAAGGTTTATTGGTCATAGTCCACATGAAGTGGTATACAAAAAGAACCATGGGGATAGATGAACCATATATGTCGCCGCTGATCAAGAGTGTTTGAAAACTTAGCTAACCTATCTGCATCAGTGTTTGAATTTGATGCCCGGCCTTCAAAAGTAAATTTACAATTAACTAAACTAGCTCGCTGCTTAATCTCGCTAATGATACAAGCATAAGTGCTACTAGTCTCTCTTTCAATGTCGTTCACCACCTGCTATGAGTCGGAGGCAATTATAACATTTTGAATCATCAAGTCTTTTGCAAGAGAATGAAAAAGGATGCCCAGTTGGGAATGATACTCCGGGATGCACATGGAGATATTATCTATAGCGCTTGTGCGGAAATCCGTACATGTGATAGCACGTTGGCCGCCGAGCTAGCGGTGTGTCGGGAGGGGTTGGAGTTGGCCCTTCATCGGATGGAGCTGCCCATTTTGGTCGAGCTTGACAGCCCGAAGGCGGTGTCACTGGTCGCAGCAAATTCCGAGGATCGATCAATGCACCGCATATTGGTTAAGGAGATTCAGAGACTGGCCTCAACTGAGGATAGAGAGATTTATCTTACTCTTTGTTGTTGGTCGCAGAATAAAGTTAGTCATGAACTTGCCGCGTACGGCTGTAGCACTCCCCGTACTGCAGCACGGTTGCGTTCGGGAATAGATTTTGTTGTAAACTTGACAATGGCTGAGAAGCCTCTGAGTAATGAGAATCTCCTTTTTCTCAGTGGCGGTGCCAGAACTATAAACCTGTGATGTCAACTATACTTTTTCTCTAAATCTTGTAGTATTTCTGAATTTATCCATGAAATTTTACATGTATATTTAAAAGGTTATGATCAAAAGTATATAGTCAATTGACTACGGTCATAGTGTTGCTTCGCCACTGCTTTTTCTCCCGCAAAAGAAAAAAAGAAAGAAAAGGGATGCCCACTTGCCCAGTTGGGAAAAAAAGTCAGACATCAAGTTCACATCTCTGCCACGGTCCCAAGGCCCAGCGACAGCTACTACCCGGGCAGCCGTTCAGGGGGCGAAAACAGAGACCATGAGGAGCGAGTGTTTTCGGGGAACTTTCGTGCTGGTCCGAACCGTACAATCGACTCCATAGTCTAGTCTCATGTGTCCTGCTGCTGCTGGAAACGGCCGGTGCCCGCTGCCTGCCAGTCCAGTCTAGTCTCATACCATAGTCCCTCTCAATCGTGGAATTCTTGGAAGTGCAACCTCCAAAATCAGTCGAGTCTCCCCAGTCAGCGTACCCCGCATGACCCGCCAGAATCATCTAATCAACGACCCAAAAATGCCCCTGGGTCCAACGTTTTCTCTCCCGGCATCAGCGAGGATACTTTCGTCATATTTTACATATATAAGTATGTCCACCAACACAAACCAATTCCAAAACACAAGTGAAGCGCGGTGTGCAGCTAAGCTAGCTACGGTCTTTCTTTTTTGCTTTGTTGGGTGTGCAGTGCAGCTACGATCGATCTACGTACCGTGGCCATGGGCGCGCACCCCGGCGAATACACCGGCAAGGGCCCATGCCACCGCGTACTCCGCCCATGCCGCGTCGCGGATCCAATTCCACCGAAGATAGCACCACAGGTGCCCAAGCCCAGCACCGGTCCGGTGGTGGACGTGGAGGCTCCGTCGAGCTACGCCACGGCCGGCAAGGTCCTGTTCGTCGCGGCCGGGGCGTTCGCGGGCGTCCTGCTGGCCCTCATCGCCCTGCACCTCTACAACAGCGGCCGGCGCCGGCGCGCGCGAGAGGGTCGCCGCCTCCACCGCAGCCTGGCCATCTACGTCGGCGGCGCGGACGAGGAGGGCGGCTCGGCGCCTTCGCCGCCGCGGGGGCTCGACCCCGCGGTGCTCCGCGCGCTTCCCGTGGTCGCCGCGGCCGTCGGCGCCGGGGACTGCGCGGTCTGCCTCGCCGAGTTCGAGCGCGGCGAGGAGGCGCGCGCGCTGCCGCGGTGCGGCCACCGGTTCCACGTCGACTGCATCGACGCCTGGTTCCGCGGGAACTCGACGTGCCCCCTGTGCCGCGCCGCCGTCGAGGCGCCGGACGACGCCGTGGCCCATCCCGAGGTGCGCGTCGATGTGGCGGCCGACGACGACACCGCGGCCAAGGGCGGTGCGCCGGTGATAATCGGGCGGCACGGATCTTGACAAGACGAGGCGGGTCTTTGCTCCCACCCGATCCGCTTCCTTCTGACGTGCCCCTGGATGCGAGGAAGCTTCCTTGCTCCTTCCGGCACAGATGTGTACCAGCGTCAAGGACCATCATCGGTTTGGGGGCATTTATTCCATCTGACTGTGCATATGTTTTTGTTGGTGATGCTCGCTGTGGCTAATTTTCTATTACAAATTTAGCACATGGAATTTTTTTAAGGTGAATTTGGCACACAGATAGTATTGCACTAGAAGAAATGACGCGCTATGCCGGGTGAAAACCCAAGGACCAACCTTAATTGGTCGTGTCATAGCGATGTGCTTCATTGTTCTATTGTTGAATGTATTGTTTGGAGATTGTTCGATGTAATATTCGGAGTGAAAACATATGATCTGAACTTAAGTAGTTGGATTTGGCAACCACAGCAATTGCGCACCATTCACTTGATCATTTCCTAGAGGTGTTATTTTCCGGACAATCATTCTCGCAATCCACGTGTTGTTAAGGGACGGTCAATGTTGCTTCAAGTTTCGCCCTCGGTTAATGCCAACAAGAACTATTGGCCTAATGCTTATAAGGACTATTGGCCTGATTGCCCTGTTCATCTTTCTCTTTCAGCTCTCGATACCCTACGTACTTCTACAGGTTACAGTATTTGTTGACCATGGAGATAGCTTTTTTTTTTTTTGAGAATCTCCATGGAGATAGCTTTCCGGCTCGATGCAATCTGTTGGGTAGTCCTATTTGGTGGATTGTATCTATAGTACGTTGAAAGCAAATGTAACCTCATTGATTTTCACATTAGATGCCTCTTCGGTATATGTGATCTTTCTCTACGAGGAGCCTACAGTTTGTAATGTTGTATTTCTTTTGAGACCTCCGCAAACTGTCTATGAACCATATATGCAGTAGGCATTCCCACATGTATTTATTCGTTTTTGAAAGGAATGTTAAAATTCGTATGTTCAACTATAAATGTAAATTTCCAGTCCTTTCAGCATGGTCAAGTTTATATTTGTTGGTGAACACGTGCGTTGCACGTGCATGGTTACTAGTAGCAATCGTTTGCATAGCGATCGCTCACTAGCGGTAGCTAGACGGGCCGGCCGATTATAAATCGAGGCGAAGCGAGCAAACCACACTGGCATGTTTAGGAACCTCCTGGACGGTTTTGGGAACCTTCTTGAGGTTCCTAAAACGTTTTCTTTTTCTTTTACTATTTCATCCGATTTTTGTTTTCTTTTTTTTTTGTTTCCTTTTCCTTTTTATTTCTTCTCTTTTCATTTTACTTTTCAAATTTCAAAATGTTCAAAAAAACTGAACTCATGAACTTTTTTTTAAGTCATAAACATTTTTTAAATTCCCTGAATACTTTTTGAACTTTCTAAATTTTTAAAATCGGTGAACTATTTTTGAATTTTGCGAATAATTTTTAATTCATGGACATTTTTTGTATTTGCAAACAATTTTTGAATATCACAACATTTTTCTGAATTCATGATTTCTTTTCTACTTGAAAATAAACAGACCGAGATAAAAAAAAACAACAGGCGTGAACTTCTGTCGCTCGCTTGGCCAGACCCATGTCGCACAGTCGACGCAGGCTCATTTTAGAGGTACCTTTGAGCTTCATTTTCAGCCGATTTTGTGACTGGAATGCTCCACGTGCGGTTTTTCCTTCAATTCTTTTCCAGTTCTTCTTGTGGTTTTTTCCTTTATTTATTTGTTTCATTTTTCAATTTGCAAAAAAAATCAAATTCATGAATTCTATTCAAATTTGCCAACTTTTACCAATTCACGAACTTTTTTTTCATGAATTTTCAAATTCGTGAACTTTTTGCAAAATTCATGCAAATTTTGTGAAATTTTGGTTTTTTCTAATGTATGAATTTTCTTAAACCTATAGAAAGCCGGATCTAGTATTTTTACCTGAGAAAAGCAGAGTGTTTCATTACTAGTAACACCTGCCAGAGCAAACCTGTTAAACAATAATTCAGCATATCCTTCCACATGACAATTCTACCAGATGTTGTACACTATCCTTTTTATTCTTTTTCTTTGAAGGTCCTAGTTTATACTCCCTCCATAAAGAAATATAAGAGCGCTTAGTTCACTACTTTAGTGATATAAACGCTCTTATATTTCTTTACAGAGGGAGTACTTTATAAAATTATAAAAAATCCCTGTGGGAAGAAATTCCTACAGGTTTACTTCAAAAAGAAAATAAAAAACAATTCTACCAGGCCATTTACTAGCCATATATATATCCAGCAACAAAAACACAGACTATGATAGTTTGATTTTGCTAACATGCACAATATCCGGGTCTATAATGGTTTGATTCAGCAAACCTGCACACACACACAAAAAACTTAGTTCAGATATGCAGCTGTAAACGAAATATAAGCTCACAGTGGATCAAAATTAAGCCACATTGGTTAATTTCTGTGGGTTGGGTTTCCAGGCCTTCCGAGTCTGCTTAACAACAGAGCTTCACTTCTCCCCGTTTGATCTGGTCTTGAACAAAAAACGTTAAGTCAAGCATATGATATATTTATTTCTCAATGCTAATAACTCGGTTATGAATCCAAGTCTCGCTCCTCTCACTTTCTATAAATTGTGAAATGTTCTACACTTCTACTGTCTTACATAGAATTTACAATGACTTCGGAAAGCAAAAGATCTACTCCCTCCGTTCCAAAATATAGCGTGCCCGCGCTTCCCGAGGTTCAACTTTGACCATAAATTTAACCAACAAGACCGACTGCGGCGGGAGCAAAAATTATATAATTCGCCGGTATAATTTTTGCTCCCGCCGCAGTCGGTCTCGTTGGTTAAATTTATGGTCGAAGCACGGGAATCGAGGACGCACTATATTTTGGAACGGAGGGAGTACCTCGTAACCCGTCCCGTGATGTAAATAGAGTGGCAGTCAGTTTTTTGTACTTTGGAGAATATAAAGGCATTCACAAACCTGGGGAACAAAGAAACAGAGCACTCTGAAGGCTGAAGCTCACAAAGCGCATCAGTGCCAAGTACTTGCAGGGATAAATCTGTGAGGGTACAAGGCAGAAGCACACATTAACACGACCGGAATTTATGAAAACGCGCTGGAAATTATATATGAACTTTGGTGGGGCAGAAACAGAATAGACTGAACAAAATAAATTTGGTGCGGCCTACTCAAGAGAAAATGGCGAGAAGTTTCCTGATGAATGGATCAGAAACAAATGCCGGGTCAATACCCTCATTGAATCTTTTGCTTCAGAAAGTGGACACTTTGACTCTTGAGAGCAACAGAAAGAAAGTGACCACTTGTGAACACGTTTGTAACACAGAGAGGACAGCTCAGTGAAAACTGAAGAAAAAGAAGGCAGAGAGGAAGAAAGTGACACCTCTCCCCTCTGTGACTAAATCAGCCAAAATGCCACCTGGCTTACTAGCCTCGCCCTGCTGAATTCAGCTGCTTCTGCTACCTTCCAAACCACTGCCACGTTCGAAACCGAACCAAAGAAACGGCCGAGATGCGCCCCGTGAGCTTGCTATTGTCGTCCCTCCTCTTCGCCCTCGTGATCGCTGCGGCGAGGGACAGTGTTGGCTACCATGATGATGACGGAGCCGCCTTACTTGCTTTCAAGGCGGGTATCACGAGCGGCAGAAGCTCCGGCTCACTCCGCTCGTGGAACAGCAGCACCAGCTTCTGCAGCTGGGAGGGCGTGACTTGCGGCAGCAGCAGCAGCAGGGTGGTGGCGCTGGACCTGTCCTCCCATGGGCTCGCTGGGACGCTCCCGGCGGCCATTGGGAACCTCACGTCGTTGCAGACACTCAACTTGAGCTTCAACTGGTTCCATGGGGGCATCCCGGCGAGCCTTAGCCGCCTTGGTCGTCTCCAGACGCTTGACCTGAGCGATAACTCTCTCGCGGCACGCTGCCTGACAACATGAGCCTCTGCACCGGCATGACGGCCCTGGTCCTCGGCAGCAACAAGCTCGGCGGGCTCATCCCGTCCAGCCTCGGCAACACACTGACCAACCTGAAGAAGCTCTCGCTGACGAACAACAGCTTCACGGGCGCCGTCCCGGCCTCGCTGGCCAATCTGTCGTCCCTGCAACACCTCGATCTCTCCATCAACCGGCTCGACGGCTCGATCCCACCAGGACTCGGAGGCCTCAGGAGCATCTCTCACCTCGACCTCTCCGCAAACGGATTCTCCGGTGAGCTCCCAAGCTCTCTCTACAACCTGTCATTGCTGAAGAGCCTTCAGGTTGAGGGGAACACGCTGCAAGGAAGCATCCCTGCCGACATCGGCGACAGACTCCCGGCCATGGAAAAGCTTGTCTTGTCCCGGAACAGATTCAGCGGCGCCATACCTCATTCAGTCACCAACCTCTCCTCTCTCGCGACGCTTCGCCTCGGGTGGAACCAGTTTAGCGGCCACGTGCCACGCACGCTGGGGAGGTCGCAGGACCTGCGGTACCTGGAGCTGGCTGGCAACAGGCTTGAAGCAGACAACAGCAGGGGATGGGAGTTCATGGATTCACTTGCAAACTGCACCCAGCTACAGTATCTGGCCATCGACAACAACTCCTTCAGAGGGCAGCTGCCAGGTTCAGTCGTAAACCTCTCAACAAGTCTCCAGAAGCTTTTCATAGGCTACAACAACATCTCAGGGGTAATCCCTTCAGACATCTCCAATCTGGCAGGCCTCGAGGTGCTGCAGGTGGCAAATACCACCGTGTCAGGAGCTATTCCAGAGAGCATCGGGAAGCTAGCAAACCTTGTGATGTTCTTCATGTTCAACAATGGCTTGTCAGGCCTCGTACCACCATCTGTCGGGAATCTAACCAAGTTGAACTGGATACTCGCCTATAATAACAACCTGGAAGGACCAATCCCAGCGAGCCTAGGGAAACTCAAGGACCTCAACATTCTGGATATGTCCAAAAATCGCCTGAATGGCTCCATTCCCAGAGAGATCTTCAAACTGTCTTCGCTTTCTATACAACTAGACCTGTCATACAATTCCCTTTCTGGACCCTTGCCATCAGAAGTTGGTAGCTTGACTAACCTTAATTGGTTGGTACTATCAGGAAATCAGTTACGCGGTGAGATACCTGAAAGTATCGCGAGCTGCACAGTCCTGGAACACTTGTTATTGCATAATAACTCGTTTGAAGGAAGCATACCAAAAAAATTGGAGAATATAAAGGGGCTCACTACGATAAGCTTGTCAATGAACAAGTTGTCTGGTACGATCCCCGACGCCTTCGCTGGAATTGCCACTTTGAAAGAGTTGTATCTGGCACAGAACAACTTGTCTGGGCCAATCCCAGCTGTTCTACAGAATTTGACATTGCTGTCGGTGCTAGATTTGTCGTTCAATAATTTGGAAGGTCAAGTGCCAAGTGGGGGCGTCTTTAGAAACCTAACCTATGAATCGGTCGAGGGAAACAGTAAGTTGTGTGGTGGGGTACATCAGCTTCACCTGGCTCCATGTTCCATATACCCTGTGAGAAATAACAAAAAGTCTCATGTGGTACCTCTCACAGTAACAGGGTCACTCATGCTACTAGTTTCAGTTATTGTTATTGTTTGGTTACTCCACAGGAAGCTCAAAGAAAGTAAGAAGTGTCATATGCTACCTCTAACTATTGACAAACATCAGAGAGTATCATATCAAGCAATTTTCAAAGGAACTAACGAGTTCTCAGAGGCCAACTTACTTGGTAAAGGAAGATATGGTGCTGTTTACAAATGCGCCTTGGATGATGAGGGTACAGCTACAAATGTGGCCGTAAAGGTGTTTGACCCCCAACAATCAGGATCTTCCAAGAGTTTTGAGGTTGAATGTGAGGCCTTGAGAAGAGTGCGTCATCGATGTATCCTAAAAATCATCACCTGTTGCGCAAGCATCAGCCCCCAAGGTCAAGAGTTCAAGGCTCTGGTTTTTGAGCTCATGCCTAACAACAGCCTAGACAGCTGGCTTCATCCTAACTCCCAAGAGCCGGCTCCATGCAGTACGCTCAGCCTAGGTCAGTGGCTGGACATTGCCGTTGATATCCTGGATGCACTGGACTATCTTCACAATGACTGTCAACCACCAATCATCCACTGTGATATCAAGCCAAGCAACATACTTCTCGCACAGGACATGAGTGCGCGTGTTGGAGATTTCGGCATAGCAAGAGCTCTTCCTGAGAATGCAAGCCAAACCATGCTGAATTCAACTAGCTCCGCAGAAGTACGAGGTTCCATTGGCTACATTGCTCCAGGTTAGCAACATTGTTGCATTATTTTCTTCGCTCCTAGCCTGTTTCGTGTTCCTAAATATGGTTAATGATCAATCATGGCTGCAAATATGCAGAGTACGGGGAAGGATCTGCTGCCTCACCTCTTGGAGATGTTTATAGCCTTGGTATATTGTTGCTTGAGATGTTCACCGGAAGAAGTCCCACAGACGACATGTTCAAAGGTTCACTGAATCTGCATAAATTTGCTGAGGCCGCTCTTCCAGATAGAGTCATGGAAATAGCAGACCCAACAATCTGGATACACACAGAGGCAACTGATACAGGTGTAGCCGACACCGGCACTGCAAGAACAAGAACTGAGGAATGCTTGGTTTCTGTCACGAGTGTTGGCATATCCTGCTCAATGCAACAGCCCAGGGAGCGAATGCTGATAAGGGATGCAGCTTCAGAGATGCATGCAGTCAGAGATGCGTACCTTATATTTGCCAATTCACCGATACATCAGAGAAAATAAAGCACCCATGCAATGATATGCAACTAATGAACATTTAGTTACTTGAGCAATTGATGCAGTTTGTAGCGGCGAAGATAATATTTCTTTGTTAACACCATGACATTTGTGAATACATTATAATTTATACATATAGAATGATTCATGATTATGGTATCTGCTCAAGTCTGAAACCCTTGCAGTGGGTATCCCAAATTATATACTCCCTCCGTCCCAAAATAAGTGTCGCTGATTTAGTGCAAAGTTGTACTAACTTATTTTGACATAGTACTAAATCAGCGACACTTATTTTGGGACGGAGGGAGTATAATCTTCCAGTGTTAATAAGTTTTCAAAATCAAAATCTAACAAGACAAAGTTGGAAAATTCTCGAATTGACGTCATTTTTTTAATAGATGATGTTCCGAAGGAAGTTTGAAGGTGCCAGATCATCAGCTTAAAATACAGGACAACTGAGGAATCATCAAAATATGCAGATCATGCCTAGTAAACGGTTTATTCCATAGAGAAAATCAGAAGAAAGATTTGACGGTGCATGACAAAGGTAGTTCATTTCTTTATTTAAGGATATAAATCAATTGCACAGTGTTCTGAACTCACAGAAACAAGGAATTGCTCACTATAATCAGGCATTGCTGTCCAATCACCCAAAATTTAAGGATGCATGCAAAAAATCACAACCAAGATGCAAAAAATACAAGCAATGAAGTACTCTGATTACTTAGAGCTAAATTTTGAGGGGATTTACATGCAAAATCATGGTGAAGATGAATTGAGTACCTACCACACAATTAGTGAAGAACAAAACACAAAATCCTCAACAATTGAAGATGTAAATTAAGACAAGGAATTCCAGAACTCAGCTCTATCAGGCTTTAGTTATGCACTTGTTTCGCTCAAAAAAAAAAGTTATGCACTTGTTGGGATTCCGGATTCTCAAAAAACAAAAAAACAAAAAACGTATTCAGGCCAGTGGAGTCCAGGAAGCTGTAACATCACACTTGATTAGTTCATTGACCAAATGCGAGCATGTTCACAGACTGTATCCACGCAACACGCTGCAGTGATCTGCACTAAATATGAACAGCTAGAGCTAGTCTTTTACCAAAAGCATCTAAAGATGAACGTGAAGCTGCAATTATAGCATCGTCTCTTAATACTACACATGGTTGTGTCGTTTCTATGTATAAGTAGTATACTGAATGCTTGGTGTCCGTGCAGGCATGTAAGTTCAATAAATCCAGAGTTTATCCCAAAGTGTGACAGTACATTGCCAGTAAAAAGAATGGTACTCCCTCTGTAAACAAATATAAGACCGTTTAGATTAGTACTTTAGTGATCTATAAACGGTCTTATATTTCTTTACAGAGGGAAATACTAGTTAAAAATTGAAAATTCAGAAATACTGAAAACCCTTGTTCCAAACTCCTATGCTTCAGAAAGCTGTGAAATAAACAAGCAGAATGATCAGTTTATTGGTCCGTGTGATGATATGGAGTACTCACCAAGCTAGTCTGAAAGCAACGTAGTGAGCCTTGCCTTGAGCATGTGGGTTGCCGCCGATGTTCTGCAATAAACTAACAGAAAAAAAGGATTGGTCCCGGAAGTCATGCATCATTAATTACTTAATTACTCCAGTCGCAATCAGATAGTAAGACGTGCCATTTCCTTCACTAAACTTTATAAGCCAGGGAAGGAGGAAGGAGAAGCTGGTATTAATTAGTAGTGCAAAAGCGATTACAACACACTAGGTCCATCCTCTGTGCAACAGTCCGGCTCTAAGTTTCTTCACCCCATGTGGTGCAAGACCGAGCCAATGGACTCCACCTACTGCTGTCGCTCTCTTGCAGATGAAGACTGGTTGACAATTCTTGGAAATATCTGCACCTGGGAGATTTAAATATGCAAAGAGAGGACTAAATCACGCTTTGAAAAAGTCATCCAACTAAAGGAAGCAAGATCGATAAATCACTGAAGAAGTAAGACAAACGTGTTGCTCCCATTTTGATAAAGTGAACAGAGAAGATGAAGACATATGGAAGCACTACAAGACCAAGTTATATATTATGCAATTAGGCAGCACTAAGGCAACAGAGCAACACACGCTGTATGCTCAGCACGAAGCTGTGGCCTGCGGTCATCATGTCGGTGCTGCCCAGCTTTGCTCTCCTCCGGCTCGCCAGCTTGATTGCCATGCTGGTGCAACAAGCTCGCTTGCTCCCAGTGGCTGTGGCACGGACCAATCTGACCGCCGGGGACACCTTGATACCACCCGACTACATCACCAGCCCGTCCGGCGACTTTGCCTTTGGCTTCCGCACCCACGACTCCGATCCAACCAAGTTCCTCCTTGCCACATGGTTCTGCTTCAGTGAAGGCAACTCTTCCCCACAGTCGGTGGTGTGGTTTGCGAAAGCGTCCTCCATGGGCGCGACACCCAACGCCACGACGCGGTCCGTCCTCAGCATCCCGGCCGACGGCCAGCTCACGCTCACCGACGGCAGCATAGAGCTGTGGAAGGCCCCAACCCCCAGCATGAAGCGTGGATTTGTCCTCGTGCTAAGGGACTCCGGCAACGTCCAGTTCCTCGGAGATGGCGGCATGCTCTGGGAGAGCTTTGGATTCCCGACAGACACACTCCTGCCAGGGCAATCTTTGCAGGGGTTTCTCTTCTCCAAGCGCGCGGACACAGAGTTCACCACCGGTCGGTTCAGCCTGGCTGCCCAAAATGACGGTAACGTCGTCCTCTGCGTCGACCTCTTCACCGGTGACATATTGGAAAACTCATACTGGGATACGGGCACCAACGGCCCCAATGGCAACACAACTATCACCTTCGACGAGCGTGGCAACCTCAGCTACACACTCTACGACGGCACCGTCCACAGCTTGATTTCTCCCGTCGCCGCCGGCGGGAACTACTTCCAGTTCGTCAGGATGGACCCCGACGGCATCGTCCGTGCCTACGTCCGCCCTAGGAACGGTGACGGCCGCAAGAACACAACATCTTGGACCGTGTCAGGCACGCTCCCCAGTGAAGGGGGCTGCAAGATGAAGACAACTAGGATGCAAGGCATGTGCGGCCCCGGGTCTTACTGCGTGGAGACCAAAGAACGGCTCAAGTGCCTGTGCCCGAGCGGGTACACTTATATCGACGCGCAGCACAGCGACAGCGGCTGCACGCCAAAGTTGGAGCCGCAGAGCTGTGGCGAGCAGAAAAGCCCCGACAAGTTCTCGCTCGTAGAGCTGCCAAACACCACTTGGGAGGTGTCAATATACTACAAGAAGTTTCCGTCAGTCTCGGAGGAGCAATGCCGGGACTACTGCCTCAGCGACTGCTTCTGCGTGGCCGCGTTGATGATCGGTGGGTCCGACTGTGCGGAGTTGGGGGCACTCGCGTACGGACGGCAGGGAAACAACCTGACGACAAAGGCACTGATCAAGGTACGGACAAGGAATTCTCGGGTGATTACGTCAGCAAGAATGAGAAATGTATTGGCCTACAAGGTTGTGGCCATTTGCTTGGGCATTCTTTTCTTGATCACAGTCGGTGGCCTTCTGGCACATCTTTACCTCGTCAAGAACAGAGATAGCCAGAGGTTGTTGAGCTCGAGCGTAAGAGCATTCAGCTGGAAGGAGCTTTACCAAGCCACCAATGGCTTCGAGAAGCTGCTGGGCAAAGGGAGCTTCGGGGAGGTCTACAAAGGAACGATAAGATCACCGCAGCCGCATCTCATCGCAGTGAAGAAGCTCATCGACTCAAACGAGTATAGCGAGCAGGAGTTCACAAACGAGGTACAGTCCATCGGGCAGATCCACCACCGGAACTTGGTCCGTATGATCGGCTACTGCAAAGAAGGCAAGCACCGGATGCTGGTTTTCGAGTTCATGCCAGGCGGGTCGCTCCGTAGCGTCCTCTTCAACCCAGAGAGGCGGCCTTCGTGGCGCTGGCGTGCTGAGGCCGCCCTTGCCATCGCCCGGGGGCTTGAGTACCTCCACGATGGCTGCAGCGCACCGATCATCCATTGCGACATCAAGCCCGACAACATCCTGCTGGACGACCGTGGAGTCCCGAGGATCACCGACTTTGGGATCTCCAAGCTGTTGGGGAGCCAGCAGGTGCACACAACAGTGACCCACATTAGGGGCACCAGAGGGTACATCGCGCCCGAGTGGCTCCGCAGCGACGCGCGCGTGGATACCAAGGCGGATGTGTACAGCTTCGGCGTCGTGCTGCTGGAGATGATCTGCTGCCGGAGGTGTCAGGAGCCGGTGTCTCATTCTGACCTGCCACAGGGTGAGGAGGATGATGAGACAGTCACGCTGTTCGGTTGGGCAGCGCAGCTGGTGGCCGCGCAGAGGACAGAGCTGATGCTGCACGGCGACGCTGACGTTGACACTGTTGAGGACATGGAGAGGGTGGAGCGGTTCACGCGCATGGCACTCTGGTGCATCGAGCCAAACCCGCTGCTGCGGCCAACCATGCACCAGGTGGTGCAGATGCTGGAGAACGATGATCCGGCTCAGCTTCAGGCACTACCTCACCACCCTCCAGACTGTTACATGGAATCCTCGCCTTTAATTCCTCAGCTCAAGATGGCATGTTAGTGATTAATCAGACTGAATGTAAGCCCCTCCATGTACCAATACGATACCTAATAAGTTGAATTAATTTTTTCACGGTTAATACTTCAAGACAAGATGATCTCCAACAATTCCCGAGTGCAAGTGAGTAATACTCCTTCAGAATTGTTCTCAGATGTCCAACCTATTCTAGTCTAGTCTGAAAATCCGACCAGAATAGAGAAAAAGGGTAACCAACAAATAATTCCCAAGGAATAATATTATATATGTAAAAATGAGCGAATATCCAACCTATTGTAGTCTAGTCTGAGACCACGCGACTCAGAATGTACCATGCATGAGCTAAATAGCCTGGTCCCCCATGACCCCACCTCATGACCGGAACTAACACATATATAATTCTTTTCAAAGGTTGATCTGTAGAGATGACAAGTTATCAAAGCTGTAAGCTGTAACAGTAGTGTAGCCTGGAAGAACTCAAGAACAGCTACACCAGGACTCGAGTGCCCTAAAACAAGAACCAAGCTGGAAAAAATTGCTCCCCAGCAAAGAGGTGAAATTTGCTTTTCCCTAAGAAAAATGCAACATCGATAGCTTGCATCACAAATGTTATCGCCATTATGTGACATGCGAAAGATTAAAAAAAAAAAAGAGTACCGCCATCATGTGACATGGGAAAGATCAAGCATTTGACGGCTATAGAATGGAGTAAAAGCCCAACTATGTGTTCATAATGAATCTGCTAAATGCCTTCGATGGACCTCAAAATTTCCACCTAATTATCGAATTAAAATGAATTTCAGTGGTTGTTCACAGGATAAAACAAAAACATCTTGCTCAATTCAGAGACTGGTTAGGCAGCTGATAGTGTGAGTGTTTGTTGGCCCTTTATTTGTTTGCCCTTGTTTCTTTTCATCCAAATATAGTTCTCATTTACATTTTATTTTCTGCTTTTAGCCTTGTAATCTTAATTTAAATAAATATAACAGGGGGGTGAGGCTTTGCCCTACTGCACAACTCAAAACAAACGAACTGAATCGCATGAACATAAGGCATAAGATAAATTTATCCCCATGGAAATAGAAAACATTTTGAAAAAATCACCAATTGTGCAGACCATTACAGTTGTATCAACATCACAAGTAAACAACAATTTGTTTTTGGATTTTGAGCTTTGGACACTGAGTTCTAATACATGAATAACAAGTGGTATATTATACTCCCTCCGTTCCTAAATGTAAGTCTTTTTAGAGATTTCAATAAAGGACTACATACGGAGCAAAATGAGTGAATCTACACTCTAAAATATGTCTATATACATCCGTATATAGTTCCTTATTGGAATATCTAAAAAGACTTATATTTAGGAATGGAGGGAGTATTTCACAAAGTTTCTGGAACTTGTTGAGAAGCAATCATGCACACGGAGTGACATGTATTAACACTAAAACTGACTAAATATATACGTACTAATCAGCCAGCTTAATTGGCAGGATTTTCCCCAATTTTTTTAACATAGAGCAGACACGAACACTAAAACAGTAGAGTGGCATTTATCTATGATCAACAGATCCGCCAAAGAGCATAACAAATCTCTATATACATTTAACATAATCAATCATTCGAACTTGATTCTAAGGATTTAAGTTCAATCGAAGGTTGCATGACAATTCACAGAGGGGGGGGTGGGGGGGGGGGGGGGGGGGGGGGGGGGGGGGGGTCGAGGGAGCAGAGACGGGTGCTGAACCTCTCGGCCGGAGTCGCTGTCGTTGGCCGGCCTCGTCGTTCGTGCGCCATGAACTGAACATGGAGGCGCGCTTGGACTTGGCGGCTGCGCACCTTGTTGTGGAAGAGGCAGTCCACCGGTGAGATCGAGCCCCTCCGACGGCAGAATCGGGTGCGGCCTGCTCCGTTGAGGACTTGCCACGGGTTGTCGGGAAGCCCTATCCAGCTACTGATGGGAATCGGGCCGGCCGCACGGCGCAGCCCGCCGGCGACAGACGCGCTCCCTCCCTCCGGCGCGCGTGTGTACCTATTTTTTTGTGTGTACTTTTTTTTTTTTGAGAAAGCACTCGTATTTCATTCATATATCACCAACGATCGTACAAACACGAGCACAGAAACGCGTACATACGCTACAGATGCAACCACAACAGCTGCCCAGCCATATAACACAGAGCACCCTGAAAGACAACAAAATCACGCACAGGTCCCTGGGTCCCTGTTCCTCTTCCACTTTCACGAAGCCGTCGCATCCTCTGCCATCACCGAAGCAAGGAAGAGCCGCCGGCCAAGAAGCAAGGGCAGGAGCACCATCGCCATACATGCTTTGTGAGCCGCATAAAGATCCCATCTCAAAGAATGGGAACCAAGGTCGGGTTCCGGCGCGTCGGCCGGGGACAGTCCCCGTGCTCCCCTTACCTCGGAAGTACTGCAACCACCGGAGGGCGCCGGCGAGGAGCAGCACCTCCAACCATTACGCCCACCGTAGCACCGCAGCCGCTGGTCGCCTGCAACGGGCGGATCTGGAGGAGCCGACCCAGATCCCCTCAACTCCTGTACAACAAGCCCTCCACCGCGCATCCGACTCCGGCCCGGTGGACGCCCGCCTCGCTGGCCTTCCGCCGACGACGAGTCGCACGCCGGCATTCCGAGGAAAAGGCCCGAGGGACACCCTTATTGGAGCGCACGGCAGCGCCATCCTCGTCTGGTCGCCGCCCCTCCAAACACCTAACAAGCCCTACCTGTAACACCCCATGTATTAAGCTACAGTGATCATCCTTTTGATTATGCCAGGTCATCATGATCAACAATGCTTAATCATCATTAGTAACATATCTCCTTCCATAATTCAAATTCAAATTGGAAATTCAAATTGCAAGTGAGAAAACGGTTCTTCAAGTGGTCAAACAAAAATGTTTACAATATTATAAATAATCCCCTGGTTTTTGCCGAAGAGGAACCAACATTAAATGGAATTTTAAATTACCCCTAGAAATATTTTAGTGGATCAGCGGAATTAAATAAACATATTTTAATTCAAATATAAATTTGAACAGTTCCAATTGACCTCAAAACCTTTTTTTTTTGTGCAGCCCTGTAAGATAGCCTAGTCTTTATGTGCTAAGTCTCGCAATTAACAAAAATCATCTGACCGCAAAAGGTAAATGCAAATATTGGAGAAAACTACAAAACAGTAAATAAAATAAAAAGATAAGGCCTGCACTACTGTGCACTTGTAGCCCAGTGCTACAGTGCCAGCCCAAGCCCACAATGGCATTTTCCCCCACCTCTGTACAGAGTCATGGAGGCCATGGCGTGGTGGACGCGTGCCCGCCGTCCAGGCCGACGACTGACGCCGTGTCGAGCATCCGACGGAACCACGCGATGGACAAGAACACCCCGCACGCCCTGGACAAACCCTAAATGCTTTCCCCTCACCCCTCGCGTCGCTCTCTCCCTCGCAGTACCCCACCGCGTCGCTGCCGCCATGGTCGTCGTCGTCGTCGCGGCCACCGACTTCCCCGGCGCCTGAAAAGCTGTCGAGGAGCTTCCCCACCTTCGTCTCCTTCGACTACGCCCACCAAATCGAGTTGAGCCGCCCCGTGTGCTCGCCATCGAGCACATCTTCGTCGCGTACATCACCGGCGTCCGACGTCGTTTGCCGCTACTCCGGTCCGTCCCCGGCATCCCCGACCTCGCCATCGAGCTCGCAGTGAGCTTCTCCTCCATCTCCCCCTGTTTTCCCCTTCGATCCGACGCCGTAGACTGCTTGTCCCGTCGTGCCCGAAGCTCCATGCCCGCAGCCATGCTCACCCGCCCATGGTCGCGCCCCTGGCCGCGTCCGGCCGCGCGTGCGTGCACCCGCCACACCCTGGCCGCGCGCCCGCGGCTCCCGCGCTCGCCCTGCTGCTTCTTCTCCTTGTAGTGCTGCTGCTGCGCTGCTGTTGCTGCTCGGCTACTGCCGCTGCTACCCGCTGCCGTGGCCCCTGCCGCTCCTCCTCGCTGCTACTACTGCTTCTTGTTGCCGCAGCTGTTCTTCTGCTCGCTGCTGCTTTTGCTTAGGCTGCTATGCGCTGCTGCTGCTCTGTTGCTCTACGCTGCTGCCGTTGCTTAGCCATGGCCGTGCGGTGCGTGTGCGTGCAGCGCGTGTGTGTGTGTGTGCTGTGTGAGTGCGTGAGTGTGTGTGCTGCGTGTGCGTGAGTGAGTGTGTGTGCTGTGTGTGTCCGGCCGGCCAAAGTGCTAGTTTATGGACTAATTTAGTTAATCTAATTAGTAGTACTAGTTAAGTCCAATAGTAGATGACATGCGGACCCATGGTTAGTTTAAAGAAAAATATTTTTTTTAAAAAGGTCTAAGTCAATGACATGTGGCCCCTACACTATTCTTATGTTGACTAGTCAAAACATTTGACTGGGTCAACCCAACCGACTGCCCCACCGTCATACACTACGGCTAGAATAGCACTATGTGACAAAAGTACTTTGCTGTTTTATTTTGAATTAAAAGAATTCTGTAAATTCAGAAAATGTTTAAAACTTTGTAAATTCTTATAAAATAATTCGTACCTCGGATGAAAATACTTTGTACATGAAAGTTGCTCAGAACGACGAGACGAATCCGAGTACGCGGTCCGTTCGTCCGTCACACGTCCCTAACTATCCGAACATGGAACCGTTCCCCTCTGGTCATCTGTCTGACAAATGTCCGGAACCGGGAAAACATTCCCGGATGGATTCCCCCTTCCTCGGTGACGTGCAACCATACGTTAGGACACACCCGGCACTGCATATTGTCATGTCGTACATTGTGTTGCTCATGTTTGATGTGTATTTATACTGTTTCCTCCCCCTCTTCTCTCTCGTTAGACCCCGACGCAGTTCCCGGTACCGACGCAGCTCTGGTGATTGGCTACACTTCTGACGACCTTGCCCTTGCCGCCGAGCAACTAGGCAAGCCCCCCCCCCCCCCTTGAGCATACCGATATCGCCTATTCTTTCTCTCTCATGCTTGCATTAGAATTGCTGCTGCTACTGCTTTACCTATTCTGATGCATAGCCTGTTTATTGTAACCTGCTATTGAAACCTTACCTGCTTATCCTAAACTGTCTAGTATAGGCTGGGTAGAGACCTATCAGTGACCCCACTATTCCCGACTGCCCCGCTGGATTATCAGAAGACCCGGTTAACGGGATGGAAGACCAGGCACCGCACATCACCCCCTTAGTTGTACGCCACTACTGGGTTACTATCGAGTGCCGAGGGTGATACCTCGTCAGCACTTCTGATGTTAATCTGGTAGGTTAGTTCATCGGTTGTGGTTACCGAGGGTGATTCCTCCTTCACCGCTTGCGATAACGACGCTGTCGTGCACCACCTCAAGTGTGAACCCATCGAGGGTGATTCCTCTGAGTTCACCTTGACGGATACATCAAGTAGAAACCCAACGAGGGTGATACCTCGGATTCCCCTGGTGTTATGGACACACGGATACTTGGACTTTACCCTGTTACTTGGAAAGGCGGGTCGATCCTGAGGGGTACCCGTGTGAGCCTAAGTGGCGAGTGTTGTGGAGACGGGTTGACCTAGAGGTTGCCCGAGATATGAATACGAGGCGTGGCCGGGCATTCTTAGCCCTTGCCGCAAGTCCTCGAGACGGGACAACGGGGTCACATCGATCGTGAGTCTCTACTCGTTACCGCAAGCCCCTAGTCCGCTAACGATTTGGATATTTGATCCGAGCAGGCCTCTGGCCTGATAGCACTAACCATCACGTGGGAAGAGTTATGGGCACTCTGCATCGTAGCATCAGCCGAAAGCTCTGTCAGACGTCCAGTTCAGCCTCGTGGCCGGGCCGGGCCAGTGCCATCCAGGACTGAGGTGGTGCTCATCCCGACCCTGCACACACCGACCCGGAGTGCACAGGGCGATGGCCCAAGACCCCTGAGCGCTTAGGATATAGACCGGCGGGGACCTCTCTGCTGAGCTGTAGGTAGGGTTGCGGTGTATCGTTTGGCCGAGGCCGGGCATGACCCGGAAAAGTGTGTCCGGTCGGAGTGAAGCGAGCGTGGTGGGTAAGTTGGTGCACCCCTGCAGGGAAGAACACATCTATCGATAGCCGGTCCTACGGTAAAGGACACTCGGAGTTGTATCCCGATCGATATAACTAGAACTTGAGATGAGACCTGGATACTATGGCTCTGGGATTGCTTCTCGCAGGGAGTCGAGAAGGGATCTCAGGATGAGGTTGATGACTGCATGGCTCTGGGATTGCTTTCTCGCAGGGAGTCAAGAAAGGATCTCTGGGTGAGGTTAAGACTTAATGATACTACTACTTTATATTGTACTAGTCTACACTCTTCTAATGCTGCAAGACCTCTGAAGATGCTAGACTTCGATAGGACTAGGCCTTCCTTCTATTCTGGCATTTCTGCAGCCCAGTCCACATATACAGCATCTCTTTGATAATGTTGCATATGTAGTGTAGATCCTTGCTTGCTGAGTACTTCGGATGAGTACTCACGGTTGCTTTGCTTTCTTTTTCCCCCATATCCGTTTGATGCAACCAGATGACGGAGCCCCTGAGGCAATTGAGTTCGCCGACGATCGCTACTACTACCCCGAGGGTGGATACTACTACGAGTTGGCTGACGACCAGGAGTAGGATCGGAGGGTCCCAGGCAGGAGGCCTGCGCCTTTCGATCGTAGTGTTTTCTTTTGCCCCGCCTTCTAAGAGCTTATCTGTGTTTTCTTTTAAATCTGTATTCAGATATCTGATGCTTCCACTAACGCTTGTATGTGAGTTTATGTATTCGAGCCCTCGAGGCCCCTGGCTTGTAATATAAAGTTTGTATGACTTTATTTATGTTTTAGAGTTGTGTTGTGATATCTTCCCGTGAGTCCTTAGGCTTAATCGTGTGCATTTGCGTGTATGATTAGTGCACGATTGAGCCGGGGGCGTCACACTACCTATACACACCCCGCGGCGCGAGCACACCATGGGGTCTCCCCCACCTCCAGCCGCCGCAACTGGCCGCCGGAGGCGAGGGAGACCGCCGGATTTGCCCTGCCGGAACCCCTAGCGGAAGCCGCCTCGCGGTCGCCTTTTTTTTTCGCATGTGGGTACTGTGCTCTAGAACGACCGAGAGCGCCTGAACTGAACACTTGATGAGCTCTTCCTTTTTTTGTGTGTACTAGTGACTTGGATTGTGACTATCTTTGCCATATATTGCCATATGATTTTTGCCATACTTGCCACACTTGTCTTACTTGAGTTGCTCAAATTGTTAGCCACACTTTGGCTTGCCTAAAGAAATCTTGCCACATTTTTCCTCTCTATGACATGTGGGGTTCACTACTCATAAAAATATTCTTGCCTTAGGTGTGGTTAGAACCAAACACATACCTAACTTGGTCAAACTTGCTTAAGATGAGGTGTGGCAAAGTGTGGCAAGGTGTGGCTGGGAACCAAACAGCCCCTGAGGTAGACGACGAGTTCTTCCGCGACGGACTGGCACTTGTTGGGCCAGTATGGGCCGGGCAGAGGATCTAGCAGGCTTTAGTTGTGGGGAATGTATCCGATGCACACACTTGTGATGTCTCATTAGCTAAAAAAAATTGTGATGTCTCAAAAAAAACTTATGGTGCAACCGGTGCGCTGAATGCCGTAATACATTTTTAAAAATCAGAAAAAAAAACTAGAACATTGACACAACATCAATGTATGTTTTCAAAAAAGATCGTATCAAAATTTGAAACATTTCTTGAGATAAAAAATGAAAAATTTGACATCAGTGTGATATTGGGTCAAATCTGAAGCCCAGCTTACGTTATTTACTATTTAGTGTTGAATTTGCCAATTTTTATTATTTTGAGCTATGTTTCGAATTTTGTGACAGCCTGCATTTATGTTGTGTGAATTTGCTAAAATAAATTCAAAATTTTGAACAAGTTAAATATGCACCAGTAGCACCACAAACACTGGTGCACCAGATATTCTCCCTTTAGTTGTACACGTAGTATCCAGGTATGGCGAAAAAACTAATTGTGCTTTTTCAAGAGTGCGCTTAATTTTAACTCAAAAGAAGCGCACTTAATTTTCTAGTTTTTTTACAAAAAACTAAAATATTTTTTTCCTTTTTGCTCCAAAGAAAATTTACATATCTTGCTTGTTCCCCTAAAAAAAACTTAAATTTCTTGCTTTTTTATTTTTCTCAAAAAAGAAACTTAAATTTCTATTATTGATCATAGTAATATAGTACTGTCTTTTGTTCTCTATTTTCTTGAAAAGGACTCAGATCTATTATAAAAAGTTGTCAAAAGTACAAAACATTTAAAATATAATAAAAATTACATCAAAGCCCTTGGACCATGGAACGACAATTGCTGCCATCAGAACGAGCCAATCACGTGTCGTTGTCACCGCTTCTGTATTGAAGTCAAACTCGCCTAGTTGATGACAGTCGGGACTTTGTGCAGCTTCCCCTATGGATTGTCACCCCAAAATCATAGTTGTCATTGTTGAACCCTTGAATTGATCCAAAAAACCTCACACAAAAATCTTGCCCTTGCGTGCGCATGGCGAGGAATCCTAACCTCGTCGCCCCCGGAACCAAAAGGAATCCATGTCGGGGTTACGTCGACTTCATCAAGGCGAACAAACTTAAGGAGGATCGGTGCCCGGAAGACTAAATCGGAGAAGAAGCGGGGTTATCCGCCCAAGTGCCGCTCCTACGAAGACTAAAAGCCTAACATATCTACTAGTCAAAGTCGAGGCATCAGGATTCCCCTCCCCGCCATAGATCGTCGGAGTGGTCATCAAAAGGAAGGCGAATCCATGGACTCGTCGGTGATGATCGAGGGGAGGAAGCCTTGACCCTAGTAGCCTTGCGAAGGCGAAAGAAGGAGTCGTAGCAGCCAATGGCCCTTAGACCTCTTCCAATGCAATGATGCTTAGATGAGGTGCTAAGTGCATTAAATACCTTAGCAACTCAACTCCCCAATGCATAGGTGCTTAACTTGTTGTTGCTAAGCATACTTTATTTAATGAGTTAGCATCTAAAGTCTTTCATGCATTGGTCAAATTGTTTCATTTAAGTGATTTGCCTAGGTTCTCGCGCTTGGCATTGGTTCTTCCCGGGGTCATCAAAGTACTCACTCCCCTTCTTAAATGTTGTGCCATGTCATTTTTTCGCTTATGTGGCATGCTTAGCACCTATCCACGGTGGAGCAGTGGGAAGGACCTTATGTTTTCTAATTTGGACTACCCGTGTGCAGTGAGTGCGTTTGCCTCTGGCGCCCCCCGCATAGCTAGGCTACGTTTAGCTTGGCTCATTTGGACTTACCAAAACGCACGCAAAAGCTTGCTGTGTGGTTGCTACCAAAAGCTAGAAAATAAGATCTTGTACCAAAGACCAATCCTTGGTTGGCTAGGTTAGGATGGTTTTTGCTATAGATACAAACGCTCAATACATTTGGCCTGCGAGCAGACTTGGTCACACAAACACAACACACAAGGGAGGTGACAAAACCAAAGGTCCCGGCGAGGGCGGCATAGCCCCCGGTGCATATCCTATTATACTCTGGCTGCCCTATAAATATCATCCATGTCATGAGATGCATAAGGCAGCAGTGCATGCACCATTCTTGTGCTTTCACTTACCTAGTACGTACGGTACGTTTTGCAATCTTGTTCTCACGGCGGCGTATTTCGATTTTGTGTTCATCTCATTGACCGTTCGTAGCTGAACACATTTGAGCTGCAGATTGATCTTGGAATTAGGTCTGAAGTAAGCAAAGAAGGAGAAAGGAAAAGCAGAAGATGAGCACCGCCAAGACGTCGTGGCCGGAGGTGGTGGGCTGGCCGGCGGCGCAGGCCGTGACTCAGGTCAACACCGACAGGCCTGACGTCGCGATCGAGGTGCTCCCGTCTGGCACCAGCGTGTCCCCGGGGTTCAGTAGCACGCGCGTTCGCGTCTTCTTTGATGGGACTGGCAGTGTTGCGGCCACTCCACAGGTCGGTTAGGCCCGTGCCGCCGCCTGGGTAATCCTCTTTCCGGCAGAAAAAGAAGCGGAAGACGCATTTGATTTTATCAATGTACTGTGTTAATGGAGCCCTTGTCTACTTCGTGGTTGGGTATGTACTCTTTATAGTTTTTTAGAAAGGAATGTACTCTTTACAGCTGTACTGTCTTTATGTGACTTCTTCTCTACGTCTTCTCGGCAACGAATCTCCTTTCGACTGATCAATTAAGCTAGCTCTTGCTCTTCTCTGTTGGTTAGCCTAGTGGTGATGGGTGCTAAGTTCTTGGTGTCGGTTGCTTGTCGTAGTTTGTTTCCTGGTTCTTCTCTGTTGTCCCTTATTCCTTCTTGTGTTTGTTGGGTGCTACACTTGTGTAGCCGTTGTGTTTCTATCTCAGTCTTAATTATGATAATGAAAATGGTTCAGGCTGGCGTAAGCCCGCCGTAGCTCCGTAAAAAAAAATGAGGACCATCGGGGACAGAGCTGGCATATTGTAATTGTATAATGGGCTTGGACTTGAGTAAAAGCAACAAATGTTGGTAATTCAACAAAAAAAATATAGCCTGGCACTGTTTATCACATGGTTTGACAATATAGGTTTATAATGGGCGATTCCAGTGCCCTTTTTTCCGGATTAGCCCGTCTTGATGCTTAATTACTTCGGCACCAAAATAATGAGAGTCCAGTGGAGGAAAAATTGAAATGATATTGTACCCCAGTCGCTTGATAGGTTTGGTCACAAGTGTCCACAGCATATGCAATTACTATGACTACGACTCAATTTACAGTTGTTGAGATGTGATGTGATGTGCTTATTTTACAGTATGTTGTAGAAATAGCTATGAAACTAGAGATAAGTTGGCTAAAAACCGTGAAATGGACAAAAACTGGTTGGATAAATTTGATCATCATAATCTTACATGATGCCAAAGGCAGACTAAGAATGAGAGATTTGCATGCTTCTCCAAGCCGTTGTCGGTCGGTCGGTCGGCCAATTAAAGCTATTGGTTTGTTATGATAGATCCATGTCTCACTTGATTTTCTTTTAGTTTTTTGATAAAACAATTGACTACGATGTAACATAAAATCTAAATTTGAACCTAAATATAAGTTCACATATATATAATTTAATGTTGATCTTTATTAGTATTGCTACACTTTCGGAAAAAATTAAATCCTTGCAAAAGCAAATGTTGCTTTCCTCAAAAGACACGTCATAAGGGATACACATTGCAATCTAATAGAAATGACTTGGTAAATAACTTAGTTTATGAGTTTGGTTAATAGAAAAAGATGCTTAAGTCTAAGAGAATATATTTAACATGAATAATATAATGTGTTACTGCTTTTCCAAAGCTAAACCGCGTAACTGAAACTTAACTGAAAAGTTTTTTTTTTTGTGGGTGAGACATGCATAATTGATCATAAGTATCATCTTCATTATGCATTTGACGGTGCATTTGAATTTCAAGCGGGCGAAACTATTAACATCAATTTTCGTTGTGCTAACCCCAACTAGACAAGCTCATCAAAGAGGAGAAAAACTACATGTTTCATGTGAGTGCCATGTCGGGCGTCTCACTGTGCAAGGCTTTAATAAGTAGACGCTTCTTGTTGAGGTAATGCATAGGAGTATACACTCCGGGCGCGCAGGGGGGGGGGGGGGGGGGGGGGGGGGGGAGGTGCGCTTAAGTTTCTTACTGTCGATCATAATCCAGTATGTCTTTTGTTTTCTAATTTGAATTACATGTGTGCACTGAGTACGTTTGGCTTTGCTTATTTGGGCTTAGCCACAAGCAGGCATCTCTAGCTCCAAAGCACACGACGCTCGTTGCCACGGAGAGGGAGTCATTTTGGTAGTCTGACTTGGGCAAGCATATATTGCCACCAAAAACTAGATAACATTTCTTGTAACAAAGACCAATACTTGCTCAGCTAAGTTAGCAACTAAGGATAAGCTTCTGCCATAGATCCAAACACACAAGGGGCACCTTGATAACATTTTTCAAACAGTACATGCGGCCTGCAAGCAGACTTGGTCACACAAACACAACACACAAGGGGGTGACAAAACCAAGGTCCCGGCAAAGGCAGCATATCCCCGATTCCCCAGTGCATATCCTATAGCTGCATGCCCTATAAATATCATCCAGAGATCATGAGATGCATAGAGCAGCAGCATTCTTGCAGTTTCACCTACCTAGTACGGTACGTACTGCTTCGCATTCCCTCTTGCAATCTTTGTTTTCACGCAGCGTATTTCGATTCTATGTCTCCATCTAACCGTTGGTCACTGAACACATTTGTGCTGCAGATTGATCTTGGGATAGGTTTGAAGGAAGCAACAAAGAAGAAGAAGCAGAAGATGAGCACCATCAAGACGTCGTGGCCGGAGGTGGTGGGCTGGCCAGCGGCGCAGGCCGTGACTCAGGTCAACACCGACAGGCCTGATGTCGCCATCGAGGTGCTCCCGTCTGGCACCAGCGTGTCCCCGGGGTTCAGTAGCAGGCGTGTCCGCGTCTTCTTCGATGGGACTGGCAGCGTCGCGGCCACTCCACAGGTTGGTTAGGCCGGCGGCGCCATCTTGCCAGGTCGACATTGCCGGTCGCTGAAATAGCTAGAGGAGCTTGATGTTATTTTGATTATCAAGAAGCGGAAGACGCATTTGCTTTTATCAATGTACTCGTTATGCATGGAGCCCTTAGCTACTTTGAGGTTGGGTATGTACTCTTTATGGTTGTATTGTCTTTGTTTTGAGCTAATAAAATACCTTTTATAAAAGAAACGAAATGAGGACCTTTGTGGACGGAGCGGACATATTGTAATTGTAATGGGCTTGGGCTTGAGTAAACGCAACAAATGTTGGTAATTCAACACAAAATTATAGCCTGCTACTGTTTATCACATGGTTTGACAATATAGGTTTATAATGCGTGATTCCAGTGCCCTTTTTTCGGGATTAGGCCCGTCTTGATGCTTAATTACTTCGGCACCAAAATAATGCGAGTTCAGTGGAGGAAAAATTGAAATGATATTGTTCCCCAGTCGCTTGATAGGTTTGGTCACAGCTGTCCACATCATATGCAATTACTACGACGACTCAATTTACGGTTGCTGAGATGTGATGTGATGTGCTTATTTCACAGCATGTTGTAGAAATAGCTACGAAACTAGAGATAAGTTGGCTAAAAACCGTGAAATGGACAAAAACTGGTTGGATAAATTTGATCATCATAATCTTACATGATGTCAAAGGCAGACTAAGAATGAGAGATTTGCATGCTTCTCCAAGCCGTTGTCGGTCGGTCGGTCGGTCGGCCAATTAAAGCTATTGGTTTGTTATGATAGGTCCATATCTCATTTGATTTTCTTTTAGTTTTTTGACCAAACAATTGACTACAACGTAACATAAAATCTAAATTTGAACCTAAATATAAGTTCGCATATATATGGTTTAATTTTGATCTTTATTAGTATTGCTACACTTCCTTAAAACATTAAATCCTTACAAAAGCAAATGTTGCTTTCCCCAAAAGACACGTTATAAGGGATACATATTGCAATCTAATAGATATGGTTTGGTAAATAACTTAATTTATGAGTTTGGTTAGTAGAAAAAGATGCTTAAGTCTAAACGGATATATTTAACAAGAAAAATATAATGTGTTACTACTTTTCCAAAGCTAAACCGCGTAACTGAAACTTAACCGAAAAGCTTTTTTTGTGTGGGTGTGACATGCATAATTGATCATAACTATCATCTTCATTATGCATTTTGACGGTGCATTTGAATTTCACGCTGGCGAAACTATTAACATCATTTTTCATTGTGCTAACCCCAACTAGACAAGCTCATCGAAGAGGAGAAAAACTACGTGTGCCATGTGCATGTCGGGCGTGTCACTAATAAGTAAACGCTTCTTGTTGAGGAAATACATAGGAGTATATATACACTGCGCGCGCGGGGGGGGGGGGGGGGGGGGGGGGGGGGGGGACATAAAGGTGCGGTTAAGTTTCTTACTGTCAATCATAATCCAGTATGTCTTTTGCTTTCTAATTTGAATTACATGTGTGCACTGAGCACGTTTGGCTTTGCTCATTTGGGTTTAGCTAAACGCAAGCAGGCGTCTCTAGCTCCCAAGCACACAACGCTCGTTGCCATGGAGAGGGAGTCATTTTGGCTGACTGACTTGGGCAAGCATATATTGCCACCAAACACTAGACAACATTTCTTGTACCAAAGACCAATCCTTGCTCAGCTAAGTTAGGAACTAAGGATAAGCTTCTGCTATAGATCCAAACACACAAGGGGCACCTTGATAACATTTTTCGAACAATACATGCGGCCTGCAAGCAGACTTGGTCACACAAACACAACACACAAGGGGGTGACAAAACCAAGGTCCCGGCAAGGGCGGCATATCCCCGGTGCATACCCTATAGCTGCATGCGCTATAAATATCATCTAGATCATGAGATGCATAGAGCAGCGCATTCTTGCAATTTCACCTACCTAGTACGGTACGTACTGCTTTGCATTCCCCTCTTGCAATCTTTGTTTTCGCGCAACGTATTTCGATTCTCTGTCTCCATCTAACCGTTGGTCACTGGACACATTTGTGCTGCAGATTGATCTTGGGATAGGTTTGAAGGAAGCAACAAAGGAGAAAGAAGAAGCAGAAGATGAGCACCACCAAGACGTCGTGGCCGGAGGTGGTGGGCTGGCCGGCGGCACAGGCCGTGACTCAGGTCAATGCCGACAGGCCTGACGTCGCCATCGAGGTGCTCCCGTCTGGCACCAGCGTGGCCGGCGGCGCCATCTTGCCAGGTCGACATTGCCGGTCGCTTAAACAGCTAGAGGAGCTTGATGTTATTTTGATTATCTAGAAGCGGAAGACGCATTTGATTTTATCAATGTACTCGTTATGCATGGAGCCCATAGCTACTTTGAGGTTGGGTATGTACTCTTTATGGTTGTATTGTCTTTGTTTTGAGCTAATAAAATACCTTTTATAAAAGAAACGAAATGAGGACCTTTGTGGATGGAGCGGACATACTGTAATTGTAATGGGCTTGGGCTTGAGTAAACGCAACAAATGTTGGTAATTCAACTCAAAATTATAGCCTGCTACTGTTTATCACATGGTTTGACAATATAGGTTTATAATGCGTGATTCCAGTGCCCTTTTTTCGGGACTAGGCCCGTCTTGATGCTTAATTACTTCGGCACCAAAATAATGCGAGTTCAGTGGAGGAAAAATTGAAATGATATTGTTCCCCAGTCGCTTGACAGGTTTGGTCACAGCTGTCCACATCATATGCAATTACTACTACGACTCAATTTACGGTTGCTGAGATGTGATGTGATGTGCTTATTTCACAGCATGTTGTAGAAATAGCTACGAAACTAGAGATAAGTTGGCTAAAAACCGTGAAATGGACAAAAACTGGTTGGATAAATTTGATCATCATAATCTTACATGATGTCAAAGGCAGACTAAGAATGAGAGATTTGCATGCTTCTCCAAGCCGTTGTCAGTCGGTCGGTCGGCCAATTAAAGCTATTGGTTTGTTATGATAGGTCCATATCTCATTTGATTTTCTTTTAGTTTTTTGACAAAACAATTGACTACAACGTAACATAAAATCTAAATTTGAACCTAAATATAAGTTCGCATATATATGGTTTAATTTTGATCTTTATTAGTATTGCTACACTTCCTTAAAACATTAAATCCTTACAAAAGCAAATGTTGCTTTCCTCGAAAGACACGTTATAAGGGATACATATTGCAATCTAGTAGATATGGTTTGGTAAATAACTTAATTTATGAGTTTGGTTAGTAGAAAAAGATGCTTAAGTCTAAACGGATATATTTAACAAGAAAAATATAATGTGTTACTACTTTTCCAAAGCTAAACCGCGTAACTGAAACTTAACCGAAAAGCTTTTTTTGTGTGGGTGTGACATGCATAATTGATCATAACTATCATCTTCATTATGCATTTTGACGGTGCATTTGAATTTCACGCTGGCGAAACTATTAACATCATTTTTCATTGTGCTAACCCCAACTAGACAAGCTCATCGAAGAGGAGAAAAACTAAGTGTGCATGTGCATGTCGGGCGTGTCACTAATAAGTAAACGCTTCTTGTTGAGGAAATACATAGGAGTATATATACACTCGCGCGCGCGGGGCGGGGGGGGGGGGGGGGGGGGGGGCGGGGACCATAAAGGTGCGGTTAAGTCTTACTGTCAATCATAATCCAGTATGTCTTTGCTTTCTAATTTGAATTACATGTGTGCACTGAGCACGTTTGGCGTTGCTAATTTGAGGTTAGCTAAACGCAAGCAGGCGTCTCTAGCTCCCAAGCACACAACGCTCGTTGCCATGGAGAGGGAGTCATTTTGGCTGACTGACTTGGGCAAGCATATATTGCCACCAAACACTAGACAACATTTCTTGTACCAAAGACCAATCCTTGCTCAGCTAAGTTAGGAACTAAGGATAAGCTTCTGCTATAGATCCAAACACACAAGGGGCACCTTGATAACATTTTTCGAACAATACATGCGGCCTGCAAGCAGACTTGGTCACACAAACACAACACACAAGGGGGTGACAAAACCAAGGTCCCGGCAAGGGCGGCATATCCCCGGTGCATACCCTATAGCTGCATGCGCTATAAATATCATCTAGATCATGAGATGCATAGAGCAGCGCATTCTTGCAATTTCACCTACCTAGTACGGTACGTACTGCTTTGCATTCCCCTCTTGCAATCTTTGTTTTCGCGCAACGTATTTCGATTCTCTGTCTCCATCTAACCGTTGGTCACTGGACACATTTGTGCTGCAGATTGATCTTGGGATAGGTTTGAAGGAAGCAACAAAGGAGAAAGAAGAAGCAGAAGATGAGCACCACCAAGACGTCGTGGCCGGAGGTGGTGGGCTGGCCGGCGGCACAGGCCGTGACTCAGGTCAATGCCGACAGGCCTGACGTCGCCATCGAGGTGCTCCCGTCTGGCACCAGCGTGTCCCCGGGGTTCAGTAGCAGACGTGTCCGTGTGCTTATTTCACAGCATGTTGTAGAAATAACTACGAAACTAGAGATAAGTTGGCTAAAAACCGTGAAATGGACAAAAACTGGTTGGATAAATTTGATCATCATAATCTTACATGATGTCAAAGGCAGACTAAGAATGAGAGATTTGCATGCTTCTCCAAGCCGTTGTCAGTCGGTCGGTCGGCCAATTAAAGCTATTGGTTTGTTATGATAGGTCCATATCTCATTTGATTTTCTTTTAGTTTTTTGACAAAACAATTGACTACAACGTAACATAAAATCTAAATTTGAACCTAAATATAAGTTCGCATATATATGGTTTAATTTTGATCTTTATTAGTATTGCTACACTTCCTTAAAACATTAAATCCTTACAAAAGCAAATGTTGCTTTCCTCGAAAGACACGTTATAAGGGATACATATTGCAATCTAGTAGATATGGCTTGGTAAATAACTTAATTTATGAGTTTGGTTAGTAGAAAAAGATGCTTAAGTCTAAACGGATATATTTAACAAGAAAAATATAATGTGTTACTACTTTTCCAAAGGTAAACCGCGTAACTGAAACTTAACCGATTTTTTTTTTTTGTGGGTGTGACATGCATAATTGATCATAACTATTATCTTCATTATGCATTTTGACGGTGCATTTGAATTTCACGCCGGCGAAACTATTAACATCATTTTTTGTTGTGCTAACCCCAACTAGACAAGCTCATCGAAGAGGAGAAAAACTACGTGTGCCATGTGAGTGGCATGTCGGGTGTGTCACTAATAAGTAGACGCTTCTTGTTGAGGAAATACATAGGAGTATATATACACTCGCGCGCGCGCGCGTAGGGGGGGGCGGAGGGGGGGTGCATAAAGGTGCGGTTAAGTTATGTCTTTTGCTTTCTAATTTGAATTACATGTGTGCACTGAGCACGTTTGGCTTTGCTCATTTGGGTTTAGCTAAATGCAAGCAGGCGTCTCTAGCTCCCAAGCACACAACGCTCGTTGCCATGGAGAGGGAGTCATTTTGGCTGACTGACTTGGGCAAGCATATATTGCCACCAAACATTAGACAACATTTCTTGTACCAAAGACCAATCCTTGCTCAGCTAAATTAGGAACTAAAGGATAAGCTTCTGCTATAGATCCAAACACACAAGGGGCACCTTGATAACATTTTTCGAACAATACATGCGGCCTGCAAGCAGACTTGGTCACACAAACACAACACACAAGGGGGTGACAAAACCAAGGTCCCGGCAAGGGCGGCATATCCCTGGTGCATATCCTATAGCTGCATGCGCTATAAATATCATCCAGATCATGAGATGCATGGAGCAGCAGCATTCTTGCAGTTTCACCTACCTAGTACGGTACGTGCTGCTTCGCAGTGGCGGAGGCAGCACCCGGCGACCCGGGGCAGCTGCCCGGGCTCACCAGCCAGCTGCTGTATAAAATATGCTATGACCCTACGTACTAATTTGCTTTTTTTTGTTAGCGTCACGTACTAATGAGCTTTTTTTTTTGAGCATTAAACCAAGTTTTATTCAGCAAACTCCACAGAAAGTGGGATACATCTCACGTCATGGGGCTGGCCTAGCCAAACATGGCGACCCAACCCCAGCGAGAGAGCGAACGTGGCTAGACTGTGTGCCTCAGTGTCTACGGCACGACCCTCAAAAGAAAAATTACATGTAAAAGAAGAAGCTAAGCTATTAATCTCGCTTATGATAGCACCGTTTTCTCCTCTGGCTCCCATGTTGATTGCACCGACCACCCCTTTTGAGTCTGAAGTGATCAATAAGTGATGCAGGTTTAGGTCTTGTGCCAACGCAAGTGCTTCCCTGCATGCTATAGTTTCCAAACTTGCCGGATCATCCACTCCCCCGATTACTAACACCGAGCTGCCCAGGTACAGCCCATTTGCATCTCTGCACACCGCTGCAGCTGTGCCTCCAGCTCCCTTGCGACAAGCAGCATCAACATGTATTTTTACATATCCCGCCGGTGGCGCCTTCTGTCGCTGACTTGTGGTATTCGAGGAACGCGTCCTCTGGTTCAGTGTGCGCGTGGGTTCTGTCAGCATATTCAGCTCCTCAATGTATCTGTTGATGAATCCATGGATAGTCTGCGGGCTTTGAAATATCCCCTCGTGGATCGCCTTTCTATGGGAAGCCCATAGCGCCCAGAGAGTGACTGCCAGCTTCACAAACATTGCATGTGATAGTGAGCTCATGAGAGAAAACAACCACTGTTTTGCGTCTGGCTCTGTGATTGTTGCCATAGTTTGTGCCAGTTCCTCATCTACTAGGACCCACGTACATCTTGACATCGTACACTCCAACAGGGAATGCCTCCATGAATCAGGTGATCCACACATATTGCATGAGCTCGAACTTGCCATATGCCTGTGTACTCGAACATCATTTGTTGGTATTGATTGTTTTGACAGCCTCCATAGGAACATTCTGATCTTTCCCGGCACTTGGATTTTCCACAACTTCTTCCAATCTCCTTCCTCTCTGGCCGAGCTAGACGGACCTGCCCGGTTTTCTAACCATGCCTCTCGCCGTTGCCGTGTACTGACAAGCATTCGGTACGCTGATCTGACGGAGAAAAGTCCGTTCTTTTCATGAGCCCAGCCCCAAAAATCTTCTACGTTGCTCGTACATAGAGGAATGCCCAATATAACTTCAGCATCCATTGGCCAGAAGCAAGCCTGCACCCTCTGTCTATTCCATGAAGCGGACGTAGCATCAATGAGTTCTGAAACAAGGACAGGCGGGTTATTACACTTACAGCCGTAGGGCTTCATCATCTCTGGCCTCGGCAGCCAGTTATCGGCCCATATTGCAGACCCGGCTCCATTGCCAATGCGGCGGATCAGACCTTGCTGTAGCGTGTCCCTTCCCTCGCAGATTGCTCTCCAGATCTGACTAGGGTTGCTACCAAGGGGGGCGTCCAGAATTGAGCCATTCGGATAATATATGCTTCTGAGCAGACGCTCACATAGACTGTTAGGATTTTGCAGGAGTCGCCATGCCTGCCGAGCTAGCATTGCTAGGTTAAACAGCTCAAAATCCTTAAAGCCCAACCCGCCCATGCATTTCGGTTGGGTCATGTCTTTCCAAGAAACCCAGTGTGGCTTCCGTTTTCCATCCTTACTTCCCCACCAAAATTTCCTGATAAGCTTATTTAGATGTTCACATAAACCCCGTGGTAGCTTGAAGCAGGACATAGAATAAACTGGTACTGCCTGAGCGACCGATTTAACCAGCACCTCTTTACCTGCTGAAGACATTGCGTTCTCTATCCAGCCTTGGACTTTGCTCCACAATCTGTCCTTTAAATACTTGAACGCACCATTTTTATTGCTTCCTATGTCCGATGGCATCCCAAGGTATTTTTCATTCAATGTTTCAGTAGGTACATTAAGAAGTTCCTTGACTTCTTCACGTATGTTCTCTGGCACCCCTTTGCTAAAGAAAATAGATGATTTGGCATGGTTGATTCTCTGGCCAGTTGCTTGACAATATATATCCAGTACCTGGTTCACCTCAGTAGCTCCCATACTATTTGCCTTGAAAAACAGCAGGCTGTCATCAGCGAATAAGAGATGGTTTACCGGTGGCGCCAATGGTGCCACCTTCACCCCCTCCAGATTGGATGACTCACTTCTCAATTTTAACAGGCACGACAGGCCCTCTGCTGCTATCAAGAACAAGTACGGGGATATTGGGTCCCCCTGTCTGATTCCTCGTGAAGGTTTAAACATATCCAGTTTCTGACCATTAAACATAACAGAGAAATTAACTGTGGTAACCAAGCTCATAACAATGCTTACCCAGTTTTCTGTGAAGCCCAGCTTTAACATCATTGCCTTCATATAGGGCCATTCTACTCTGTCATAGGCCTTCATCATGTCAAGCTTAAGAGCACAGGAATGATTTTTTTTCGCCCTATTCCGCTTCATGAAATGAAGGCATTCATATGCCGTGATGATGTTGTCAGTGATCATTCTGCCAGGCACAAAGGCTGATTGTTCCTCAGAGATAATGTCAGGTAAAACCAACTTGAGCCGATTGGAAATAACCTTTGATGCAATTTTGTAGAGTACATTACATAGGCTAATTGGACGGAATTGGGACAGGAGGGTGGGGTTTTTTACCTTTGGGATCAGCACTAAAACGGTCTCATTAATGCACTCGGCTGACTCCTTTCCCTCCACAATTTTCAGAACCACACTGGTAACCTCATCGCAACATACATCCCAATGCCGCTGAAAGAAGTGTGCCGGGAACCCATCTGGACCGGGAGCCTTGGTAGGAAACATTTGGAAAAGAGCTGTCTTAACCTCCGTTGCACTGTATGGAGCGTTCAGAATTTCGTTCATCGCCGTGGTCACCTTTCTAGGGACGGTCTCAAGAACCCGCTCCATCTCATTGACCCCTTGGGATGTATACAGCTCTTTATAGAAGTCCGTTGCCATTGTCTCCATCTCTTCTTTGTCCTCGGTCAGTTGCCCGTCTTGGCATTGTAGGGATTTTATTTGATTTTTCCTTCTGCGGCGACTCGCGCGTAGGTGAAAAAAGTAAGTGTTTTTGTCACCATGCATTAGCCATTCAATCCTCGCCCTCTGCCTCCAAAGAATTTCCTCACGGTGATATAATTCCACCAAGTGATCAACGATTTTTATCTCTGCTAATGATGGACCAGATCTTCCTCGGGAATTGCGCATCTCATGTAGCTGTCCTTGCAGCTGGCGAATCTGCAATCGGACGTTGCCAAAATGGATGCGATCCCAATGTGACAGGTCACCTGCCAGGTCGTTCAGCTTGTCCCGCATCTCCAGTACAGAATCACTCGAACTCCGTGTCCAACCATTCCCAACCACGCCTGCTAGCGCTGGATCACGCTCCCAGCACAACTCATATTTAAACCTCCATGGGGCCCGCCTGCATGCATGCATGTCTTTGAGCTTGAGGAAGATTGGTACGTGATCTGATGAAGCCGCCTCCTTGTGCTCGGTTATTGCATCAGGGAAAGCCAAGCACCAGGCTGTATTGGCCACACTTCTATCAAGTCGCACCTTAGTATAGGTTCCGCCTGTCACTTTTTTCTCAAAGGTCCAGTTCCTCCCAACGAAGCCAATATCCGTCAAACCACACGTGTCCAGCGCATCCCTAAATGCGTCCATTTGAGCTTGGCTACGGTTCCCCACACCATCATGTTCATGAGCATGTAATACCTCATTAAAGTCTCCCATTACGACCCAGGGCAGATTGTTTGATCCAACAATCCCTCTCATCATGTCCCACGTCTTGTGGCGTTCATTAGCTTGTGCTTCTCCATAAACAAAGGTGACCCTGATTTTTGCGTCAGCAAACTCATCAATTGTCACATCTATGTGGTACTCAGAGTAACCAATAACTTCAAGTTTTATTTCCTCATTCCAGAAAATCCCCAAGCCTCCGCTTCTACCGGAGCTACTTACAGCAAAGCTTTTATTAAAAGGTAAAGATCCTACCATATTCTCTACTCGAGAGCCCTCTATCTGAGTTTCAACAATGCATACAACAGAGGAGGCAAGTTGCCTCGTGAGATCACGAAGCTCGCGAACTGTCGCGGGTTTGCCAGCCCCGCGACAGTTCCAGCATAGAAGACTCATTGCGCTAGGCGAGCCCCTCCCTGGGAGCCCGCCAAACGCGCATCAATGGTTTTGTTAGCTTCTGTGTTCTTGGCCTGGACTATTTCAAGAACTGATGGACTCGGCTTGTTCCTCTTGGCTTCCTGCTTCGGTGGGGGACTCGCCGGAGTCTGTGATGGTGGCATCAGCAGTGGTAAGTTTGATTTCATAGAAGACGATGGGTTGATCTGAGAAGCACTAGGATCGGCAATAGCCATGCCCCTCTTCATGTTTCTCTCTCCAATCTTCCATGGTTACATCATATTCTGGTTCCTCCTGAGCCGCCACATCGAACGGGTTTTGCTGGAAAGTTCCGCGGCCACGGCCTCTGCCCGACCAGCCCCTACCTCTTCCTCCTCTGTTGCCGTTTCCTTCTCCTGGCCCCCTGCCCGGGCCTCTGAACCAAGTTGCTCTAAGGTCTCTGAATACCATTGCTGTTGGAGGATGAACACCATCCCCACACTCCTTAAAAAGGTGCCCTAGGTTTCCACACACGGAGCACCAATCAGGCAATCTTTCGTATTTCACCCTGAAGATCTCTCTGTGGATCTCATCTTTCTTCTTCACTACCAGCGAGATGGCGTTCATGAGGGGTTTGGTCACGTCGATCCTGACACGGACACGCGCAAAGTTGCCTTCGAAATCTTGAGACTTCGGTTCTGCAAAGATAAAATCTCCTATAGTTGCTGACAAAGCTTTGATCTTTGAGAAAAATCCATCGGGCAGGTCATGGATCTGAACCCAGATTTCTATCTTCTTGAGTTCTATCAATGAAGGTTTCGTGAACCCATCATACGGTGCAAGCACTACAGCCTTGCCCTTGAAATTCCATGGACCCTCTTCCATCACTCGTTCCCAGTCACCTAGGCACGAGAACTGCAGTGTATACAGGTTGTCTTCGAGCGGTCGGATCTTCACTTCCTTTGCCAGGTCCCAAGCGACCCTCATGGTTTTATAAAACCAGTATTGGCTGTAGGTTTTGTCCGTGTGAACCCTAGCGATCGCCATCCATCGTGTAGCCTCCTCTGGAAGTTCAGTGTCTTCGATCACCACATCCTGCAGATCATCTTCCGTCAGACCCAGTTCAGCCATCATTGCTTCAAGATCGGATGAGGCCGATCCCGAAGTTGTCGCAGTAGTCGCCATGAGTTCTCTAGCCCGAGGTTGTATCTTCCGCGGGCGGTATGGTCCCAAACCAATCCCCAAGCCGGGTCCCTGCCGAGGTCCGCGAGACCCAGCAGTCACCGGCGGCGAGGGAGGGGGAGGGGAGATCAGATCTCTACGGGGAGTCAGTCGCCGCCGCCGAGAGGAGAGCCAAACCCTAACGAGAGGGGATAAACAAAAATACGTACTAATGAGCTGGAATTATCATGACTTGCCCGGGCAAATCGCTGGGCCTTGGCTTGGTGCCACCAGGCCCATCCAATTAACTTGGACGGCTGTTCCTAGGCCCATGGTTGCACGTAGGGGAGATAGAACTGCTTTCACAACTATCAACGCAGTGTGCTCACGCGTCCTCACCTCCCCCATCTGATCTGAGAAAAGGAAAACTCCTCCCTCGATCAGTTCGATCGCAACAACGATACGTGCGTCTACGTCGGCCGTCGCAGTCTAGCAGAACGCCCCGGTGATTTAACGGGCACAGGCGCAAAAAGACGGTAATCGACAGTGGCTCCTCCTTGCCATTCAAGCCCGCTGATTAGGCGAGGTGAGTTAAGGTTATATAGATTTGTGAATTTTAACCAGTGGACATGCACACACAAAATTTATGGTATGGGATGAGAATTCACTCCTTGTATTTTACTCTCTCCGTCCCATAATATAAGACCGTTTTTGACACTACACTAGTGTAAAAAACGCTCTTATATTATGGGACAGAGGGAGTAGATTTTTAACAGTATTGGTTTAATTTGTAGGGATATAGGAATTTGGGGATTCCATCATTCCGTTCATTGAAGAAAAATTGAGCTCCACTCCCCATAGGTATTGTTTCTACTAGACTCCTCTAGGCTAACCATTGTCAGTTAGATCAATCATTCCAGATCGTCGAATTTTAATCTTAAGTTATTAAATTTCATATATGAGAATTTTTTGGATTCCTAGAGAAAGTATTGTTTATTCAGCAATTAGCTGACATATTTAATTCCAGTTTTTTTATTGAAATTATGTGTATGGACAATGCAATATAGGCCGTTTGACTTTGTATGAATTTATGGTTATCTAATTTAGTGCTTGTAGTTGCAAAATATGTATCCAAATGCCCGATTACGGTTCGCTGTATTTTTAGTTAGCTTGCGGTCTGCCCCGGCTCATCATTTTTCCTGGCTCCGCCACTGCTGCTTCGCATTCCCCTCTTGCAATCTTTGTTTTCACGCAACGCATTTCGATTCTCTGTCTCCATCTAACCGTTGGTCACTAAACACATTTGTGCTGCAGATTGATCTTTGGGATAGGTTTGAAGGAAGCAACAAAGAAGGAGAAAGAAGAAGCAGAAGATGAGCACCACCAAGACGTCGTGGCCAGAGGTGGTGGGCTGGCCAGCGGCGCAGGCCGTGACTCAGGTCAACACTGACAGGCCTGACGTCGCGATCGAGGTGCTCCCGTCTGGCACCAGCGTGTCCCCGGGGTTCAGTAGCAAGCGTGTCCGTGTCTTCTTCGATGGGACTGGCACCGTCGCGGCCACTCCACAGGTTGGTTAGGCCGGCGGTGCCATCTTGCCAGGTCGACATTGCCCGTCGCTGAAATAGTGGAGCTTGATGTTATTTTGATTATCTAGAAGCGGAAGACGCATTTGATTTTATCAATGTACTCGTTATGAATGGAGCCCTTAGCTACTTTGAGGTTGGGTATGTGATGTTGTGAAGTAATAAAATACATTTTAAAAAAGAAATGAAATGAGGACCTTTGTGGACCGAGCTGACATATTGTAATTGTAATAGGCTTGGGCTTGAGTAAACACAACAAATGTTGGCAATTCAACACAAAATTATAGCCTGGTACTATTTATCACGTGGTTTGACAATATAGGTTCATAATGGGTGATTCCAGTGCCCTTTTTCAGATTAGCCTGTGTTGAAGCTTAATTACTTCGGCACCAAAATAATGCGAGTTCAGTGGAGTAAAAATTGAAATGATATTGTACCCAGTCGCTTGATAGGTTTGGTCACAGCTGTCCACAGCAGATGCAATTACTATGACTCAATTTAGTTGCTGAGATGTGATATGTGTTGGGAATCGTTGCATGGAAAATAAAATAAATTCTACACACACGCAATGATCTATCCATAGAGATGCATAGCAACGAGAAGGGAGAGTGTGTCTACGTACCCTCGTAGACCGTAAGCGGAAGCGTTTCACAACGCGGTTGATGTAGTCGAACTTTCTTCGCGATCCAACCGATCGAGTACCGAACGTACAGCACCTCCGCGTTCAGCACACGTTCAACTCGGTGACGTCCTCGCCTTCTTGATCCAGCAAGACGGGCGAAGCAGTAGATGAGTTCCGGTAGCACGACGGCGTGGTGACGGTGATGGTGAAGTGATCTCCGTAGGGCTTCGCCTAACACTACGAAAATATGACCGGGGGTGTAAACTACGGAGGGGGACGCCGCACACGGCTAGGCAATTGTCTGGGGTGTGCTAGGCGCCCCCCTCCTCATATATATAGGTGGGAGGGAGAGGGAAGAGGCCAAGGGGCGCCCCAAGTAGGTCCGAATCCTACTTGGGCTTCTGCCCTTGCCCCCCCCCCCCCCCCCTGCGATGTTTGTCGGAGGGGGAAGGAAAGAGAGGGGAAGAGGGAAGAAAGTGGGAATCCTAATCCACACTTACGTTTCCCTTCTCCCCTTTCCTTCTCCTCCTTAGGTCGGCCCATATGGGGGGCGCACCAGCCTTCCCCTCTTGGCCCATAAGGCCCGTATCTTTTGCCGGGGGTGCCCGGAACCCCTTCCGGTGACCCGATAAGTACCCGATATACCCCGAAACACTTCCGGTGTCCGAATATCATCGTCCTATATATCAATCTTTACCGCTCGACCATTTCGAGACTCCTCGTCATGTCCGTGATCTCATCCGGGATTCCGAACAACATTCAGTCACCAAATCACATAACTCATATAATACTATATCGTCATCGAACGTTAAGCGTGCGGACCCTACGGGTTCGAGAACTATGTAGACATGACCGAGACACCTCTCCGGTCAATAACCAATAGCGGAACCTGGATGCCCATATTGGCTCCTACATATTCTACGAAGATCTTTATTAGTCGAACCGTTATGACAACATACGTAATTCCCTTTGTCCATCGGTATGTTACTTGCCCGAGATTCGATCGTCGGTATCTTCATACCTAGTTCAATCTCGTTACCGGCAAGTCTCTTTACTCGTTCCGTAATACATCACCTCGTGACTAACTCCTTAGTCGTTTGCTTGCAAGCTTATGATGTGTATTACCGAGAGGGCCCAGAGATACCTCTCCGATACACGGAGTGACAAATCCCAATCTCGATTCACACCAACTCAACAGACACCTTCGGAGATACCTGTAGAGCATATTTATGATCACCCAGTTACGTTGTGACGTTTGATAGCACACAAGGTATTCCTCCGGTATCCGGTAGTTGCATGATCTCATGGTCGAAGGAACATGTATTTGACATCAAGAAAACAGTAGCAATAAACTGAACGATCATATGCTATGCTAACGGTTGGGTCTTGTCCATCACATCATTCTCCTAATTATGTGATCCCATTATCAAATGACAACACATGTCTATGGTTAGGAAACCTTAACCATCTTTGATCAACGAGCTAGTCTAATAGAGGCATACTAGGGACACGGTTTTTGTTTATGTATTCACACATGTATTTAAGTTTCCGATCAATACAATTCTAGCATGAATAATAAACCTTTATCATGAATAAGGAAATATAAAATAACAACTTTATTATTGCCTCTAGGGCATATTTCCTTCAGTCTCCCACTTGCACTAGAGTCAATAATCTAGTTCACATCACCATGTGATTTAACACCCATAGTTCACATCGCCATGTGACCAACACCCAAAGAGTTTGCTAGAGTCAATAATCTAGTTCACATCGCCATGTGATTAATACCCAAAGAGTATTAAGGTGTGATCATGTTTTGCTTATTAGAGAAGTTTAGTCAACGGGTCTGCCACATTCAGATCCGTATGTATTTCGCAAATTTCTATGTCTACAATGCTCTGTATGGAGCTACTCTAGCTAATTGCTCCCACTTTCAATACGTATCCAGATTGAGACTCAGAGTCATTTGGATCAGTGTTAAAACTTGCATCGACGTAACCCTTTACGACGAACTCTTTATCACCTCCATAACCGAGAAATATTTCCTTAGTCCTCTTAGGTAACTAAGGATAATTTTGACCGTTGTTCAGTGATCTACCCCTGGATCACTATTGTACCCCCTTGCCAAACTCATGGCAAGGTACACAATAGGTCTGGCACATAGCATGGCATACTTTATAGAACCTATGGCTGAGGCATAGGGAATGACTTTCATTCTCTCTCTATCTTCTGCCGTGGTCGGGTTTTGAGTCTTACTCAACTTCACACCTTGCAACACAGGCAAGAACTCTTCCTTTGACTGATCCATTTTGAACTTTTTCAAAATCTTGTCAAGGTATGTACTTTGTGAAAGTCCTATTAAGCGTCTCGATCTATCCCAATAAATCTTGATGCCCAATATATAAGTAGCTTCACCGAGGTCTTTTATTGAAAACTCTTATTCAAGTATTCTTTTATGCTATCCAGAAATTCTATATCATTTCCAATCAACAATATGTCATCCACATATAATATCAGAAATGCTACAGAGCACCCACTCACTTTCTTGTAAATACAGGCTTCACCGAAAGTCTGTATAAAACCATATGCTTTGATCACCTCATCAAAGTGTATATTCCAACTCCGAGATGCTTGCACCAGTCCATAGATGGATCGCTGGAGCTTGCACACTTTGTTAGCACCTTTAGGATCGACAAAACCTTCTGGTTGCATCATATACAACTCTTCATTAAGATATCCATTAAGGAATGCAGTTTTGACGTCCATTTGCCAGATTTCATAATCATAAAATGCGGCAATTGCTAACATGATTTGGACGGACTTAAGCATCGCTACGGGTGAGAAAGTCTCATCGTAGTCAACTCCTTGAACTTGTCGAAAACCTTTTGTGACAAGTCGAGCTTTATAGACAGTAACATTACCATCAGCGTCAGTCTTCTTCTTGAAGATCCATTTATTCTCTATGGCTTGCCGATCATCGGGCAAATCCACCAAAGTCCACACTTTTTTCTCATACATGGATCCTATCTCAGATTTCATGGCCTCAAGCCATCTGTAAGAATCTAGGCTTATCATAACTTCTTCATAGTTCGTAGGTTCGCCTTGGTCTAGTAACATGACTTCCAGTATAGGATTCCCGTACCACTCTGGTGCGGATCGTGTTCTGGTTGACCTACGAGGTTCTGTAGTGACTTGATCCGAAGTTTCATGATCATCATCATTAGCTTCCTCTCTAGTTGGTGTAGGCATCACGGGAACGGTTTTCTCTGATATGCTACTTTCCAATTCGAGAGAAGGTACAATTACCTCATCAAGTTCTACTTTCCTCCCACTCACTTCTTTCGAGAGAAACTCATTCTCTAGAAAGGTTCCATTCTTGGCAATAAAGATCTTGCCTTCGGATCTATGGTAGAAGGTGTACCCAATAATTTCTTGAGGGTATCCTATGAAGACGCACTTCTCCGATTTGGGTTCGAGCTTATCTGGCTGAAGCCTTTTGACATAAGCATCGCATCCCCAATTTTTTTAAGAAACGACAGCTTAGGTTTCTTGCCAAACCATAGTTCATACGGTGTCGTCTCAACGGATTTAGACGGTGCCCTATTTAGCGTGAATGCAACTGTCTCTAATGCATAACCCCAAAACGATAGTGGTAAATCGTAAGAGACATCATAGATCGTACCATATCTAATAAAGTACGGTTACGACATTCGAACACACCATTACGCTGTGGTGTTTCAGGTGGCGTGAGTTGTGAAACTATTCCACATTGTTTTAAATGAAGGCCAAACTCATTACTCAAATATTCGCCTCCGCGATCAGATCGTAGAAACTATATTTTCTTGTTACGATGATTCTCCACTTCACTCTGAAATTCTTTAAACTTTTCAAATGTTTCAGACTTGTGTTTCATTAAGTAAATATACCCATACCTACTCAAATCATCTGTGAAGGTCAGAAAATAACGATACCCGCCGCGTGCTTCAACACTCATCAGACCGCATACATCGATATGTATTATATCCAATAAGTCATCAGCTCGCTCCATTGTTCCGGAGAATGGAGTTTTAGTCATCTTGCCCATGAGGCATGGTTCGCAAGTATCAAATGATTCATAATCAAGTGATTCCAAAAGTCCATCCGCATGGAGTTTCTTCATGCGCTTTACACCAATATGACCTAAACAGCAGTGCCACAAGTATGTTGCACTATCATTATCAACTTTGTATCTTTTGGCATCAATATTATAAATATGTGTATCACTACGATCGAGATTCAATAAACCATTAACATTGAGTGTATGACCATAGAAGGTTTTATTCATGTAAATAGAACAACAATTATTCTTTGACTTAAATGAATAATCGTATTGCAATAAACATGTTCCAATCATATTCATGCTCAACGCAAACACCAAATAACATTTATTCAGGTTCAACACTAATCCCGAAGGTAGAGGGAGTGTGCGATGGTGATCGTATCAACCTTGGAATCACTTCTAACACACATAATCACCTCGCCCTTAACTAGTCTCTGTTGTAACACCCCCTTGTAATAAGCTCTGTGACACTCTGTTAAAATTGCCAAGTCATGATCATTTGCAGTGCCAAGTCATATGGGTTAATGATCCAATTCAAATTCACATCTGAAAATCAACTCAAATTCAAAAGTGAAATATGAAGTTGATCAAACACTGTTGGAAAAATGTTCATTAAATGGCAAATAATCCAGGAATATTTGTAAAATCATCATCAATAAAGTTGGAGTTAGATAAGTGACTCTAACTAGATGAAACAGCACAAAAACAGGATATTTAAATCCATTTAAAATCATTTCAAACACAAATGAACTCCAAATCTGCCCAAACCACTTTTTGGTGAGAGCCAATATTGCATTGTAATATTTGGGACAACTCTCACATTTTACAAAAATACACAGGTGGCCTAACTATTATAAAACAGAAAAAGAATAAAAGAAAAAGAGAAACAGAAACAGAAAAATAAAAACAAGGCACTGTGCACTGGGCCTTAGTGCACAGTGCCCCGAACCCCGGCCCAGCAGGCCCGTTCCTTCTCCCTCCTCATGCGTGTCGGCGCGCCCCTGGCCGAGCGCGCGCGCGCCGGCGAGCGCGCGACACCAGGGCAGCCACCGACGATACAGGGCGCGGGAGGGGATAAGGCCGAGCTCCGCCACTCCATCTGGCTCCCTCGTTCACTTCCCCGTCCTCTCCTCGCTCGCTCCGTCCTCCTTCCCCCTCAGATCCACGCGAGGCCGAGCGCCACCGCCGCCGCGCTCCGCTCGGATCCGCGGCCACCGTCGTTTCCGAGCTCCGTCAGCACATCCACGAGCTCCGCCACTGTCTGCTACTTCGTCCTCAACCACGAGCAGGAGCCCGGAGCCCCTGCAGCCGCTGTACGACGTCGCCCCTTTCTTCTCGGCCTCCGGCGATCTTCCTCGTCTCTCGCGCGAACTGCTGCTACTAAGCCATCACCGGGCCACCTTGTGCCTCCTCGGTGAGCTCCTCCTCCTCCTGCCTCTCCTCGTTGCCCTCCTCGCACGCCGTAGCTAGTGGCCACCGCACCCGAGCTCTGCCCACCGCCGGCGAGCTCGTGGCCGTGGCCATGGCCTTTGCTGCGGTCACCTGAGGCCACCATTGAGCTCCTAGTGCTCTCAGGAGTTCGACGAGCTCGCGAACGAGCCTCCCCGTGCCTCCTAACCTAACTCCCGGCGAGGTCCCGAACGCGCCGCCGCTTTTGCTCGTCGCCGGCGCCGTTTCCGGCCGAGTCCGGCCGTGCCGCCGCCACCAATCGATGCGGCTCGTTCGACTCGTTCGAACGTGCCCTCGCGCGTGTCAAATGGGCGCCCGTAGGCGAAATCCGACAAGGCCCGAGGCCTCCGCCGTGTTTTGACGTCGCCGCTAGCCACCGCCGACGTGGCAGGGTCGGCCCCACCTCAGGGTGCCTGCCAGTGGGCCCTGGGGGCCCCAGTTGACTGGGTTGACCCAGTCAACGTGCTGACTGGGCAACCCCAGTCGCTGACGTGTGGGCCCCGGTGGCTAATTAAACTAATTAAGCATTTAATTAAATAAAGTTAATTAGATTAGCCTAATGTCTCATTGACAAGTGGGGCCCGCCCCCTAATTAACCCTGTGGATTAAGTTAATTCACTGTTAAGATAAACAGAGACTGACATGTGAGTCCCACATGTCATATTTGACTCTGGTCAGCGCCTGTTGACCGCTGACGTCACAGTGACGTCATGCTGACATCATAATTCATTTTCTGTAATTAAAGTAATTCCAGAAATTCAAATAAACTTCAAAAAATCATAACTTTTAAACCGTAGCTCGGATCGAAAAAGTTAAAACATGAAAGTTGCTCAGAACGACGAGCCGAGTCTGATCGTGCCATCTGTTTCTTCATCGGAACCCCCTACGTAGAAGAACTCGTAACTCCGGGCCCGAATCCGGTAGATGAATAGTGCACACACACCGGTAAAAAAATCCCAGATTAATTCTAGAAATAACTAAAATGACTTAGATGCATATTTAGGCAACCCTGCACTGCATCATAGCATCACACGCACCGTATTGCATTTGTCTGCATTATGTTTACCTGTTTCTTCCCCCTCTTCTCTCTCGGTAGACCCCGACGTTGACGTAGCTCCCGAGGCAGACGCAGCTCAGGAGTACGACTACGTCCCCGACGACACCACAGGCGACCTTGCCCTTGCCCCAGAGCAAACAGGCAAGCACCCCCATTTTGAGCATGCCTATATCGCCTACTCTCATCTCTCTTATGCTTGCATTAGAACTGCTACTGCTACTGATTTCCTATATCTGCTGCATAGCCTGATTATTGTAACCTGCCTTGCTACCTTACTGGTTATCCTAGACTGCTTAGTATAGGCTGGGTAGAGTCACGACAGAGACCCCCACTTGATCCCGACCGCCCTGCTGGATATCAGAAGACCCGATCATCGGGATTGAAGAATAGACCCTGGCACCGCGCATCACTTCCCCTTAGTTGCCGACACTGCTGGGTTACCGTCGAGTGCCGAGGGTGATACCTCGTCAGCACTTCTAATGTTAACCTTGTAGGTTAGTTACTCGGTCGTGGTAAGCGAGGGTGATTCCTCCTACACCACCCCCGATAACGACATCGTCGCGCAACTCCTCAAGTGTGGACCTCGAGGGTGATTCCTCCTTCGTTCACCTTGATGATAACATCGAGCGGGAATTCCATCGAGGGTGATTCCTCAGGGTTCCCTTCGGTGTCAGACACACAGGTACTGTTGTTGAGTTGAATTGCACTAAACCATGATACTAAAGACGGGTCAGCCCTGAGGGGTACCCGCGCGAGCTTATTGCGAAGTGATGTGAAGTCGGGTTGACCTGGATGGTGCCCGCGAGATAACACGAGGCGTGGCCGGGCATTCTTAGCCCTTGCCGCAAGTCCTTGAGACGGGGCGACGGGGTCACATCGATCGTGAGTCTCTGCTCGTTTCCGCGCGCTCCTAATCCACTACGGTTTGGATATTTGATCCGAGGGGCCTCTGGCCCGATAGCACTAACCATCACGTGGGCATAGTATGGGCATTCTGCGTCGTATACATCAGCCGAAGCTCTATTGACGTCAGCGAGGAGCGGCCCGTTTTGGATTGGACTGGGAACGCAACTGCGCTTGTATTAAGGGGTTGCTAGGTCTGCTTCCGAAACGTCCTCGCAACGTGCAGGGTTCCCGGGGCGAAGGCCCAAGACCCCCGGGGGCATAGGTTAGTCCGGCGTGCTGACCTCTCTTTAGAGCCTAGGTCGGGTTGCGGCGTGTTGCTTAGCCGAGGCCGGGCATGACCCAGAAAAGTGTGTCCGGCCAGAGTTAAGCGAGCGTGGTGGGTAAGTTGGTGCACCCCTGCAGGGAAGAAACTTCTATCGATAGCCTGTCCTACGGTAACGGATACTCGGAGTTGTATCCCGATCGGTACAACTAGAACATGTGATGAGAACTGGATAGTACGGCTCTGGGATTGCTTTCTCACAGGGAGTCGAGAAAGGATCTCAGGTCGAGGTTGATGATACTACTACTACTACTTTACATTATGTTCATCTGCTCTCTCCTGATGCTGCAAGACTGTCGAAGATTGTTGAAGATGCTAGTCTTCGATAGGACTAGGCTTCCCCCTCTATTCTGGCATTTCTGCAGCCCAGTCCACATATACAGCCATTCCTTTGAAAATGTTGCATATGTAGTGTAGATCCTTGCTTGCTGAGTACTTCGGATGAGTACTCACGTTTGCTTTACTTTCTTTTTCCCCCATATTCCATTTGATGCCACCAGACGACGGAGCCCCTGAGCCAGACGCCCCAGCCGACGACCAGTACTACTACCCGCCTGGCGAGTACTACTACTACGAGGAGCCGACTGACGACCAGGAGTAGGATCGGAGGGTCCAGGGCAGGAGGCCTACGCCTTTCGATCATAGTATTTTATTTTACCCCGCCTCTGTGAAGGCCTATCTCTCTCTCTGTATTATATCTGTACTCAGATATCTGATGCTTCCGCTGACGCTTGTATGCCATCGAGCTATGTATTCGAGCCCTCGAGGCCCTGGCTTGTAATATAAAGCTTGTATGACTTTATTTATGTTTTAGAGTTGTGTTGTGATATCTTCAAGTGAGTCCTTAGGCTTGATCGTGCGCATTTGCGTGTATGATTAGTGCACGATTAAGCCGGGGTCGTCACAGGTTGGTATCAGAGCCGACTGCCTCTAGGTATCCTCCTTCCCAATTCCTTGGCCGAAGTTGAGTCTAGTGGTCAAAAATTGTTTTACTAACTTGGCTGTGTGGCTTACGGGCCCACGTCGCCAACTGGGTGGTATTAGGATCTTTTATTCCTCGTCTTTACTCTAGGATTCTAATCTCTCATCTATTCGGGTTTAATAAAATTTACAAACACCGACATTTAGGTTCTCGTTAATTCTATCCACCCGGAGAGCTGGATTCAGTGCGATTTCCCTGACGTTGATCTGATTAGTCTGATAATCATTTTCCTTTCCATTGTTTTGTTTAACCTTTCCTTCCGAGATCGGTTATAATTCTCATTGTCTTATGACAACCATGAACCTCTCTGTTTCAGATGGATCGACTGTTTCCACCGCGGCCTACGACCCAGTTAGTGCTTCGCACTTGGGCTCGTGATGCCCCTGGATTTCCAGCTGTTCTGATCGCCCTCCTGAGTAGACTGGGTTACCGCTGGTATCCTGAGTACATGGTCTATGAGGTTTACCGTGAGTTCAACCAGGAGCAGTATTATGCTGAAGTTCAGATCTATGATCAGCAGAACGACTCAGACACTGAGCTACACCTTTTCCATGGCTTAGGTGTGACGATTGAGATGGCAGTCCATGATGCCGCCTACTCTGCTGTCGTACGTCTCCGAGGAGAGCACAATGCTAACTTGGATGATTCTGTGTTTCGGTACATTCTGTATGCACCTGTTGGAGATGCTACTGGATTTTACACAGCTATCTGTGCCCCATACGAGTCTCGATGCTACGACCCGCAGGTTCTGATTCAATGCACTCAGGCTCTGGATCGCACTATTCGGGCTCTTGCCGTCGAGTTGTTCGCCACTCGAGCACGCTACTACGAGGCTATGACACAGTTGCTACCAGCTGTTCGTGCAGGGATACATCCGGAGTATATTCTTTACCCACGCAGGACCGAGATGCCGCCAGGTATTGATTGGCCTGCAGTGGGAGGTCACACGCCTGCACGTGGACCTCTTCTTATAGTTCAAGACCGGGTTCTGCATCAGAGTGCACATGGAGCACAGGATCCTGCCGCGACGAGCATTCGTCGTCCGCACTTGCAGTTACCCCGTTTCAGTGGTTTTCTCCGACGCTGATGTAGCCTTTGCTATGTCACGTTGTGTACTTCCTTATCGCGTGCCTGCGTGCCGCCTAGTGTGTCTCTAGCTTTTCAATTTGCGCCGTTATGCTGCCCGATTGTAACCGACTGTGTATGGATCTGTATGTCTTAATGACTAATTTTAGCATCTATTGCACTCTTTCCATAACGTCGAGTTACATCTTGTTTATTGCTAAACACTTGCATAAGCTATTGCTGAAATACCCCTGTTGGAATAGCAGGATGGCTGACAACAACCCGCCACCGCCGCCACCACCTGATTACATGGCAGCGATGATGCAACAGTTTGAACTCAACCGTCAGTTTATGACGGGAATTATGCAGCAATTCCCTCGTCCTGATGCTAATCAGCAGCCACCATCCATCACCCTGCCAGAATTTATGAGGCTCAGTCCATCGTTTTTCCGCAACACAGTCAACCCACTAGATGCAGATGACTGGCTGCATGACATCTCCCATGAGATGGAGTCTGCTGGTGTCGCCCAAGTCAACTATGTCACTTTTGCGACTTACCTTCTGAAGGGTCCCGCAGCCCAATGGTGGCCCACTCACCGACAGACTCTGCCGCCTGGTACTGTCGTCACTTGGGCAGAGTTCAAGATTGCTTTCCATGCCCGCTACATTCCTCTAGCTGTCATAGCTAGGAAGAAGGCCGAGTTCCGTAGCCTTGTTCAAGGAAACAAGACTGTGGAAGTCTATCAGCGCGAGTTTCTAGACTTATCTCGCTACGCTGAAGAGGACATTCCTACTGATGAACGCAGACAGGAGAAATTCCGTGAAGGACTGCATCATGATATACAGTTGGCCCTGCTTGTTCAAGATTACCCTGATTTCGCCACTTTGGTGAATAAGGCTATTATGGTTGAAACTGGACTGAAGAAACATAAAGAAGCGTCCAGACGCACCCGAGAAACGGGCTCATCTTCCCAGAAGCGACGCATCTGGTTTCCCCAAGGTATGTTCCGTTCAGCAGCTCCTGCAAACAGGCCCTCTTATGCTGCACCACGCCTGCCACCTCCACCACCGAGGCAGCCTCTGCCAGCTCCAGCACCTCGAGCTCCAGCACCTCGTCCTGACAGCTGACTATGCTTCAAGTGTGGCAAGCCAGGTCACCGTGCTAGAGACTGTTCTCAGAATCAAAATCAACTGGCTCTTCCTTCTGCTGGCCGTGGTATTGGCCGTGGTATTCCTCAACAGCGCAATTATAATGCCAGACCTTCTTATGGTCGTGGGCAGAGCTACCACGTCAACATGTCTGAAGCTCCGGATCAACCAGACACTGTGATGGGTACACTTCTTGTTAATTCAGTTCCAGCATCTGTTTTATTTGATTCAGGAGCATCGCATTCATTCATGTCGGAAGACTTTGCATTCATGCATGGCGTTAAGTGCGACAACCTGCATCATCCATTAGGAGTTGATACTCCCGCGGGTAGATGCCGAGCCTCCCTGTTCAGCCCCGAAGTTACTATTGAAATTGAGGGGTTGAAGTTTCAGGCACTCCCAATTATCTTGAGCTCTTCCAAGATTGATCTTATCTTGGGAATGGATTGGTTGAAGGCCCATTATGCCTCAATCAATTGCGCCACTAAAGTTGTACACCTCTTGCACCCATCGAACGAGATAGTGAATTATCAAGCTCACCTTACTCAGAACGCTGAGGCTCAAATTTATGCCTTGAATGCGTTGAATGCTTCTCCACTTGATGGGATTGAGAACATCCCAGTGGTCTGTGACTTCCCGGATGTTTTTCCAGAAGAACTTCCAGGAATACCCCCTGCTAGAGCTGTCGAGTTCGTCATCGACTTGAAGCCTGGCACCACTCCCATTGCGAAGCGTCCCTACAAGATGCCTCCGCACCACCTCATCGAGCTTAAGGAGGAAATTGATAAATCCTTAAGGAAGGGTTTCATTCGCCCTAGTTCCTCTGCCTGGGGAGCACCGTCTCTTTTCGTCAAGAAGAAAGATGGAACGAATAGGTTGGTCCAAGATTATCGTCCTATCAACCAGGCAACCATTCAGAATAAATATCCACTTCCCCGGATCAACGATTTATATGATCAACTCGCTGGATCATCGGTGTTTTCTAAACTCGACTTGAGGTTGGGTTATCACCAGATCCGTGTCCGCGAAGAGGATATTCCGAAGACTGCATTCGTTACTCATTATGGCTCTTACGAGTACACAGTCATGTCGTTTGGCTTAACAAACGCTCCAGCTACATTCTCCCGCCTAATGAATTACATATTCATGGATTACCTCGACAAATTCGTCGTGGTATATCTGGATGATATTCTGGTTTATTCGAAGAACAAAGAGGAACATGCTGAGCACCTTCGCCTTGTTCTGGAGAGACTTCGAGAGCACCAATTATATGCCAAGTACTCTAAGTGCGAATTCTGGCTTTCTGAGGTAACCTACCTTGGACATGTCATTTCCAAGGATGGTATCGCAGTTAACCCGGAGCGCGTTCAGGCTATTCTTGACTGGACCCCTCCGAAGAATGTCAAGCAAGTCAGAAGTTTCCTCGGGCTTGCAAGTTATTGTCGCCGTTTCATCAAAAATTTCTCCAAGATTGCCAAGCCCCTGACTAATCTGCTCCACAAAGGCGTTAAGTTTGAGTGGACAGACAAATGTCAGGAAAGCTTCCAGACCCTCAAGGACAAGCTGACTTCTGCTCCAGTCCTTGCTCCTCCAGACTCTCGCAAAGATTTTGTGATCTTCTGCGACGCATCTCGCCAAGGACTAGGTTGTGTCCTAATGCAAGAGCGAAGAGTAATTGCTTATGCTTCACGACAACTGCGTCCACATGAAGAGAATTACCCAGTGCATGACCTCGAACTTGCTGCTGTCATTTATGCTTTGAAGCAGTGGCGTCATTACCTCCTTGGTAATCGGTGTGAGATTTACACCGATCATCAGAGCTTGAAGTACTTATTCACTCAACCGGAACTTAATCTTCGTCAGCAGCGTTGGTTGGAAACAATCACCGATTATGACTGTGGTATTTCCTACACTCCTGGCAAAGCTAATGTGATGGCTGATGCCTTGAGCCGCAAGTCTTATTGCAACAACCTCATGGTCAAACAAGCTCAACCCCAGCTGTATGAAGAATTGCGCAAGCTGAATCTCTGCATCATCCCGCAAGGTTCTCTTAATAACCTTGTGATACAACCAGATCTTGAGAAAGCTGTCAAGATTGCGCAAGCCAAAGACGCTGAAATTGGTCTAATGAAGAAAGAGCTTCACCTTCAAAAGTACAGGGATTTCTCGATTGCTGAAGATGGAACCTTGTACTTACGAGACCGCATTGTAGTACCTCGCTACGAGCTGATGACAGACAAAGTCATGAAGGAGGCCCATGATACACTGTTATCTATCCATCCGGGTAGTACCAAGATGTATCGAGATCTTCGTCAAAGGTACTGGTGGTCTAGAATGAAGCAAGATATTGCTCGTTATGTTGCCGAGTGTGACGTTTGTCGTCGCGTGAAGGCAGAACATCAGAAACCTGCTGGAATTCTGCAACCGCTCCCTATTCCTCTATGGAAGTGGGATAAAGTGCAAATGGATTTCATTACTTGTCTTCCCAAGTCTCAGAAGGGTCATGATGCTATTCTTGTCGTCGTCAATCAACTTTCCAAGGTTGCACACTTTCTGCCAGTTAAGGAGACTATTACTGCTAGTCAGTTAGCAGAGCTATATATCTCCAGAATTGTTTCACTTCATGGTATTCCCAAGGAAATCAGTTCAGACCGTGCCAGCATTTTCACTGGCCATTTCTGGGAAAGTTTCCAGAAAGCAATGGGAACTCATATTACCTGGAGTTCAGCTTATCATCCCCAATCCCAAGGCCAAGTTGAGCGCGTTAATCAAGTGCTTGAAGATATGCTTCGAGCTTGTGTTATATCCTTCGGTAAGAAATGGGAGGAATCTCTCCCGTATGCCGAGTTCTCTTATAACAACAGCTATCAAGCCAGCTTAAAAATGGCCCCCTTCGAAGTGCTTTATGGCCGTAAATGTCGAACCCCTCTGAATTGGTCAGAAACTGGGGAACGACCTCTTGTTGGACCGGACATTATTCAGCATGCCGAAGAACAAGTCCGAATTGTCCGGGAGAATCTCAAAGCAGCTCAAGACCGTCAGAAGAGTAATTATGATTGCAAGCGATGGGGTGTGATCTATCAACCTGGTGATCAAGCTTATCTTCGTGTCACTCCAATGAAGGCCACCCGTCGTTTCGGAATCAAGGGCAAGCCAGCACCTCGCTATATTGGTCCTTTCCGCATCGTGGCTAGACGTGGACAGGTGGCATATAAATTGGAGTTGCCACCGCAATTCTCCCATATTCATGATGTCTTCTACATGTCGCAACTTCGTAAGTGCTTCAAGGAATCCCCGCACCGTGCAGTGGATCATGAGATGCTCGAGCTACAAGATGATCTTTCCTATAAGGAGCATCCGATCCGCATCCTCGACGAAGCTGAATGTCGAACTCGTCAGAAGACGACCAAGTTCCTAAAAGTGCAGTGGTCGAATCACACTGAAGATGAAGCCACTTGGGAACGCGAGGATCATCTTCGGGAAGAATATCCCGGACTCTTTCCTTCTACCTCCTAAATTCTCGGGACGAGAATTTCTTTTAGAGGAGGAGAACTTGTAACACCCCCTTGTAATAAGCTCTGTGACACTCTGTTAAAATTGCCAAGTCATGATCATTTGCAGTGCCAAGTCATATGGGTTAATGATCCAATTCAAATTCACATATGAAAATCAAATCAAATTCAAAAGTGAAATATGAAGTTGATCAAACACTATTGGAAAAATGTTCATTAAATGGCAAATAATCCAGGAACATTTGTAAAATCATCATCAATAAAGTTGGAGTTAGATAAGTGACTCTAACTAGATGAAACAGCACCAAAACAGGATATTTAAATTCATTTAAAATCATTTCAAACACAAATGAACTCCAAATCTGCCCAAACCACTTTTTGGTGAGAGCCAATATTGCATTGTAATATTTGGGACAACTCTCACATTTTACAAAAATACACAGGTGGCCTAACTATTATAAAACAGAAAAAGAATAAAAGAAAAAGAGAAACAGAAACAGAAAAATAAAAATAAAAACGAGGCACTGTGCACTGGGCCTTAGTGCACAGTGCCCCGAACCCCGGCCTAGCAGGCCCGTTCCTTCTCCCTCCTCATGCGTGTCGGCGCGCCCCTGGCCGAGCGCGCGCGCGCCGGCGAGCGCGTGACACCGGGGCAGCCACCGACGATACAGGGCGCGGGAGGGGATAAGGCCGAGCTCCGCCACTCCCTCTGGCTCCCTCGTTCACTTCCCCGTCCTCTTCTCGCTCGCTCCGTCCTCCTTCCCCCTCAGATCCACGCGAGGCCGAGCGCCACCGCCGCCGCGCTCCGCTCGGATCCGCGGCCACCGTCGTTTCCGAGCTCCGTCAGCACATCCACGAGCTCCGCCACTGTCTGCTACTTCGTCCTCAACCACGAGCAGGAGCCCGGAGCCCCTGCAGCCGCTGTACAACGTCGCCCCTTTCTTCTCGGCCTCCGGCGATCTTCCTCGTCTCCGGCGCGAACTGCTGCTACTAAGCCGTCACCGGGCCACCTTGTGCCTCCTTGGTGAGCTCCTCCTCCTCCTGCCTCTCCTCGTTGCCCTCCTCGCACGCCGTAGCTAGTGGCCGCCGCACCCGAGCTCTGCCCGCCGCCGGCGAGCTCGTGGCCATGGCCATGGCCTTTGCTGCGCTCACCTGAGGCCACCATTGAGCTCCTAGTGCTCTCAGGAGTTCGACGAGCTCGTGAACGAGCCTCCCCGTGCCTCCTAACCTAACTCCCGGCAAGGTCCCGAATGCGCCTCCGCTTTTGCTCATCGCCGCCGCCGTTTCCGGCCGTGCCGCCGCCACCAATCGATGCGGCTCGTTCGACTCATTCGAACGCGCCCTCGCGCGTGTCAAATGGGCGCCCGTAGGCGAAATCCGACGAGGCCCGAGGCCTCCGCCGTGTTTTGACGTCACCGCCGGCGAGCCGCCGGCCACCGCTGACGTGGCAGGGTCGGCCCCACCTCAGGGTGGCTGCCAGTGGGCCCTGGGGGCCCCAGTTGACTGGGTTGACCCAGTCAACGTGCTGACTGGGCAACCCCAGTCGCTGACATGTGGGCCCTGGTGGCTAATTAAACTAATTAAGCATTTAATTAAATAAAGTTAATTAGATTAGCCTAATGTCTCACTGACAAGTGGGGCCCGCCCCCTAATTAACCCTGTGGATTAAGTTAATTCACTGTTAAGATAAACAAAGACTGACATGTGGGTCCCACATGTCATATTTGACTCTGGTCAGCGCATGTTGACCGCTGACGTCACAGTGACGTCATGCTGATGTCATAATTCATTTTCTGTAATTAAAGTAATTCCAGAAATTCAAATAAACTTCAAAAAATCATAACTTTTAAACCGTAGCTCGGATCGAAAAAGTTAAAACATGAAAGTTGCTCAGAACGACGAGCCGAGTCTGATCGTGCCGTCTGTTTCTTCATCGGAACCCCCTACGTAGAAGAACTCGTAACTCCGGGCCCGAATCCGGCAAATGAATAATGCACACACACCGGTAAAAAGATCCCAGATTAATTCTAGAAATAACTAAAATGACTTAGATGCATATTTAGGCAACCCTGCACTGCATCATAGCATCACACGCACCGTATTGCATTTGTCTGCATTATGTTTACCTGTTTCTTCCCCCTCTTCTCTCTCGGTAGACCCCGACGTTGACGTAGCTCCCGAGGCAGACGCAGCTCAGGAGTACGACTACGTCCCCGACGACACCACAGGCGACCTTGCCCTTGCCCCAGAGCAAACAGGCAAGCACCCCCATTTTGAGCATGCCTATATCGCCTACTCTCATCTCTCTTATGCTTGCATTAGAACTGCTACTGCTACTGATTTCCTATATCTGCTGCATAGCCTGATTATTGTAACCTGCCTTGCTACCTTACTGGTTATCCTAGACTGCTTAGTATAGGCTGGGTAGAGTCACGACAGAGACCCCCACTTGATCCCGACCGCCCTGCTGGATATCAGAAGACCCGATCATCGGGATTGAAGAATAGACCCTGGCACCGCACATCACTTCCCCTTAGTTGCCGACACTGCTGGGTTACCGTCGAGTGCCGAGGGTGATACTTAGTCAGCACTTCTGATGTTAACCTTGTAGGTTAGTTACTCGGTCGTGGTAAGCGAGGGTGATTCCTCCTACACCACCCCCGATAACGACATCGTCGCGCAACTCCTCAAGTGTGGACCTCGAGGGTGATTCCTCCTTCGTTCACCTTGATGATAACATCGAGCGGGAATTCCATCGAGGGTGATTCCTCAGGGTTCCCTTCGGTGTCAGACACACAGGTACTGTTGTTGAGTTGAATTGCACTAAACCATGATACTAAAGACGGGTCGGCCCTGAGGGGTACCCGTGCGAGCTTATTGCGAAGTGATGTGAAGTCGGGTTGACCTGGATGGTGCCCGCGAGATAACACGAGGCGTGGCCGGGCATTCTTAGCCCTTGCCGCAAGTCCTCGAGACGGGGCGACGGGGTCACATCGATCGTGAGTCTCTGCTCGTTTCCGCGCGCTCCTAATCCACTATGGTTTGGATATTTGATCCGAGGGGCCTCTGGCCCGATAGCACTAACCATCTCGTGGGCATAGTATGGGCGTTCTGCGTCGTATACATCAGCCGAAGCTCTATTGACGTCAGCGAGGAGCGGCCCGTTTTGGATTGGACTGGGAACGCAACTGCGCTTGTATTAAGGGGTTGCTAGGTCTGCTTCCGAAACGTCCTCGCAACGTGCAGGGTTCCCGGGGCGAAGGCCCAAGACCCCCGGGGGCATAGGTTAGTCCGGCGTGCTGACCTCTCTTTAGAGCCTAGGTCGGGTTGCGGCGTGTTGCTTAGCCGAGGCCGGGCATGACCCAGAAAAATGTGTCTGGCCAGAGTTAAGCAAGCGTGGTGGGTAAGTTGGTGCACCCCTGGAGGGAAGAAACTTCTATCGATAGCCTGTCCTACGGTAACGGACACTCGGAGTTGTATCCCGATCGGTACAACTAGAACATGTGATGAGAACTGGATAGTACGGCTCTGGGATTGCTTTCTCGCAGGGTCAAGAAAGGATCTCAGGTCGAGGTTGATGATACTACTACTACTACTTTACATTATGTTCATCTGCTCTCTCCTGATGCTGCAAGACTGTCGAAGATTGTTGAAGATGCTAGTCTTCGATAGGACTAGGCTTCCCCCTCTATTCTGGCATTTCTGCAGCCCAGTCCACATATACAGCCATTCCTTTGAAAATGTTGCATATGTAGTGTAGATCCTTGCTTGCTGAGTACTTCGGATGAGTACTCACGTTTGCTTTACTTTCTTTTTCCCCCATATTCCATTTGATGCCACCAGACGACGGAGCCCCTGAGCCAGACGCCCCAGCCGACGACCAGTACTACTACCCGCCTGGCGAGTACTACTACTACGAGGAGCCGACTGACGACCAGGAGTAGGATCGGAGGGTCCAGGGCAGGAGGCCTACGCCTTTCGATCATAGTATTTTATTTTACCCCGCCTCTGTGAAGGCCTATCTCTCTCTCTGTATTATATCTGTACTCAGATATCTGATGCTTCCGCTGACGCTTGTATGCCATCGAGCTATGTATTCGAGCCCTCGAGGCCCTGGCTTGTAATATAAAGCTTGTATGACTTTATTTATGTTTTAGAGTTGTGTTGTGATATCTTCAAGTGAGTCCTTAGGCTTGATCGTGCGCATTTGAGTGTATGATTAGTGCACGATTAAGCCGGGGTCGTCACATCTGTTTATTCTGCAACTCCTGTTTCGAGTTACCAATCTTAGCAACTGAACCAGTATCAAATACCCAGGGGCTACTACGAACACTAGTAAGGTACACATCAGTAACATGTATATCAAATATACCTTTGTTCACTTTGCCATCCTTCTTATCCGCCAAGTATTTGAGGCAGTTCCGCTTCCAGTGACCATTTCCTTTGCAGTAGAGGCACTCAGTTTCAGGCTTGGGTCCAGCTTTAGGCTTCTTCAAGGGAGCGGCAACTTGCTTGCCATTCTTCTTGAAGTTCCCTTTCTTTCCCTTGCCCTTTTTTTTGAAACTAGTGGTCTTGTTAACCATCAACACTTGATACTCTTTCTTGATTTCTACCTTCGCCGATTTTAGCATCACGAAGAGGTCAGGAATCATTTCTGTCATCCTTTTCATATTATAGTTCATCACGAAATCCTAGTAGCTTGGTGATAGTGACTAGAGAACTTTGTCAATCAATATCTTATCTGGAAGATTAACTCCCACTTGATTCAAGCGATTGTAGTGCCCAAACATTCTGAGCACATGCTCACTGGTTGAGCTATTCTCCTCCATCTTGTAGGCAAAGTACTTGTCAGAGGTCTCATACCTCTCAACACGGGCATGAGTCTGAAATACCAATTTCAGCTCTTGTAACATCTCATATGCTCCGTGGCGTTCAAAACATTTTTGAAGTCCCGGTTCTAAGCCGTAAAGCATGGCGCACTAAACTATCAAGTAGTCATCATATCGATCTTTGCCAAACGTTCATAACATCTGCATTTGCTTCTGCAATAGGTCTGTCACCTAGCGGTGCATCACGGACATAATTCTTCTGTGCAGCAATGAGGATAATCTTCAGATCACGGACCCAGTCCGCATCATTGCTACTATCATCTTTCAACTTATTTTTCTCTAGGAACATATCAAAAATAAGGGAGCTATATCGCGAGCTATAGATCTACAACATAGATTTGCAAATACTATCAGGACTAAGTTCATGATAAATTAAGTTCAATTAATCAAATTACTAATGAACTCCCACTTAAATCAACATCCCTCAAGTTGTCTAAGTGATACATGATCCATATCAACTAACCCATGTCCGATCATCACGTGAGATGGGGTAGTCATCAATGGTGAACATCTCTATATTGATCATATCTACTATATGACTCATGTTCGACCTTTCGGTCTCCAGTGTTCCGAGGCCATGTCTGTACATGCTAGGCTCGTCAAGTTTAACCCAAGTATTCCGCGTTTGTAAATCTGGCTTACACCCGTTGTATGTGAACGTAGAGTCTATCACACCCGATCATCACGTGGTGTCTCGAAACGATGAACTGTAGCAACGGTGCATGCTCAGGGAGAACACTTTTACCTTGAAATTTAGTGAAGGGATCATCTTATAATGCTACCGCCGTACTAAGCAAAATAAGATGCATAAAAGATAAACATCACATGCAATCAAAATATGTGACATGATATGGCCATCATCATTTCGTGCTTTTGATCTCCATCTCCAAAGCATCATCATGATCTCCATCGTAACCGGCTCGACACCTTGATCTCCATCGTTGCGTCGTGGTCGTCTCGCCAACTATTGCTTCTACAACTATTGCTAACGCATAGCGATAAAGTAAAGCAATTACATGGCGTTTGCATTTCATACAATAAAGAGACAACCATAAGGCTCCTGCCGGTTGCCGATAATTTACAAAACATGATCAACTCTACAATAACGTATATCACATCATGTCTTGACCATATCACATCACAACATACCCTGCAAAAACAAGTTAGACGTCCTCTACTTTGTTGTTGCAAGTTTTACGTGGCTGCTACGGGTTTCTAGCAAGAACCGTTCTTACCTACGGCAAAAACCACAACGGTGATTTGTCAAGTTTGTTGTTTTAACCTTCTTCAAGGACCGGCCGCAGTCAAATTCAATTCAACTAAAGTAGGAGAAACAGACACCCACCAGCCACCTTTATGCAAAACTAGTTGCATGTCTGTCGGTGAAACCGGTCTCATGTGCGTGGACATGTAAGGTTGGTCCAGGCCGCTTCATCTCACAATACCGCCGAATCAAAATAAGACGTTGGTGGTAAGCAGTATGACTATCACCGCCCACAACTCTTTGTGTTCTACTCGCGCATATCATCTACGCATAGACCTGGCTCATGATGCCACTGTTGGGAATCGTTGCATGTAAAACAAAAAAAATTCTACGCACACGCATTGATCTATCCATGGAGATGCATAGCAACAAGAGGGGAGAGTGTGTCTACGTACCCTCGTAGACCGTAAGCGGAAGCATTTCACAACGCGGTTGATGTAGTCGAACTTTCTTCGCGATCCAACCGATCGAGTACTGAACGTACGGCACCTCCGCGTTCAGCACACGTTCAGCTTGGTGACGTCCTCGCCTTCTTGATCCAGCAAGACGGGCGAAGTAGTAGATGAGTTCCGGCAGCACGACGGCATGGTGATGGTGTTGGTGAAGTGATCTCCGCAGGGCTTCGCCTAAGCACTACGAAAATATGTCGGGGGTATAAACTGTGGAGGGGGACGCCGCACACGGCTAGGCAATTGTCTGGGGTGTGCTAGGCGACCCCCTCCTCATATATATAGGTGGGAGGGAGAGGGGAGAGGCCAAGGGGCGCCCCAAGTAGGTCTGAATCCTACTTGGGCTCCTGCCCTTGCCCCCCTGCCATGTTTGTTGCACACTTACCTTTCCCTTCTCCCCGTTCCTTCTCCGCCTTAGGTTGGCCCATATGGGGGGCGCACCAGCGCCTTGTGGCTGGTGTGTTTCCCCTCTTGGCCCATAAGGCCCATATCTTTTGCCGGGGGTGCCCGGAACCCCTTCCGGTGACCTGATAAGTACCCGGTACACCCCAAAACACTTCCGGTGTCCGAATACAATCGTCCTATATATCAATCTTTACCTCTCAACCATTTCAAGACTCCTCATCATGTCCGTGATCTCATCCGGGACTCCGAACAACATTCAGTCACCAAATCACATAACTCATATAATACTATATCGTCATCGAACGTTAAGCATGCGGACCCTACGGGTTTGAGAACTATGTAGACATGACCAAGACACCTCTCCAGTCAATAACCAATAGCGGAACCTGGATGCCCATATTGGCTCCTACATATTCTCCGAAGATCTTTATCGGTCGAACCGTTATGACAACATACGTAATTCCCTTTGTCCATCGGTATGTTACTTGCCCGAGATTCGATCATCGGTATCTTCATACCTAGTTCAATCTCGTTACCGACAAGTCTCTTTACTCGTTCCGTAATACATCACCTCGTGACTAACTCCTTAGTCGTTTGCTTGCAAGCTTATGATGTGTATTACCGAGAGGGCCCAGAGATACCTCTCCGATACACGGAGTGACAAATCCCAATCTCGATTCACACCAACTCAACAGACACCTTCGGAGATACCTGTAGAGCATCTTTATGATCACCCAGTTACGTTGTGACGTTTGATAGCACACAAGATATTCCTCCGGTATCCAGGAGTTGCATGATCTCATGGTCGAAGGAACATGTATTTGACATCAAGAAAACAGTAGCAATAAACTGAACGATCATATGCTATGCTAACGGTTGGGTCTTGTCCATCACATTATTCTCCTAATGATGTGATCCCGTTATCAAATGACAACACATGTCTATGGTTAGGAAACCTTAACCATCTTTGATCAACGAGCTAGTCTAGTAGAGGAATACTAGGGACACGGTATTTGTTTATGTATTCACACATGTATTTAAGTTTCCGATCAATACAATTCTAGCATGAATAATAAACCTTTATCATGAATAAGGAAATATAAAATAACAACTTTATTATTGCCTCTAGGGCATATTTCCTTCAATGTGATGTGCTTATTTTACAATATGTTGTAGGACATAGCTACAAAACTAGAGATAAGTTGGCTAAAAACCGTAAAATGGAGAAAAACTAAACTGGTTAGATAAATTGGATTATAATAATCTTACATGATGTCAACGGCAGACTAATTAAGAATGAAAGATTTGCATGCTTCTCCAAGCCGTTGTCGGTAAGTCGGTCGACCAATTGACGGTATTGGTTTGTTATGATAGGTCCATATCCAACTTGATTTTGTTTTAGTTTTTTGATAAAACAATTGACTACAACATAACATAAAAACTAAATTTGAACCTAAATATAGGTTCACATATATATAATTTAATTTTGATTTCTATTGGTATTGCTACACTTTTAAAAAAAAATCCTTGCAAAAGCAAATGTTGTTTTCCTCAAAAGACACATTATAAGGGATACATATTGCAGTCTAATAGATATGACTTGGTAAATAACTTAGTTTATGAGTTTGGTTAGTAGAAAAAGATGCTTAAGTCAAAGAGAAAAATGGTTAGTATTGACACGTTATTTGGGACGTGGCTAACTGGAGTAGACTCGCTCATTGCGGCACATATTCGGATAGGAATATGTGCTTTATTGTGGGCTATATGGAACTGTAGGAATGATATGATCTTTAACAGACAAAATATTTTGAATTTCTTGCAGGTCATCTTCAGAGCTACGGCATGGATCCGTACGTGGTCGTTACTCACTCCTACGGACTCCAGGGAGCATTTGGCTACTGGGTGCAACCGTTGGGAGATGGTAGTGCGGGGTATCTTCAACCGGTTTGGATGACGACCCATTAATAGGATAGGTGTTTAGTCATCTCATCCTATTTTTATGCTGGTTGTGGCTTTATGTTCTTTTGGATATTTTGTTTTCCTTTGCTCCGTTTGCGAGTTGTACTTGATTGTAGACTTTGTATTTTGTTGGCACCTTTTAATAATATGACCGCATGCATCCGTCGGATGCAGAGGCCGGGGGTGATCCTTCTTCTCAAAAAAAAATCTAAAAAAATATTTAACATGAAAAATATAATGTATTACTGCTTTTCCAAAGCTAAACCACGTAACTGAAACCTTGGTTGGCTAGGCTTGGATAGCTTCTACTATAGGCCCAAACGCACAAGAGGTACCAATATTTTTCAAACAATACATGCGGCCTGCGAGCAGACTTGGTCACAGCACACAAGGGGTGACAAAACCAAGGTTCCGGATCCCGACAAACGCACTGCAAAAGTTTACATCGGATTGATCTCAGATGAGATCATAAGAGAGAGAGAGAGAGAGAGAGAGAGAGAGACGTCTAGCTACTGCCATGGACCTGTAGGTCCTGTGGAAACTACTCACACATCATTGCGGAGGCAGCAAGGTTGACGAAGATAGCCTCCCCAATGGTTTCTCCCTTTTGCAGAGTATCGGCAGAGGCCTCCAGATGGGATCGCAGAAGAACAAAGCCTTGCAGCGGCGAAAGAATTGTTTCGGGTCTCGCTCTTGGGTTTTTGAAATATTAGGGAATGTATAGGCCAGAGATTAAGTCAATTGGAACCACGAGGGCCCCAGAAGTGCTGACGCCGCCATCCCCCCTCCTCTCGCGGTGTGTTGTGTGAGCTTGTCGCTCCCCCGTGCATCGTCTGGTCTCCCCCTGAAGTTTATAGGGTCTCTCATAGTCCAGAAAAAATTACCGTAAAGTTTTATCGTGTTTGGACTTCGTTTGGTATGATTTTTCTGTGAAATAAAGAAAACGCAAAAAACATAAATTGACACTGGGCATTAGGTTAATAGGTTAGTCCCAAAAAATGATATAAAATGGCATATAAAGTATATAAAAATGATAATATAATAGCATGAAACAACTAAAATTATAGATAAGTTGGAGACGTATCAAACCTCACCACTCGAACAAGAGGTTATCACAACACATGTCTTATATGTCACCAAACAGCACCACTTTGCATCTGGGAAGCAGGGGCTTGCAACCAAACACTTCGTGTGTGTGTTTTTGTTCATTCATACAGGGGAATGCAGACAGCCAAATGTTGGGGAACGTTGAATGGGAAACAAAAAAATTCCTACGCTCACCAAGATCAATCTAGGAGATGAACATCTACGAGAGGAGAGATTGCATCTACATACCCTTGTAGATCGCTAAGCGGAAGCATTAAGAAATGCGGTTGATGTAGTCGAACGTCTTCGCGATCCAATCATGATCCGTCCCGCGAACTCCCGATCCAAGTGCCGAACGGACGGCACCTCCACGTTCAACACACGTACGGCTTGATGACGCCTTCACCTCCTCGATCCAGTGAGCGATGGTGAAGTAGTAGCTCGAGTCCTCCGGTAGCACGACGGCGTGGTGGCGGTGGTGGTGGCGGAATCTCAGCAGAGCTTTGCTAAGCGCTATGGAGAGGAAGAAGGCTACGAGGGAGAGGAGGGGCAGCGACGTGGCGTATGAGGGTCCCGCTGCCCTCTCTCTACCTCTCTATATATAGGGGGATGGGGGGAGGAGGGGGCGCCCTAGATCCCATCTAAGGGGGTGGCGGCCACAAGGCAGATGGGGGAACCCCCTAGGGAAACCCTAGGGTGGCTTGCCCCCCAAGCCAGGTGGAGGGAACCCTAGAGGGGGCGCCCCACCTCTCCTGGTTATGTGAGATGGGGTGAGGGGGGCGCACAGCCCCTTAGTGGGCTGGTTTGCCCCCTCCCCTTGGCCCATGAGGCCCCCCCCCCCAACACTTGTCGGGGCCCCCCGAAACCCCTTTCGGTCATGTTGGTCATCACCCGGTACCCCCAGAACAATTCCGGACTCCAATACCCTTCGTCCAATATATCAATCTTCACCTCCAGACCATTCCGGAGTTCCTCGTCATGTCCGAGATCTCATCCGAGACTCTAAACAACCTTCGGTAACCACCATAATGACTCAACTATACTTATATCGTCACCAAACATTAAGTGTGTAGACCATGCGGGTTCGAGAACTATGCAGACATGACCGAGACACCTCTACGGTCAACAACCAATAGCGGGACCTGGATGTCCATATTGGTTCCCACATATTCTACGAAGATCTTATTGGTCGAACCTCGATGTCAAGGATTCAGCTAATCCCCACTAGTAGAAAACAGGGCTTTGGTTGAGGCCTGGGTAAGGGCATTAATCCCGGTTCACTCACGAACAGGGACCAAAGGGGGCATCAGTCCTGATTCGTGAGGCCAGGGCACCGGCCGGGCCTCGGGGGCCATTGGTCCCGGTTCGTCTGACCCCTTTCGTCCCGGTTCCAGACACGAACCAGGACCAATGGGCCTCGCTCCTGGCCCACAACCTTTAGTCCTGGTTGGTGGCTGGAACCGGGACCAAAGGTTTTCCTTTAGCCCCGGTTTTAGCCACAAACCGAGACTAAAGAGAGGCCTATATATACCCCCGCCCCTGCCCGCGAGCAGAGCCACTGCTATGTTTTTTTGGCCGGCCGTGGGAGAGCTTTGTGGTGCTCTAGCTCACCTCCTATGCACATGAGGTGTTCGATGAAATGCCCGAGCCACACTTAAGCTTTCTCCTCTCGAAGCTCCTTGTCCAAGTTCCATTTTTCTCAAGATTTGTCTAGGTTTGGCGGTCCGTCCTGTCCCGTCCCCGTCCTCACCGCCGTCGATCGCCCGCACCGATCTCGTCGCCGGCACCACCGTGGTGAGCCTCTTGTTCTTATCTTCTTTCTAAAAGAAAAAAATTCTTACTTGTATGATTTAGATAGATACTTGTATAATTTTCTTACTTCTATTATTGTTTGTTATTATATAGTGCGATGGTTTTGGTATCCGCCTCCGTCAGCCCTCGTCCTGTCTATGATTCGGATGTGGTATATATTATCTTTTATAACTATTTGGTTCATTTAGTGTTTATGACAATTATGCCGACCAACGTGACATAGATGTTTTTATCTAGGAGGTATGTGAACCGGAAATTCCAACCGACCCTATTGTCGAGAGGTTAAATTTAGTTGAAAAAGAAAATAATTACTTGAAGAAAAAATTGAAAAGAATTGAGGAGGAGAAGATGAGATTGGAGTTGCATGTTGCGGATGTCGTCGATGATCACAAGATCAAGATGGATGCAATGCGCTTGAAGATTAGAAAGATTAGAAAATATGCCATTCATACTGAGGCTTGGTATCATTATGCCGTTGGATCAATTGTTATCTTAGTTGCGATTATGATCGCATTTGTCGTTGCATTGAAATGTTTTACATAGTTTCAATGTATGGTTTAATTAGATGCTCTAGAGAGCTATATGTTGTTCAATGAGAACTATGTATGAACTTTATGTATTTATTTTTTCAGTAATAACATTTGATCACTACTGTACTTTGGTTTTAATGTGATGATGAACTTCTATTAATTTGGTCACTTCTCTATTCATGATGTTCTGTAATGGTTTTTGACACACTTAATTATATATAATGCACGCAGATGAACCAGCAATGGATGTACGGTAACAGATGCACCTCCGAGTACATTAAGGGCGTGCATAATTTTCTCGAAGTGGCTGAGGCAAACAAGCAGAATGGTTTTATGTGTTGTCCATGCCCTAGATGTGAGAATACGAAGTCTTACTCTGACTCGAAAACCCTTCACATCCACCTGCTTGAGAAGGGTTTCATGCCACACTATAATGTTTGGACCAAGCACGGAGAAAGAGGGGTT